>CM055840.1:34943352-35543352 GCA_029490765.1 Euthynnus affinis
AAGCAGGGAGAGATGAGGATGGAGGAAGAAGAGGGGAGAACAGATGAGAGAGGAAAGGAGAAAGAGAACGACACTGATGTTATTTCTGTTCACTTAAAAGTCACCAAACAGACACAAGAAGCCTCACAGAGTCAACTATTATCAGAAAATAAATCAAATAAATAAAATAAATAAGATGATGTCATATAGATTAGTCTAAAAAATAAATTAGCAACTATTTTGATGATCATATAATTGTTTCAGTCTTTTATTTTGCTGGTTTCAGCTGCTCACATGCGATGATTTAATGCTTTTCACCATTCACGATGATAAATTATCTTCATTGGTCGGACAAAATAAGACTGTGGAAAGTTATAACTGTCATTTTTCTGACATTTTTTTACACACAAAACGACGAATCAGCAGTGAAACTAATCATCAGCTGCAGCCCTGATGACAAACAAAGTCACGTTTCGTCTTTAACGATCGAAGATGACGATTCATTTTCTGTTAATCGATCAGCTGACTGATGGTTGCGGGCTCCGTGTGTGTCTGCACTGACAAATATATGTAATGAGGGAAGTTTAAAGATGAAGGGAGACGTCAGAAAGACATCGACACACAAGATCAGCTGTCAAAAAAACGTATAAGAAGTGATCAGATGTCCATATTTAGTGTTTAATTAAACAGATCGCACTGTGTGATGAAATTATTACTTATTTCTGCTTTGCTGTTTAGATAGAAATACAATAAATGACAGGTTAAGACGTTTAAAAGCAGTTATATACAAAAAATAAGGTAAATGTGTTTACTGACAGTTCGTAACATTAAACTGAAAAACAAGAGTTTAAACAGATTTCACCTCCAGTTTGGCAGAACTGGATTCACAAAAACACACAAACACCAGCAAATAAAATGTCTCCTACTGAATAAAACCATAAAAACAGTTTCATTCATCCCCTCTCTCTTTTCTTCTTCTTCTTTTCTTTCTTTTGAAAGATTTTAAAACCATGTTATTGCATTAATAATAAATGCACCAGAGGTTTTCTATTTTTGTTTTCATGGTGCTGCTGTCGAGTTTCTGTCATGATGCAGATCCATTTCAGGATATTTCTCGATCTTTTATAAGTTATCATGACACATTTTCTTATTTGTAGACACCAAAATGTGTTTCTTGTTATAACGTCATCGTTCTATTTTCTTGTATCCCAAAACAAAAATGAACATATCTCATTAAAAACAAGAATCCTTTCATGTTTTTAATGAAAAAGATTGATGCTTCGAGACGCCGCAGGCTTTCAGCAGCTCGGCGTTGTAACTGGAGACCTTTGTTTTAATGAGATATGGTAAGTTTGTGAAATAATGAGACGATCCATAAGACTCATTTTCATACTAAAAACAAAGATCAGAGCCCGTAGAGAAGCAGGAGGCGGCGGCGGCGGCGGCGGCGGCGTCTGTGTGTTTGCTCTAAACGTTTCTAATGTGTGTGTGTCTGTGGGCAGATTTTAGATGCTGATGACAGTTTGGCTCAACAACAGCAGTAAATGTAGTGCACAGATGGAGCCAGACAAGCTAACATGCGAAATGATCACATCCACTCATTAATACTACTTCATGTAATTCGGTTAATAACTGATCTGACATTAATTTGATGGACTGTGCTGTCGCAGCCTGAGTGCAGTGAGCAGCCGGCGAGTCACAGACGACATGACATAATCGTTTGTTCAGTCCTGCTAGATTTAAAATGTTTTATTCTTATAGTTTTGTCCTCATAAAGACCAGTTAAGGTCTTTGGAAACAGCAGCTTAATGTTTTTTTTTTACTTCAAGTACAAAAACACTGATGATTTCTAATAACAATAAGTTTCTTAAAGGGCGAGTTCAGTGTTTGCAGTTTGTCTTAAAACAGCAGTCAGGTGGCTATCTGAACAGTGAAAGAGGTTTTCCTCACTGTAATCATTCCTCCTGTTCATACTGGATATTAAAAGATCTCCTTCAAATCCACAGTGTGTCCACACAGTCATTTAAAGTGTGTGTGAAGCTTCTGTGAGGCTTCATCAGTCTGAGTTAGTCATATCAAGTGGATATCTGACACATTTACAGTCTTTTTAGCATCAAATTCTCCTCTTTGTGTTTCCCTGTTGAGCTGCAGGTGGAAGTATAGAAACAAAAAGAGAGACTTTGCCACTAAAAAGACTGTAACGTTGAAAGATATCTACTGGATTTGAAGCTTCATATTAGCTTCAGATAAACTTTTAAATAATAAAAACATGCTTCAGTGATCATTCGGGCTCCTGATTGTCGTTTTAAGACAGACGTGAAGAGCTGTGAACTGTAATTTCCTTCACTGCTGTGCTGTAGTGGGTTTATAGAGAACACCGACAGCAGCAGCAGCAGGTTGAACATTAACACCATCTGTAAACTTGTATAAATGTTTGCTGAGGCTGAAACCTCTGAGGAGCTGATTGGCTGCCAGTACAGCTGAACACACACACACAGGTACATGCTACCAATCTGTCTGAAACACACACACACTTTTCCCTTTTGTCCTTTTTGTCTTGAAATGCAGATGCTTCAGGTCAGGTTTGTTATTTCCTTCAACAACCTGAGGAGGTTTAATCGATTATCTTTCTTTCTGTTATTCCCCTCTAGTCTCTCCTTTTCCCTTTCATCCTCGTACTTTTATGAAACAGATTCATAAAGTCTGGGATTAGAGCTGCAATCATTAGTCCATTGACTCAAAATTAACCCCAACCCTAACCCCCCCAACTACACCCACCCCCTACCTACCTATCCCCTAGCCTTACCCTACCCATACATCTCCTACCCTAGTCCAAACCTCACAACCCCAACCCACCGTTTTTTCTCTCAGCTCTCCTACCTCTGCCCCCTTTCTTGGGTCCTTGGTCCCTTACGGAGGGACTTGCAACAACCCTCCCCCTCAATTTTGTTATGTCCTGTCAGTAGGCCTGTGCTACCCAGTCTACCCTGAACCCCCAACCCCAACCTAACCCTAACCCTAACCCTAACTGTAACCCTAACCCTTACCAACTCTCTCCCAACCCTACCCCACCCCCTCCATACCTAACCCTAACCTACCCATCCCTAGCCCTAACCTCACCCTTCCCCTTACCTAACCCTAACCCCTCTTTTCCTACCACACCTACCCATCCCCAACCTAACCCTAACCAGCCTCCTCCTCACCTAACCCTAACCCAACCTAACCCTAACCCTAACCAACTCTCTCCCAACCCTACCCCACCCCCTCCATACCTAACCCTAACCTACCCATCCCTAGCCCTAACCCTAACCCCAACCCTTCCCCTTACCTAACCCTAACCAGCCTCCTCCTCACCTAACCCTAACCCAACCTAACCCTAACCCTAACCAACTCTCTCCCAACCCTACCCCACACCCTCCATACCTAACCCTAACCTACCCATCCCTAGCCCTAACCCTAACCACCCATCCCCCCACCTCACACTGCCCTTCCTTCCCTAACCTCAACCTTCCCACCCCCCTACTTGACCCTAACCCGGAACTTACCCATCCCCCCCTCCTTACCTTTACCATACCCCTCCCTTCCCTACCCTAACCCTATACCTTTCTGTCCCCTTACCTCAACTACACCCTTACTTACCTATCCCCTTGCCCAATCCTACGCATACCTCTCCTACCCTAGTCCATCCCTCACACCCCACCCACCCACAATCAATCTTTTTTTCTTTTCTCTCTTGGCTTTTCTTTTCTCTCTTGGCTCTGCCACCTCTGCCCCCCTTGGGTTCTTGGTCCCTTATGGAGGGACTTGCAGGGACTTGTGCAACCTATTCTACTTCGAACCCCCAACCCCAACCCTTCTGATGATTGTTTTGAGCCAGTGTGCAGAATTTCCAATTGGCAGAAATGGGAGTTAATATTGATAAGTGTGTTTTAATTAGTGTATAATCACCTGAACATGAGGGTTGTTGTGTTTTTGTTACCTTAGAATGAGCCTTTATATCTACAGCCATGTTTGTACGGTAGCCCAGAACGGACAAACTGAACAATGACTCTAGAGAGACTGTAACATGTAACTGTAATTACATCATCATTCTACTTTTTAGACAAAATGATGCATTAATAATGGAAATATTTATTTGTTGCAGCTCTACATTTTTACAGCTATTGTACCAGCAGCAGACTCCAAATAATTCAGACTAGTTTTCCAGTAGTTCTTCAGTCCACAGTGAGAGGCGGCGGCTGTATCGTGACTGTACAGAGAGATGAGAAACGCCGTGGTTTCATCAATAATTGATGCGATATGTTTTAGTGGAAAGAGAATGAGAGAGCAGGAGGAGGGAAGGATCAGATGGGGATTCCTTGTTGTTAATGGAGGCTGGAAGAGTTTGCAGAGGTTCAGTCGTATAAAAACGTGTGTTACATGCTGTACTGACTTCCTCTCAGGTCAGATTTCTATCACTCCGTGACCCAAATAATTACTGTTGGGGTCTATTAATAATCCACTTACTCCAACATGCAGAGTGAAGACGTTCAGACTGTAAACACATCTGATTCCTGACATGGTCGAACACGTCGGAAGAACCAGAAAATCAGCATAAAACAGCTGCTAGCCAGACTCCTTTCACACTGCAGCAACTAGACTGTATCAGTAATAGTTCCAACCAATGAGCCACTTTTGGACGTTTAAATTTTGAAAATAAAGGACCAAGATGTTATTTTCTGTCTTCCTGCTGCTCACCTGTTCAAACCTAAACTGTGCGAGAGTTTCAAAGTAAGGCGCTGATGTCACTACAGGATCTGTCCAGCTTCATTAAACCATTAACAAATAATTCCAGTTTGATCCTTCCGACCATCTGTCGCTCTGCGCGTCCACACTCAAACATCTCGGCAGCTACCGGATGGATTTTCATGAGATTCAGTTTCACACGTTCGTGTTCCCTTCAGGATGAATTCTAATCCTTTCCTGATCCTCTGACTTTTCATGTAGCGCCGCCATCTGGTCACAGTTACATTTTTAAATGCAGCTCAGAGCAGCAGCGTTCGGTTTCGACTTCGGTCTTCTTGAGATGAAGTGTGTGTTTTTATCTCATCGTCTCAGCGGCGAGTCGTGTGTCGAGGCTGTTTATCAGAGACTCGTGATGAAAAACCAAACAGGACTTTAACAGCCCCAGTTCAAACATTCGGCCACACAGACATCAACGTGTCTCAGCTTCTCCTCTCAGTCGAAAATGTTCTTTGCTGTGTTTACTTTCTGTCCTTTTGCTGTACGTGTGATATTACCTAGAACAAGTGTGAAGTAGTATTTTCAGAGGAAACACAGAGCAGCTCTCCTGTCTTTACGAGCAGCTTGAGTTTGATAAACTACAACAAAAAACAACCTTTCTCTCAGTCAAATAGTTGAACAGCAGGACGGTTAGATGAGTGAAAGTGATGAACTGTGTGTGCAGGATGTTTCACGACTATTAAACACCTGAAACAAATCAGAACAGACAGAAAATCAAAGAGACACTGAGCTGCATTGAAATCATGAAAGTCGTCTCCAGTCAGCTGTTAGAAACTTGAAACAACCTGCTTTTGTTTTTGCTGTTTCTGATATCAGTTTTTACAGTAATAAACAGCAGATTGTTGCATTAAATCCAAACTAATCATGATATGAAATTTAAAATTAGATTGTAGTTCTTTTTTCCTGCTCTTTGTCTTTACTGGAGCTGCAACAATCGATTAGTTGTCAACTATTAAATTATATCATTAGTCATATTAACTATTTTGATAATCGACTAATTGTTTTGAGTCATTATTAAAGAAAGAAAAGTCTAAATTCTCTTATTCCAGCATCTTAAATGTGAATATTTTCTGGTTTCTTTAGTCTCTCTGACAGTAAACTAAACATCTTTGGTTTGTGGACAAAACAAGACATTTGAGGACGTCGTCTTTGATCCACATTTTTCACCGATTTCTAACATTTGACGGAGCAAACAACCAATCAATTCATCTAGAAAATTAGCAACAGATTAATCTATAATAATAGTATAGTAGGGCTGCAGTCTGCTGGTCGATATACTCTAGTCAGACTAAATTCTCATTGGTTGAATAATCTCCGTGTTACTTTCATAAAGGAGTAAAATGCTACATCAGCAGCTTTCTGGGATTAATCCATTATTTCCTGCAGCGGGGGGGACAGACTAACAAACACCCCCGCTGTTTTCACAACTTTGGACTCGCCCAAACTAACGGAGACTTCTGGGTCTAACTGTTCTCAACGGTTACTGAGCGTTTACTGAATCAGTGTTTCTCCTACAATTACATCAACGAGAACCCCCGCCAGGCCAAAAAAATATGCTTTAATGCCAAAATTAACAACAAATATTCACTCATTCAGAAATATTTAGCATTTGTGCAGTTTGTGCAGCTGTTCAGGACATGAGTGAACCTCTGTACAGGCCTAGAAAATAGTCCGTTAGTTTCAGTCCTAATCTAAATGTGACAGTAATCTGAATATATATGGGTTTTGGGCTGTTGAGTGTAATGTTGACATTAATTCAGGTGCTTTGAAATTGCGCATTTTCACAGTTTTGTGATGTTTTATAGACCAAACGATGAAATGAAATCGATTGGGATGTAATTGATCAGGATATTAATTGTCAGCTGCAGCTCTATTGTTGGCTTTTTATGTCATTGGTCCTTTTGTAAAGCCAGAAAACAACATCTACATCACACAACACAAGGCGGAGTCAGAGCCGCTAACTTAACACAACCACCAGCAACACAAACGGGAAGATAAAGCTACATCGTCTCTCTGTGTGATGACGGCGGGTTCGTTTTCTGTACAATCGCTTTTTAGATGTTGCTACCAGATGTCGTGTTTTGAAGTGGAAGCCGAGCATGAGGGGGAAGACCTTTTTAAATATTTCATATCTGCACCGCTGTCCATCTCACACAACGTCCCTTTTACTTCCCCTCACATTAACCCTTTAGACCTTTAGACCCTGAAGTGCCTCCTGATGCTCATTAAACTGCTGACGGATGAACAAATGCTGCGCCGTCAGAGAGGCCGGAGAGATCCGTCTGACCTCACAGGGGAATAATATAAGAAAAATAATGAGCATCTATCATGCTAATTGACTAAACATTGATTAAACGTCATTTTGTAAGAAGAAAATGTCCGAAATCTCTGATTCCAGCTTCTTAAATGTGAATATTTTCTGGTTTCTTTAGTCTTTTATGACAACAAGACATTTCAGGACGTCATCTTGGTCTTTTTTCTGACATTTTATGGACCAAACAACTAATCGATAACATTTAGTCAAACAGTCGTGTGAATCAGCCGGTAGTTTCTGGTGCTTCTTTCTCTCTCTCTATCTCTGGTTTCTGAACAGACTTGTGGAGGTTTATCGGTTGATGGACATCAGAGATAACGATCTCCTCAGGAAGCGTACGTCACACCAAAATGATATCAATATGTGTTTCATGTCTGACTCTGAGAAAGGGAAGGAGTGTGAGTGAGCCATGTGTGTGTAGAGCTTCTTAATAACAAAGTGTGAAAAATACCTGCAGGTTGTGATGTGTGTGTGTGATCCTCTCTCTCTCTCTCTCTCTCTCTCTCAGTGAGCATTTTGAATAATGGGCTGTTCTGCTGTGTCTAAACCACCTTATAGGATCTGCATAATGATCAGAGATTCCAGCGTAATTTATGGCTGCAGAGGATCTTTTGTGATGTTCAGTGATACTGTGTTTCGATTTGAATAATCGCATGAAGGCAACACAGGAAATGAACATTGAGCAGCTATGGAGGGGGAGATTAATGACCTGGCATTATGTGTGTGTGTGTGTGTGTGTGTGTGTGTGTGTGTTTCTGCATATAAAGGAGGGCACTATGCTCCAGTTTGAGGTGTTTTATTTCACATTCTTACATAATATGAGACACGTTTGCTGCTTTAATGATGCAAACAGGACTCAGTGAGTTTATACTGTGAAACATCGCTGACGTTACATCATGTATTTAGTGTACTAAGTTCTCACCAAAGAAGAAGAAGAACACACCGACTCTCTCTCTCTCTCTCTCTCTCTCTCATTCTGCATCTTTAGCTCGACCATCATGAATTTAATGTCAAAACCAGTGATTAGTTATTAGCTTCCCTGTCAGAAATAAAGCTGCTGGATCTCCCGAAACTTCCTCCAGCTAATGAAGAGGAATCAGAAATATATTTTTTTGGTCCTAAATGAGACTAAAAATGTGAAACCTGCAGTCAGAAACCTCTCTGTAACATCTGACTTTGACCTCATGTTGGAAAATCAGGTTTACAACAGAAGATCAGTGGTGTTTTTATCGTCTGAGGAGGATCTCAGACCTGATCTTTAGAGGGTCACACATGCTTTATATCAGCTTCAGCTCAGACTTTAACAAGATAAACAAAAAGCCGAGGGCTGCAACTAACTATTAGATTCATTATTAATTCATCTGTCCATCATTTTCTAGATAAATCGATTAGTTGTTTGTTTATAAAATGGTGAAAAATGTGGATCAGTGTTTCCTAAAAGCCAACATAACGTCCTCAGATGTCAAATATCAACTCAGAGATCTTCAGTTTACTATCAGAGACTAAAGTAACCAGAAAATATTCACATTTGAGAAGCTGGAATCAGAGAATTGGTTATCAAAACAGTTGGATGAAGCTGTTTAAAGTAAAATATAAATTTTACTGGAAGCTGAAACGATGATGATTTCATCTCTTGTTTTATCGTCTTTATCTCCTCATCATCTGTTTTTCATTCTGTTCTCAACCAACAGCTCAGCAGCTAATAAACACATCCTGAATCCTCCTCACAGCTCATTACACCTTCCACTTTTAATTTTACACTCGATCCTCCCGCCGGTGCGTCCGCGTCACCGGCTCAGTGTGGAGAAAAAATAAACATCAACTAAAGGTACAGTAAGGATAATTTAAAAAGCTGAGGATAGTTCAATATATATATTTTTTTAAATTAGACAAATAATTGAAGGGATTTCAGCGTCTGCTGATAATGCTGAAAACGTTCCCACTGAGAGAGCCGCAGAAGAGCTGTGGATCATCGAGTAGATTCAAACCCAATAAATCAGAATATATGATGAGTAATGAGATGTGTTGTTGTGCTGCAGTAACAGCAGCTTGTTTTCTTTCACCTCAAACCCACATTCATGTACAGATGTTAAAATAAGACTTACACACTGTATGTAACTCTTGGCATCTACATCCTGTTGGTCCCAAACTTCCCTGCTTGTGTTGAATAAGTACGTCGCTTTGGATAAAAGCTAAATGAAAAATATAAATGTTATCTTTTTATCTCCATCTGGACTAAAACAGCGTTTTCCAAAATGTCCTCCAGAGTGTGTTAAAGCGTGAAAACGACAGATATATTTGCAAAAACAAGCTGAAACTCGTTCCCGTGGACGCAGGTCGTTTTTTTAGCGCCTCCAAGTAGACGCAGACTCAGCAGCCGTCAGATCAACTGTTCAGACGTTCGTGTTCCTCAGAGGACGAACCCTGAATCCACATCCTGCTTTTCAGTGAGATATTTTGACAACTAATGAACGGATTGTGATGATTTGGATGATCGAATTTTAACTGAAATTTCAGGAAAGTGGTAAAATTAATGACAGAATTAATGTCTGGTGAATATTTACAGTAAACGGTTGATTCTCCTGTCGAGTGCATTAAAAGCAGAAACAGAAGAAGACGTCATGAACGGAGCGACAAACAGCTTCCTGTGTTTTGACTGCAGCTCTGTGACTGAACGCTGCCGCCATGTTTGCTCATTTATTCACTAAATGCGGAGAAACTGTGACTTAATTTCAAATTTCCGCTCACGTTTCTTTACGCACGTTGAATGTTGGATGGAAACAAACTCGACGGCTTTATCATGTTTTTATCCTCCACAATTTAATTTGATGTCAGGACGGGCTGACTGCAGTCTTAAATCCATCCGTCTGTCCACCCGGAGGATGAATCCTCTCATGCCGCCATGACATTTATGGGTTTTTTTTTAACTGAAATATCTCAATAACTTGTTGGATGGATGGTGTTGAAGTTTGTTTCTGACGTCCATGTTCCCCTCAGGATGAATAGTTCCCTCTGATGTTTCATTCGTCTCCACCGGCAGCTGTAAATCATCTCGTTGTTACTTGTCGACCGTATTCAGTGAACTTAAAGCGACTGACTGCCGGGGCTGCTCTCATTGGTTATTCGCAAGCGAGCGGCCCGTCGAACACGTCACCGAATCACGGAGGCGTAAATAAATTATTCATGTTTCATATTCCCAGAAAAATATGGGAGGCTGTTTTTTCATTGTTTCCTCTGCTAAGTGTCCTGTTTATCCCAAAGAGAGAACAAACAGAACCGATACGCTAACATCACTTCAATATGACCGACAGGAAAATCATATAAATCACACACACACACACACACACGCACACACACACACATCTTAATTAATGGTAAGCATAGCTGAAGTCCCTGCGGTGGCTCCAACCTCCCTCCCTCCTGCTCACTGCGACAATATTGACCCTTCATGATAAATAATACAACCAAGTGATCCAACACACACACACACACACACACACACACACACACGCCTGTATTTAATGATGAAACTGAACAAACGCTGCAGATTACATTCTCTCTGGAGCCGCAGCACATATCGAGTAAACTACACTGAGAGCTGTAATTGGCTGGTTTTTATCTGATTAAACTGAAACCATCTCCAGTGATGGGAACGCCGTGAACTCGTCCTTTTCTGTGATGACTGGTGGCCTTTGAGAAACATGACGTGCCCCCCCCCCCACCCCCACCCCCTGCACCCCCGCCAGCTCCCCTCCCTGGGACATCGGGCCTCATACAAGTGTGAGCTTTGTCAGTAGGAGTGATCAGATCTGAGTGAAATGAGGCAGAATAACGACATCTGCTGTAATAGAGGACAATAACTGTCAGCTCTGTGTCAGTGGGTGCATGATGATGATGATGATGATGATGATGATGATGATGATGGCAGCAGTGAAGGTGGAGATGCTGATCATGGTGATGGTGCTAATATCGTCAAACAGGGAGGTGTCGAGCTGATCTAATGTGTCCTAATGATAAACACACTCACAGTCTGACTCTGTGATTGGATATTTGTGGCTGAAATGCATCTTGGGAGTCGTAGTTAATGCCCCCCCCCCCCCCCCCCTTCAGAAGTGTTTATGTCAACAGACTTATAGATATTTTTCTGAAGTAGTTGATCGTGTTTTGTACAAACAGTAAAACCAGTTCTTCTTCTTCTTCTTCTTCTTCTTCTTGTTTCTGAGCTCACCTTTAAATCTCACTTCAACACCTGGATGTATCTGCAGGATTTATGACATCACAGCTGGTTTGGAGCCAATCACTACAACTCTGATGTTTACAGTGAAGCAGGAAAACTTTAGAGACCAAATATTCACAGATTCACAGATTCTGGGTGTCATTTTAAGAGTTTTAACGAGGCGATTAACCCCTTCAGACACAAATTATTTCTAAAAGCAGAGTGTTTTTTATGTCTTGAAAGATGTCTGGATGGATCTTTACATAATTTTGTTGTTACTAGTCAAGAAAAAAATAATAATTTTCCTCAAAAACTTGTCGATACGAGCCGATTCCCTCTTTATTGACCCGGCGGAGGCTGCAGCAGGTTGTGGCTGTGCAGATGTGTGCATGCACACTTGCAAACATGCACACTTCAGTTTAACAATGTGAAGGGTTTTTTTTTTGTTTTTTTTCTCAGCAACAATAAGAAGGCGGACATTCATCTGGACGGTGCAGATACAGAGGTTTATTCACACACACATAGAGAGAAGACAAGAGACAGGAAGGAGAGGAGAGAGAGAGGCAGTGCAGGGAGGGAAGATGCAGTGAATACAGTGAAGACAGTAAAAAAAAAAAAAAAACCAACAACGTGTCCTTCCTGTTCTCTGACTGTCCTGTCAGTCGTCCTCTGCAGTAGATTCACCGCATGAGGACAGTCGGCTTTCTCTTTGTCACATTTATCATCTCAGACAGTCGGAGACAAAACTAAAACCCCCCCTCCCAAAAAAAAAAGTTCCTCTACCTCCGCATGAACTCACCAAATGTCGGTGCTCCTCTCTCAGCATAAATCATTTCAACCGAGGCTTTTCATTTATTTATTTCCCTTTTGTCTTCCTGAAGCATTCGCTCTGATTGATGATGACAGTAATCAAGTTCCAGGAGAGGAGTGGGAGTGGAGTTGGGGAGGAGGAGGAGGAGGAGGAGGAGGAGGGAGGAGGAGGGAGGGAGGGGGGGTAGGAGTAATCTAACCTTATCCTTTTAAAACAGTTTCTATTTTTACTTTGCTAAAAGCTCTTCTTCTCTAGCTCGTCTACTCTAAAAACATCTCACATGGTGACAGAAATACACTACACAGGTTTGTTTGGCTCTAATCAGCTGACACGTCGGCTCTAATAAAAAAACAAAAAAAAAAAAGGAAAAGCTAAAAAGCTCTACAAAAAGATTTATATTTCTTACTATCTCTGTGTGAGACAAGAAGGCATCTGTAGCAAATGTTTATTAAAGGTACAAGCTGTACTTAAAGGGACAGCTCTGTGCAGGAAAACTCTGCACCTCCTTTCTTTCTAACCGCTCCTTCTCTCTTTGTTTTTATTCTCCTGCACAGATTTCCTCACTCACACTGAGGCAGCATCTCTAATCTTTTCTATCTTTGGTCTGTTTTTTATTCTGACAGTTATGTACTTGCTCTGTCCTCCGCACGCCCGTCCCTTCACAGTGCACTGGTTCATGGCTGTAGGGTCAGTGTGGGCAGACCTGGGCAAACAATGATAATCATAATAATAGTGACACGTAAATCTGATTAACAGTATTCAATCTCTTTAAATTGCACTTGATCCGTTTTCTCCGGCAGTTCAACAAAGAAAAGCTAAATCAAGCTGTGCTCGGTCTGCCTGTTGCTCAGGTGTGTGCAGGTGCAGGTGAGGTGAGGAGGTGAGTAAGAGGTGATAATAGTGCCGGTCCCATCTCTCTCTTTTATCTTACGTCCCGTTGCTACGGCAACATGATGGGCGTGTCAGAGAACACGGACATGATGGAGTCCGTCTCCCCCGCCCTCTGCTGTGACTGGTTGTGGAGCTTTGGGTGCTGCTCCGGCCCTAGCAGTAAACCTGGCCCCAGGTGTCCCTGCACCGCCCCGGCCCCCGGCCCCGGCCCCGGCCCCGCCCTCAGCCTGCCGTTCTGCTGCTCTCTGATTGGCTCCAGAAACACCACATGCTTGTTGGTACTGACCTTGCGGCCCGGGCCCTCGGTGGTGGCCGGCGGGGTCGGGGTGAGGATGGAGGACTGGGCGCTGCCTGTCCCCGCCTCCTTCCCCTGGGTGGGGGTGGCGGTGGCGCGAGACGGGGCCCTGGGGCAGGGCGGGCAGCGGCAGGGCGTCAGGTACAGGTACATGAGGACCAGCACCAGGCTCACCACGCAGCCCAGCAGGGTGGTGAAGCCCGTGTTGAAATGCTCATGAGCCTCGCCTTCGTGGGGCGCCACCACCGTCACGTTGACCTCCCGGGTCTCGTTGCGCTGCTGCCGCTGGTCCAGCGCCATGCACCAGTAGATCCCGGAGTCCTCCGCGCGCGCCGCCACGATCTCCAGGCTGCCGTTGGCGAACATCTTCAGCGAGCCGTTGTTCCCCGGCGGCGCCACGTACTCCTGGTTGGGCGACACCCAGAGAAAGGTCACCTGCTGTCCGGTGAGAGAGGTCATGCAGTGCAGCAGCACCGCCTTCCCCGCGCTCACGGACACGCTGCCCTCCTGCGCCTGACGCAGCAGAGTCACGTTGCATTTCTCGAAGTAGCGGCTGTGCTGGAAGAAGCGCACCGTTCCTCTCTGTATCCCGTAAACCAGACAGGTGTGCTCCTGCCTGAAGTCTCTGACGGAGGCGAACCCTCGCTGCTCCCAGTGGCGGAACAGAGCGTACATGGAGCACTCGCACACCAGCGAGTTGTTGTGAAGGTACAGGCCGCTCTGGACCGCCATGGGGAGGTTGGATATGTCCTCCAGGGGCAGTTTGGGCAGGCGGTTGGAGGACAGGTCGAGCATGCACAGGTGAGGGTGGCTGTGCTCCTGGATGGTGAAGAAGGGGAAGTCGGTGAGGCGGTTGTGGCTGAGGTAGGCCCTGCGGAGGCCGCCCAGTCCGGCCAGAGCTCTGCTCTCCACGTGGACGATGCGGTTGTCGAACAGCAACAGCTCCTCCAACCCGGGCAGCTCTTGGAAATAATGCTGCTCCAGAACGCGCAGCTGATTGGACGACAGGTCCAGGTGTCTGAGCAGGGCGCCGGAAGCGTTCCGAAAGGCCCCCGGTCGGATCGCGGTCAGCTGGTTGTGCGCCAGCCGTAACGTCTCCAGCCTGGAGAGCCCTCCGAAGGCGCCGCCCTCCAGCTGCGCCAGCCGGTTGTGGCTGAGATCCAGAGTGACGGCGGAGACGGGCATCTCCGCCGGGACCCGCTGCAGACCCAGGGCCGTGCAGCTGAGGATGTCCGAGGCGCACAGACAGGAGGGGCCCCCGGCCCGGACGGGGCTCAGCTGGGGGAGCTGCAGACACACTAACAGCACGACAGCGGAGCACCAGGACGGCGCCGCTGCTGCCACCACACCCTGAAGAGAAGCAGCGCTCCAACCGACAGACGCCATGATGCCACCAGCAGGCCGCAGATCTGTTACACACTCACTGCTGCTTTACGTTGTCTTTCACATCCTTCATGCCGTGTGATTCATATCACTCATGATGTCATTTAAACATAAATAGACTCCTGATCGACAAACACACCAGTCTGTATCTTCTTGTTTTTCATTTTTTTTGGGCTCTTCTGCTCGTCTTCCTGCCAGTGTAAATGTTGAAACCCTTCACTCCCACTGCCTGATCCTATCACATGTAAGACGATCCTTATTTACTCAGCAGCAGCGTTTAGGCTACAGGGCACAAACTAAATGTCAGCGTGACGCTCGCTCTCTCGCTCTCTCACTCTCTCGCTTTTCCTTTTCGCTCCCAGCTCGTGCGTTCTGCTCCGCCGTGGCGTTTGTTTTGTCTGACCCGGTTAACGTTGAGTGAGCTGACTGCATCTGCATCCACCTGCCAGCGCGGCTGCCCTACTGGAGGTGTCTGACAAAAGGCGCAGGTGTTCCAGTGTAAACAAACACATTCCTTCTGCTCCGAGATCTGCTGTGTTCAGCAGGGAGGAAACAATAAAACGACTCTTACGTGACACCTCGGGGCAGTTAAAGGTAAAAAAAAAAAAGATAATGTAGCAATAAGTTAAAAGATAAAGAAGATCAAAAAGTTTAAGGCTCGTCCAGGTGTTCAGTTATAACATCCTCCACGTCAAGTCCTTCGCTGTTTGTTTGAATCTCTCGATACTTTTATCACAAATCAGCCTTTATATTCCTTTTTTTTTTGTGTGTGTGTGTGCTGGAAAAACCAAAAGCTTGAAGCGGTTTTCCTTCTCCTCCCTCCCTCCCCTCTCTCCGTCCCCTTGCTCCGCTCTCTTCCACTCAGCGGCTCCTGACGTGACGGAGGAGCCCCGCTCTCAGCAGCAGCAGCAGCATCTCTTCTTGTTTTCCTTCCTTCTCTCTCCGATCAGATTTCCAAAGAGGTCAGCATCCTCTCGTGCTCCTCTCTCCTCCGGCTCATTTGTGCAGAGCCGTGCCTTCTCCTCCTCCTCCTCCTCCTCCTCTTCTTCTTCTTCTTCTTCTTGTGTTTCAGCGGTGGGAGGATGAGAGAGAGCTCTGTGTGAAATCCCAAACATCCAACACGCAGCTGCTCCTCTCCCCCGCTGTATTTATCTCCAACACGCCGCTGCTAATGAAAAGTTGTAGTTGGGTCCTCTGCAGATGTGTGGGAGTGTCTCTGGTGGATCCAGATGTGTGTGTGTGTGTGTGCGTGTGTGTGTGTGTGAGCTTTCAGTCTCTGCTCCCTGTCATCTCTCAGCTCCAGTGAGAGCTGTGTCTCCTGCTTCTGGTGCTTTCCCAGCTCTTCCACTCCGGTTTAATCCTCCTCCCTCTCTCTCTCTCTCTCCCCTCAGCATCCTCCGCCCATCTCAGACCCTCCTCCTCCTCCTCTTCCTCCTCCTCCTCCTCCTCCTCCTCCTGCTGTTCTTCTCTTTTCACTGAGTCGCTTTCTTTCTATTTCTATTTCTGTTTCAAGCTCTTACACTTTCTTGTTTTCATCGCTACATCTCCCTCTCTCTCTCTCTTTGTCTCTCTCTCTCTCTCTCTCTCTCTCTCTCCCTCTCTCTCTCTCTCTGTCTATGTTACCACATGATGTGCATTATAGGGGGATCCTACAGGGAATTTGATTGGCCGGAGAGAGATGCACATGAGAGGCATGACTGTCTCTTCTGTTCTTCTTTCTCTTCTGTCTTCTCCTCTTTCTTCTTCTTCACTCCTTCTTCTTGTCTCCTCTCTCTTCCTCTCACCTTCTCTCTGTTTCTGACATTTTTTCTCTTATGACTGAAATATCTCTATAACTATTGGACGGTTCACATAATTCATAATCTTACTCATGTTTGAGGAGGAATTGTAAAAAAAGTTTGTTGATCCTCTGACTTTTTAATCTAGCGCCATCACCTGGATCAGCAGCTTCTGACGTTCATGTTCCCCTGAGGATAAATGCTACTGACTCCTCCAGCGCCGTCGTAATGAAGTAACATTAAACTCAGTGTGAGTCCCAGAGCAGCAGGTGAGCCAGCTGTCAATCACAGCTGTCAATCACACAGCAGACGTCAGAGCTGCTAGAAGTCTTCAAATCTTTATTAATGGAGCAAAAAATGACCAGCAGCACATTTATTAGAGGGTCTGAATTTAGAGGTAGAGACCAGAATGAGTGGTTGAAAACAACGATTGACTCGATGTTTCCAGAGAGAAGTTGAGTTTTTTTCAAACGGGAGTCCGTCAGAGCAGCTGGCGGCTGGCGGCGGCGCTTTAAGGTGCTTCAGGCCTGAAGACGTGAATCCCCTCTGCTCATATTTAATTAACGAGGACGTCTCTGTCCAAACTCCTCTCCTGTTGTCTTCTTCATTTAATGGCGTCTGTGTTGGCAGTCTCTTTGTGAAGCAGGTCATCAGTACTTGACATTCAGACTGCGACTCCTCCTTAATTGAATTCACTCTTAACAAGCTGCTCTTTGTAGCTGTGACTGTTTTTTTTTTTTCTTTCTTTCTTTCTTCGGCGTATAAATGTCTTGACATGCCTTGTTTACATAATTATTCTATAACCTTTATGTGACCTTTAGTGATACAGACACGAGGCTCGGAGCGAGCAGGTGTAACTGATTTAAACCTGCTTTATTTAGTTTGACAGGGAAGGCCGGATCAGATATGTTTCTATCCGAGAGGAGACGAGGATGTTTGTGGTTCAAACACGGCGAGATACGGCCGCGTTCTTCACATGGAGTCTGACAGGATATCACTGTGAGCAAGTTAAATTGATTTACTGCACCTTCCCAGAACAACAGACGTCACAAAGCGTCTCAAAATAATGAAAAAGATGCCGGAGGTAAAAAAAAATAGATAGAAACAGCACTGAAAGTCTGCTGAACAGATCTGCCCAAAGTTTAGGATTCACAACTTCAAAGAGTCAGACTTCAGTTCGAGTCTGGAGCGACGAACGAACCAGCGGACCTGATCAGACCTCAGAGGATCTGACGGGGAGCCACTGGGAGGAGAGACGAGGATCTGAGTTACACACTTGAGCGAAGAGAGAGGAGAGTTTAAAGAGGATGGAATAAAAAACGCATTCCTCTTATATCCTTCATCTATCTGTCTACTGTAGATGTAACATGAGAAGATATAACGTTCCCTCTCTGCTTCCCAGCGCGTCTCTCACTTCCTCCTCCTCCTCCTCCTGACTTGTTACTTGGCGCCGATGCCGCTGCGAACTCGCTCATTTTCAGCCACGCATTCGGTGACACATGCAAGCGCCGCTGCCGCCGCCGGTCACATGCGGATGTTTGCACCTGCAGCAGCTGCTCCCACATACCGGCCACTGCTGCGCTCACACACACACTCATTCATCTCCATAAGTCTGTCCGTAAAACATTAACTGTATTGAGTTTGTTTCTCGGATCTCGCTGCCGTCGCTTCACATCCGGGTTTCATTTCATTTCTTTTATTCGTGGTCGGCACACATTAATCAACGTTTCTGAGTGAGCGTCAGCCAGCTGGCTCACTTTCAACTGCACTTCTTTAGCGAGATGTTCTGACAGAGGACGAGACACCACGAAGACAACAGCAATAAAATAATCATTCAATCAGGCCAGAGCAGCAACAAGACATCATGTCCATCCTGATAAAATGTTAATACAGACACTCCAGCCTCTATATTTATATTCTGGAGCTCTACTGGAATAAAAACTCCTTATTTATCTTCTCCTGGTCCTTTATGCAGCCCCTCAGTTCAGCCTCTGTCTGAAACAGGAAGTTTTAGCTCCTGTCTCTTTAAGGCCCCCGCCTCCTGATGAGCCCGCTCTGCTCTGATTGGTCAGCTTTCAGGAAGCTCCAGAGGCAACGTAAACAAACTATACAGTAGAACGGATGGATGTTTGTGGACATGAGCAACGAGCTAACTTCATCTTCAATCATCACAAACGAAGCGTCAGAGCAGCTGAAACCTGGATTTTGTCTCTCAGGCAGCATTTTTACACACGTTAACTTCACGTTTTGACCTTTGACCGTGTTTAACATCCAACATTACATCAATATATAAATGACAGAAAATCACAAAAAGCAGAATATGTCCTCTACTGGAATATCTTTGCATGGTTTCCAGTTAAAAACTCCTTATTTATCTTCTACTGGTCCTTTATGCAGCCCCTCAGTTCAGCCTCTGTCTGAAACAGGAAGTTTTAGCTTCCTGTCTCTTTAAGGCCCCGCCTCCTGATGAGCCCGCTCTGCTCTGATTGGTCAGCTTTCAGGAAGCTTCCTCCGGCTCCGGAGGCTACGTAAACAAACTATAGTACTACGGTAGCGATGCAGGAGGTTTCAGGACGTCCTCTTTTAAAAGATGCTGTTACAAGTTCACACTGCTGCAGTTTAGTGTGTGTGTGTGTGTGTGTGTGTGTGTGTGTGCTGAGCTGTCTGTGGGTCTTGGTCACAGTGTGTGTTTCATGCTGATTTCCTGTCACAGAGGATTAAGATCACACACACACACACACACACACACACACACTGTTTCCTCTCTCCTGCATCAGGTCTCATTGAACATAAAAAGACAACATTACTTTAGATGGTTTCACTGAGATTCTGCTCACTGACGCTCTAATAGAAGTTATCAGCAGCGAGCAGGACGAGTCACTGCTTCTCATGTTGACAGCAGCTGAAACAGACACTGACTCCACTTATTAATAATATTAATAATAATAATAATAAGCTTTACTCATACAGAACCTTTCATAACATAAAATGCAGCTCAAAGTGTTCATATTTAAAGACAGGAAACATTAAAACCATGAAAAAACAAACAAAAGAAACAAAAGAAACCAAGAAGATAAAAAGACGTAACATCATCAGGAGATAATAAAAGATAACACAGGTAGTAAAAACAGCTGATAACAGTAAAAACCAAATAAAAGGTTGAGTTCATTAAAAGCGTAAAACCATAAAAATCAGTTTTGAGCTGCTTCTTGGACTCATCAGCAGAGGAAACTGCTCTCATATGTGGTGGAAAGTTTCCTCAGCAAACCTTTTGCATTTTATTTTATTTTATTTACTGTGTCAACATGTTAGTGTTCTTTCAACGGACTCAGCAGCAGGTCAGAGGTCACAGCGACTAATCAGCATCAACAGTGTTTCCCTTCACGTACGGATTCATCATTGATCGGCGTTGTAGTGACTACTCTTCAAGTAATGAACAAAAAATGAACGAGTCTGACAAGCAGCTGTGAGAATAAAGTGATGAACAGACGATGATGATGATGATGATAGTAATGATGGTGACGGTCAACAGAAAACATCAGAGCTCTACCGACTCCCTTTGTCCCCAAAACTCCCGCCACCACCTGAGTGAACAGGTGACATAAACACCCATGTGACCCGCGTCCAAGTCAACATCTAAACAGAAACAACACCATATTCTGGCTCCTCCAGGCGTATCGAACACTAACATGCTGCTTAATATTAAAGCTTTTAAAAGCAGCTTTGACAGAACATCCATCTGAGCCGTGTCCGTCAGTCACATGATGGGTTGAAAGAAATCATTTTCATGTGCCGCTCGTATAATTTTCCGTGTCAATCTGAACGCATTGCCCTTTTGTTGGTTTCTAATTAAAGAGGAGGGGTGGGGAGGAGGTGGGGGGGACAATGGACGTGTTGTTGGCTTGAAACAGGACTCTGACAG
This sequence comes from Euthynnus affinis, assembly GCA_029490765.1. Lineage (NCBI taxonomy): Eukaryota > Metazoa > Chordata > Actinopteri > Scombriformes > Scombridae > Euthynnus > Euthynnus affinis. The sequence goes on from CM055840.1 coordinate 34,963,724, forward strand.
AGACGCAGCCGCTGACATTTCCAGCCTGTGACTCACTGCTCTGCTCCTCTTTACAAGGGTTTCTCTCACAACATGTTCTCTGCAGCTGCTCCCTCCATCCTCACAACTCCACAACAAGTACTTGAGCACATTCTGGGGGTTTCACTCCGTCCATCTGATGTGACTTTATACTTCCACTTCACTACATTTTTTGTGTATTTCTCTGCTGCTACTTTTAGTTATGTAAAGGATCTGAACACTGCTGCTGCTGTCCTCCAGTCAGGCTGATAAGCTGCTGTCAGTCATGTATTGTGTTATTGAAACAATAGAGAGAAGAGTTAGAGAGTTAGAGAGGGAGGGAAAGTGAAGACAGGATGAAGGACGGAGGACAGGAGTCTCTGTGTGAAGCGTCACGGCGGCCGTAGCGAGAAGGTCACAGCAGATATTTTTTTTACAGGAAAATGTCACCGTGGTGTTTCCAGGTCCGGAGTCCTGAGACCGACACGAACGGCAGCTGCAAGCAGAGAACGCTGACAGTCACTTCACACAATACGCCGCTGAAGCCCCGCCTCCCCTTAGTTACTGTTGCTACGACTGTCAATCTAACGGTTTGATAGACAGACAGACAGACAGACAGACAGACAGACAGATAGAAATGCAATTAAAGGCTGAATTGCACATTTCTCACAGTATAAATACAGTTTATAGTAACATGAGAGGAATAAACTGACTAGCGTAGCAACATTAATGCTACAAACAACCCAGAATGCATCAGGCACATGTTTAAAATATTATTATCTTCTTAGTGGCTAAAGGTCAAGCTCTGTATTTATATTATTATATTATATTATTATTTACTATCTGCATCTGTATGATGTCATGAAAATCATCCGTATGTGCAGAAACATGAGTGCAGATGCAGACAGCAGCCGGTCCAAACACTGACACACCTGCTGCCGTTGGTTACGGTTGCTAAGCTGTGATTGGACAGGAGCTGTTTGGGGGGGGGGGGGGGGGGGGGGGGGGAGGTGGCGTTTGGTTGCATCTGTGTGTGTGTGTGTGTGTGTGTGTGTGTGATCGGCTACTTTCAGGGACAAATTTCAGACCAGTTGATTGGGGAAAAGCTTTTTCTCCCCAGTTGGTAAAAAAAGCTGATTTTTGGGTCAGCGGTGAAGAGTTAGTGTGTGTGTGTGTGTGTGTGTGTGTGTGTGTGTGTGTGTGTGTGTGTGTGTGTAGGTGGTGTAGTGTGTAACGTGTCTTCTTCTTCTTTTTTACAACCTTCCAGCGAAACATCACAGAGGCTGTTTGTGCTTTTACATCCCGATACATGAAACAGATGTTATTTTTAGAGGCTCCACAAACATCACAAGCAGCTCAGAATCATTTCAAACTGACTCATGCAGAGAAATACAATAAAATATGCTTCTATTTATCACCAATAATCACTTTATAACACACTTTAATGTCATTATGAGCAGATTAATTTAATTTAATGTGTTCATAAATGTTCAGTAGTAATTATAACGTCCTCATAAAGATATATTTTATATTTATTACTGTGTTATCATCTATTATCAGTTTATACAGCAGCGAACACATCGTGGTTATCTCAGATTTCTCTTTGAGGACAAAATTAGTGGATTTTTCCTTCTGTTGTGATGAAAACTAGACCAGTATGAGTTAATAGTTTAATAACGTGAACACACACACACGACTTCATTATCGATTCATCTGCAGATTATTTTCTTGTTCGGTTCATAAAATACGGCGCCACAGTTTCCCGACGTCATCAAACGTCTCGTTTTACCCCAAAACTGCAAAATCTATCATTTATCATAAAGTAACATGAGAGCAGAAAATTCTCACATGAAAAACAAGTAATTGATTATCAAAATAGCTGCAGATGAATTTCAATAATAACTGATCAGTTGATTAAATTCTAAATTCATTAGATTAGATTCATATTTTCCTCAAAAGACTAAAAACTAAACTAAAGCTGTGAATATTAACATATTATTTGATATTTGAAGTTTGTTTCTTATAAACAGAAATGAAGATGGAACAGAAACTTTGGTCCAATAACAACAAAAAAAACTGGACGTAACTTAAAAAAATGAAACTATAGTAAACCAGCTGCTTCTTCTTCTTCTTCTTCTTCTGTCCAGATGTTTCAACTCTCAGCTGGCAGTGAAACATGAACCGTTGCGTCATGTTCAGAAATAATAAACGAGCTGTTTCTTTAAGTCCAAGATGACGCCATCAAAACGTCTTGTTTTGTTCAAGCGACTGTTCAAAACCTCAAACGTTAAATTTACTGACACATGAAGTGAAATCCTCAGAAACGACGAGCTGGAGCTGAGAAATATTGACGGATCATCAAAAATAGTTTGAGATGATTTTCTGCGGATCGATTAATGGCTGCGGCTAAAATAGAGAAGAGAAGTGAACTCAGTGTCTCAGTGGCTCTTTAAATAAACGTCTTTATTTGAGGAAAAAAAAACAGTGAAACACTCGTCTGCAGTGGAACAATAATTCTTCCTTTCTGTCTTTGTTTTGTGTGCGTGTTGCATCATCGCTGAAGCTCGCCTCTGAGAGGAGACCAAAAATAGTAAAAAAGAGAAAAGAGGGCGAGTAGAGTCGGAGTAAAAACACAGACAAAAGAGAGAGAGAGGAGAGAGAGAGGGGAGAGAGAGGGAGTGGGAGTCGTCCTGTAGAAGCTCTGCTATTAAAGATTGATGCGTAGAGGTTGGATTGAGTGGCGCCGCCTTAGGGAGAGAGAGAGAGAGAGAGAGAGAGCGGGAGGAAAGAGGCGAGGTGCAGGGTTTCATTAGAAAGAACAGCAGTGATTGAGCGACAGGACAGAAGGTGACGAGAGACGAGCCGGAGACGGTTTGACGTGTCAGAACTAGAAGAGACGAGTAGAGACGGACAGATGAAGAAGAAGAAAAGAGCCGGAGTCAAAGTGTAAAAAGCAGACCAACAGCGGTGGAAGTGAGAAAAAAGAAGGCAGGCGCTGCTGCTGCTTTCTGTCCACTCAGTTCTAGAGAGATGAGACGCCATATCTCACCTGCAGCGTGACCTCTGACCTCTGCTGTCGTTGTGTTTAGCGACGTCGGCCCGGCTACTTCCTGCTGTTTGACACTTCAGTTTGAAAAATGAAGTTTAAAACATGAAAGAAAGAACAGAAGAAAGAAATGTTCTTGTTCGTACATCAAATAAAAACATCTACAAGAAAACAGATGATGTTTAACTTGTGTGTCAGGAAAAGCTCCAAATAAAGAGTTCAGTTTATTTGATTTGCACACACAGAATAGATGTTTAAATCATAAGGACTGGGAGGACAAGGAGGACGAGGAGGATGGGTTGGATGAGGAGGATGGGGAGAACTGGGAGGACGAGGAGGATGGGTTGGATGGGGAGGACGAGGAGGATGGGTTGGATGAGGAGGACGGGGAGGACTGGGAGGACGAGGAGGATGGGTTGGATGGGGAGGACGAGGAGGACGGGGAGGACGAGGAGGACAGGGAGGACGAGGAGGACGGGTTGGATGGGGAGGATGGGGAGAACTGGGAGGACGAGGAGGATGGGTTGGATGAGGAGGATGAGGAGAACGGGGAGGACGAGGAGGACTCTCCTAACAACGATCGACTGCACAGAAAATCCGTTCCTATCAGTTATTATTTTGCGCATCGAGCTGAGATGAAACGCCTCTATTCTGCACTTCCGCTCTGAACTTAATGAAAAAAAATGAAAATCAGAGTTCAGGTTTTTGTCATTTAGAAGAAGCTTTTATCCAAAGTGACTCGACGCAGAGTGAGAACATCAGGCGTCAGAGGACAGTGACTCAGATTGTCAAGTAGCTGAGCTGATAAAAACAGCGACAGACTATAAATAATTATTAAGAAACAACTGGAGGAAGACGAGCAGAAGAGATATATGAAGAAGAAGAAGAAGAAGAAGGAGGAGTAGTGCGACCTTCAGCCAACTTTCTGTTTATAATAACAAACTTTAAATAACCAGAAACTAAACGGATCGACTGTAAAATATGAATCCAGAGTTTGATTTTCATGGAAATTAGAGCTGCAACGATCAGTCAAATAATCAATGAGTCTGATTTTTTATTAATCTGCAGCTGTTTTCATCATTACTTGTCATTTTTTTAAGCAAACATTTGATTTTCCAACTTCTCAAATGTGAGAATTTGCTGCTTTTCTGGGTCTGGGTGTATATTTGATGACATCATCTGTATATTTGATGACATCATCTCCTGCTTTGATGAACATTTTAAACACTTTTCTGATGTTTTATCGATCAGTGAATGAATCCATTAATCTATAAAACATCCTGCAGATGAATGAATGATTGTGTCTCCTCCTCTGACAGCGTGTCCTCTTCCTTCCCCGTCAGGGTTTCCCGGGCCGCGTCCGTCCTGCTCTCCGACCCCTGCTTCCAGCTGCACTCCATCCAGCACCTGCTGGGGGAGGGAGGGGAGGCGTCCAGCTCCGCCGCCGCCGCCGCCATGCTCACCTCCGCCGCCCGTCCAGTCGTGGGGTCTCTGGGGTCGTCCGTGGCCCCTCCCATCCCCTCGGCCCCCGGAGCCGCCGGACCTGCGGAGCGCAAACACTTCTCTCTGCACGCATGTGAGTGGAACGCACGTCTTACACAAGCAGGGAAAGCTCTCAAGAAATCAAGATAAACGTTATAAACAGTGACAGATATCTGATGGAGCACATTACAGATCATAGAAGTCACTGTAGATATGAGCTCACATCACTCTGCATCACTCTCTGCATTAATATAAATTAGTGTTTTGCAGATGAATCCTCAGAGATGCTCTGAGTCGCTCTAAGAGTCTTCAGTTTCAGTGATTTTAGGACCTTTAACAGCTCTGAAGAAGGTTCCTACGTAGAGCTGCAGCTATCAGTTATCAGTTCAATATCGATTTATCTGCTGATTATGAATTCTCCATCAATAGTTTTGTCATTAAAATGTCTGTTTTATCTTTTTAATAGAGTTTTGTTTGGTCAAAAGTCCAAAATATTCAGTTATTGTTATTTATAAGATGGAAAAGTTGACATCATCTCCTTTGAGAAGCTGAATAAACTTTAATAAAAGTCTAAAACGATTATTTTATTATCGATGAATCTACTGATCGTTGCAGCTCTGTTCCTTTTTAGCTTTAAGATGCTTTTTAAGATGTTGATTGACAGCCTGATGGACCAATCAGGTTAATGTTTGTAAGTGTTCGGGATGCCGGCATTCCTCTGGGCCTGAAAGGGTTAAAGCTGTGTGTGTGTGTCTGTGTTTGGAAAGCAGCCCGTTATGTTCTTAACGTGATTTAGACTTTGACTTTCATTTGGCTGAAGCTGCAGAAGCATCCATCAGGACGGCAGCGCTCCGCTCTGCTCCGCTCAGCTCAGCTCAGCCGGCCTCACGCTGATCTCCTCACATGTTTGTTTTCTGCTGCACTTCATGTTTCTGCTGAATGTGAAATATTTCAGGCTGGAGTAACATTACACACACACACACACTGACACTGATGGAGTCACATGACTGCAGGGAAACAGCATCACAGCACAAACACAGAAATATATATTAATCCATCTGGATACATACATATATATAATATAAATACATCCATCAGCACTGACTCGTGTATTAAATAAAAAGCATTGACTCCAGTTTGCTCACACATGACGTGACGCTGACTCATCGCCACATGTTGCAACAGAGTGAACGAGAGCAGAATCACAAACAAGTTTATTGGATTTGCTTTGATGTCGTGATGCAAAATGATCCAAATATGCAAACAACTGCTAGTAAAGTCGCTTCATGTCATGTGATCATGTAATAACACAAATAACTGTGTTAATGTGACGCACTGTGTTGGATGTTTGACAGTAACAGAAGCACAACTGGAAAGTGTGAACAAATTATTTTAATAATACGGAAGAGAGAGAACAAACAACAAACATTTAAAAAAAGAAAGTAAAACTGAAAACAAACAAACAAAACATCAGTTTTCATCTTGATGTGTATGAAAACTGAAAATGAATTGTCGTAGGTCTGTCTCTGTTTGATATCTAAATGTAAGAATGAGAAGATTTGGAGTTTTTTCGACAGTAACAAACAAAAAATAATCTTTGTTTTCTCTTAAATGTATTAATAATTTAGAAAACAGTTTGGAACGAATTTGAGTTATAAAATAAGTTATAATTTCTTAAAGTATGGCAAGCAAAATTGAGTAAAAACGTGCATTAAGCAGAAAACTCCATCAACACCACGGCTTTTAACAAGAAAAGCCGACACAATACAAAAGCCACTAAAGAAGAGAACGTTGACCTCGACACGTTTAGTTCTTCTCAACAGAAAAAAAAAAAGTCAGAGCAATTTTTCCACGTGGAAAACATGACAGGTATCCTCCAGTCCAGGAAACATTTTACTGGCACACTGTCGACATTTTTATGTGAATATGACGTGTGGTGTTGATGTCAGTGAAGGTCCTGCACCTGGAGGACGAAGCTGCTGCAGTCAGGAAGTAAATCTGAGACTGAAGCTTCTTACTGGAGGGAAAGCTTGTACACAGTCTGATGTGTCAGTGTGTGATGTGTTTGTCTCGTAGTGATGAACCAACAGAGACTCTGCAGCTTTATAGTGACTCTCAGCTCATTGTTTATCTGTCCGGCTGCAACTTTTACTGTTCTGGTTCACTCTCAGCGGCTCTCATAGCGTCGTTTTCAGCCGCTGTACACTACCTGCTCAAACACACACAGTTATCTGTAGACTAGCTGGTGAACATAGTGGAGCGTTTAGCAGCTAAAGAGCCAGATATTTCCCTCAGGAGTTGGTAGAGAGCAGAAACAGAAGCTAAAAGAGAGAGAATATTGGACTTATATTCACCAGACGGACAGAAACACGACTCCACATGAATGACAATGTTGCTCCGTAACTGCTGGATGTGGACATGAAAGAATAAAGAGTCTCACACACGTTGTCTCCTCCGCATAGTTTCATGTTTCAGCAGACATGAGATGAACACCTGGCCGACGCACGGAGGCGTCTGAGATGGACGTTCAGGGATGTGATGAGATGATGAGAGAGACGGAGGCAGAGTGAGCAGCATGAACGCAGCCCAACCGTACAGCGGCTTTATGTAAAAATATGCAGACATGCAGCGCTGCGTGTGTGTGTGTGTGTGTGTGAGTGTGTGTGTGTAGGCAGGCGATACGTCGACGCAGCTCTGTCGCTAAACCATCAATGTTTAATCATCACTAGTAGATGTTGAGGATGAATGAGGAGCAGCAGGATGCAGCTTTGAATGTGTGTGTGTGTGTGTGTGTGTGCGTGTGTGTGTGTTGGCTGCGAAAAGGCGAGGTGGACGTCCTGGAGTTGAGCTGTCACCAGAGGGGATGGCCTGGTCACCACGGCATCCTCCTCTGTTGCCATGGGAACGCAAGCTGTTTCCATGACCACCTTCCACGGCATCATCTGGAGGATTTGTGCGGTCTGGTGTGTCTGAATCCCGAACCTCATCTCATCATCCGTTCAGTCCCGCTGCCTCCTGACGTGATGCCACAGCGCACAGAGAGCATAATAATAACATAATAATAACATAATAATAACATAATAATAACTCCAAGACATCTAGTGAGTTATAATTAGAGCTGCATGATGGTTTTGTGCTGAAATGACTGATTCAAACAAACACAAAGTTGTGACAGTTAGAGTCAAAGTGATAGTTCCCGCCCACACTGATATCTGACCAATCAAATCCCACTTCAGGTGAACCCTGATTTTACTGCACAAACATCAATAAAACTCACATTTCTTTTGACTGAAATAAGAACAGCAGTCAAAACAAAAAAGTGAAGAGACACAGATTTGCTTCTGTTTACTGTCAACAGCTGATCGACTCTCATGAAAGTGAGTGTGTGATGATGTAACGTTTCCAACGTCTCTCTCATTGTTTCTGGGAGGAAAACCTGAGGTGCATCTGTGACATAATGATGCACCATGAAGGGGGGGGAAGGAACCCTGCCTATTCTCAAGGATTCGTTGATGTGTGTGTGTGTGTGTGTGTGTGTTTTCTTTCTTCCGCTGCATGTGTGTGTGTGTCGGTGGAGGCACTCCAGTCCCCACAGCCCTGAATGTATTATGGATGAGGCTGTGTGGAGGAGTGTTTTTAGAGGCAAAAGAGACTCAGATGGAAAAAGAGAATGATCCTCTCTCTCTCTCTCTCTCTCTCTCTCTCTCTCTCTCTCTCTCTCTCTCTCTTTTCTCTCTCTCTTTCTCTCTCTCTCTCTCTCTCTCTCTCTCTCTCTCTCTCTCTCATTAACCTCCAGTCGCTCTGTTTTTTTTTGCTGCAGATGTTTATTTACCCAAATAAAAACTGCAAATCAGTGAAACTGTTGTGCATCCGAAGCTGTCGGCTCTGCTCCTCGGGGGGAGAAGAGCTGAGCTGCTTTCTCTCTCTTTTCTTTTCTTTTCTTTTCTTTTTCTTTTTTTTTTCCCGGCGCTGCTGCTGCTGCTGCTGTTGTTGTTGTTGTGGAACAACAATAAATAGTACGGTTTGTAATGCAACAGCAACACATAATGGCTTCAGCCTCCATTTCACTGTTTCACTTCACTCAGTGGCTTTCTGACAGTCAAACTGCTGCTGCACTGCACTCAGCTTTTACAGCTGCAGCTTCGCTTCAGACTGAAATATCTCAACATCTGTGGGATGAATTGTCATAAAACTTTGTGTCAGACAATCATGTTCCCTTCAGGATGAGATGTTATAATTTAGGTGATTGGATAAAGGAAGTTAAATGACAAATCAGGACATGATTGGTCTTTGTTGTGTAGATTTTAGGTCTTTAAACTACGTTCTTGCTACTAAAACTAAAGAAAATGAGAGGAGAGAACGATCTGAAGTCTTAATGATGAACAATTATTATTATTATTAGTTTATTTGTCAGGGACGATGCAAAAAAAAACAAAACATTGCAACAGCTTCAAACAACACAGATGCATATAGGATTTCTAGCCAAGGTTGCAACTCTGTCCCTGGTTTGGCTTTTCATATCAACACCAGGAATACATTAATTAAATAAAGCTCATAATAAATAGTGACATTCTTAATTCATCAGTTTACATGTGTTGCATATGTGTGCACATGTGTACATTCCTTAATTCACAGCAATAACGTGATATATATCAGTGTATGTGTCCGTTTACATACATGCATCATCTGTTTTAATGCATGTATGTATATCTGCGCATGGACATAATCATAGGTCAGGTTTGGTTTTGTTTCAGCCAGTGTTTCACCTTTTCATTAAATGTTCTCAGATCAGTTTGTATTTTTATTTCTGTTGGTGAGAGTAGAAGAAGAAGAAGAAGAAGCAGAAAAGTGGAGGCAGCAGTGTGTGATGAGAGAGCGTCCTGCTCCTCAGACTGACCTGGGGGGGCTACATGAGTAGGAGTTGGTGTCAATGAGTGGAAGTCTGAAGCGTGGGAAAACACATGACCTTTACACACACACACACACACACACACACACACACACACGTACACATACAGAACCGATGCTGAGGAACATATCGTTACAGTCAGAGTGCGGATGTGTGTGTGTGTTTTGGGGATTTCCGTGGTTACATGTGGATGATAGCACAGTGTTTATTAGCCTCATAGCTCTGCTGTCAGTCCGTTGCATCACCAGTACTACCAGCAAAACACTGACCACCAACAATACTGTTATCTAGCAGAGATACAAACACACTGAAATGAGTCACAGTGCAGACGGAGTACAGGAATCCTTCTTTGGAAGATCAGACCGTCCACGTCTCTGTTTCTCTGTTTCTCCGTCTCATCCTGGAGGCTCCGACTGAAGAAGCAGAAAAACAAAACCAAAGCTTTTTTTATTTCATCTCTCTACAGATAGTAATATGCTGAATATCTCACAGATCAGCAGTTCGCAGTCGAGGATCAGAGCTTCACATATTTCCCCCCGTCGGGGAGCTCAAAGCTAGCAGGCAGGTTAACAAGCTTTACACACCACACAAAACCATTTATTATCATATTATTGAGCCAGAACTTCTCAATCTGCAATAAAAAAAAAAAGAAACCATTTCATGTTTTCAATTTCAACAAGTAGAATCACTGAGGAGTATTCTCTGTGCGTCAGTAAACCTCCGGACTTCAGTCTGCACACACTAATAAACACCAGGATGAGCAGCAGAGAGATGAAACTCATTTTCTGTTTGCACAAGTTTCTGCAGAAGAGCCGCCGTTCCCGCCGGAGTCACGACTCCGGTCAGGATATTAAGACTGTGTTTCCCCAGTTCTGCTATTTGTGGTCTAACTGATATTAAAACTGAACCATAAACACAGAGAACACCTGAGCATCAGAAACACATTTTAATGATGTGAAAACATGTTTAAAGATGACATATTCTTCTCTATATTTATATTCTGGGGCTCTACTGCAGTTAAAACCTCCTTATTGATCTTCTACTGGTCCTTTATGCAGCCCCTCAGTTCAGCCTCTGTCTGAAACAGGAAGTTTTAGCTCCCTGTCTCTTTAAGGCCCCGCCTCCTGATGAGCCCGCTCTGTTCTGATTGGTCCAGAGGCTACGAGGCAACAAACTATAGTTGCAGGATTTCACTTCTTTTTCTCCTTCTTCTCAAATCCATCCGTACATGTTGGAGCCAAAATCACATCTGAAATATGAAAGTAAACAACGTGAACAACAAAACAAACAAAAATCAGAATATGTCTCCTGTAAAGACGACCGGACTGAAGGAAGTAAGAGACCATTGTGTTGGATGTGCAGTGAAATTGTATCCATAATGAAGAGTAGGAACATAAAACAGCACCATGACCCCAAACATGCCTGTTTTACAAAGAAGAACCAGAAAACTGAAGCAGCTGAAGTCGTGATATCAACCATCCAGCAGATAAAACATTTTTAAGGATGAATACAAGGAACAACTCACTACTGAACACTTACAGCAGCGTCTCACATCTTTTTACGCTCAAGTTCAAGGACTCTGTTACACAACTAAGGTGTCACATCTACCACGACTTTCATCTTCATGTTTGGATCCAAACCAACAATGAAATGATCCACTAACAAGTATTGTGTGTGTGTATCTAAAGCCTGATATTCCTCCTGTTGTTGCTCCGGAAACTATTAAAAACCCGTCAGTGAGTCACACCACTGCTCTGGGTCACATGATCCTTCATCATGAAGAGTTTTGGTCCCGTTAGTTTGTTTAGAAACGGCTCCGAAGACGAATAACAGCGTCACGTTTTCAGTCTCCGGAGAGTAGTTCTGTGTAATGCAGACGCTACTGAGCATGTGCAGGAACACAAACCTCTGGATGTTGTACTGGAGTTCTTTAACAGATTTATAATGTTCGTCCTCTCTCTTTGTTCCTCTCCTTCGTTCTTATTTTCATTATTTTCTGCATGTTTTCAGTTTACAGCGAAGGTTTCTCTGTTTAGTCTGGTCTCATCTCCTCCTCGTCTCTCCTCCATCTTCCTGCAGATATCATGTGTAACGATTGTTATCTCTCACTGCAGATCAACATGGCAGCTCTCCAACAAGCCAATATCACAGCCCGGTCTGGGCTCCAGTCCAACGCTGAAAGAGGATCTGTCTGATGGGGCAAAGGGGGGGAGGAGGGGGAGGGGAAGGGAGGGAGGAGATGGAAAGACAAACCAAAAGCAATAAATTGAGAGAGAGAGAGAAGAAGAAGAAGAAGGGCAGGATAGAGGGATAAAAACAGCAGAGAGGAAGTTAAATGTAACAGAAGAGAAGCTCAGAAGTAGTTTGTTAGGATGTTTGGTGACGGTTTATTTCAGACAGACAGCGAGACCGAAGACATGATCAGCTCCTTCCAGCTTCATCGATCTTACTAACGCAGCGTCCAATCAAAACAGGCCGAGAACCACATGTGTGTATGTATCAACTGACAAAAGCATCAATTAAAACAAGAAGGATTCATTAAATCAAACGGCTTTAATCCAAACAGAAACTTCACCGGTGAGACTGAACTGAGGTTTAACTGTAGAAGCAGTTTACGGCCTTCCATTGGTTGATTCTGCTGCCAATCAAACGTGTCTCTGCTCCTATTGGCTAGTCTTACTGCCTCTCCTTCTGTTTACTTCCTCTCAGTTTAACTGAGCTGGTCGCTTGCCTTTGTCCCGCCCCGCTGTGATGTGACGGTGTTCATATCAAACAAACCCCCGCTGCACTCCGGCGTGGAGCTGAGCAGCTCGCTGTTTGCTTGTTTATTCAAAGTTTATTAATATTAAATGTGTCGTGAGCGCCTGTCTCCTCAGTGAGCCACCTGTTGAGTGTCTGATGGTTGTTTATTTGAGCTTCAGAAACAATCAGAAAATAACGTTCACTGTCGTTCACTCGCTTTTTCTCTCTCAGAGAAAACTTCCCGGTCCGTCTCTCCATCGCTTTTTAACTTCAGTTTACCTGCATTTTTATCAAATATCTGACCAGTTTTAGAAAATAACAAACAGAGTGAAGGACTATAAGGATTATTAGATTTCATTTGTTTCTCTTACATAGTACAAGAGAGAAAAACGTCTTAATGTCAGTCGCCCGAAAAATGACTTACAGTAACCTTCCAGCCGTCTAGTGGAGCAGTGGTGCAGTTCAGATGATGTATGTATATATGAGGAGGAGGAAGAGGAGGATGGAGGCTTTAATCCAACAGTGGTCTTAACAACAGGAGACGCTGTAACCTTTAACCCAGTGGTTTTTATTGTAGTCATGACTACAAAGGTGGCCTAACATTAAGGAAGTAGTAACTTTAACCCAAACCATCATCTTTACCACAGCGCTGTTACATCATAGAACATCATTATTGTGTGAAGTTTCTGTCGAAGTAAAAGTTTCCAGGAGTTGTGTATACATTAATTTACAGCTACATCACATCACTAAAAGCTACCAAAAGACATTTATTTACATGAGGATGTCTGACGATGGTGATTTATTTCTCCAGCGAGGACGTTCCCCACCTGACTCCGTGTTTGTTTTACTGCTTTGATGAATCTAGACGTCAGACGTCTGTCAGTAAAAAAACACGGCGTTCCCCGTCACACAGCGGAGCAGAGAACACGCCAGATGAAGACTTTACAGACAAGAACAAACTCGAGAAAGTGCAGATTTTATTACAGAAACATTGCATCATGACTGAGCGAGCCGCTGTGAATAAACAGAGCTGTTCAGAGCGGCGGTGGAGGTTTTTTTTACTGCATGGCTGCAACATCCTGCACACGGTCCAGCTCTCCGCCTGCTGCTGCTGCTGCTGCTGCTGCCCAATCTGATTCTGGATTTGATAATCACTTTCTCCCTAAATGACTCTCTGTGGCTCCCATTTATCAAACTGCCTCAAGTTGCATTGAGAGGTGGAAGAAGTAGACCTCCTGTTGTTGTTCCAGAAACTATTAAAAACCCATCAGCGAGCCACACCGCTGCTCTGGGTCACATGATCCTTCATCATGAAGAGTTCGGTCATGTCAGTTTGTTTAGAAACGGCTCCGGTGACTAATAACAGCATCATGTTTCCAGTCCCAGGAGAGTAGTTCTGTGTAATGCAGACGCCACTGAGCATGTGCAGGAACAGGGCTCTGTTTACAGCTTTCAGTAGCTTGTTGTGATACAGATCACAAACTCTGGACTTTGTATTTAAGTTCTTTGAGAGATTTATAACGTGATATGTAGCACGGCGAGCTAGCGGAGCTGTAAACAGAGCCGTGTTCCTGCACACGCTCAGCGGCAGGTTTCCGTCTTATCTGATGGGACAATGACCACCAACAGACTGTATGATGACAGTGAAGTGTTTGCCGTGTTATTTATTCTTTATTTGGATCCCGCAAAGTGGCTGCTGGTCTTCTTGGAGTCCACACAACAATAAAAGCAACACTTTAAAATCACATGAATCAATCAGCTTCAGTCTATTTAAAGCGCGCATCACCCAGAGAGTCTCGGTTCACTTTACGAGTCAGTGAGAACGACAGGAAGAAGAGAAAAGAGGCGAAAGATGACACAAGTAAAAGTGCAAACACACATATTTATAGTCATACATATAGTTCAGGTTATTGATTTTAAGACAGATCATATAAAGAAAAACACTCAGTGATTCGGTCGCAGTAAACAGAAGAAAAATGCTTTCTGCCTGGATTTGAAAGCATCAACAGAGCTTCCCGAACGTTCGGCGGTAGTCGATTATTCCAGAGAAACGCAGCGCGGTTGGCAAAGACTCAGGACGCCAAATGTTTTTTTTATTGGTTTGAGACACAGTTAAGCACCCTGCACCCAAGGGGGATGGAAGGGGCATGATGGAGTAAGTGGAGCAATAAGGCCGGAGATGTATGAAGGAGTTTGAGATTGATTTCCTGTCAATCAACCAATCGGCTGATCTTTGCAGCTCTGAAGTCTAATAAGAGTTAAACTCTGGTTTCCATCGCTGCTGCGACGCTGTGCAGACTGCAGCAGCAGCAGCGTGTCGGTGGAGTACGAGAAGAATCAGATACGCTCAGTGTAATAAATAAACAAAGCTTGTCAGATTATTTGCGGCTGACAAACGTAATGTGATCACAGTGACACACTTTCTTTCTTTTTTTTTTGCCTTTGTGGTTTATTTTTGGCCTTTCAGCAGTAACAGGATCTCTGTAGCGATGTCGCCTGTAGGCGCCGTGTCGTACCGTCCAGCATCATCTTACACAGCAGTGATGATGATGATGATGATGATGATCATTCATGTTTACTAGCAGCGGTTATCACAGGAGCATCATGTTCACATATTCTCCAGCTCGTACAGTTGATGGTTTGTCTTTTTATTTTTATCTTCTACCAACAGGATGTTTATAGTCTGAACGGCGAGTAATGAATTAACCAAGAAGACAATGAAGAAGAAATGACAACAATAGAAATAATAAATGATTCAATGTAAACAGTAAATCAGAGTGTAGATAAATAGATTCTCTTCATTCTTCACAGACACACACACTGTCTGAACAACCAAAGACAATAAAATATAGATCTCAGACATTATTCTGACATTTCAGAGGGATTATTTTAATATTCCATCAATCTTTCCACCTTTTTTAACTTCATATCTTCATCATTTTTACTTCCTGAATTGAAAACTATGGACTGAAACACTCCAACAAAACTCACTGAAAGCATTAAAAGTTGTACTTTTGTATTTTCATATTAACTTTCTTTCTTTCTGAGACTTTATCGGTGTGTCGAGTTGTTTTCAGAACTTATATAAAAGGATTTCATCGTCCACTTGGCTCCCAGCAGATAGGCGGGTTTGCGATGTTGTGACGTCCAATAGCTTTCTATCAAATGATTATGTTTATCCGTCAATATCTGCAGGAACTAACGGCTAAAATAAAATAATGAAAAGAGCGCAGAGAGGTCAAATATCAGGTAAAAGATCCAATAACGACACCAACAAACAGAGCAGTGGTGAAATAAAGAAATGAATTTATTAATACATATGCAGTACTTTACATTAACATGTGTGTGTGTGTGTGTGTGTGTGTGTGTGTGTGTGTTTCCCGTCTACAGACACGGACTACATCAGCGAGGAGGAGAAGCAGAAGGTGGAGCTGATGTTGGCGTTTCTGACAGAAGAGTCCAAACAGGCGGCAGCCAGCACAGCCGTAAGTGCGCCGCGTGTTTCTGGAAACATCTGCACACTTCCTGCTGATCTACCAGATGTTTTCTCTCTGCTCTTTTTGTGCTGAATCATCTGCCGGCTGATCTGCTGAGTCAGCGTCGCAGATGAAACTGTAAATCCGACTCCGCTGGTGAATACTGGATGTGTTGTTGTGATGTTTGTACTGACAGCTTTGAGAAGAACAGCTCATGTTGTTGTTGTTGTTGTTGAGAGGAATCTCAGACGATCAGTCACCCTGCAGACAGTTTACAGGCTGAAGTAGATTCATAAATCCCAAACTCATCATCAGCACGAGGTACGAAGCAAAAAGCTCAAACCGTCTGGAGAACTAGAGAGTGTCTGAGAGGCTGAACCGCATCCCACGTACCGTCATGGAAGAACAAGTCGTACACAGACTTTGTTTAAAGCTCCATGTGGACTTCTCTGGAGTTCAAACATGTTGGATGCATTTTTACATCCATGTTTACAGCGTACACTCTTCTTCTTCTTCTCTGCCTTTGTTGGCGTACCACTGCGTCTCCTGGCCGTCTGAGTCCTGCTCTTCAAACATGGTTTAACTAATTCAGACTAACACGCTGCTATCCGGCTAAAACCATCCTCACTGATCCAGATCATTAGATTCTTTGAAGGCAGTTTGAGGACGATGCGCTCTTAATTTGAAATAAAGGCAGAACAAGTAGAGACTTGATATATGATAAGTGGTAGAAACCTCCCAGCATGCACTGGGGCACTGCAGCCAGACACATAAGTCTAAATTTTTATGTGTTACTGCAGCTATTTTGTTCTGCTTTGAGCCCCCCCGACAGCGTTTCCACATTTCCATCACATCATCAGCAGCGACAGTAATCTGAAGGAGCCGTTGATCCGTGCGGAGAGAGAACGGAGCCCGTAGATCAGAGCGATGATGTGAAACCACCGGCGGGACCGTCTGTGTTTGTGCAGCAGAACGCCGCTTCACCGGAAATATGAAGAGTCAAAGTTCTGCGACGTGAAGAATCCGAACTGATTCACTTAATAATGAATCACTGTAGTTTTGAAAGACGAGTGAATCATTTGCAGAATCGAGTGTTGACACTTCATATAATAATATATAAATATTTCAGTTCTTCTGTGCAGTAGAAACTTTATTTTAATTCTTTTTTCTCGGGTCGGGTCACAGATTCACTGAACAGTTTGTTTGTTTGGGTTAGCCCAGAGATGTACGTGCTTCTCCTCAGAGTCATATCAATTTTTATATATATATATATATATATATATAGCACCAACATATGAAAGTTATCTCAGGGCACTTTTCACACAGAGCAGGTCCAGACTGTCCTCTTTAATCTGATCTGAACTTACAGACACTTCTCAGTCTCACAGTCATCAGTGATAGTTGCAAACTAATGGAGACTGTTTGACTAAATGTAAACGGGATCTCCTGCTTATATTCTTCAAAGCATTTTAAGAACTGCAGATCCAAACCCGAGAGTGTGATTATCCACAAAATCCAAGTCAGACAAGGAACAGAAAATAATAACAGGAGGGACAAAATCCATAAACTGTTTTCAATATTTTATGACATCGCTAGTGCTCGGCATCTCTCCTCTTTCTTTCATACACATCACTTCCATTGACAGCACAAACCTCCTTCACTGCTCACACAGACACCTGACTGCTGTTTATAGACACGCTGTGAACCGGCCTCTAAGACACAAGTCTGAGAGGTTTCGGGGGAAAAGAAACTGGAAAAAAACGCTGCCGCCCTGATGAAGTCATCAGTTCGGACACGCTGATCCTGTCGTCCTTGAGGGTGAACCTGCGGAGCTTGACGGTCTGCAGGAAGCCATTTCCTGCTCCTCTCCGCAGAAACCCGATCCTGTAGACTCCACCACAGAGCTGAACCGGCCAGAGAGATTTATTATTGATGAGGAACAAAGAGAGGGAGGAGGAGAGAGAGAGAGAGAGAGAGAGAGAGAGAGAGAGAGAGAGAGAGGGTTTTGTAAATCACTTTTCTGCTTCATCATGCTTCAAGGACCAGTTTATCAAACCAGTACAAGAACTTGTACAAGATTATTTAAGCTGCAGTGCAGAACTTTTACATATAAATGAACGTCTGTTACATTCAAGCGAGTTCACACAACGCTGATAAAGCAGATCGCCGCCAGATAAATCTCTCTGTGTTTCACTTTTTTAATCTGGTGTTTAACTTCTCTTCTCCGGTGAGATGAAGAGTCTCCAGCTGCAGATAAAATGATTTAATCATGCAGATACTCAGGACTTTCTAAATGTTATCAGACCAAATGGATCAAATTCTGATTAAGATAAATATTAAATATTGAATGTATTGATTTATTCTTTCAGTACAGCAATATTTATTGATTGATTCTTACACAAATAGAGCCTCATTGATTCTTGATAAAAAAAAAAAAAGTAAACACAGCAAACTGTTTATATTTACATCATTTCCATGTTGCAGCTTTATGAAATGCAATAAAGCAGCATGTGGTCATTTTCATTGGCTGTTTGAAGCACCAGTCACAAACATTTCATTCATATATCTACTATTAAAACAGCTAAACATGAAATGCCTTATTTACTTATTTAAACCAAACAGTTCACAGTCACTTTGTCACCATGTTTGCTTCTTGAAAGCAATCGTGGTCACGTCTCGTATCTTCTTCTATGATTTTTAAAGCATACTAAGAAAAAAAAACAACCCTGACGTGTTATTTCCTGTCCTGAGAGCAGCTCTCGCACCTGAACCCCCCCTCCCCCCCTCCCACCGCCTCAGAGGAGACCTGCAGCTAGACCCTCTCGTGTGAGGAGAGGAAAAGGAAGAGAGTAATGGAGAGAGAATAACAGCCTGAGGTCCACTTCCACAAAACCCACTAATGGGTGCCTTTGCAGAGAGGCTCTCTGCTCCTACTTGAAAAAAGGAAATTACATTCTGTCTAATGTAAGCATTTGTCACATGAGTAGAAAGTCCAATCTCTCTGAGTTAGAGGCAGTTAATGGTTTCGAGTTTGCAGTCATTTTACTCCTGAGTAGAGACCGGTGAATCTGAATGAAACTATATATTTTACCTTAATTTGTTTTTGCATTCCTTCTGCTGTGTGGTTTAGAACTGAAACTAACAATTACTTTCCTTATTGATTGAAGAGGAAACATATTCTTTACATTTCCAGCCTCTATATTTATATTCTGGTTCTCTACTGTAATAAAAACTCCTTATTGATCTTCTACTGGTCCTTTATGCAGCCCCTCAGTTCAGCCTCTGTCTGAAACAGGAAGTTTTAGCTCCTGTCTCTTTAAGGCCCCGCCTCCTGATGAGCCCGCTCTGTTCTGATTGGTCAGCTTTCAGGAAGCTACATAAACAAACTATAGCAGCAGGATTTCACTTCTTTTTCTCCTTCTTTACTGCAAATCAACTCCTCAAATCCATCCGTACATGTTGGAGCTGATTCACATCTGTTTAATGTTTAATAGGACGGATGTTTATGGGCACGTACGACGAGCCGACATATTAGTAGAACAAAAGACGAGAAGGAAAAGTTGTTAAAAATATTAAGAAGCATGAAGAAGAAAAGGTGGAGTATTACAAGAAAAAGTTGTTATAATACAAGGAAAATAACTAGAAAATCATAATATTATGAGAAAAAGTCAGAATATTAGAAGACGAAGCGTTCACAGCAGGTTGAAGCCCTGACTTTTGACTTGCAGGCAGCGTTTCTACATACGTTCACCTCAAGTTCCTGAACTTCAATCAGATATAAACAACAGAAATGATATTTCCCCTTTAAGGTTGATCATTTCCTCCATTAAGAGCCCAAAATCCAATTCAATTTATATAAAAACACAGAAAAAGTTCAAATGAACACATTTGAGAAACTGCGACCGGCGGTAAAAAATTAACGTGAATGTTTATAGAAGGACGGAGCGAAGCAGATGAGACTGAGTCAGTGTGTGTTTTACACAGAGCAGCCGTCCCTCTGCTCACCGTCTGTGTTTAATGTAACACAAACTGACTGTTAAACATTCATCAGTATCAGTGGGACTAAAAGAGTTCCTCCATTTTTCATGACAATCCATCGAACTTTTATCATGCGGGGGGGAAGAGATGGAGAGTCTGTACGAGTGTGTGTGTGTGTGTGTGTGACTGATGGGAACATGTCACTAAAGTAAAAACTGTTGTATATTTGAATTTGCAGACTTCTCCTAAAACTTCACAAACCTCAGATGAATAAAATAGAAAACGTACTTAATAAAGAGGCGAAGTCATGATGTCACTTCCTGTCTAGCCTCTGTAACTCAACACAATCAGCTTCTCTTTCATCGGTCTTTGTGCTCCTGGAGTTTACGTTTAAATCTGACTAAATGATAAACGGACTCCACTTGTAACTTGTGTTTTACACTACGAGTCACATTCACACACTACCTGTCCGTCAGAGGGAACTAACCATTCACACACTGATGCTGCAGCTATCAGCAGTGATTTGGGCTCCAGTATCTTGGCCAAGGACACAGTGACATGCGGACTGGAGGAGTCGGGATTAGTGGATGACCCGCTCTGCCTCCTGAGCCAGAAACCAGCTGTGACGTTTAGCCTGCGAGCCTCCAGGACTTATAGGAGACGATGTTTGTTAAAGGCTGCTAAAAACATAAATATTGAATCTACAAAGATAGTAGATGGTTTTTCAGAAAACTCCAGAGAAGAAACAATGTTTAATGAGAATGAAATGTGGAGATACAATGAAAGGAGGTGAAATCCAAGGCAGAGTTTTTATGTGCTTTTATGTTCAGTTTGAAGTATCGTTTTAGAAAAAGTTAAAGGAAACAACAAAATGTGAAAAAACAAAGTCTACAGTTTTCACAAAAACGCTTGCTTGAGGTGGTTTTTGCCTTTTTCAAAAAGGAAGTTAATGTGCTGAACAGGAAATGCAAACACCTTTGTCGGATAAGTTCTGATGCAGCAAACATTTAAATCACATGACTGATCAGCTGTTTCTGGTGTCGACATCTCTCTCAGATATACCCATAACACGTGAAACACATAACGTAGTTTATACTGCTAACTTCCGATGAAACTGCACTCTGCCTAGCCTCGTTTATTCGCTCCAAACCAGTTCAAGGAGACGAGCCTAATTCACATTTGCACACAGGGTTTAATCTGCCTGGTTCTTCAGGTGCAGTGGAAACACAAACAGTCTTTTGTTTACTTCCTGAGATTAGTTCCTTTGTTTCTGCAGTTCCTTGAACTTTTTGGTTGAAAAGGGGATCATCTTAGTCAGGAAACAGATGTGTGTTTAGTAGTGAACAGTGAAAATAGTTTGAACTTCTTAAAGCACACAGTGACGTCTTCAGTTGTCTTGTTTTGTCTGATCAACAAAGATAGTCAGTTTACTGTCATGTGTGATGCAGAAAAGCTTCATAACATATAGAGGCTTAAACCAGCAAACTTACATGATTATTTCAGTATTAAAATAGTGAATCAATTAACTGAGTAATTAATTAGGTGTTACTGTAAAGAGGACATCTTCATTCTGGCTGTGTGTGTGAGCAGGTTTGGACGGTGCTGACTGGAGCCGGTCCTGTATGTGTCCCTGCAGATGCCACCCTCAGCTGTTGTTAAATCATTAGGCTGTTTGAAAAGCTGTCCGGCTGGTCTGGTGCTGCCGGCTGATAGCACTTCTCTCCGAATGTTTCCATAAACCCAGACGACACGTTTCTGTTTGCTTACGTTTGCCAAGACAACAGCTCGAGATGTCCGGGGCAACCGGCTCCACAGAGCCGAGAGAGCCGAGAGAGCCGGGTGCTTAAAACTGCAACGGTTCTGCTCTAAACAGAGATTATGTGTGTGTGTGTGTGTGTGAGAGAGAGAGAGTCAGATGATGGTGTCTGATGATTTTCAATGTGTTGACCTTTCTGATAAATGTGCTGATCTTTACAGCTGAGAGCGACTCGGGTTCAAACTGCATCAATTAACATCAACACTTATCAGACCTGCATGTAACTCATCGTTTCAATTCAGTTTTAAATGTTGCTTACAATGTTTGACCCACGCTGGAGTCAAATTTGAGACTTATTTTTGTAGATAAAGATAAAGTTGTGAGTACAGCTTGTAGAGCAGTAGAGCCTGTTTCAGACATCCACACTATGCTGGGTAAAAAATGTTAGAACGACTCAGATGTTGCAGCATGTACGAAGGAAATGAAGCTTTTACCAAACAGTGACTTCAGCTATCTTATGTTTAAGAGAGAAAAGATTGGAGGCATTAAACATTTTGCACTCTGAAAGGCTGCAGATGGTTTCTCTCTGCAGTTTGCTGTCACTGATTCAGCTGCACGTTGCTGGAAGATGCACAAAGAACCTCTTCTTACCGTTACTTCTATCTTTTAAAAAAGGGGATTTTGCAAAAAAAATACTGAATAAGAATCAGGAGGTGACTGAAAAGGTCACCTCGAGAAGAGCTTCAAATATCTAAATAGCTGAACACACTGCAGAGCTGTTGTCATTGATGATGACTCTATCAGCCTATCGTATCTCATCCTTTCACACAGCAGGAGCGTTTGACCTTTTCCCTAAATGTGCTGTCATGCCTGAATAATGCTGTAAGAAACAATAATGTACAGTAACAGTCTCAGTTAAGTGATAGATGAAGACAGTAGCGTTCATGATGGAGACGCCCATGTGTTGGCTGTTACTGTGATGTTTCACCGTCAGAAGGCCATTAGTGAAGCGTCAGCTCTGATTTTCACCTTCTGTTCAGCGCAGCGTTCAGGTTCCATCACCTCCACATCTCAACATGACACCAGAAAACAGGCTTTAACCTCTTCAGTCACCTCCTGATGCTCCGCTGTTAACTACCTGCTTTGACTTCTCTTTTTCTCAGACGTGTAACATGTTGAGTCCTCAAGTAGAACTGTACATTTCTGCTACTTTATACTTCCACTACGCTGTATTTCAGAGGGAAATATTGTACTTTCTACTCCACTACATTTATTTGACAGCTTTAGTTACTTTTCACATGAAGATTTGACATAATGGATAATATAACAAGCTTTTAAAATACAACACATTGTTAAAGATGAAACCAAAAAGCAGTGTGTAGTCGGGGTCACATTTCACATGTCTATGAGTTGTTAACAGCTCCACCAAATAGTGATTTTTCCCTCTAAACTTCTCACATGCTTTCATTTCAATAAGTGTTCAAATGATCCAATATTTCAGCAAAAATCAAAGATTAGAGAAAAAGTCCAAAAACTGAAAACAGATTTGTGTATCAGAACTTTGTTTTTTCTTCTTTCCTCTCCCATTAATCATCTCACGACCCCTCAGATTTATCTGCTGACCCTTTGGAGGGGCCCCGACCCCTAGGTTGGGAACCAGTGGAGTAAACTAGCTAACTGTATATAAACTAGCTCCACCTCCAGCAGCTACAACAGTAACATGCACACAGCAGCTTCACTCCTGAATCCTGCAGCTTGTTTCCACTCAGATCCAGCTCTCTCAGATGGGAGGGGTTGGACTTCAGAGCTGAGGCCAGAGAAGCACAGCTGATCTCTGACAAACTGCAGTCACCAAATGTAAATAAAGAATAAATTATGCATATAAAATGTAAATTATAGTCCAACTATGTCCTCATCAATGAGCTTTTCCCTAAAATGAGCAGAGTGACTTTGTCATTGTGTTATTGTGGGTTGGGAACCAGTGGACTAAACTAGCTAACTGTATATAAAGTAGTGTAAACTAGCTCCACCTCCAGCAGCTACAACAGTAACATGCTGCTCTAACACTGATGCTTCACTATTAATAATCTAATGATATCACATATAATAATATATCAGTCAGAGGGACCAAACCACTACTTTTACTGCAATACTTTAACTACATCAAGCTCATAATACTGATGTACTTTGCAGAAATTTTACTGATAATCAAGTGTTTTTACAGTGTTGCATTTGTACTTTTATTCCACTAAAGGATCTGGGTGCTTCTTCCACCACTGTAGTGTTTTAAATGCACACCGTGTAAGACACTTGAAGATGTTTTGTTATCCCATTTACATTTATCTGCTGCGGTGGTGGACAGCAGGCTTTCCAGAGTTATCAGTCCTGAGATCCTGAGTCACTACTCTGCTAAAACAATCTCATTATCCCTCCTTATCTCCACAACCAGCGGACAGGAGAGGAAGTGAGCCCTGACTCTGCAGATCCACATGACCTTTCATTATCACACTGTGTACCGCAGTGTGTGTAATAGTGTGTGTGTGTGTGTGTGTGTGTGGGTCTGCCATAGGCTACTTTTGGGGACAAATTTCAGACCCGTTGATTGGGGACGGCTTGTCTCCAGCTGGGAAAAAGCAGATTTTTGGGTCAGTGGCTATGGTCAGATTAAGTCTCCAGGAAATTAATGTAAGTCTGTGTAATGTCCTCAAAAGCGAGTGTGTGTCTGTGTGTGTGTGTGTGTGTGAGTGTGAGAGAGAGAGTTTCATGCTTTCTATGAAAGTCAAGAAGGATTAGTTTTAAGACATGGAGCTCAATCTGAAACTGGACCATGTCTGAAATATGAAACATAGAATTTCTCATTTAAAGGA
Source organism: Euthynnus affinis (assembly GCA_029490765.1). Lineage (NCBI taxonomy): Eukaryota > Metazoa > Chordata > Actinopteri > Scombriformes > Scombridae > Euthynnus > Euthynnus affinis. Next base: position 34,987,977 of record CM055840.1, read on the forward strand.
AAAGTTACTCTGCTGAAATCCCTTTAATACGAATCATGTAGGAAATCCTGTTCTTAAAAGCTTTTAAAATATCTTTTTTTTAAAAAACGACTTTGTGGACTTTTGTATTCCTGACACAAGCGACCGCACAACGATCACTAACGTCTCTGCCAAAATATGCCAGTCGAGGTGTATTTATGAGACGTATTCGTTATAATTAAATCAAGCAAGGAGAGTTTATTTGTGAAGATTTATTTCGGGTTGTTGGTGCATTAATGAGTTCCCCCGAGGTTTAAGGACTCACACAGGTCTTTAAAAACAATCCATGAAAGTCAGTCCCAGTTTAGATCATCCATAAAGACGAATTCAGAATCCTTTAATTCATGTGAAATATCTGAAAAAGATTTGAAAGCATCCTCTGAGGCAGACGGGGGTTTATAGCAGCCGACTATAGTGATATGAGAATCCTTTGATACACCCAGGACTTCAGTCTGTTTAGCTTTATTAATTGACAGCGTTACAGAACTAATTAACTTTGATTTGACAGACTTGGCAACCTCCTTTACCTGCTCAATAAATTAAGCCATCAGTTACCGATTTGTTGTTTCTTATAGAACCGTTATGTCCGTCTTGATCGTATCCATTTTAGGGACAGGACTTCTACCATTTAAATGTATAAGGCCTGTTCTAATTTTTAATAAAGTGAGTAAACATTGCACGGAGGTGGAAGGCCCAGCGCTGGGCTGAACATTTCCAGATATCATCAATAAAAGCATAACCATATATTATAGAGTTTCAGTTTGACAGAAAATGATTTACGAGGACCTCCGTCGCCAGGAAGGGTCCTCTGAGACGATCAAACAGTCCTCTAACAGCATTAGATCCTGAAGACGGAGGATCTTGTTGACTTGAACTTGAAAATCTTCAGTTGATGAAGTGGACTGATTGATGATATGATTAAATAATCCTTGTCGGAGAGGTTGAGAGTTGTCTGGAGTGTAACGAGGTGGATTCGTTCTCCCTGTTGTGTCCGTTTAATCCAGGTTTACACCGAATAGGCATCAGGAATATAAAGAGATACATGACGCCAACGTAAATGCTGTTGTGTTGACTCAAACTGAGCAGTGAAGCTGGTCAGATCTGCAGACCAGGAGCAACACAGTCAGTCCACCTCACCCAGCGTCCTGCTGTTCACAGTCGGCGTGCTACGAGCTAAGAAATCTAAAACCCAGCAGCAGGATATCAGGATAGTTACAGACTAACACTGAACCACTTAGAGGACCTGTAGAGTGCTGCTCTGTCCCCCTTTGGGGCTGATTTAGAGTTCTGTAGCAATCAAAACAACATCTGATAAAAAAAAGTGTCATCTAGAGATCCCAGACTGACGGGAAGATGCTGTTCTTGGAGAATCCCATCGTTCAGGCCCAGATGACGTAAAATATCACACATCCAAGATGCTGCCATCTTGGACTGATGGGTTACTGAACATAGAAACTCAGGACTCTCCTGGATAATATAACAATAAGTTACATGATAAGAAACAGAAATGGTTTTAAAATCTGTTTTCGCACCAGTGTAATGAGATTTTAAGGTGGTTGATTGGCTGTTTCTTGCTGAAATGCACCATGGGAGTCGTAGTTAACTTCTCTCCTCCAGTTTTTATGTCCACAGTTATTTTTTTAATTAAAAAAAAAAAAAGAGAGATTTTCTAACACAGTTGATCAGAGACGGTGAGTCACTGACATAAATTTACTGCAGCAACCAGGACACTTGAAATATCTCTTCACAACTCTAGAGGTGGAAAGAACAGCTGATTTTTTTTATTTAAACATAAGAAAAAGAAGAAAGAAGACGGCAGAGGATGAAGGATTAAGTCAGCCGTTTTAAAAAATGCTTTCATATTCAGGATTACAGGAATTAACACATCCTCCTGCTTTTCTCTTTCACCCTTATCTTTCCTCCGCTCGTCGCTGACTGCGAATCCCGCGACCTTTCCCCACCGAACATCTGTTCCTTTCTGCATGATAGCAGACGGCTGCGGGCGGGTCACCTCGTTGATGGCAGGTTTAAAACGTTTCAAAATGAGCAATAAAGATGACAGCTGAAAGCAGGGAGGAGAGAAACAGCTGCTGGACTCTAATATCGTTTGACTGTTTAATGATCGTTTTTGGCTCATGTTAGTAAAATAATATCTGAATCCAGCGTTTTTTTTAATCGTTTTTAACAACTTTTATATGCTAAAGTAGTTTATTTTAGCCTCTCACCCTTCACTCTGTTGTTCTGCTTCATTAGTTTGTAACTTATTCTCTCTTTTAATCCTTGTTGTGGAGGAAAAGAGGAGCGAACCAGGCAAGATGCAGACACAGGTGTCAGAAGGGGAAGATCTCTTTTATTTCTACACACACAGTTTCAGCAACGTAGACACAGAGAAATCCAACTTTCGTAGACGTGACATGCCTTTTTATACCCAAACCAGGCTGTATGTGTGTATTGCATGATCTCGAGTGTCATCCAGATTTCCTGTTTTTCCCAATTCTTGGCACACACCTATTCTAAGGACCTGGTGAGTCATTACCTGATATTTCATTAGTTTTGGACTTTAACCAAAATGGATAGGCGCACACACACACACACACACACACATTACCCTCAGTTCCTGTTATTCTGATGATATAACACATTTTGGTAAATGATATGTACCCCATTAATTATGATCTTCACGCCTCATGACCTAGTACTCAGCCAGGTCATGCAGCTCTCATACACTGATCAAACTCCTACATCCTCTATAATTTCTTGTCCTTGTCTTATCTTTATAATTCCACGTCATCCGTCCCCGCCTGCCTGCGTTTGGTGTGTGTTTTTTTTCTCTCTTCACCCGTGCTGTTGTTGATGTTTGCCCTTCCATCCTTCATAAGCCGCCGTGCTTCTTTATTTCTGGAATCCTTCATCTCACCCGAGACCAGACACATTTTCCTTTTCCTTCGCCTGCACCGATCACATGACCCCCCGCCTGTCCTCCTGTGGACCCTCTGACTCTCTGAGCGTCTGCCATCATGGCGCCATTTTTTTTTTTTTGGCACACACACACACACACAGACACACACACATTAATACCAGCCTCCTCATGAGTCTCTGCTCTTCCGTCTCTGTGCTACATGAGACAGATTGTGTTGTGATATTTATTTTATTCCTGAGCTCAGCTGCCCGGCTCTGTCTATTTACTGTCTCCGCGTTTATACATCTGACTGTGACGAGAACGTCGCTGCTGCACATTCAAAGCGTTTGTGAGTGAGAAACATGAACTCCTTTGAGTCATAACTCAGTGAAAACTAAACACAGAGACATGAAACACATATTTTTAGAGTCAGTGCGACTCGAGCGTCGCGGGCACATCATCGTGTTGTGAATAATCCTCCTTAAATCTACTTAGAAACCAGAGAAAAGAGAAGCTGCAGAAGCTTCCTGCCTCACGTTTTTAAAGTCTCCTTCAGCCTCAAAGTGATAGTAAACTCTCAGCAGCTCCAGGAGAGACGAGGGACGGTCACAGATTGGATTTGGTTTTGAGAAAACAAAGCTCACATTGTTTCTGACAGCAGATAATTTCTTCGTCAATAGTCAAACTGCTGAACGATTAGCTGCTCGCACACCAGCGAACCGCTCCGCCCGAAGCTGTCAGCTCGAAGCCTGGAGTGTCGACGGGGGAGACGAGGGAGTTAAAGAAAAGCTGAAGTAAAAGGATAGACGGCTGCGAACAAGGTGTCAAAGGCGCCGCCGCCCGAGAGCGACCGAGACCCGAATGAACAATCAACCGGGAGAAGTGGGAGGAAAAAATAAAGTCCGAGCATGAAAGAGGGAAGAATGAGGAGGAAGAGAGCATTGATTTCTTTGTGTATGCAGGGGATTAGTGGAGGTGAGGTGAGAGGTGTGAGGGTGAAACAGAGGGAAAGAAATGAGGATTGATGAAGGAATGAAAAGTGGAGAAGGTCGAAGGCAGAGGTGGCGAGGTCACGCTAATGACATGACAGGAAGACGGCGAGAGGAGAGGAGAGGAGAGTCGTCGCTGCGAAACATTTATTTCACTCACTCAACTTACTTCAAGCATTCAAACGGCAGCAGATAAAAGAAATGGAAAATCTTTTTTTTTTTTCCATTTCTTAGTTCTTTTGTGCTTTAATAACAACAAACCATTCTTCTTCTTCTTCTTCTTTTTTTTCTTTAACGCCGAGCTCGTTCAGTCTCAACAGATTTTTCTCCATCAAAGTGAAATAAAAGACTTTTTTTTCAATAAGAATAAAGCAGCAAAGTGTAAAACCTGAGAAATAAAACATATAACATTAAAAAGATGAATGAACTGAAGTATATTAACACACTTAAAGAAGCAACATTTAAAATAAATGAACACCAAAATAAAGAGTCTAATCTGCAGCTGCTATAAATCCTGTAACGACTAATGAATGAATATTTGGGTTTAATTATTGCTAAATGACATAGTTCTTCAAGGGAAATGATTAGAATATTATCAGAAAATTAGCAGGAAATTACAAGGCCGTAAAATAAAGTGTTTCCAAAATGTTATTATTACATTTGACACGTTCTCCATTAAAACATGATTATTTCACATTAGCATTGCAAATGCTTTCAGCTTTTTGTACTTTTTTTTTTTTTGTGTGTGTTAACGGCGCTCCGCAGCAGCTTGACAGCCGGCGTGCTGTGGGTGGTGAAGAAGAGGCAGAGAGGGAGACAAGAGGAAGAGGAGGAGGAGGAGGAGGAGAAGAAGGAGGAGGGGCTCAGGTGTTGATTGGTTGGGGACAACATGCTGTGAAGGGAAAGACAGAGAGGGTCTAAAACGGAGGTGAAAAGCTGAGTGAGCTGTCGGAGCATTGATGGACAAAAAGATGAGTGGAGAGGAGGAGGAGGAGGAGAGGGGGGAGGGGGGGGGAGCAGAGCAGGGTGGAGGAGCGAGAAGTGACGAAAGGTTGCGAAGTAAAAACATATGAAGCGAACAGACGGCGTGAGAAGTGAACGTGTGAAGAGCGGGATGGTGATGGTGATGTGATGGGGATGGTGGCGTTGACGCGTGTTTCCCCCCCCCCCCGACACCCGTGGTGTTAACACAGAAGTCCCATGATGCACCGGGGCTGCCGGGGATGCTGACAGTGAAGTCAGTTGTTGTGGTGTCGCTCTACGAGGGCAGAGATCCTGAAAACTTAGATGTGATGAATGTTTCAGCACCGGCAGGTTTGACGTGAGTTTACAGGTTTATCACACTCGGGGTGCCACAGGGCTCCGTTTTAGGGCCTCTTTAATTTCCTATAGATGTAAATAATATATCAGCTGATGTGAAATGTAAGCTGTTGTTCTCTGCTGATGATTCTGCCTCACTGGTTAATCTTGTAAGTCAGAACTAGTCCTCTTTCTCAGAGTAATAACTCAAATGTGAACACATGAAACACAAGACTTAGACTACCTGAGGATATCATTATCACCAATAAAACCTCCATAAATCCACTTAGAAACCAGAGAAACAAAGAAGCTGGTGGAGACTTTTTGGCTAAATGTGAATAAATCTGGTGTAGAAACGTGTCTGAAGGAGAACAGCAGCTCCTTCCTGCAGCTGACGTCACAACAGCACATCTGATGAGCTTTTATTTCTCCTGTCATGTTTCCGTCTGTCAGATCAGCAGAAACATTTTCACACAAAACTCACATTAAATGCTGCAGAGATCCCACTTTAAAAATATGAGGACATCGCTGCGGACGGGATTTAAATGACAGGAGGAGCAGCGGGTTGACTGAGGAACAGTCTGTAATGATGGCTGAGAGCGAGCCTCACACAGAGAGGGACTGGATTAAAACCACTGAGCAGCAGGTTAATCTCTCCACAGACACTGAGACAGTCTGAACCCAGCTGCAGTGGTGAATATGAATGTGTCAGAGAGGGTCTGCGGTTTGTTTTGTTTGTCAGAGACTTGAAGTAAAGAGAAGCATTCATGAAACTGTGAGCAGAGAAGTCCACACATATGCAAAAAAACAGCAGTTCAGTTTTATACAATGAGCCACAATTATGTCTTTAAAGTCTGTTAGACAACATTTTTAATAAGAAAACCAGAAATCTTAAATAGTCCAGGTGATGTGTGAAAATTATGTTCACTTTTTCCAAAACTTGGCACACTTGTAGTGAGTTTTGGGGCCCCTGAACATTTTCAGAAATGGAGCCATCAAAAAAAAACACCTCAAACTGTAAAAGTGTGCCAAGAAGTTTCATGCTTTTATGTAAAAAATGAACATATCACCTCAAATGTGGCACATTTCACCTGGACTGCAACTTCACCAGAGAAAGAAAAGAAGACATTTGATAAAGAAATAAATTAAAGTTGAAATAGTCTCGTCTTTCCAACACAAGAAAATACTTTTTGTAATAATGGTGATAAATATTCTTATTATAAGGAATTTATTGTGCCTTGCCAAAAGACATTTCCTTGTTAAAGCTTGCTAAAGAGTCGAGCAACGGTTGGGTTATGTGCTTTATTATTTTTACCATGTTGTTACTTTCTAACTTTATTATTTTATTCACTCTCTTTGTCAAATTCCTACGAGGACGTCCTGTAGAAACGTTGAGTCTGAGTAAAGAGACAAAGATTCATCACTGTGTGTTAATTCTTCAGCGAACTTCAATTCTTAGGAAAATTCCTTTAATGACTCATTACTTTTCATTTATTTCAGTTCAGATTTAGTTTGGAATTGAATTGAATTTCAGTATCTAGCGTTCACGTCTCCCAGTAAAGATGAACCACGGCGCCGTCTGCTGGTTCGAAACTAGCTTCATTTCACAAACACTCACAAACTTCTCAGCACAGATTTCCCTGCATGTAAACAGCACAAGCCGCCAGACGTGACAGAGCAGCGGTTCAGCGTCTATCCAAACTCCCAAAGTGTCAAACTAACAAAAGACAGAATGACCTGAGACGTCTCAACAGATCAGAATAACCTGTTCTCTTCTTCTTTCTACTCGTAGCCGACCAGTGAAGAAGACCTCTGCCCCATCTGCTACGCTCACTCCATCTCCGCCATTTTCAAGCCCTGCTCCCACAAGTCTTGCAAGTGAGTCAACACACACACACACACACACACACACACACACACACACACACAGGTGTTTCATCTCCTGCCTCTCTTCTCTCACAAAGACAGAAATCCTGGAAACGTGGAGGGAGAGGTTTGTTTGAGTTGACTCCAGCTGCTGGCGGCTGCTGCAGCTGTCAGACCTTTGATCTCTTTGAGTCGCTTGTTTGTCTGTCTGAGTCGAACCCAGTCAGAAAAAGAAAAAAAAGTCTTATTTTCAAGCATGATCAAAAGTATTTTTCTTTCATGCAGCAACTTGATCATTAGAAGACGTTTTCAGGGAAGGAAGTTGTCAAGCGAGAATCCGTTTATTGAGGCGCTGAAGGCAAAAATCTGCCGTCTACTGTGATTTAAATAGAGACAAGTGTTTCTAAAGGAACAGAGACATGACTCTGTATGCTGCACATACAACATACGTGTGTTTATTGAGCCTGAACACGTCACCACAACTTAAAAAAAAAGTGTCCGATTTTCCACCTGTGTGTCATTCAAACGTCTTTAAATCACTTTATTATCCATCCTGGTTGGATAATATCCACTCCCCTCCTCCTGCAGAGAGGTCAGAGGTCAGAGGCAGCTTCAGCTTATATCTTCAGGACAGTTGTGCAGGTGCGATGAAGGTCGTACTGATGAAGGTCACACACACACACACACAGATCTGTACACGTGAGCTCAACACACGGAAAGATTTCAGAAAAAAAAAAAAAACATCTTTATCTGTATTCATCGTCCAGCTCCGCTCAGGATGATATTTCCATAATTGATTGGTTTAATCGATAGTTCATTATAACACGGTGTAGAACAAAGTGCACGTTTCTCCCATAACAACAGTGTTCTTAAATCCTGCCGTTGATCATAATCACCACCAAAGCCAAGCGAGGAAGTTTGGTGTTCGAGTAATAAATCAAATAAATGTAATTTAAAATCTTAATAAAATAATCCCTTCGACTCACTTTTGTTACTAAATATTTAAATAATTCTATATAATTTGTGCTTAATGTCACGTCTTCACATTGTTGCTGCTTCACTGGAGACTCTAAATCATTTTCAGCTTTAGTTTCCTGTGCAGATAAATGAATCTTTACCTCAAAGAGCTCCGAGCTGTAAATAAAAATATAGATTAAAATAGCTTCATTCAGCCTGAAAAACGTGCAGCTGATCAGAGCAGTGTCCACCTTTTCAGCTGCAGCCTGTACGTAGCCTGAGAGACAAAACTCAGGGCACCAAAAAGACTCAACAGGAAGGTGATTCAGACTCAGATCGTCTGGATGTCGTCATTTAATCGATCAAAGTCATAATAACTGATAATTGGTGTCTTTATCTTCAGTACTTAATACACAGTTAAAATGAGCAATTAAGAAACATTTGAACACGTTTTGTCTCTTCAGAGCATTAAAGGGAAAAATCAGTGTGTCAAAGCTCCCACAATCTTTTTATTACTGACTGATAAACATCAGACAAACACACATAGAGACGCCAAATTAGTTTCATCATGCTGATAAACACAAACATAATATCTGCTAACTATGGAACGATCATTATCAGCTCGTTATCAGCTCGTCATCAGTGCCTGGAAGTCACAAAAACAGCCTCCAGAACAACATATATCTAAAGAATGACACAACATGCAACATGATTATACAACACATGAAAATAAAATAAATATTAATCATGTAAACAAAGAAATCTGTTGAAAACACGTCCTGTTATAATAAAGATTCCTGGTCTGCTCTGCTGCAGCAGCTCTGCAGGACGACGTCCTTTCACTCTGTCACCGCCTCATGCTGCTGCTTCATTTGCCCGAAGGCCTCATCGATCCAAACAGCTGACTGACACACACACACACACACACACACTCACACACACAGCCTTCAGCTTTCTTTGAATCCGTCCTTCACACACATGCAGATAAACAGCATAAAGATTGTGTAACATGTCAGGGTTGCACTGACGGTATATTTGAAATATAAATGTTTTATACACACACACATGAGCGTGCACAGGTCTGTGTGTGTGTGCGCATGTGTGTGTGTTATCGTGTGAGTCAGCTGTTTGCTAACTGCTGATCGTGGTCAAAAAGCTGCGCAGCTCTGTGGGCAGCAGACCTTCGTCCAATTCATACCGCAATACATATTTCATGTTCTCCTGAAGGTGCGCTTGATTTAGCTGAGCTGGCACGCCGACTCAGCAGCTGTATTTATTCTTCTGCCGCTGATTGAAAGTGCTGTCACCAGGAGTGAAGCGACTCTAATCACCTGTAAGGACGGACTCAGGGTGTTTCTGTCCGTCTGTCCGTCTGTCTTCTGCTCAGCTTTAAGCTCTTTAGTTACAGCTGAGTCTCTTTCCTTCTGAAGACACCACTAACACACCTGAAATAACCATCGCTGGTTTATACATTATTAACCCGAAACCCCATTAAAACATCTTTAAAGGATCGTTCTCTGTGCCGTAGACCTCCTTGTTCCACTTCCTGTTTTGTCTCTTAACTTCCTGTTGCTATTGCCGGTTGTAGTAAATGTTCATCACACACATGCACATCTCTGAGGAGGTCATGTGACCCGACAGCAGCGCATCCAGCACAGAGATCAGATTAAAGTCGTGCAAAGTTTGTGTATCTATATATAATATAATACGATATTATTTACATTCCTCACCAGAAGCTGTTTTGTGTGATGGTCGGCGTCTTCAGTGGAGAAAAGCGTCTGCCAGACTTTGATGTCTTAAAGCTGAAAATGTTTATTGAAAGCACTCGAAGCCGAGTGGAGAACCAAAACAGGAAACAGCAGAGCGCTCCGACTCTGAGCCCTGAAAGTCCGACACTAGTCCTGAACCCGAGCAGAGATATTAATCTGATTGGTTCATCAGTGTCAAATCATAAATCTGTGACCTCTAGTTACGTTTGTATCTCAGGTCTGTGTCTTGTTCACCTGTGAGGCTCCTGTTTATCAAAACAACACATGCACACTGTGTTGAGAAAACAGGAAGTACAACGTGACCTCTCTAACTCTGTCAGCCTTTATTTTGGAAATTTAAAACATCTTTTCATCCAGTTAAAGCTCAATATCAACACAATAAAACTCTCCTCCATGCTTAAATATACACTATAAATATGATATTATATACTCAGGGGTGTCATCTTTTCATATGAAGGTCTGGTTGAGAGAATTGACCTCTGACCTCTGTGTCATCACGTTGTCATTAATCAGATGTTTCGTGTCTCTGTCTCTCCGTCAGAGCGTGCATCAACCAACACCTGATGAACAACAAGGACTGTTTCTTCTGCAAAGCCACCATCACCGGCGTGGAAGACTACAGCAAGCCGGCCAGCTCCTAACACACCACCACAGGACACACACACACACGCATGCACACACACACACACACATATATATATATATTAGCTGTAAAGAAACATACCAACAGACAGCCCTTCATGCTCAGACCACATATCAGAATCCAAAGATTCCTCACAGAAGTTTCGGTCTGTTCTGTTTGTACGACTGTACAGATGATTCTCAACAAGCGGCTGTTTAATCGACACAAACTTTCTTCTTTCTCTAAAAAAAAAACAAAAAAAAAAAGGTGAACTGAAGATTTTGCAGCATTATACTCAGTTGTATGTTTGTAACCATTTTCACGTCTGGTCCGAGAGAAAACTGAGCTAGAAAGAAAGAAAAGCAGCATATTTACGTGTTTTATCGTTTAGTTTAGATTTTCCTTTTCCTGACGCGTCGAGACGGTTTCTGAGTTCGCGGTCTGCGCTGCAGTCGTCGGTACAGTCGTGTCGGCGGGCAGACGCACCGTCGTGTTATAAATAGAGGTGGTGTTACAGTGTGTCAGGTGTCTTTACCTTCAAGAACACACAGGACACACATGTAGACAGATGACAGGACGCTGGACACTTCTATCCTTGTGAGGACCCCTTACAGTCATTTAAATTTAAAACAGTGATATAAAAGTGTTTGTCCTTTGGTTTTCAATGCAAGACAAATGTGTATGAACGGATAGAAGAGAGGAATGTAAGACGTTAGTGACGTCAGAAATATTGAAAAAAAAAGTTCATTTTCATGGATTTTGTCTCTTCTGTTATTATTCTTTGTTCCTTGTTTGACTTCAGTTTGGAGGAAAGTGAGTCAGCTGTGAGCTAAAGCTTTTTTTTTTCTATATTAGTTCACATTTAGTCAAATAGTCTCCATTAAAGTCATGTGAATCAGCTGTTTCTAAACTATTATACGTACAGGAAGCGCAGGTCATTGAATCTGAAAGTATGTTTCATGTCTGTGTGTTCAGAGCTCTGAAACTGAACTGATACTTAATTCTAACCTTTAATCTTTAAAACGACAGCCGGCTTTTAAAAGTGAACGGACGTCCTCGCTCCCGAAGGTCTGCAGCTCACGTCGGTCCTCGCAAAGATAGACGAACGAGAAGTGCACAAACACACTCGCCTGTAAACACGCGGGCGGCCTCATAACTCCGGACGGAAACTGGTGTAGTCGACAGCAGGAGGACAGCGGCGTCCTTGAGTGTGAGGACTGGCTGTTAGATTAGCAACAATTCACCTCCACCTGTCAGAGCAGGTACACCACACACACACACACACACACACACACACACACACACACACAGAGACAGGTTGGCATCTATCACCTTTACGCACACACACCCTTCACCCTCCTGCAGGTCTGCATACACTCTCACACCAACTGTACTGTAAACACACACACACACACACACACACACACTGTATCTACCAGCAGGGAGCAGATCTACACACACATCACAACTGTAACTGTAAATAACAGACTTTAAATACTTTAAATAGTGTTCATCTAAAAGTTGTCTTAACACACACACACACACACACACACACACACACACACACACACACACACACACCTCCACTTTCAGAACAGTCACTCATCTGAAAAAAACTAATGTTGAAGAGTTCAACATTTAGTGAAACCTTCTTCTTCTTCTTCTTCTTCTTCTTTCTCTCTGAGAGTCACATGATCAGATTCCTCTCTCATGTGTGTTAGCTTAGCATAAAGACTGGAAACAGTAGGAAACTGCTAGCCTGGCTCCACCTACCTAAAGCTCTCTGATTAACACGATCGATCTGGTTTGTTGCAGGACTTCCTGCTCGTTATCACATGATCACCACAAACGGCTGTTTTTACACTTCAGGGTTCTTGGTTTTTTTTTCACATCAAACAACAAGATAGAAGTTCAGAGGGAGCTTTAGAGGTGCTGACAGGTGGAGCCAGGCTAGTAATTTCCCCTGGTTTCCAGTCTTTATGCTAAGCTAAGCTAAGCTAAGCTAAGCTAACCAGCTGTAGCTTCATATTTAGCTCACAGACATGAAGGTTGGTTTCCATCCACTTCCTTCAATTTGTGCAAAAGTTTAGATACTCGAATGAGCTGGAAAAGTTGACATATGGATAAAAAATAAGATGAAACAGATTAAGTGAATAAATGATGATGGACAGGAAGCATGTGACCTAAATGTCCCTGAAGCTTCCTTTTCATTCATCTCAGAAGATGATGGATTGATGACAGATGTCATTTTTTCCCATCTGTTATTTGTGGTCGACTGAAAGTTCTGATTTTCCGACATTTCTGTTCGAGCTGTTTGTGTTTGTTACGACTGAATCTGTTCTGGTTGAATCAGAATGAAAACAGCTGGAATTCACACGTTAAAATGTCGTTTCTGGTTGGTCTTCGTTCAAATGGCTCAACCATGTAATTAATCCTTCTTATTATCTGTGGACAGGATTATATTTATTGGGACTTTAAGTCTACAATAGATTAGTAAAAAACTTACTTCCACTACCAAATATCATTTAATCTGCAGCGGTAGGCTGGAGTGGATGGAGACAAACATTCATTCATCACATCTGGACGGAAATCAAACTGGACTCTCAGACAGAAAGAGAAGATTGATCAGAGTAAAAAAAAAGGAAGCTGAGTCACAGACGGCTCCTGTGAACGTGTTTCCATGTTGGTTTAAACCTCAGTCTGACCTCTGGTGCTGCAGTTTTAATACTGTGCATGTGTGTGACGTGTGTGTGTGTGTGTGTGTGAACGTGGCTGAACTTCACTGATTCTTCATCACAAAAAGGAATATTTCCAGGCAGAGTGGAAATAATCATTCTGATTTAACTCCCTTTTTTTTCTCCCCCTGACATCTGTGCAGATCACTTCAATCCTTTTATCTATCATCTGTCTTTGTGATGAGACTCAAAGTACAAAAAAAAACCCTTCAAGCTACTTTTCTATAATCTGAAGGGTTCACTAACTGAAACTCTGGTTTTTCTTGCGTCCGGCTCGTTAAAGCTGGAATAAAGAAAGAAAGAAAAAAAAAGGCTGTAATTTATCTCCATCAGGATCTGAAAATTCTCCTCTTCAAAGTGCCGTTTCACCACATCAATTTCCTTTATCATTTAATGACGTCCTGATTAGTACTAAAACATAATAATAGTTGAATTCCCATTTCCTCTCTCAGTGTTAGTTGTGGGTGAAACGATCCTGTGGAGTGAATGTATCGATCAGCAGGATCCGCTTCACTTCACAGCTTCTTGTTCGGTTTGTTTTTTTGTTTTTTTTTTGTATGAAATTTCATGCAAAATTCAAAAAAAAAATGAAGTGTTATAAAAACCCCAGAGGAGTGATAATAAAGTTTCTGTTTATGTGGTGTTACACTGACGGATGAATGACACTAAATATTCAGAAATAAGGATGTAAAAGCTCAAGAAGTTGGAAACTTAAAAGGGCTGTCTGACTCTGTGTGTGTGTGTGTGTGTGTGTGTGTGTGTAACAGGAAGCTCACTATACGAACTGACAGCGGTACTTATATTCAAAGCATGTGTTTGAGTGAAACGAGTGTGACGGTGCAGGTTTACAGGTGGCGAAGGGATTTTTAAAGCTGCACTAAAGCAATATCACACCAAACTGTTTGTGTTGTTTCTGTTTTTGTTTACCCATTTATCTTTTTTTTTTTTTTTGGGTGGGTGGGTGGGTGTGTGGGGGGGGAGGGGAGGGGAGGGGAGGGGGGTCCTTTGTGAGTGAGAGTGCACATATATTGACAATGTAACTGCATTAAATTATTTATCCTAAACAAACTATCGGCTCTGTTTGCTTTATTTTTGTGTGTTTTTCTCTGTAAAGTCAAATCATATAACCTCCACACTGACGTCTGATTGGCTGCTGGTTTTATATCACAATCCTCCTTCTTACCTGTGAGGCTCCTTCATATATCTCCAGACTTTATTGCTCCATATACTCCCATCGTGTCCTTTATGTTCCCTCGGTGCCGGTTACTTATTGTTCCTCGGTTCAATAAAAACACTTTTGGTGGTCGAGCCTTTGTCCTCCTGAGCTCTACGTCTCTGGAATAATAATCGTCCTGCTGCACATTCGGGAGGCTCTGTTGTACAAATCTTCTTTTTTTTTTTACTGCGACCTCTCCTAATGTTGTGGAAAGAGAGTCAAGTCATCTTCAGGGTTTTATTGCTGTAAACCAGAGTACACGTGTGCAAATGTGGATCCCCGGTTCATCATCATCCCTATTAGGCGTCTTTTAATTAATGCACAATGTTCCTTCTATTCATTCATAACCTCATCCATCTTTGTTACGTAAGGGTTTTTTTTTTTTTTCTGGAGGAGTAGAAGTTGAAGGTCGAATCTCACACATCTGTCAGGAACCAGCCATGTTCACACACGAGAGGCAAAGACTGACAGTATAACATAAACCTTTTACATGTAATATCATAATGTGCTTCTTTTTTTTCTGTTGTTTTTATTGACTCGTAAAGTGTTCGGAGACTTTAAATGAACTAATATACTAATGAAGTTGAAAACAAGACAATGGACAAATCAGTTGATGGAGGAAAGTTTAGGAGGACGATGGTATAATTTATGACATCATAACTTGTCTGGAGCCAATCGTGGTCCAATATTCAACTTACACAAGGTGCAATGTTGAAGAAACTTGAAGCCTACAAAGCACAAACACCGAGGATGAACCCGACAATATTTGCATATTCATAGGTTTTGGATTTTTAGTGAAGGAGACGGAGGAGAAGATGTTTTAAGTATTTATCTTCAGTGGAGCCCAAAAGTCTGCGACCGCTTTCCCTCTGCTGTAAATGTTAAAACACATCTGGAGGGGATCTTCAGAGACGCATCTGCAACACGTTTTGTCCTTTAATTTGAAGGACTCGTTAATACCAGCAGCTCTCTAATGATCCCTCTCCTCCGTCTTGTCAAAACTGGACTCAGAAGAAGCATTTTGCGTGTCACCTGTTGGTCTGTCCGGCAACCCGAGACCAGGCTGAGTGGACTGATAGACTTTCATAGATCGGGACAGAAATAGCAGCGGCAGAGAAAGCAGAGAGGGGGGGACGGGACAGAGACAAGGTCACCGATAACACCGAGAGTATTTATAGAGGAACAAGAGCCTCTGATCGATGGACAGCAACAGCACGACCTGCTGAGGAAATAACTGTCAACGAGAAAGACGGGAAAAAGACAAAGTTTCCACGAGGCGTGTAAATGGTTCTGTGAATATATCAGTTGGCCTGAAGATGATGATTCCTGTGTGTCAGAGCTTCAGCAATTAGCTGATTAATCAATTAGTTGATTAAAAGAAAAGGTCATTTTTTCAAACATTTGGTGTCTGCAGCTTCTCAAACAGGAGAGTTTGCTGCTTTCACTCGTGATTCACTTCAGTTAATTGAATATTTTGGGATTTTCAGACAAAATGAGACATTTAAAAGCGTCACTTTGTGCTCAAAAAGATTCATTGAATGGTTGAAAATATAATCTGCACATTAATTGATAATAAAATAATCATTAGTTGCAGCCTTATTCTGGTGAATTGTCTTTCAAGCATGTGTATATACATTATCATGGCCAAAAGAATCCACAATAACACTGTTACTGATATCTATAGTAGAGCATAGAGTTTAATACAATCATGTTGTCAGTCGAATCACCTTTAATGTTGTTTATTGTGTGTTTTGTCTCTTTTCTGGCAAATGAATTACACTCAAAACACGAGAGCAGGGAGGTGAAGAGAGTCTGTGACCAGAACTGTACAGAAACTACAAAAAGCACAATTACACTTAATGGAGAGTGAAGATGCAACCAGATGAAGTGATTAAGAAAAGATGCAGTTACTGTGTGTGTGTGTGTGTGTGTGTGTGTGTGATCTCAAGATAACAACAACAACAACAGAATGAGTCAGGAGTCAGAGGATATTATAGGATTACATTCTCTGCATCCATTTTTTCTATAGATGTGAGGAAAGGCTGCCAAACTGCATAAAATCTCAGAACAGACCTTTGCAGAGAGAGAGAGAGAGATTATCTTCTCTAGTTTGAGTATAACCTCTGTGATCCAATGAGAATGCAGCGTGGAGGGGAGGATGTTGCACTTTGAATTACTTAGATGGTGCAAAGATACACTGTTGAACTGATGTCATCTAGGACAGATCATCATGTAGTAAACTTGCATCTATCACATGTAGGTCCAGATCCAGTCTGATTCTGGACATCGTAGCCTACTCAGCACCTTTGGGACCCATATGGGGCCACTGAGGGAATAAAATGAGCCCAATGTGGTTTATACTGGACAAAATATTAGGAACACCTTTTGATATAATGCACTCCATTACGCCACCACCACCTCCCACTACGACCTCAATAATAAACATAAAGTAGAATTATCACCTTTCTGACAATGTCAACAAAAACCGAAAATGTATAGGCTTCATAAAAGTAGAATTTATAGCAGAGCCGATGTAATGGATGCCTTAAATGTTCCTAATGAAGTGTTCCCCTTTGTGACTTTAGTTCTGTTTGGTTGACTTCTTTTATGGGCCCAGAACTTTTGTAAATAGTTTTCTCGTCTTTAGGTGAATAAAGCTCCTCGTACCTTCCAGCTCGGTCCCGGAAACGAATGTAGAGGACGTTAATAATAAATTACATTCACTTAAATACAGATACACATGAAACCATTATAAATATTAGCTGCACCATATCTTAAAATGACAAAGTATTCCATCTCTCTCATGTAAAAGTGAGTGTTTCCAAACTAGATGTGATTCATGGATGCTGCAGGTGCATCCAGATGTTTAACTGAGCTCAGAGAACACACACACATCACAAAGCTCTTAATTTACTGTCTTTGAATAGCAGAAGAAAAATTAATTGGTTCATTTTCATTTTAAATGCCTTCATCTTAATGAGCCTGTTTATTTGAAGCCAAACATTCAGAGTGTTTAACATTCTGATCAGCTCTGTCTCTACAGACACTAATTACTACCTGAAAGGGAAGAAACTCAATATGATCTGAGTTGAATATGCAAGTTTGATGTTTGATTTTAAACCTTAGAGTGTGTTCCCAGGTGTTCTTTTCATTTAATTTGGTGTCCATAAGTTCCTAAATAAGCAGGATATATGATCTTATTGGAGTCGAGGGTCTGAAGACAGAAGATGTGTTGCTGTACAGGTTGTATACGTTCAATAAATATACAGCACAGGTTGTCATCTGTATTTTCTCTGACAATTTAAAATGTTCACAATACTGGAAAAACTATTCAGATCCTTTACTGCAATAAAAGTAACAACACAGCAATGTAAAAATACTCCATTACAAGTAAAAGTCTTGCATGAACAATCCAATTACAGTAAAAGTACATAAGTCTTATGAGCTTGATGTAGTTAAAATATTGCAGTAAAAATAGTGGTTTGGTCCCTTTGACTGATATATTATTATATATGACATTGTAACCCTGATAAAAATCATGTTACTTAAAATTACCAGGTTCTTAGAATGCACCGTAGGATTTGCGTATGCTAATTGAAATCCGGAGCTCACCTGAATGCATCACCTGCAGCTCCGCGTGTGTGTGAAAGAAAACAAAAGACGAAAAAGAAGCTGCACGCTGGATGAAACGCGCTGTCCATCAGCTAATGCATGAAAAGAGACTTATTTTGTGAAAACTTTGAGAAGTTGCTGTTAGCAGTGAACCATAGACAAATATCTACCTCAAGACGCTGGAAACGGTCGTAGGAGAAACTCCGCTGGAGTGTTTTCCCGAACTTTTAAGAGCTATTCTGGTGAGTTAGCTTAGCTCAATTAGCACTATCATCCCGATTTGATGCACTTAAAAAAGACAAATCAATAACCAGTCAGAATAGTAGGTAAATGATTAAGGATATTTGAAATGTGTTTTGCAATATATTGTGATGATTTGACTGTTTGTATTGATTATATGGTGAAAGGATTAGCAATTTTTTTCCCGAGCTAATAGTTCAGCCGCGGCCTGCTAACAAGGATATGCACAGTCACATAGCTGCGCTGTAACTGTGAGTGATTCAGAGTAATGTGATATTTAATGTATTTTGAGCTTGATATGTACATTATTCAATTCAGTTCATATGTTTAATTCATGTGTTGAAATGGTTATATAATTCATGTGTTTAAAAAGGGATAAAAAGTGTAAAAGCTAAAATTCAGCTTAATTTTCATTTTAAAATCAAAGACATTGAGGAAAGGGACAATTTAAAAAAAAAAAAAAAAAAAGTGTTGAAGTCTAATGGTCCTGCATACTTGTGTGCAGACTGGTTTTTTTTGAGGGCCGATTCTATCCTGGCGAGGAACTGCTTCATCGTGGTCCAGGAGTTCATCGTGGCTTGTGGATGTCTTCAGCGTGTCAGGACAGTGAGGAGTGGATGTTGTCATTCCAGGAAAGTGGTAGGAACCAGAGAAACTAAGGAGAATCCACCTGAGCGCTCTTTATCCATTTGTTTTTGATACTTTCCTTCGCCTGAGACTCAGGTTGTTTTTTGTTCTTGGAAATCAAGGACAAAAAACAAGGAAATCCACGAACATTCAAACTAAAAGGATTGAACCCAATGAAAGACACTTAAAGTGAACTTAAGAGAGTAACTGAGAAACTAGTGAAATGGTACCACATTTATTTATTTTTTTCCAATTGCACATTTTCTAATATTTTGAGGTATTGAAATATTTTATTTTATTTTGTTATTTTATTTATTATTCATTTTGGCTGTTAACTATTCTTTTGTGGTGTATTTGAGTTATTTTTTTTATTTACACAAAAGTAATCCTACTTAAAAGTAGAGGTGTAATGTGGAAACCAAAGTAAATGAAACTGAACGGAACATAAAGATACTTTTTTTGGTTCATAAGTTGTGGTCCTGTGTGTTGTGTGAGTTGGGAGGTCTTTTCTTCACTCTATTACAGAGTTGCTACTGCCAATCTCCTTCCCAAACCTAGTTGATTATTTAGTTGAATCTGAGTTAACCTGTAATAATTTGAACTGTATGGTCCGTGGTGTAAGATACTGGATAGAAACCTAGATTTAGACATTGTATATTACAGCCAGGGTCAGCAGTATAGGTCTCTCTTATATAGAGAGAAGAACACAAGTTACAGGTTACAACATCATTAGATTATTAATACTGAAGCATCACTATTAGAGCAGCATGTTACTGTTGTAGCTGCTGGAGGTGGAGCTAGTTTACACTGCTTTATATACAGTTAGCTAGTTTAGTCCACTGGTTCCCAACCCACAATAACTCAATGACACTCTGCTCATTTTAGGGGAAAGCTCATTGATGAGGACATAGTTGGACTATAATTTACATTTTATATGCATAATTTATTCTTTATTCAGATTTGGTGACTGCAGTTTGTCAGAGATCAGCTGTACTTCTCTGGCCTCAGCTCTGAAGTCCAACCCCTCCCATATGAGCGAGCTGGATCTGAGTGGAAACAAGCTGCAGGATTCAGGAGTGAAGCTGCTGTGTGCATTTTACTGTTGTAGCTGCTGGAGGTGGAGCTAGTTTCCACTACTTTATATACACACAAAACTACAACTTTATATGCTACACAAAAAAATCAGAGCGCAGTGGAGAAATCCGTGAGCAGAAACTTAGCGAGCGCGCAGAAGAAACCTGAGTGCGAGGAGAAGAGTTGAAGTTTGAGCGCGAGCAATATTGTATCTGAGTGCGAGCACACAGTTTGAGCACAAGCGGAGCAAATCTGAGCGCAAGCAGAGGCTGTTTGAGTGCGAGGGGAGGGTTTTGAGGGACAAATTACAAAATTTGAACGTAAAATCAATAGAGTTTGCTCTCAAATTCATATACTACACTCTTGAATAAAGATAGGGAATAATCTCCATATCAAAAGCCAAAAAGGTTGGAAACCACTGGTTTCATCTTTAACAATGTGTTGTATTTTAAAAGCTTGTTATATTATCCATTATGTCAAATCTTCATGTGAAAAGTAACTAAAGCTGTCAAATAAATGTAGTGGAGTAGAAAGTACAATATTTCCCTCTGACATACAGCGTAGTGGAAGTATAAAGTAGCAGAAATGTACAGTTGTACTTGAGGAGTCAACATGTTACACGTCTGAGAAAAAGAGAAGTCAAAGCAGGTAGTTAACAGCGGAGCATCAGGAGGTGACTGAAGAGGTTAAAGCCTGTTTTCTGGTGTCATGTTGAGATGTGGAGGTGATGGAACCTGAACGCTGCGCTGAACAGAAGGTGAAAATCAGAGCTGACGCTTCACTAATGGCCTTCTGACGGTGAAACATCACAGTAACAGCCAACACATGGGCGTCTCCGTCATGAACGCCGCTGTCTTCATCTATCACTTGACTGAGACTGTTACTGTACATTATTGTTTCTTACAGCATTATTCAGGCATGACAGCACATTAAGGGAAAAGGTCAAACACTCCTGCTGTGTGAAAGGATGAGATACGATAGGCTGATAGAGGAAGTAGTGTGGAAGTATTAAGTAGCATCACATGGAAATATTCAAGTACCTCAAAAGTGTACTTAAGTACAATACCAGAGTAAATACTTAGTTACTTTCCACCACTGGTTCACATCATTATATTTAGTTACAGTGTTTTATAAACCATTTCATTGTTCTTTATTAATGTTTAACAGTGCCATAAAATAAAGTTTCCTCTTTTCAAAAGCTTTATTTCACCACAGTGTGACGTGACGCTGCCGCCCCCTACAGGACTTTTACTTGTATTACAGGTGGGCTGCTGACATCTGAGCACTGCTCCGTGTGTAATCCTCAGATTACAACATTTAGATAGCATGATAGAAGATTACAGGAATTAAACATGATTTTAAAATGACTCACTGATGACTGTTGCAGGAATTAATGACAATATTCAGAAATTAAATTGACTGAAAACTATTTACATAACAATGTTCAGATAATTCCTAATTGTTCATGAGTGTGCCTGCTGGTAACATGCTGACACACACACAAGCTTTCTCTCCATAATGTAATTTTATTCATGTAGTACTATTTAATTCCTGTGGGGACATTTCACCCTCACAGTACTTCTCCTTCCTCAGATCTCTGTTATGTTACCTGGTGAAACCTGGCCTCAGCACTTCTTTTATATTACATTCTTGTAGAAATTACACTTCCAGTGTTGTATGTCAGATTCATCATACAGGCAAGTTACACTGCAGCGCTGCTTGTTTTGTGCACTGTGATATTTTCCCGCAGGCTCAGTCTCTGAGGTTTAGGAGATATTTCAGCCAGCATACTCTAATCCTCTAGTCCTCTAGTCCACCTTCCTATCCATCCTTCTGTCTGAAAGGCCATGGTTAAATCATTTCTGTATCAGTAAACAGTATAACAGTAGTAAGGGATAATAAAGACTGTCCTTAACATTGAAGATCAGTGTTCTAGATTTTTTGTGTCCTCAAGCAAGACACTAACACCAAACCAACTCCACCAAATAGTGATTTTTCCCTCTAAACTTCTCACATACTTTCATTTCAATAAATGTTCAAATGATCCAATATTTCAGCAAAAATCAAAGATTAGAGAAAAAGTCCAAAAACTGAAAACAGATTCGTGTGTCAGAACTTTGTTTTGTCTTCTTTCTTCTCGCATTAATCATCTCACCACCTCCATTCAAAGGGCCCCGACCCCTAGGTTGGGAACCTAGGGGCTACGAAAGTAGTGTAAACTCGCTCCACCTCCAGCAGCTACAACAGTAACATGCACACAGCAGCTTCACTGCTGAATCCTGCAGCTTGTTTCCACTCAGATCCAGCTCTTTCAGATGGGAGGGGTTGGACTTCAGAGCTGAGGCCAGAGAAGTACAGCTGATCTCTGACAAACTGCAGTCACTATGTCCTCATCAATGAGCTTTTCCCTAAAATGAGCAGAGTGACTTTGTCATTGTGTTATTGTGGGTTGGGAGTCGGTGGACTAAACTAGCTAACTGTATATAAAGTAGTGTAAACTAGCTCCACCTCCAGCAGCTACAACAGTAACATGCTGCTCTAACACTGATGCTTCACTATTAATAATCTAATGATGTCATATATAATAATATATCAGTCAGAGGGACCAAACCACTACTTTTATTGCAATTATCATGTGAAGCAGAGTAGGTAGACAGTAGGCGAAGCAGGGCTGAAGAAGATCGTCTTTATTCTAGGATCGTGCTGGTAAAACAAAGCTGGCAGATCAGAGTGAAACAGAATAAAATTGAACAAAGGATCCAACAAAAACTGAACTGAAAACCAGAACTTAAACACAAACTGAACTAATGAGCGAATGAGGAACATGTGACCAAACTGAGTTGATAGGCTGAGGGAAACACTGGGAGCAGGGAGAGACTAACGAGGCTGATACGGAGCAGGAGTGTGGATGTTGCAGAGGCGGGAAAAGCAGAAACACAGGAGGGAAACACCGAACAAACAGGAAACCGAAACCCCAGAAAACACAATAAAGACAGTTGACAGGAACCTGGAAGAAAAACATTTCCAACACAAACATTCTTTTACTTAAGTAAAGGATCTGAAAACTTCTTTCACCACTTGAAGATATTTAAAAGAGGGAATTTTATTTAAACTGGGTGACTTTTTCTGGTCCATAGCAGGTATTTCTTGGTGTCCTTTTCCCCTTAGAGCTTTCAGACCTTTTGCGTGTTCATTTTGAACCCTTCTTGGACAAATTCAATGCTGACACAGAGAAATGGTCCCTCCTTTTTCTCTCCCTGTGGCACAAAGCAAATGTGCTTGAAATGAACTGTACACCAATATTCAACTATCTTTTACAGGCACCAGCTGTTGAAATTCCCCTCAAGTGTTTTAAACAGTTTGACAGACTGTGCAACACATTTCTCTGGAAAGGCACATTACAGAGACCAGAGGATGAAGGAGGCGCTTTGTATCCCAAACCTTGTACTATCATTACACCTTTGGCCTCCGGCACATGGCCCTCTGGTCCTTCTTTCTCTAACATGCACCTGTCTGGTATGTCATTGAGAGTTCTTTATGCAGACCTATGCACCCTATTCACTTTAACACAGCTAAGCTGACAGCCTCTATTTGGTTAAACCAACAAGCTGTGCATAGACCGCTCAGCATTCATTTGAAGGATGTGGTTTGACAAAGAGGTCACGACTCAGGACAATCTCCTCCCATTCTAACTCCAGAGAATCACCCAGTGGTGTTCGGAAAGGAAGATTTATGAAACAGACTCAACTCAAGTCTCAGAAAACACTGAGTTCTCTCCCTCTAACCATGACTACACACACACACACCAACACACTTATTCTTCCTCTTTTGTTTTTCACTCTGGTGTGACTCCAGATAAGAACATTTGCCGGTAGTACATTAAGGACAGGCTTTGGCTTAGGAAACACTGAAACTCAAGCAAAGTTTGAATAAATGTTTATTAAGGATATAACCATCCTGTCCTGGTCACAAAGTAATAATGGTCGAAATGGTCCAACTCTTAATTTTCTGTTATACATTATAACTAAGATTCTAATGTTTAACTTACCACACATAACAGATACCAACAGTGCCATCTAGTGGTCAGTTTTTAGCAAAGCACTGAACACTGAAGAGAGGCCTCTATAATATAATACAATACTTTCTGCTTATGTTATTCACTGAATTGCTATTTAACTCTATATGATGTGTAGTAGATATTTGATGAGTGTGTGAAGGATTACTTTGATGTGAAGAATTAACATTAGTAGTCATAAGAAAGATTAAGTTAAAAGGAGAGAAACCTCCTGGCACCCTAAAAACACAAACTCAAACCATAATAAGCCGAAGCAGCAAAAGCAGCGATGATCTGATAGTGCAAGACTTGCTGGGTGAGTCATTAAACACAGTGCCACCAGAACAAGTTGATCAGCATGCTGTCATTTCTTACATGTGTTGGTACTGTACTTTTTGATTTTGGGGAAGTTTATCAGATCTTAACTAGATAAACCAGAACAATATTCCCTCCTTTGTGTATCCCAAGTCCCTGTAAGGCTTTCACAGTAAAAGCTCTGTCACAACAGAACTTCCCCTCTGAATGACACTTTATTTTATGAACTTCATAAACGTCAAGATGGTCTGTATTGAACAGATAAAATCACATAAGACCTGTTAGTCTGTTTTTTTTCTGAACAATGGAATGAAAACAACTACATGTGAAGCATCATTTATTATCAGAGATCTGACAAAGCTCCACCCCTCAGCTGACTGACCTGAGACAAAGCAGGAAACAGTTTATTCTTCGTCTCTAAAGAGACACACAGACTGAAAAACAGACGATCAGATTCACCTTCAGACCAAACTAACAACTTCCTCTGAGTGAGTACAGCTACAGGAGAGAAAAGTGGAAAACTAGAACTCTGCTGCTTCAACCTGCTGACTCTCCACACACTGAATGTAAGTTTGAATAAAAACTGGAGTCAAAGTGAAGTAAATGTCAGTGAAGTTAGTAGAGGAGGGAGGGGAGCCATGACTGACTGTACTTTCTGTCTGCTGTGTTTTCAGCTTCACTCGGAGACAAAATGGCTTCCAGATCAGAGGAGGATCTCTGCTGTCCGGTCTGTCAGGACGTCTTTAGAGATCCTGTTGTTCTGTCATGTAGCCACAGCTTCTGTAAAGACTGTCTGAGGAGCTGGTGGAGAGAGAAACCAACACGTGAGTGTCCAGTTTGTAACAGAAGATCTTCAAAGGAACAACCACCTTGTAACCTGGTGTTAAAGAACCTGTGTGAGTCCTTCTTACAGGACAGAGATCAGAGAGCTTCAGAGGATCTCTGCAGTCTGCACTCTGAGAAACTCAAACTCTTCTGTCTGGACCATCAGCAGCCAGTGTGTCACATCTGCAGAGATTCAGAAAAACACACCAACCACAGATTCAGACCCATCGATGAAGCTGCACGACAACCCAAGAAAGAACTCGAGGAAACTCTGAAGACCTTAAAGGAGAAGTTAAAGGTTTGTGAAGAAGTTAAAGTGAAGTTTGATCAAACAGCAGAACACATTAAGGTCCAGGCCCGACACACAGAGAGGCAGATTAAGGAGCAGTTTAAGAAGCTTCACCAGTTTCTAGAAGAGGAAGAGGAGGCCAGGATGGATGCTCTGAGGGAGGAAGAGGAGCAGAAGAGTCAGATGATGAAGGAGAAGATGGAGGCTCTGAGCAGAGAGATAGCAGCTCTTTCACACACAGTCAGAGCCACAGAGGAGGAGCTGAGAGCTGAAGACGTCTCATTCCTGAACAACTACAAGGCTGCAGTGGAAAGAGTCCAGCGCTGCCCCCTGCTGGATGATCCACAGCTGCCCTCAGGAGCTCTGATAGACCAGGCCAAACACCTGGGCAACCTGACCTTCAACATCTGGAACAAGATGAAGAAGATGGTCTCCTACACTCCTGTCATTCTGGATCCAAACACTACTGGTCCAGGACTCATCCTGTCTGAAGATCTGACCAGTGTGAGAGAAGGAGAGATACAGCAGCTTCCTGATAATCCAGAGAGGATAGATCTCTTCTACTCTGTCCTGGGCTCTGAGGGCTTTAACTCAGGGACTCACAGCTGGGATGTCAAGGTTGGAGACAATACATTCTGGTCACTGGGTGTGTTATCAGAGTCTGTCCAGAGGAAGGGAAGCATACAGTCTGGATTATGGAGAATAAGGTTCTATAAAGGTAAATTCTCAGCATGGTCACCACCAGCTCCAGACACTGATCTCTCAGTGAAGAAGAAGCTCCAGAGGATCAGAGTGAATCTGGACTGGAACAGAGGAAATCTGTCGTTCTCTGATCCTGATACTAACACACACATACACACCTTCACACACACTTTCACTGACAGACTGTTTCCATACGTTAGCACAGTGAATAAACTCCCACTGAAGATTTCCCCACTGAAGGTCTCTGTGACAGTGGAACAGAGCATTTAGAGACGATGACGATGGTTCTTATAATTACTCTCATTTATTTCTTAAAGGGAAAAGTCACTGAATTTAACCTCTGAAGCTTCTGTCCTCCTGCTGTCTCATTATTCCTAAATATGTTGCTGTAGTTGTATTTTTTTTTTCAAATACAAAACAATTTGACTTATTTTCTGATCTTTATATTTGGTTTCTTCAGCCTTTAGTTTTCTTATTAATACTTTATCATTTCACATTTTTGATAATGTTTCCTGATGTCTGCACTGTAGGTTTGATAACAGCTTATAGATTCACACAGTGATAAACATCAGCTTCATATTATAATTCTAACTAAATATATTCAGTTCAATCACTGGCTTATCAAAAGAACTTCACATGTTTTTAAATGTTTACATGCATGGGAAGCTTTTCAAAAGCAATTTTTTATTACATTTATGAGCTAGTAGTTGAAATTTGTTCAGATTACTTGGTGTTTCTTTGTGTATTAGACAATATATTCATGAACACCATCATACACATTTATAAATCTTGTTTTTAATTTGTAGCTTATGTGACATGCATTTGTCATCATTATTGACACCATTTTCTCTCCACATCCCTTCAGTGGTTCAATCCATTTCCAGCCTCACTGGAAATTTGTTTGTCATTTTTATTGTTGTGACACTGAGCACTGAGTCACTGCATCCTTCTGAATCTCCGTCCTGTTTCCTCACATTATCATTTTGTGTTTGAGTTTTAACATTATTCAACAACAGTTTCACTCCAACACAGAATTTATACAATTAAACTTGTTCATGCTTGTTAATCAAGTTGTTTATGCAGCTGAACTGAGTATTTAGAGTAATATAAGATGTTATCAGTGTGGTTGGGAAGCCTGCCAGTTGTCTCACAGGTCAGAGATAACAGCTTTTGTATGTTCAGTAGGGGTGCAAAGGATCACAAAACTCACAGTTTGGATCATGTCACAGATTTGAGTCACACATGAGATCATTTTTCAGATCAGCAAAATGGAGGAGACAAATAAAACTTTGCTTTCCATATATTCTGTAAAACACTTACAGCAAGGAACTTTTGCTCATGGTCTTAAATGAAAACAACATTCAAGATGTCCAATGTTTAAATGCAATCTTAAAACATATAAAATATTCAATTGTTAAATTACATTCCAGTAGACACACCTGGGGCCAGTTATATAAAACTCTGTGTAAATTCACAACTAAAACAAAGCTAGAAATATCAGCACACATTTTTTTGTCAAATTTATGAATCTGTGCCTTTGGTCCAAAGTAAACACACAGATGTAGTTCTTTTAATTTCCCCAAATGTTTAAAGGAACAATGTAGTTTCCCTGTTTGTTGGTAACATGTTGGTAATAAATTCATTTTGAAATAAAATCACATGAGATTTATTAAGTGCTGCAGAAATTATCACTCCATCTTCACTGAAACATCCAGGTTTTTGCTCAGCTTTATGGTCATACTGTATCCTATAATAATAAGCCTGGAATAGATACCCAGTAGTTAAATAATAACTACAGTATAAATTCTCTCTGAGTTCTTCCCAAACTTCCAGATTATTACTAAGTAG
Source organism: Euthynnus affinis (assembly GCA_029490765.1). Classification (NCBI taxonomy): domain Eukaryota; kingdom Metazoa; phylum Chordata; class Actinopteri; order Scombriformes; family Scombridae; genus Euthynnus; species Euthynnus affinis. The sequence goes on from CM055840.1 coordinate 35,015,933, forward strand.
GTCATACATATCCTGTAAGGGAATAAAAAATATAAACAGCTGCACAGTTGTGTGTAATGACAGCTGTTGTGGATGTTGGAGAACCTCATTGGTGCAACACAATTGGTGAAACTGCACTTCTTCTTCTTTCCTGTTTGTTTCATTGGCAGGAGACCAGGGACAGTTGTAACACCGTGAATTCCTCCAATCAAAGACAAGCTCTGCACATGCTCAGTTAGATTGTCTTCTTGCTTACAAAAAAGGAGCCACTTTTAAAACTCAGAGAAAGTTAGCAGCAAATGTTTTTTGGAGGTAAAAATATAACTTTTCTATCAGATGAAGTTTTTGTATAAATGTTTATTAAGGATATAACCATCCTGTAACCTCTATATTATTGGTCACAAAGTAATTCTGGTCAAAATGGTCCAACTCTGAATTTTCTGTGATAAATTATAGCAAAGATCTTTATGTTTAAATTACCACACAATATAGAAGCAGTGCCATCTAGTGGTTAAAGTTTAGCAAAGCTCTGAACACTGAAGAGAGGTCTCTATAATATAATACAATACTTTCTGCTTATGTTATTCACTAAATTCCTGTTTAACTCTATTTGATGTATAGTAGAAATGTGATGTGTGTGTGAGGGATTACTTTGATAAGTAAAGAATTAACATTAGTTGTTATAAAAACGGATTAAGTTAACAGGAGAGAAACCTCCTGGCACCGTAAACACACAAAAAACTAAAACCATAACAAGCTGAGGCAGCAAAAGCAGCGATGATCCGATGGTGCCAGACTTGCTGGGTGTGTCAGTAAACACTCTCAGTGCCACCAGAACAAGTTAATCAGTGTACCGTCATTTCTTACATGTGTTGGTATTTACGTTTTTGGTTTTGGGGAAATTTGCCAAATCTTAACTAGATCAACCAGAACAATATTCCCTCCTTTGTGTATCCCAAGTTCCTGTAATGCTTTCACAGTAAAAGCTCCGTCATAAGATAACTTCCCCTCTGAATGACAGTTTATTTTTTTCATAAAGGTCAAGATGTTCAGTACAGAACAGATAAAATCATATAAAACCTGTTAGTCTGGTTTTTCTGAACACTGGAATGAAACACACCTACATTTGAATCAACAGCATTTATTAGAAGAGATCTGACAAAGCTCCACCCCTCAGCTGACTCACCTGAGACAAAGCAGGAAACAGTTTATTCTTCGTCTGTAAAGAGACACACAGACTGAAAAACAGACGATCAGATTCACCTTCAGACCAAACTAACAACTTCCTCTGAGTGAGTACAGCTACAGGAGAGAAAAGTGGAAAACTAGAACTCTGCTGCTTCAACCTGCTGACTCTCCACACACTGAATGTGAGTTTGACTAAAAACTGGAGTCAAAGTGAAGTAAATGTCAGTGAAGTTAGTAGAGGAGGGAGGGGAGCCATGACTGACTGTACTTTCTGTCTGCTGTGTTTTCAGCTTCACTCAGAGACAAAATGGCTTCCAGATCAGAGGAGGATCTCTGCTGTCCGGTCTGTCAGGACGTCTTTAGAGATCCTGTTGTTCTGTCATGTAGCCACAGCTTCTGTAAAGACTGTCTGAAGAGCTGGTGGAGACAGAAACAAACACGTGAGTGTCCAGTTTGTAAGAGAAGATCTTCAAAGGAAAAACCACCTGTTAGTCTGGTGTTAAAGAACCTGTGTGAGTCCTTCTTACAGGACAGAGATCAGAGAGCTTCAGAGGCTCTCTGCAGTCTGCACTCTGAGAAACTCAAACTCTTCTGTCTGGACCATCAGCAGTCAGTGTGTCTCGTCTGCAGAGATTCAGAAAAACACACCAACCACAGATTCAGACCCATCGATGAAGCTGCACGACAACACAAGAAGGAACTTGAGGAAACTCTGAAGCCCTTAAAGGAGAAGTTAAAGGTTTGTGAAGAAGTTAAAGTGAAGTTTGATCAAACAGCAGAACACATTAAGGTCCAGGCCCAACACACAGAGAGGCAGATTAAGAAGCAGTTTAAGAAGCTTCACCAGTTTCTAGAAGAGGAAGAGGAGGCCAGGATGGCTTCTCTGAGGGAGGAAGAGGAGCAGAAGAGTCAGATGATGAAGGAGAAGATGGAGGCTCTGAGCAGAGAGATAGCAGCTCTTTCACACACAGTCAGAGCCACAGAGAAGGAGCTGAGAGCTGAAGACGTCTCATTCCTGAACAACTACAAGGCTGCAGTGGAAAGAGTCCAGCGCTGCCCCCTACTGGATGATCCACAGCTGCCCTCAGGAGCTCTGATAGACCAGGCCAAACACCTGGGCAACCTGACCATCAACATCTGGAACAACATGAAGGAGATGGTCTCCTACACTCCTGTCATTCTGGATCCAAACACTGTTTATCCAGAACCCATCCTGTCTGAAGATCTGACCAGTCTGAGACGAGGGGAGGAACAGCAGCTTCCTGATAATCCAGAGAGGTTTTACTTCTTCTTCTCAGTCCTGGGCTCTGAGAGCTTTAACTCAGGGACTCACAGCTGGGATGTCGAGGTCGGAGACAATACAAACTGGTCCCTGGGTGTGTTATCAGAGTCTGTCGAGAGGAAGAGAAACATACAGTCTGGATTATGGGTAATAGGATTCTTTAAAGGTAAATACTTAGCACGGTCACCACCAGCACCTCCCACTGATCTCTCAGTGAAGAAGAAGCTCCAGAGGATCAGAGTGAATCTGGACTGGAACAGAGGAAATCTGTCGTTCTCTGATCCTGATACTAACACACACATACACACCTTCACACACACTTTCACTGACAGACTGTTTCCATTCATTAACAGTAAGGATGAACTCCCACTGAAGATTTCCCCACTGAAGGTCTCTGTGACAGTGGAACAGAGCAGTTAGAGACGATGATGATGGTTCTTATAATTACTCTCATTTATTTCGTAAAGGAAAAAGTCACTGAATTTAACCTCTGAAGTTTCTGTCCTCCTGCTGTCTCATTATATTGCTTTACTTATTGTTTTTATCAGATAGAAAATGATTTGATTTATTTTCTGATCTTTGTATTTGGTGTATTCAGCCTTTGGTTTTCTTATTGATACTGTGTCATTTTAAATTGTTGCTGATGTGTTGTGTTAAATATCACTTGTGTAAAATGCTGATATGAAGTGAAGTTGTTATGTATTTATTTGTAATTATTTGACATTTGTTCAGATTGTTTGGTATTTGTTTGTGTATTGGACAATATATTCGTTAACACCATTATACACATTTACAAATTTTGTTTTCATTTGTAAATTGGCTGCAGCCGTGTGTAATGACAGCTGTTGTGGATGTTGGAGAACCTCGTCAGTGCAACACAATTGATGCAACTGCACTTCTTCTTCCTTCCTTTTTGTTTCATTGGCAGGAGACCAGGGACAGTTGTAACACCTTGAATTCCCCCAATCAGAAACAAGTTAGTGTGATTATACTCTGCACATGCTCAGTTAGATTGTTTTCTTGCCTACAAAAAAGGAGCCACATTTGAAACTTCTAGAGAAAGTTACCAGCAAAAGTGTATTTTTGTATACTGTCCCTATCAAATGTCTACGAATCGAAACAAGTATTAGAATCACTGTTTTGTAAGCGAACAACAGAAATAACTAATGTGTCAAACTAGCAGTCAGGCTAGTTCACATGTGATGAAAACACAGCTGGTGATACTGGGATTACAACCATCCCTGAACAAAGTGCTTTCTTTTATATTTAAAAAACCTAAAGTCCTACATAAACTAGATTACATGCTAAGTTAATGATAATGACTTGTATGCTAATAGTCAGTGGAAACACACGTGTTTGCTTACAGCATGCCAAATATGAGAATGAGGAAAACAAACAGGGGAGTCCCATGTCATTTGCTGTAGAGGGCTTCAGATGAAATAAAACAGGGCAAATCATCAACATGGCATTTGCCGTGTGAGCCAGTATTATTTTCACAAGAAGAGGCAGAGGTCGGAGTGCCAGGGATCCAGATCACTAACCAGATAAGGGTACTGGATCCCCAAGAGAGTTTCTTCCAAATAACAAGAAATCCTTCAGAGAAACTACCTGATGGAGGCAGCAGATTGGTATTATGGTGGAATCCATAGGAGGTAGGCTACATATTAAGCCAGAGTAGGCTAAAAGTAGATTACTCATGTGTTTAACTAATTCACAACAATTTATTCATATGAGGTACAGAAGTTTGCCTACAGCAAAGCGAAGGCCTACAAATGCAACCATCCTGAAACCTGAGCAGAGAAAGGGACCCTACACTTTCCATTTGAAGCCCATGGCCTCTTGTGGGTTACAAGCTTCAATAAAACAAATATCAACAAGTTTTCTGACAAACTAACTGCTGTCCTGACCAATTTGCTGCACAAGTCATCTGGTATATGGACGAGACAGGAATCAAATTTCCCAAAAAATTGTGGACTCCATCCAAACTTCATAGGGTTGAGAGACAGCCCTGTGTGGTGGAAACGCTAGCAGGATGAGGGCCCTCTGATGCTCATGCTATGGGACTGTCCTAACATATATGACTTTTGGAGGGGAGTTTATGATTGTGTTGAACAAATTCTCTTTGTGTTCTCGATGACCTTTTTCTCTTTATGGATTTATCACGAGCTCCCTCTGTGAATGTTTGGTTGAGTCGCAATAGAAAGTTTATCCTTTAGGACTCATGAATAAGGCAGTCTAGTTTCCTGACCTGAAACCAGTTTACACCTGTATTCACTGGTGTAATACTGTACTTGGTGTAGCTTGTGACGCTCCACCATCAATAATGGTTTGAGTCATCATAACAAAACAAGAAAAAAAAACATAAAACCTGTTAATCATTCATCTTTAGAGGTGTACTTTCAACTTTTAATCAATACACACCCTATGTACTTTGTGTGAAGCATTTATTGGAAGAAGGGTGACAAAGATCCATCCCTCACCTGACACACAGGCTGCCATTGAAAAGTACATCCTATCGTCTATTCTTAACCACTTTTCCTTGACTTCATGATGTTTTCCACTGAGGTGAAGGATGTGAAGGAGAATTCATAAGGACTCAGGAAAAGATAACAGTGGTGCTGAGAGAATCCGACTCCACCTATAGTCTGATAAAGAAACAGTCAGATTCACCTTCAGACTGACTGCTGTAAGTAAATTTTCTTTTAATTATTTGAACTGAAAAACAAACTGAACTTAATTTTACTTTTGTTTGAAAAACTAAACTGAACTGAACTGATATTTGAAAGGGAAAACCTGTAACGAGGCTTTTAGTTGGAATATTTTAGGGTTTTTTTTTTGGAGAGTTCAGTACAGAAGAAGATTAGGGCCATGTGAAAAATTTGAGTTCTAAGTTTGAAGTCAGATTTCTAACTTCAAACTAAGAATTCAACTTCAGAAACTGTAGATTTTTGAGGATTATAAAAACATGCTCATACATATGAATATTCCTGCCTTAATATATTGTGTTTGTTGTTTGGGTTTGTACATTTTATTTTTATTCAGTGTGAATGGAGTATGTTAAGTATTGTTGCCTCAGCCTGGATCCTTTGTGAAGATTGACTAAACTACTGACCAAGAACAAAAAACTGACTGCTGCCAAAATGCCAGGACAGAGACCTCCTGGTACCTGGTATTTCTTTGTGGGTTGTACATATCCTGTAAAATATGAAGAGCTGCAAAGCCGTGTGTAATGACAGCTGTTGTAGATGTTGGAGAACCTTACTGGTGCAACACAATTGGTAAAACTGCACTTCTTCTTTCCTGTTTGTTTCATTGGCAGGAGACCAGGACAGTTGTAACACCTTGAATTCCTCCAATCAGAGACAAGCTCTGCACATGCTCAGTTAGATTGTCTTCTTGCTTACAAAAAAGAGCCACATTTAAAACTCTCAGAGAAAGTTAGCAGCAAATGTTCTTTGGAGGTAAAAATGTAACTTTTCTATCAGATGTAGTTTTTGTATAAATGTTTATTAAGGATGTAACCATCCTATAACCTCTATATTATTGGTCACAAAGTAATTCTGGTCAAAATGGTCTAACTCTGAATTTTCTGTGATAAATTATAGCTAAGATCTTCATGTTTAAATTACCACACATTACAGATACCTACAGTGCCATCTAGTGGTCAGTGTTTAGTAAAGCTGTGAACACTGAAGAGAGGCCTCTATAATATAATACAATACTTTCTGCTTATGTTTAACTCGATATGATGTGTAGTAGAAATATAATGTGTGTGTGAAGGATTACTGTGATAAGTGAAGAATTAACATTACTAGTTATAAAAATGACCTTATAAAAAGGGAAATTTGCCAAACCTTAACTATATCAACCAGAACAATATTGCCGCCTTTGTGTATCCCAAGTTCCTGTAATGCTTTCATAGTAAAAGCTCCGTCATAAAATAACTTCCCCTCTGAATGACACTTTATTTTATAAACTACATAAATGTCAAGATGTTTTGTACTGCACAGATAAAATCATATAAAACCTGTTAATCATTAATCTTTAGAGGTGTTTGTAGGTGTATTTTTGAACTTTAAAATAAAACACACATTGTGTTACATGTGAAGCAACAGCATTTACTAGAAGAAGTCTGACAAAGCTCCTCCCCTCAGCTGACTCACCTGAGACAAAGCAGGAAACAGTTTATTCTTCGACTCTAAAGAGACACACAGACTGAAAAACAGATGATCAGATTCACCTTCAGACCAAACTAACAACTTCCTCTGAGTGAGTACAGCTACAGGAGAGAAAAGTGGAAAACTAGAACTCTGCTGCTTCAACCTGCTGACTCTCCACACACTGAATGTGAGTTTGACTAAAAACTGGAGTCAAAGTGAAGTAAATGTCAGTGAAGTTAGTAGAGGAGGGAGGGGAGCCATGACTGACTGTACTTTCTGTCTGCTGTGTTTTCAGCTTCACTCAGAGACAAAATGGCTTCCAGATCAGAGGAGGATCTCTGCTGTCCGGTCTGTCATGACGTCTTTAGAGATCCTGTTGTTCTGTCATGTAGCCACAGCTTCTGTAAAGACTGTCTGAAGAGCTGGTGGAGACAGAAACAAACACGTGAGTGTCCAGTTTGTAGGAAAACATCTCCAATGGAAGAGCCACCTGTTAGTCTGGTGTTAAAGAACCTGTGTGAGTCCTTCTTACAGGACAGAGATCAGAGAGCTTCAGAGGCTCTCTGCAGTCTGCACTCTGAGAAACTCAAACTCTTCTGTCTGGACCATCAGCAGCCAGTGTGTCTCGTCTGCAGAGATTCAGAAAAACACACCAACCACAAATTCAATCACAGCTTCAATGAAGCTACACGACAACACAAGAAGGAACTTGGGGAAACTCTGAAGCCCTTAAAGGAGAAGTTAAAGGTTTGTGAAGAAGTTAAAGTGAAGTTTGATCGAACAGCAGAACACATTAAGGTCCAGGTCCGACACACAGAGAGGCAGATTAAGAAGCAGTTTAAGAAGCTTCACCAGTTTCTAGAAGAGGAAGAGGAAGCCAGGGTGGTTGCTCTGAGGGAGGAAGAGGAGCAGAAGAGTCAGATGATGAAGGAGAAGATGGAGGCTCTGAGCAGAGAGATAGCAGCTCTTTCACACACAGTCAGAGCCACAGAGGAGGAGCTGAGAGCTGAAGACGTCTCATTCCTGCACAACTACAAGGCTGCAGTGGAAAGGGTCCAGCGCTGCCCCCTGCTGGATGATCCACAGCTGCCCTCAGGAGCTCTGATAGACCAGGCCAAACACCTGGGCAACCTGACCTTCAACATCTGGAACAGCATGAAGAAGATGGTCTCCTACACTCCTGTTATTCTGGATCCAAACACTGCTCATCCAGGACTCATCTTGTCTGAAGATATGACCAGTGTGAAATACGAAGAGGAACGGGAACAGCAGCTTCCTGATAATCCAGAGAGGTTTAACTTGTTCTGCTCTGTTCTGGGCTCTGAGGGCTTTAACTCAGGGACTCACTGCTGGGATGTCGAGGTTGGAGATAACAGTCACTGGCAACTGGGTGTGTTATCAGAGTCTGTCCAGAGGAAGGGAAGCCTACAGTATGGATCATGGAGAATATGGTTCTATGAGGGTAAATACTCAGCACGGTCACCACCAGCACCTCCCATTTATCTTCCAGTGAAGAAGAAGCTCCAGAGGATCAGAGTGAATCTGGACTGGAACAGAGGAAATCTGTCGTTCTCTGATCCTGATAATAACACACCGATACACACCTTCACACACACTTTCACTGACAGACTGTTTCCATTCATTCTCACTGAGGAACAACTGAAGATTTCCCCACTGAAGGTCTCTGTGACAGTGGAACAGAGCAGTTAGAGACGATGATGATGGTTCTTATAATTACTCTCATTTATTTCTTAAAGGGAAAAGTCACTGAATTTATCCTGCTGTCTCATTATACCAATTATGTTGCTGTACTTGTTGTTTTTGTCAAATATAAAACAATTTGACTTATTTTCTGATCTTTATATCTGGTTTCTTGTATGCTAATAGTCAGTGGAAACACACGTGTTTGATTACAGCATGCCAAATATGACAACAAGGAAGAAAAACAGGGGAGTCCAAAGTCCTTTGCTGTAGAGGGCTTCAGATGAAATAAAACAGGGCAAATCAGTCAGGGGAATGGCATTTGCCATGTGACCCAGGGGTCCAAATCATTACCCAGAGTAGGGTACTGGATCCCCAAGAGGGTTTCCTCCACATAACAAGAATTCCTTCAGAGAAACTACCTGATGGAGGCAGCAGATTGGAATTATGGGTTGAGCCAATAAGAGGTAGGCTACATATTAAGCCAGAGTAGGCTAAAAGTAGATTAATGATGTATTCAACTAATTCACAACAATTTATTCAAATGAGGTAAAGACATTGCCAACAGCAAAGCAAAGGCCTACAAATGCAACCATCCTGGAACCTGGGCAGAGAAAGGGATGCTGGCTGGAGATGACTGCTTTACAGCTTTTTTGAAAAAGTACCCTACACCCTCTATTAAAAGTCCACGGCCTCTTGTGGGCTACAAGCTTTAATAAAACAAATGTCATCAAGTTTTTTGAGAAACTAACTGCTTTCCTGACCAATTGTCTGCACAAGTCATCTGGAATAAAGATGAGACAGGAATCACCACTTTCCAAAATCCTCAAAAAATTGAAAATTTTTGTCTCCAAAAAGAAGTCCATTTGTATGGAAGTCTATGAGAAAATGACTGATTTATTACTTCAGTAAACTGTTTCCTAATGAATTTATGGTCTCAATCAGTAGTTTCAAGTGTTCTTCAGAATAGCATTTTGTAAATTATGGTCCCATTTAATTTAAATTTGATGATAAAGCAGGGCATGCTTTAGGACTTGGCTGTGTTGTGATTGACAAGTTGCTACCCTAACCCAACGTTGGTTGGCATAACATAAACATAGCGTAACCCCAGATTCACCACAGAGTACAGGTGTACAGCTCATGAAAGTTAATTGTAATGTTTTGGTCTTCTAAAAAAAGGCTTGTTCAGCATTGGGTTGTAGTAAAAGACCATCTAAGGAGTCGGATGATCAGTTTTTCCGGTAAATTAATTTTGTTTGGCCAATGGCCAGTTTTTCATTAGTGAAATTGTGAAAGTGAATTAGCATTATCATTAGCATTATTAAAGTTAACCATAGGCTGCAAATGCAGCATGCTAACCAAGCTAGCAGCATTGTCAGCTAAACCCTCTCATCCAAATATGGCCACTTCTCATCATTTCTGGCTCCAAAAATCCAAGATGGCGACAATCAAAATGCCAAACTCAAGGCATCAAAACGCAAATCCACAAAGCAATGGGTGAGATCATGGTGGCTCCGTCCATTATTTTATACAGCCTGTGGACTAAACTAGCTAACTGTGTATAAAGTAGTTGATACTAGCTCCACCTCCAGCAGCTACAACAGTAACATGCTGCTCTAACACTGATGCTTCACTATTAATAATCTAATGATGTCACATATTATCATATACTTTTACTTGTAATGGAGTATTTTTACATTGCAGTATTGGTACTTCTATTGCAGTAACAGATCTGAGTAGTTTCCCCCCCAGTGACAGTATATATTCAAAGATATTGTAATGTATATCTTTTTGATATCATCTTTCTAATTTATTTTTACATTGTTATTCTTCCACTGACTCAGTTTTCTTACCTCAGTCTGTCTACAGCCTTTTAATTCTATATTTTCTTTGAGTATCAACATTTAATTGGTTGATTTAACAGATTATTTTAAGCACTTGAAGTTAAGCATAAAAAATGCAAACAATAAGCAGCGTTTCTTCGGTTATAACTGAAGCCTGCATTCATATCAGAGCAGGGAGTTTGCAGACCTCATCACCTCCCATTGTCTTCCTCTGCTGCAGGTTTCCTCTGCTCTGACAGCAGATGGGAGTGTTGCGCTTCACTGAGGCAGAAAACCTCTTTTCTTCTTTCTGAATGATTTATGAATGTCAGTGTTTCTGTGTTTCTCTCTCCTCTCTCTCCCCCCTCTCCCTCTCTCTCTCTCTCTCTGTACTGTATGTATGCGTGCATGTGTTGCAGATGTGAAATGCATGTGCTGTTGTGCATAAAGAGGGAGAGGAGGAAAGAGTCCAATATACAAATGTCATGTGATGATCCTCCTCAGACAGATTTTCCTCCTACATGTCCATCCTGCCTGATTCTGTCTCTTGTATTTCTGAATGCTGTCCGCGCTGTGATTGCATTTACGTGTGTGTGTGTGTGTTTGTTCTTTTAGCCTTAGTGTCACTGAGTTTTATGCGTTTCATTTTTGCATTCCCTCCTCCACTGAGAGCCTCAAAAATGACATATTGACAGCTCATTTCATTCTGTTTTGAAGAGGACAGACACACACCAGGACTGGATTAAGTGTGTACGTGTGTGTGAGAGAGAGAGAGAGAGTGTGTGTGTGTGGGTGTGCGTGTGTGTTTGTGATTCATTTTCACTTCTGAATTCTGATTATATTCGCCAAGGCCACCGATGTAATGAGGTTGATACATACACACACACACACACACGTCTTTTGCTGTCGCTGGAAGGATGATTGGTTGGTTCTTTGAGCACCGATCAGCTGAGCAGTGATTTGCTGCAGAGCTCAACAGACCAAGGTCACGCCTGCAGCCAATCCAGTGTGTGTGTGTGTGTGTGTGTGTGCAGGTGGAAAGTAACTAAGTACATTTAAACAAGTTCTGTATTTAGCTACAATTTTTATGTACTTATATTTAAATATTTATACATTCAACCACATTTACCTGAAAGCTAGACTCAGATAATAATAAGAAATAACTATATAACACAACACATTATTAAAGATGAAACCAGGGGTTGTAATTCTCAAGCCTCTCACTCCGAACCGGCCAAAAATACTCAGAGTGTCAAGCTTTTTGGTCCTCCTTTTTTTTGACGAGGAGTAACAGAATCTTATCAACTTTCTTAACTGAGGAAATCGTTTGTATCTCTGCTGATATTTAGGAGCCACACAGGAGTCCTGACCTGTTAGGAGTCTCCAGGAAACGTCGTTCAAGCAAATGTTTATGAAAGCTTGATGAGGATACACATATCGACATCTTTTTTTTTTTTTTTTACATTGCTGTAACCAGGAACATGTAGCTTTGCAACAGTGATGAATCAAACTTTGATCGTTCTTATGCTGATGTTGTGCATGTGAGACCTCGCTGGATACTGATGAATCTCAACTTCATCACAGCAGGTAAAATATATTTTTTTTTAAAATAAAGGTCTTAAATCTATTCAGGCCAGAGAGGCTGTTCACATGGTGCTTTGCCCAACCCTGTGTGACATCAGAGAAGTAATATTTTTCACCTCATGTAGGAACAGAAGGTAACAGCAGGTGTAGTTAAAGGTGAACTGGACAGTGGAAGAGAAGACGCCATACAGTGGTGACCACATGCTGCAAGATGCTGCAATATTATGGAAATGATAAAACAATGTGGTTGAACAGGGCTGACTGCACACAGCTGAGTCACATTGAGCCTTCGTGATAGGAAAATGCCTGTTCCTCTGTTGCTCATTTTAATTGTGGTGCTCCTCAAGGCTCTATCCTCGGCCCACTGCTGTTTACAATATACTGTACATGCTTCCTCTCAGCCAGATGAGGAAATAATGTTTTAGCTGTGTGTGCTCGGGAGTGGGCATTGTTGTGAAATGTGTAGTGGTTGTAAGACAAGTTTCTACTTTGTGCTTGTAAAAATGTTGTAAAACAGCGACGTCATACTCTCTTCCTTCCTGAGAGTCGGATCAGGATGCTTCAAAAATGAGTCTTAAGTGTGACTTTGACATCGGAGTGTTTTTAGTCCTAAATTAACTTCCAGTGATTCTGAGAAGTTTGATAAATACGAACCCTGGAGTCAAGTTCTCCACTTCAACTCATTCACATCAGATCAATTATTTACACTGATCGATCAATAGTTTTACACCAGATTCTTTTAACCAGATGAAGGATTTTGACATTGGACGGCTGGATTTTAAGTTATGAGAGAGACAGCGGCAGCAGCTGAGTGAAACGGTACATCTGTGAGGGAGAGACATTCCCTACCATGCCGTGTGTTGACTGCTGCAGACTATCAGGTAAACATTACATTGATACTGCTTCTGTTCAGGCTCAGCTGTTTCTAACACTATGCTGTGAACCAAGACCATCCTCCTGCTGAGCCCCAAACTCCAGAGTGGTGGTTAGAAACCACAAGAAGAGCGGTCTCCAGGTTTATAACACCTCCAGCTCTGAACCTTTCAAACCTTTACAGGGCTCCAGCTGTGGAAGCTCTGGTCCGCCCAGCAGATATATCCATGCCTACTGTTGCTGCAGGAGCTGTCCAGTCTTACCTTCACTGCATTGGGCTGCATTGCAGACACTACACTGGTGCCTTCACCGATGGCCATCTCTACTCCTGCAGCTGCTACATCCAGCCCCTCACCACTATCCATGCTGCCTGCACCCTCCCACATTCATCCACCCAGGCAAAACAGGTGGTGGAAAATACTGGTGGAATCCCAAGACTGTGGTTCCCTCAATGGGAAGAGGACCTCAACGTGTCCCGCTCTCCCTCCTTTGTCATTGTAGGCCTATCCATGGCTCGGCATGTCTGCTGTCCTAACACAGAAACCTTATGCTATCCCGGGGATCAGGTACTCCACATTAACTCTGCTGCAGGATAATCCTTCTGCATCCTCAGTTTCCACCCATGTTAGATCTAATAATATTAAGCTTCAACAATCCAAAAAGTTGAAGGATGACTTTAAAACTCAGATTGACACCGGCTTAAAGGAATGTGGCGAGCAATGGGAATCTTTTGTGGATAACTTCCCTGTTTTTTGGAGGCAAACTTCACCTCTTTACATGGGATGGACTTCATCTGAAAAGAGAAGGTAAACAACTATTAGCCTACAAAAGACAGATCTACATCATGTAGGAACTACTCATATTTCTGTCACTTCACGATGTCAGTTCATAAAAATACCTGCTTGTTCTAACCACACTTCAACAGCTGTGAATATATTCTCTATTCCTGCACACCTGGAAACACACACTAAAGAGGGAAATCAGAGTTTTTGTCTTATTTGAATTTTTCGTATGTTATTATCTTGTAATAACTGACAGTGTAAGGCGTTGTGTATTCATATAGTTTTATCCAATAATTAGCGAGCTGTCTGTGTGTTTGGAGACAGGCACACTGTCACTTTAATTACTTTACAATGAGAGGAACACTGCTTCTGTCTGCAGCCTGTCAGCAATATGACAACATCACATTAGTGTCATCACATTTTATTTTTGGGGAGGAGAGAGAAATGAAAGAGAGAGAGAGAGCGAGAGAGAGAGAGAGAGAGAGAAGCCGCTTCATCTTTTATTTTAAACTGGTGCATTCAGGGTCGATTCTGTTCAAAAATGTAAAACACAAGGGCAGCGCTGAGCTCGTTTCCTCCTCACTGCTTCCACCAAATTAGCAGAACAGATGCCGTCATTTATGGATGAGGTGAAAAACCAATGTTTATGTTATTTCCCCTCAAACTGCCCCCTGGGTTTCATTAATCTTACTTACATTAACTTTTTTAGATCTAATCAGAGCATCCCAGTCTTTTCATTAAACAGGCGCTCTAATTAGGACTCTGTTTAACTAACCTTCTCAGAGTCACAATTAATGGAAATATAAGCCTGTAGTACAGCGTTTGATTTGTCTGTTCACCTGCAGAGTTTACTGAATGTTTTACAAATCCTTTACAGAATGTGTATTTAACCCTGCAGAGGAGCTGAGGGTCTCCTATTGAATCAAACCTCTGGGACGTATTTTCTTTCCGTCATCACAGACCGCTGCTGGATAACCTTTAATTGCTCAGTAATCTGTGGAACATCGTGATTAACGAGAGTCTGCAGAGAGCTGTCTTTATGTCAGATTCACTTCTGTCGTGTTAATGAAGGAGAGGTCAGAGAGGAAGTTATTTAAACAGAGATTCAAGGAAAGGTTTCTAGTAATGAAAAGAAAACTTGATTTATCTACATATCATATAAAAAGATTCAATATAAAGTGCTTCACAAACATGAAATGGATTGAACAGAAAGGATTAAAAAGAGACGGATTTGCAAATGAATAAATAGGGAATAAAATTAAAATTAAAACTGCAGGTCAGATTAAAATATTATAAAAGGTGTCTGAATAAAAAGGTCAGGTGCAAATTCTTATGTTTATACTAAAACATTTATGACAGTTTAACGCAGAGTGACAAAAGAGAGGGCTCAATAAAAGTGTCATATTGCAACCCAGTCACCAGAAGAAAACGATATGTATCATATCAACGTTTCTACAAACGTAGCATAGTAACATTTCAACATTGGTGTGACGACGCTGTGGTTCAGGTCTGGTTAGGTTTAGGCACAAAGACCACTTGGTTAGGGAAAGATCATGGTTTGGGTTAAAATAAAAGTAAAACATAAAATAAAAATGGCCGATGTCTCACTAAAAACACCCGGTTTTCACATCAGAAAAATGGCTGTAAATGTCCTGACGTCTCGCTAAAAACACTCGCTTTTGTCGGTTGAAACAGGAAGTGAACATTGGTTTCAAGTTGGTCTCGAACCATGTTTTCTGCTGACTTCCAACTTGCTGCCAAACAAGCAAACTTACGAGCCATCCACCGAACCCTCCTCATCCTAATAGATCCTCAGCTCATATAGATCCCATGTGAACTACATCACTTTACAAATGTTAATATGCTGCATATTTCATGTGTTGAAACGTACATATTCGATGTTTTGTGGGTTGCAGAAATGTACCATGCCAACGTTTTATTCTGGTGACCAGACTGCATATTGAACACTTGGGTGTAAACTAGGAACATATTGTATACACAACACGATCAAGGTGTCCGTGCAGTTAAACATATGTGGAAACAAGACTGAGCCTGTTTTATGAAAAAAAGAAATAAAGTCATTTGCGAACACTGTTTACAGATCACAAATGGTGGCAAACAGTCGTTTATCAAATGATGGTCTCTTCCAAATTGCAGACACATTTCTGAACCGTACGGCTCTCTCTCATCTTCACAGGCAGCGACAAGGTTTTATTTGATTAGTTAAATCAAAAGCAGAGGAAACGATCTCTTGTTGCAAATCACATCTTGCATGTTGCAACTTTGTTGAAACGAGCCCTCGGTGCACAAACTCATCCCCTACTGTTACGGAGCTAATCGGTATTTCAGTGACAACAGTAATAAACAAACATGGCGTCTGTCTGCAGAGAAGAAAGAAAAAGAAGAAGACACAAGATGTGCGACCTTTTAAAGCGCTCACACAGGAAGTGACAGAGCTCGAATGAATGTCTGAATGAACAGGTGACAAAGTTCAGTTGGGATAATTTTGGGTTTTTTTTGGGGGGGGTTTATGTCTTTACTGGATAATGACAGTTAAAAGATGACAACAAACATCAAGGAATGACATGGAACAAAGGTCCGCTGCCAGAATTGAACCGCAGCTGTTGCTGTTATGTGGCAGCAGGCTGTTGGGACACCAGAGACAGATTTGTTTTGAAGTGAACCCAAACAGAAGGTCAGTCGTCTCTTGTGTCATGTACAAAGGCCCCGTAGCTGCTCAGACTGCAGCTCGTGCTGGTTTGTGTTAATTATCAGGTGACTCCAGAATGCAACAATGCATGAAATCAATCCCGCATAGCTCAAAGTGTTGAGTGGAGCATGTCGGCCAAGGAATCTACAACATGCCAGACACAATGCATTATTCAAAGCAGATTATTTTTATATTCTAAAACATGTCTGGAGGGGATCTTTAAGAGATTTGAGTACTTCTTGCATGAGATTTGTGTAAAAAAAAAAAAAAGAATCAAACTTTTACTTCTTGCACACCTGAAATGTTTCCGCGCTGCATTCAATGACGTGCAGATTAATTAAAGTGTCTTCTCTCAGGGTTTTCTGTCTGTTGCTCAGAGTTGAAGTGACGCTCCTTCAGTCATTGACTCAACACGCAGGCACACAAAGACACATTGATTTCCCAGATGCTTCAACTTGTTCTCCAGTTATCTGCGCAGCTTCCTACTGAAACAATCAATAGCCCTTACTAATGATGTACACAGCGTGGCAGGGAGCTTCAGCTCAGCCGCTGTCTCACACTGAAGGGACGACACATGGCTGATGCCGGGGGAGTCATTATAGAAAAGTGGAGAAGATTAATGACCTGATGAAAAGAGGGAGGAGGAGGAGGAGGAGGAGGGAGAAAAAAGTTTGACACAGCAACAGGAGGAGAGGAGTTTTATTTAACTCCTGCATGCTAGAAAGTTAGTTTAGATATGACTAAAGTGCAACAGCTGAATTAGAGGAAATGTAAATTCTGCCTGGATTAAGTTTTCTGTCAAAACAATGAGCAAATATTTTAAATTAACGTATCTAGCAAAGTGCAAAATGCAGACAGAGACACTGACAACACTTGGCTAATGTTAGTAAAAGACTGAAGTCTTGGTTTAATACTGGAAAAGTGACTCAAAGCATGAGATGTTAATCTAAATGAACAAAAACATATGTGGTATTACACTTTTTAACCCATAGAAACAAACAGCTCTGACAATTCAAACACACAGAGACCAGTAAACAGTCAGTAAAATCATTTATTTTTGTGTCATGTACCAAAAAGTTCCCAGCCTGCGAGGACTTACAAGACACTACAAACATAACAAGAGCAATAACAAAATGAGAGCAGAAGAACAAACGCTACAAGACGCTCCATCCACCAGCAAACGTTTTGTAGTTTGTTTGGTTGGTTTTTTTTTTGAGAGAGAGAGAAAATAGGGCACGCTGAGTCGACTGCACATTTCCCAAAAGCAAGACACGATATTCTTCATCCAGTCAGTGAAGTTCAGTGTGTTTACATTAAGAAACAATGTGCTTTAGCCTACATTTAATAAAAAAATAAAAAAACAGAAGGAACAGCAACAGAAAGCGAGAGAAAGAATTATACAGAAATACACCTACATTAAATATGACACAATATCAAACCAATGGTAGACCAATTATAAGCTACTACATATGTTTTTGTTGTTATTTTTTATTAACAGTCATCATACAATATAAACATAATGCTTTTGGATCATTTTAACACTGATTATTCTGCCTATTTAGGTAATATAGGCACATGTTGGCACTGTTATGAGAGAACTTGTCTCACATTATCCAATTTTACACATCCTCTTCCAATTTCTACCCTTTATAAGCACCACATGCCGAAGCATGCGTCACCAGAGAAGCAAAAAAAAAACCCTAAGTAGCATGAGGAGGCAAAGTTTGCTAGTTGCAGAGCGAGTTGAGCAAAACAAAACAATCATTAAGGGAAAATTCAGTCCTAATTTAACCTCCCAGCAGAGGGAGGATGTGTGGGGAGCCATCTCCGAAGCAATCGATAGTTCGTTTCATTATGCAGTAAGAACACAGAGAGGAATGTGAAAAAAACGCTGGTAAACCATACTTGCAAAATGTAGGGAAACGGAAGAAACAGGGAGGCATAAAATTGATTGCAGTGTTACACTCTTCACAGTGTAAAGTAGACTTTTGTGGTGTAATTGGTGCTCTCTCTCTCTGTGCTTTGGCAGAATGTGTGTTTAACTACCTGGGATGTTTAAGGAGATGCTGCACTACTGAAAGTCACCGAGCACCAAAATGAGCAGGTTTTAATCTTATGTTTACTGTTTAATAATTTCATATGATTTTATTGATGCTTTTTTATAATAATAGTTCACACTGAGAATAAGAAAAAAATAAAGAATAATGTGTTGTAGTGCATCTTCAGACGTGCTTTCAGTCTCTGAGGGGATTCCTCCTTCCTCCACCAACCAGCAGCTCCCCGAACGGTCCGAGGACGAGCTTCTTCTTCTACACAGGGAGAAAATAAAATTGGAAATAAAAGTATTGCATTTGCAGGAAGAACACTATACTCTCTAAATAACAAAGCTTAAGAAATTAAACTGTGGTTGTGATCACTTATTGAGTCAATCAACAATTATGTGCATTTTTTTTTAGCTAGTTTTATACTTAAAGTGGTGAAGGTTGGCAAAGTGTAATAAAGGAGAAGAAAGAAGGGTTTTATAATAAATGAGTGGAGAGCAACACATAACCAAGGAACATAATGGGATGTTATAAGTAAAGAATTAATTTAATACCAGTGCAAGGATTAAAAACTGAGCTGCAAACAATAATTATGAATGTACTAAAGCTATTTGGTGTCTCTAAATGGCCTTTTTTTGAAAGTCCGCTAGATACACCCTCAGAAAAGTGTGTAAAATATCATTTTTCTATACGTACAGTTATGGTTGCTGACCTTCTTTCCACATCCCCACACTTGTATTTTGAATGTAATTCACAAAGTTAAAGATGATTTGACTGATAACATTATCTTTTTTTTTTCAAATTTTCTATAGCTATCATGATAATATTCTTATTGCAAATTATTTATTGCAAATTACAATAATTATGTTGTGTAAATCTGATGGTGACAGCCTCAGTATGTGTCTGTTCTTTCAAAAGCCATTTTAACTCTTTTTTTTTCGGCCCAAATTATTTATCATATTCCAAAACAACTGGGAGTTATTGGTTTGCAGATGCTCCATTTTTTAATACTTGCCCCCTCTCATATATTATTCATTCCCAGTTTGGCACTCAGTGGAGGAGAAGAGGTGAAGAGAAACACATTTCTAATATTCTTCTGTGGATATTGTCTGAAGCTGAACGTTATCTGAAACCATATTAATCAGCAGCAGAGCCTCCACCTGCTCGGAAGGTCGAGACCAACATGGAGTGATCAGGTACTCGACACCTGGCAGGTCCAGCTCTCAATTAACCTATTAAAACTGTTGATGTTCAACTCAATATAAATATTTAAACAATCCTGAAGAGTAATAATATAATCCACAACTGCTTTCTCTTTTGCAGATATTGAGGTAAAGTCATCAGATATCCGTCCATTCAGAACATTTCACTCTGTTCACTTACAACATTATCCAAGCTGACTGTGGGTGGATCATCCATATCTGTATCACTAATAGTCTTCCAGTTGACCTTTTCGACTCTTCACATCTCCATAAACATACACACCTTTGGTAACGAACGTGGATATTTGCCAACATCCTAAAGCTACATGACTGTTGTGTTCTGGGTGCATGAAGCAGCCTTCCTGAACTTTAAAATATGCATTTGGACAACTGTGTTGCTTTACAGTAACAGCAAATTACCTGCAAGCTAAATACACTACACAAACCGCAGATCAAAAGGTGACTGCACATTTGCATTCTTAGCCCCAACTCTGTGAAATCAACCTCCACAATCTGTTGGATCAGCTGAATCCTTGGACTGTTTTATATGATGCTTTATATTTGTATCGGCAAGCCTTTCTGTAGACTCTCCCTTCTTGTTGTCCTGCTTCATTTCATTCTGGTTGATTTCTCTCTGTGCCATGTTTTGTCTATTTTATTAATCCTCAATCAATCCTATTTTTATTAATGTTTTAAAACGTGCTATATAAATAAAATCTTACTTTTTTATGTTTACCATTATTACAACCACTTGGGTTGTGGGAGATCTCGCACCATCATCCACCTTATAAATCAGGACCTGCAGGAGAATGAATGCAATGAAACCATCTGCCCTCTGATTGGACAGATTGACTCTATATTTGACTAATCGGATTCAGCTGTAAAACTTGTAGTTTGTAACTTCAATGTCAGATACACAGGTAGGAAATGTGTGTGTCCATCTTTTAGACTTGGACAAATCTCTCCTGTACAAATTTCTATTACACATACACAAAAAAATTTATACAGCTGCAAATCTTTATTACACATTTACAAACCATACTGTAAATCTGGGTATACATGCAGCAGATTAATAACCAGATTCCCTTCTGACCGCTAACCTGATATTGGAAGAGAGACTGACTGACTAGAACTATTTGTGATAGAAGATGCTGCTTCCTAACTTATTTTTTATTTCTTGGTATCTGTGTCCGATTAGCTGGAGCTCATCCTCACAGCGCTTAAGTGTCTGAATTTAAAAGTCAAATGTTTGATGGTGGAAACGGACTTACTCAGACTTGTACAGTTTCAGTTTTAGTCAAACCTTGGATGCAATTATTTTAAACACGAGGATGCTTCTCTCTGTGTGAAGATCTCTGCTTTCATCCAGCTGCTCCGCTGTGCTTTCTGTGCCTGCAGTCTGTTGTTCTGCACATGCTCACATGTAAAAAGCCAATAAGAAAATCTGGTTACACATATAAATGTCAGAGAAATCATTGTTCTTCAGGAGGAAACCAGGTTTCTCTGATACCCGACACCAAACTCAACTTGATTTTCATGATGCAAACACATCACACATCATGCAGAAACAAATAAAAATTTATTGGATGATTAGCGTTTCTCTCCCTCTCAGGTTTCCTTCATTATATATTCTGTGTGCAAAGCAAGAGAGAGAGAAACACCCACACACAGAGCCTCCAAGAGCGTTTCCATCTGGAACATGTATAGATCATACCTCAGGGGTGAGCCGGCATGTTGAGCCCTGATTCATCGACCTTGCAGTTCAAATCAATCAGGTTGATTGACAAACTGACCACCCGGCTCTCGGTCAATACAACACCTCTCCGTAGGGGGGCTGCTGCTCTGTGAAATGAGATGAAAATGAACTCTCGGGGCTTTTGGTTCTTCAGAGGAGTCACTGAGAGGAGCATCAGTGATTTAAGTTTGAACAGAAAGCTTCACAACAACAGCCGTGGGATCAAATCTGAAATCGATCTGACTTCTGGAAGGTACTTGGAATCCCATTAAAGAAACCTTTGGGTCTCAATTTCTCTGTGTGTGTGTGTGTGTGTGTGTGTGTGTGTGTGTGTGTGTGTGTGTGTGTGTTTAACCCTGCACAGTCACATGATAATTATCAAAATATATAAACTAGTGTATATTCTCCTAAAGGAAATCTATTCTCAGTTTTATAAGATATATTGTGTTTTCGTGTTTTGTTATAAAAGTTTGTGCAGAAAATGTGTTTTCTGTTTTTTTCCCCCGATGCACAAATAACGCAGAGACCCCAAAACACATCACACAAACACACACACACAGAAAACTGCAGTGTGTCTGAGATATCAGGTTAACTCTGATGAGTATAAGGAACAATCAATGAAAAAGAGAGCCAACCTCAATTTTCCAAACAATTTAATAGTAAAATACGACACTCAGGACTGAGAAACTTGATGTGGTGTGAAGATGAATCCGTTAACTTTCACCTGAGGAGTTTTGTTGTGATTTTAAAGATCATTTTTTAGAAGGAAAACTTTTCACATCCTTCTGGGATGAAGCAGTAATGCAGCATTTTTAATTAAGCAGTTAATTGGTGTGCTGTATGTAAAGAGGAAAAAATGCAGTTTACTGTATGTGGAGTTCAAACCATGAAGATAAATTTAAGGGGTCACAAGATGATTAACAGGAATAAAAAAAACAAACAACACAAGACTAAGTCTGCAGTCACTTCACCATCTCTCTTTAGCATGTCAAAGTTCTTATGATTCATCCTGAGGGGAACATGAATATGTGAAACTAATTTCACAACAATCCATCTGATAGTTGTTGAAATATTTCAATAACAAACACAAAGGTCAACCTCATGGTAGTGCTAGAGGAAAAGTCAGTGGATCACTAAAGTCTGTAGGATTCATCCTCTGAGGAACACGATTCATGACAATCCGTCAAATTAAAGCATCACTGTCAGAGCAGCATGTTACTGTTGTAGCTGCTGGATGTGGAGCTAGTTTACACTACTTTATATACAGTTAGCTAGTTTAGTCCACTGGTTCCCAACCCATAATAACACAATGACAAAGTCAGTCTGCTCATTTTAGGGAAAAGCTCATTGATGAGGACATAGTTGGACTATAAATTACATTTTATATGCATAATTTATTCTTTATTCAGATTTGGTGACTGCAGTTTGTCAGAGATCAGCTGTGCTTCTCTGGCCTCAGCTCTGAAGTCCAACCCCTCCCATCTGAGAGAGCTGGATCTGAGTGGAAACAAGCTGCAGGATTCAGGAGTGAAGCTGCTGTGTGCATGTTACTGTTGTAGCTGCTGGAGGTGGAGCTAGTTTACACTACTTTATATACAGTTAGCTAGCTTAGTCCACTGGTTCCCAAACTAGGGCTCGGGGCCCCTCCAAAGGGTCAGCAGATAAATCTAAGGGGTCGTGAGATGATTAATGGGAGAGGAAAGAAGAAAAAACAAAGTTCTGATACACAAATCTGTTTTCAGTTTCTAGACTTTTTCTCTAATCTTTGATTTTTGCTGAAATATTGGATCATATGAACATTTATTGAAATGAAAGCATGTGAGAAGTTTAGAGAGAAAAATCACTATTTGGTGGAGCTGTTAACAACTCATAGAAATGTGAAATGTGACCCCGACTACACACTGCTTTTTGTAAGACGTCAAAAGACAAAAAGGTTGGAAACCACTGGTTTCATCTTTAACAATGTGTTGTATTTTAAAAGCTTGTTATATTATCCATTGTGCCAAATCTGCATCTGAAAAGTAACTAAAGCTGTCAAATAAATGTAGTGGAGTAGAAAGTACAATATTTCCCTCTGAAATACAGCGTAGTGGATTTTACACCACTCGTCTTAATTGCTCATCTTCACTGTGGATCAATTATCAAAATAGTTGCACATTCATTTTCTATTGATTGACTTATTGATTAATTGACTAATAGTTGCAGCTCTACTGGCTTTACTACAGATACACACATCTCTCCCTGCTCAGACTAAATGAATCAATCTGCCCCCCTGTGAGATTTTTCTGATGTTTTCATGTTGAGAATTTTACATCGTTTGATATCAGTGATGACAAATTGAAATGCTAAAAACACAAAAACAGCCACACACACACAAACAAACACACAAACGCACAGATTTCATGTCAATAAGAAAATAAACGCAGTGATTGAATGTTCCCAGGGGGTCCTCTCAGTCTTTGCTGTAATCAGCTTTCTCTGTGGTGTTGTGAGATCAAACTGAATCCGTGATGTGTTTTTTTTTTTTTTACACTGTTTTTCGTATTTTAAGGGATATGGGTAATTATGGGTGGTTTGACAGAGCCATGCATCACCGTCTGCCTCATACCTAACGGCTTTTTGAAGATGATTCAGTTCATCATCTTCAATGATTTGAATCCACTTTGATGTTTCGTTGAGATTCTCTGTTGAAGTCGGAGTAAAACTCCTGTGACGTGTTTTGCAATGTAGTACGATGATAAAACTGACTTTTAATGCATCTTCCAGATACTAATTGTGATTATAACATGATGAAGCCCGACACAGTGCCATACTGCGGTGTTGACTGATTTGTTTGCTCAGGAGGGAACATAATAACAGTGTTTCAACACATTTTACCTAAAATAACAGGGATGGACTTCACAGGAAATGTTGATTGCTTTAAAAGAAAGAAACACAGAGACACTAATGTTGTCTCAAGTGTTCAGATTATGGAACAAATGACGGCCAACTGTGTAAAATAATCTAAACATGTGTATCACCGTGATATAGAAGACAAATGTATGAACATCAACATCATGTAAGACAGTTAGGTTCAATCATTGTCCAGGGTTTTCAGGAGGGCTGTATATATGTAAGATTTCTAACAGCAGTGTTTCCCCGTATATGCTTTCAACAGCTGTTGCTAAATGATGAACACCATGACTGAAATTTCACATTTTACATAATAATGATGAACGATGAACACAAACCATGCGCACTGACTGGAGCAGCTGACTGGAGCTAAAAAGGTGAGATAGAATTACTTTCTCTGCTGTTGAAACAATATTTAGATATATTTTAAAATCACTTCTAATCCTGCTCTGAAGTAGGAGTACTTGAAGAAATAACACTTCATCAGTGAGCATATTTGTTTCACTTTATAGCTAATAGCTAATATCTGAGTGTCCTGTGAAAAAAACAACCTGTGTTGTTTTTAATAAATATTGCAATAACAAAAGGTCCAAAATGATGTGAAAATGCAGATTTTTAGTCAAATTAATTTTCTTGTGAAGAACTCCTAAACCCCAAAATACACTTATCTGGTAGCTCCTGGTAAATTAACACACATGACTCTGAACATGAATAAACCAATCTGGAACAACTCTAAGGTAGTTTAATTATTCCACTGCTGGCGTCCTGACACAACAACATCACTGCAGTAGGCTGCTTCATTTATGGCTGGTTACAATTTATCTTGAGGGACATGAACGTCTCACACAAGTTTCATGACAATCTAAAAGTTGTTGTGATATTTTAATAAATACCACAAATGTCAACTTCATGGTGGCGCGAGAGGAAAAGCCAGAGGATCACCAGACTTAGACAGATTCATCCTCCGGAGAATATGAATGTCTGAAGAAAATTATGACTGATATCTCCAAGCCACAACGCCAACATGTCAAATCAAGAAGACACATGCAGCATCTTTCACCTCTTTCCAGGCGACCCAAATATAATGTACACATTACAGTCATAACCCTGGTCTCATTTAAAAAGGCAAATCTTTCAGTTTTATAACCAAACACTAATAATCCTAAAAATATTATAGCTAAAGTGTCGACAGGTAGGAACAGAAGCTGCTCTTACATCAGCTCCAGATGTCTCCGCCGTCCCTCCTGATACTCCAGTAAAGTGTTTGCCAGGTCAGCAGAAAGTGAAACAAAACAGAGACCCTGACCAACCGCTGACCCATAATGCCTCATGTCACTTCACCTCCACCGCTCCACCTCTCCCTCCTCCTCCTCCTCCTCATCTTGGTCACACACACAAAGGCTGCAGCCTCTCAGTCTGCTTTTAACTCTTTACCTCTTCTGGAGGACACACACGAGGAAGATTAACTAAAGCTTGCTGCACACATATATAGTCAAACAGAACATATACACTCAGAAAACTGACAGAGTATAAGGAACAATCAATGAAAAAGAGAGCAAACTTCAATTTTCCAAATAATTCAATAGTAAAATACGACACTCAGGACTGAGAAACTTGATGTGGAATGATAACCGGTGTGAAGATGAATCAGTTAAAGTTTCATCAAAGAGTTTTGTTGTGATTTTAAAGATATAGAAGCTCAAACTAGTGAAAGTTTACCAGAACCCTGCTGAATAGAGTTCAGTTACTTACAGTGCCAGACAGCTGAGGCCTCACAAGTTACATCTGGGAATAAAATGAATAAATTCAATGCCAAAACTACGCAACCCAAATTCTCTCCTGATCCGATAATAAAGTTTAACTCATGTTTCGTCTGGCTACCACTGTGACAGACCGCAGCGTTACAAATGATTCTGTTTAATCCATGGTTTGGATTTACTGACGCTAAACCTCACTGAGCCTCGTCTTTGTCTTTGTATCGTCCTCTTCAGTTGACATTAACTGTGACGTTCCTTCAAAGCTTAATTTGAGGTCACATCTCTTTGCTCTACTCTCCCTCTTAATCACATTAAACACAACATCAGGACACTGTGAGAGGTTAAACTAAAAAAAAAAAAACCCACAGAACTGGTGAGAAATGAGAAACAGCTATTGTACTCTCAGAGTATCAGCTGAAACGGAGCCGACAGAATCCTGTGATTTATCTTTAATGCTGACCTTCCCTTTGATGTGAGGGTAAAGATAATTACACTTCCCTGTTTCATTCAGTTAAGAAACACCTTCCTGCTCTAATTTCCTCTCACCTTGACAGCTGCACTGCTCTTTATTCCTGCCTCAATCAAAAGTCCTCCAAGTTCAACCTGAAGCCACCAGCTTTAATTTAACAGAAGCTTTACAGATTCAAAAAGGTCAGTAAGTACACTGTAAAAACAACAACAACTGTATTTTTACAGATTTTTATTTGACAGATTTTTCCTGTATTTCAAATATACATCGAAATGTTAATATAATTACAAAAATACAGTGTAATTTTATGTCTAATGTTAAATAATATGAAAAATGTGTAAAATTTGTTATATTGTTTATATTTGTTTTAAAAAATATTTATAATTTATAAATTACTACTACTTTATATAATATTATGACATTTTTTCAAATAAAATGTTTTTATCTTTTTGTCGTCTTTTATTTAATCAAATTTGAGTGCATTTCTTACACTACACTGTCCGTTTTATTCTAGTATTTCATCTCTTATTCTATTTTATCTTATTTTTATTTTCTGCCCTCTTAACTCTTTAATAAACTATTTTTATTTGTATTTAAATGTCCTTTTATAATGTGTTTCTTTTGCACTAAACTAAAGACACTAAAGACAAAGACCAGACCAAACCACTGAAAAACTAAACAACAAAAAAAAAATAAGCCTGTGTATATTCTCATTTGTCCAGGTCATATTTATCTCTAAGAAACAAAAAAAAAAATGAAACTATATCTAAATGTAGAACAGCGGTTTGTTTCAGCAGGAATGAATCATCTCTACAGTGTCAGACTGCTGTAATACAAACACAAACATCCTCATTCAGGCAAACAAGACTCATTATATTTCACTTAAAACACAAACTCTGAAACAGCAGGGAGCAAAAGTCTATGATAAACACCCAAATCGACACTTCTCATCTTCTTCTGAGGAGTATTTATATGTGTTAACACTGTCTTTTATTATTGTATTAATGTATTTTCAAGCTCTAAGACTGTCTGTATTTCAGCTGTGATATATTGATATAAATATGAATAAAAACCAGTAGAGAAAGGAAGGTGTGTCTGACTCCCCTTCACTCCTCTGTTCTTCAATAACCAACAGATCATTTCCCATCGGACTCGTGGTTTCCCGCCACAGTCGACTCTAGATACAGTTGTGCTCATAAGTTTACAAACCCTGGCAGAATCTGTAAGATGTGAGCGGTTCATAGTGTCTCTAGTTGTGACCATAAAGTTCAATATTGGTCTCATCACTCCAAATAACTTTGTTCCAGAAGTTTTGAGGCTTGTGTAGTTGCTGTTTGGCAGATTGTAAGCAGGCTGTTTTGTGGCGTTGGAAGCTTTTTTCTTCAAGTACCTCCTTATTGTGCATCTTGAAACAGACACATGCTACTTTCAGCTGAAATATTATTTGGGTTTTTCTTTGCAACTTGAACAATTTTCCTGGCAATTGTGGCTGAAATCCATGTTGGTATCAACAGAACCCTTCATTTCCCACTTCTTTATCAGAGCTTGAACACTACTGATTGGCATTTTCAAATCTTTGGACTTCTTTTTATATGAAGTTTAACTCCCTTTTCCTCACAGGTCCTTTGACAGTTCTTTTACTTTCCTCATGGCTCAGTATCCAGTAAAGTCAGAGCAGCAAATCATGGCTATTTATACACAGACACTAATTACAATCAAACAAGTCACGGGTGTAGAAACTTACCCTTCACAGCCATTTAAACCTGTGTGTGCCAACTTGTGTGTATATTATCAGGTCAAACATTCAAGGGTATGTAAACTCTTGATCAGGGCCATTCACCCGACCACTGTCCCTGAATAAAACAAAAGTTTTCAGCATCATCAGTCATTTTTTCCCCCAAAATATGGCCGATATTTCACAAATTCTACCAGGGTATGTAAACTTATGAGCACAGCTGTATATTTGTGTCCACAGGTGTGTTTAAATTCTTCATATTATTAAAAAAAACAAGGTGGCAAGTATCATTAGTAGCACTGGAAAAGTTGCTGCTTGTTTAATTTGAAGGATGCAGCTGCTCTTTAGTGGTTCCAGTTTCACTTCTTCTCATGTGCGTTAGGCAGACTCCTTTTGCCCAGTGTGTTAAAGAGTGAAGCCTGACCAAGAGTCTGTATGTGACGAATTTGTATGAGAATGTGTTGAAATACGACTGTAGTTGTGACAAATGTGAACATTTTTATTAACCAGGATAAAAATGAGAGGAAGTCAACTTCATCTGTGTCTAACAGAACATTTGGATCTATCCCGTCAGGTCAGAGCGCCTCAGGTTCAGTGTTAAACCAACAACTTTGTTTTAGGATTAGGATCTGAAATAGTCTGCTGGTCTGATCTGGTTCCCTTCATTACTTCTGCAGTACAACAACATTTTAATGAAAACAGGGCTCTGAGGTGACGATAAATGTATTCAGCTTTGGTTCTTTGGTAGAAAGATCAAGAACAACTGTTTTTTAATTTATTAGTGACACTAAAACACATACTGGGAAATGAATTATTTATATTTAAACATAGTAGTTTTAATATAATATACTGTTAATGTAAACCACAATCACAGCTTTACCTCCATTCTCTGTATAACTGTGGTTAGTTTGTATTATTGCCTCCTCAGTCTATCTATAAAACATTACAGTGTCCTGACATTTACACAACGTAGAGAAAGATTTCTACAGAGAGTTAAATATTTCATTAACTGTCAGTCAAACGCTTCAGAGGGGGTTGGTTAGCTCCTGTGCTTGTTTGGGAGGTCATAAATCTAAATGACTCTGTATTGATCGTCGAGGTGAGACGGCAGGCAGGGATTCAGCTTCTCGCACACTTTATCTGACTGAGACTGAAACCCCTGAGAGGAGCGCGGATAACGGAGCCACAGTCACAGAGATACACTTTAATTATGTTTTTTAATTTGACACTCTGCGTTGGAATTAAAGGATAAGTGTAATAAACGTCTCAGGACTCACAGAACCCAAAAGCACTGATTCAGGGTCCCAATATCTTTCAATCAAGTCCAAAAATAACAAGCAGGGGTCACAAAGCCAGTCAGGCAGATCACGTAGACAAAACTGAGGAGGATCAGCAAAAATCTTTAAACCAAATCAAACTCTAGACAACGGCTGCGGATGAAAAGTCCTTCCTATTGTGTTTTTCTAACCACTTTCTCTCGATGGAAAACATCACGAGGTCAAGGAAAGACGTGAAGGAGAATTCATAAGGACTTAGGAGAAGACAGCTGCGGTGCTGAGAGAATCCGACTCCACTTATACTGGGCTACCGAGGCAGATGTTGTTGACGTGGGTCTGCTGTGGTGAAGCTACGATGTGTAAAAATGTGTCTCTGTTAATGTGGGTGATCCCTGCAAATATTTAATAAACTCAAGCAACGTTACAGTCGTTTTAGTGCCAAATTCCCTCATTTTCTTATAATCTGTCCACTGCAGCTCAAGTGGAAAGCTTCACTGATTATTCAAATCTCCAGACACACCAATGGGACCAGTCAGGATCTAATATTAATTAACTTAATGTAACTTGACAGTCTATCTATCTATCTATCTATCTATCTATCTATCTATCTATCTATCTATCTATCTATCTATCTATCTATCTATCTATCTATCTATCTGCTGATCTCACAGATAAACAAACATGAACATAAATCTTAAAATATGTATAACTGTTAAAATATGAAACACTGTATAAGGGGGAAACTAAAACTACAACTGGCAGGACTGTGATCATCAGACTGACACCTGTCACCTGCATGAATGTGACTAGATGTTGGACTCAAACAAGCTTCAGCTAACATGCAGCAGCACTCTGAAGGATGGATGTTGATAATATTGTCGACTCTGCGTCTCTGTCAGAGAAGAACTGTAAATAAAATCTCTGTTATTGTAGCGAATAAAGTATTTCTAAGTAAGAAAATACTTTCTCTGACATCAACAAGAAATGTTTCTCATTATGCGAATGATTGTTGTTAGTTTTGTAAGAACTATTTCTCAATCAAACAAGATATTTTCTTGTTATAATCAGAAATATGAAGGCATGTTTTTATTTTATTTAAGCCTATAGACTATAACAGGCGATGGAGGCAGCAGTGTCAGGTATTCCATGTCTGAGAAAAGCTTTATTTATTTATTTGAAAGTGGGAACATTTCTTGTTTCCCATCATCACTGCAGGAAGATACCATCTGTGTTGTTCACCAGGTTAATTAACTGGTTGGGCGATACCATCTTCATAGTCATAAAGGGGTGTTTTTCTTCTCCTCAGTCTGGTTCTATTGATTACTGAATCAGCAAAAGAGGAATGTGCATACACACACACACACACACACACACACACACACACACACACACACACACATGTATATATATATACAGCTAGAATTGGTAAAAAGGTATGAGGGAGAGTCTGATTAACCTAATGAGACCCAATCATCCAGGGAGATTAGTAAAAGTGATGTATGTGTGTGTGTGTGTGTGCCAGTGCTTTACTACAAGTGTGTGTATTTACTCTGTGTGTGTGTGTGTGTGTGTGCGTGTGTGTGTGTGTTAAAGAGAGGCAGAGAAAGGTCTGACGGTGCAGATAAGTTTCTATCGGACTCGCTCTGCAGACGTGTTATCTGTTTCTTGGATCACTACTGAAGAGGCTCATTGATCCACGACAGAAAAGCCAAACTTTTAATTTCTGTTTCTTTCCCTGCTGTCTGTTCAGAGACAGGAAGGAGTCTGCTAACCTGTTACAGACTCAGGTTAGCATTAGCTCTGTAGATGAATGTTAAAAAAGTAGAGTTATGTTGTTGTACTGGCTGCACAATGCTTCTGATAACTAGGAGGATGCTGATGCCTGGTCACAACAATACACCATCTCTATGATCTGTTCCTCATCTGATCTGCTGCACAGCTTTGACTCCAAAACCCGATTATTCCTCCACATCTTTAGGATATAGATCTGCTCATATGAGCATGTTCATATATATACTTTTATTCACAGCATGTGTAAATGTATTTCTTTTCCTGCACCAGATATTTTATTATTTCTGTGTTTATACTGCATCCATCTGTCATTTCCTTAGGAGGACAGACTTGGAGGAGTCGTTACGGTGACCAAGACACATTTTCACGCACATACAAGCATGTCAGTATTGTATTAAGACAAAAAAACAAAAAAACATCAGACCTATCCTTTAACTGAAGTGTTTGCTTTTTGTTTTATTGCTTGGTTTTTGTTTGAATCCCATTTCTTGTGTTTTTTTAAATCCTGTCTGTTTGTTGCTTTGTGCTAACATTCCTGGCTCGGGGGGGGGCGCTGACTGGTTCTCGCTGACTGGTCTCTTCGTGCAGCCACACAGCATCAATGGAAGGATCATTAGCTCTCCCTGGACTCCACTTTCACCTCCCTGATGTCCTGTGATGAGCCGTCCTGGCGCCGAAGCGGTTAAAAAGAACCGCAGGCCAGTTAAAGGAGATAAATACGGCCGCTGCTCTGTGGACAATAACTGTATTTCTTTTCTCACCGTGAATACCTCTGTAAGAGAAATCAATACGAGGAGGACCTGATAACTATCCGTCTCTGGGTTCTGGTGATTGGTACCAACGTGTGTGTATGTGTGTGTGTGTGTGTGTGTGTGTGTGTGTGTGTGTATTACTGGTTCTCCCTTTGGTGCCTATTATGGAGGCTTCTTGTTCAGGAGCCGCTGTGAGGCACTGCAGACCCCATCGACCCAAACATCCATCTGGAGCATGAAAGTGATTTTGTCTGAGCCCCAACACGATGAAGCAGTCTCTCTCTCTCTCTCTCTCTCTCTCTCTCTCTCTCTCTCTCTCTCTCTCCTCTGTGTACACCTCTTCTCTCTGGATCCTCTCCTCCTTGTCGTTTGTATTTCTGCATCTCCCTCCTTTATCCCTCTAATTTCTCACTTGGATAAGAGATCTGATTTTCTGTATTGAAATAAGAAGAAGAACAGAATATAGAAAATTGCATGCTGAGATGTCTTGATGCTGTAACGCATGACATCTGAGACTTTCCTTTACAAAAACAAACAATAAAAAAAACCCCCAATGTAGTTAAAGTGAATGCAACAAAACAACATCTGTTTCTGTTGCGGTGACAGCGCCCTCCAGCAGCTGCAGACATTATGACGGGAGTAAAAGAGGAAATCAGGTGATGTTATTATAGAGTGACAAAGTCAATGGAGCGGGGAGTTCATCAACAAAAAACCAGAGATCACTGTTCACTTCCTGTTTACAACCAGCTGTCAAACCAGCCGTTTTTTAAAACCTTGATCAAAATCAAACCTTAAAGAGGAGACAGGTGTATATTTATATTCTGGGGCTCTAATAGAACATCTACTTTTCTATGTTGATGAACACATGAATTTCATAAAAAGTGTTAAGATTCTTGCTGAATCAAGAGGTTAAAATCCTGAATTTATGGTACAGAATCACAAAAAATGATCCAAAACATTCCCATCCATATGTTTCCCATGAAATGTGACTGGTAAAACAAGTTAGCAGTATATAAAGGTCACTTCTAGGAGACACTGTTGCTTTAAAATGCAGAGCAAGAGAGAGAAACTGATAGGACACATGAGCAGACTCTCTTCTTCTTCCTTTTTATCTCCTGCAGACTGTCCTCCCCGCAGTTCAGATTCAGAGTGTCTTTCCTGAAAACCTCTTCTGTCTTTGCTTCCTCGCCTCTGTTTTTCTCCTCCAAGTCATTGAGCCACAGAGACCGTCCCATTACTCTGTCTGGGCGACACACTGAGAGGAGGGAGGGGGGAGGAGGAGGAGGTGTGGGACAGATGGGGGACGAGAAGAGAGAACATAGAAGAAAAAAAGAGTGCGCAGGGGAGTAAAGAGGCAGGAGATGGAGGGAAAGAAAGGAAGGATTGATGGTTGGTGAAGCTCAAGTTGAAGGACGTGTGGACCTTTAATACTGTAAATAACCAGCATCCTCTCTAAATCCAGCTATTCAGATTTAAATCCTCTCCACAGCTGAAGGGAAAATAGTCAAGTTTTTGGGCGATCTGCAGGCTATTCCGGCCTTTAATAACTATTTGTCAGCTGCATGATGCACCTTGAATGTTTGCCAGCGGCGTCCGGTCTTGACAATGTTAATTCCTCAGGATGCTGCGCTGCCTTAAACAACAAGTGAGGAGTATGCATGAAAAATGGGCTAGAAAATCCCCGCCAGGAGTGTTTTATGTTCCTCTAACATTTTCTTGGGTTGAAGGAGGCACTTTTGGCAGAGAGCGGCTCAATATTTGCATTGGAAGATGTTCAGGGTAACATAGTGAAGCTCATTCGACGGTGTCAGTAGATTACACTTGTTGCATGTGAGCCGCAGGAGGCTCGCCACCTGCTTTTCCTCACTGCACTGGGTTTTATTCTCAAAGGGGAGTGAGCAGTCTGCCCTCGGCTTCTTCTTTGACTAAACAGAGAAGAATTGTGTGCTATTTTTCTATCCAAAAATAAAAGAAAAAAGAAAAAAACATCTTTGCATAATAAAACACTTTTTACTCTTTTGACAAACTCATGAAAGACTGAATAAGAACATATCACCATAACAATGTAAAGTCTGCTAAGAGCACATTATCATCGTCTCTTTGTGCTCTTTCCATGAAAGTTATGTTGACATTATGATGTGGTCTCAAAGCAGTGCGATGGATCATATTCATCATATTTAGGGACCAAGTCCAAAAAACAGTAGTCCTCTGCCTAAGGGCGAGGTGTGTTTGTTTCTTTATTATTACACCACTTCAAACCTAAATTTGACCCCCTAAACGCTCAAAAACTCAACAAATTTGGCACACACGTCAGGTCTGGTGAAAAACTTGATAAAATGTAAATATTAACCCCCAAAGTGCCAAACTGGCTCGACAGCGCCACCTATGTAACTGACATAGCCGCCACGGCCCGTAGGAATGTCGTAGAGAGATCAAATCAAAACTCAATTATTTGTCTAATCAAGACCTACAAATCATATGCTGACATCCCTGACCTAAATCTAACAGGAAGTCCGCAATCTCACTTTCAAAATAAGACCTTGCCTCAATTTTGGACTCCAATCAAATGCTATCTCCTCCGAGGGCGTTAATGGTATCGGCTTCAAACTTTTACACATGACTTATGACACTGTGCTGAAAAGAAATTATTAAAAATTTTGTAAACGCTGAAATTTGAAGTGCCACATCACACTTTACAATAAAAACCAATGGGGAGGCAATCTCTGGGTATGGACTTTGCGTCAAAAAAATTGTTATGATTTCTAAACTATAAGTCTGACCACTTTCAAACCTGTATCAATAGATTCACAACAGAAATTCCTACTAAAATGTAATTTTTGATGTAAGATTTGGCCAAAGTCATGGGATTTATGAAGATATTTAACAGAAAGTCTCTAAGATCCTCCTCTCCAGCTGCTCCTGGTGATGTCACTCCCCCAGTGCTGTGAAACATTCCACAATACACACTCATTATAAAATCACAGGAGGAGCAAGAAAAGACTTTAAAACTCACACGCCAATATCTCAAAAACAGTAAAAGATAGAAAAAATATGTAAATTCAAGATTTGTAGGTCAAAGTCTTGTGATTCATTTAAAGTTCAAAGTTTGTATCTAAAACTATGTGGAAGTGGTAAATGTTCAAATAGAGGTGGGTTTGCTCACTCTTATATGATATTTATTTTTCTGTGTCCAGCTGCAGTTACTTATTGTCTCTACACACCTGACAGTACACATTTCAATCAAACTTTCAAAATAAAAGCACACCACACCTTTAAGAAATATCCCTCACTTTTAAAAAGCAAAATGATCTGATCTTGATAGGCCAGAGTGCGAGATCCCAACCAACGCTGCTTGCAGCTTTAATTATCATCTCATCCTTTAATAAGCTCCACCTCTTACATGACGTCATGTGACACAAAGCAGGAAACAGGTTCTTCCTGTTCAGCGTCACTGGAAGGAGGCAGACAGATGGTAAGATTTACCTTCATTACAAAGCTGTGATTTAAAATGAGAGAGGACAGTTACAGCAGGAAGCACTGAAGACCTGAAGTAGTGAAATAGTTCAACTTCAACCTGCTGCTGACTGAAAAAACAGAAGTCAAAGTTAACGTAACAAAACTTTCTACAACAGGAAACCCAACTGACTTCCTCTTTTAACGTCTCGTCTGCTGTTTTTCTTTGAAATGAAACACACTCTGTGTTACATGTATAGCAACAGCATTTATTAGAAGAGGTCTGACAAAGCTCCACCCCTCAGCTGACTCACTTGAGACAAAGCAGGAAACAGTTTATTCTTCGTCTCTAAAGAGACACACAGACTGAAAAACAGACGATCAGATTCACCTTCAGACCAAACTAACAAATTCCTCTGAGTGAGTACAGCTACAGGAGAGAAAAGTGGAAAACTAGAACTCTGCTGCTTCAACCTGCTGACTCTCCACACACTGAATGTGAGTTTGACTAAAAACTGGAGTCAAAGTGAAGTAAATGTCAGTGAAGTTAGTAGAGGAGGGAGGGGAGCCATGACTGACTGTACTTTCTGTCTGCTGTGTTTTCAGCTTCACTCGGAGACTAAATGGCTTCCAGATCAGAGGAGGATCTCTGCTGTCCGGTCTGTCAGGACGTCTTTAGAGATCCTGTTGTTCTGTTATGTAGCCACAGCTTCTGTAAAGACTGTCTGAAGAGCTGGTGGAGACAGAAACCAACACGTGAGTGTCCAGTTTGTAAGAGAAGATCTTCAAAGGACAAACCACCTCGTAACCTGGTGTTAAAGAACCTGTGTGAGTCCTTCTTACAGGACAGAGATCAGAGAGCTTCAGAGGCTCTCTGCAGTCTGCACTCTGAGAAACTCAAACTCTTCTGTCTGGACCATCAGCAGCCAGTGTGTCTCGTCTGCAGAGATTCAGAAAAACACACCAACCACAGATTCAGACCCATCGATGAAGCTGCACAACAACACAAGAAAGAACTCGAGGAAACTCTGAAGCCCTTAAAGGAGAAGTTAAAGGTTTGTGAAAAAGTTAAAGTGAAGTTTGATCAAACAGCAGAACACATTAAGGTCCAGGCCCGACACACAGAGAGGCAGATTAAGAAGCAGTTTAAGAAGCTTCACCAGTTTCTAGAAGAGGAAGAGGAGGCCAGGATGGCTGCTCTGAGGGAGGAAGAGGAGCAGAAGAGTCAGATGATGAAGGAGAAGATGGAGGCTCTGAGCAGAGAGATAGCAGCTCTTTCACACACAGTCAGAGCCACAGAGGAGGAGCTGAGAGCTGAAGACGTCTCATTCCTCAACAACTACAAGGCTGCAGTGGAAAGAGTCCAGCGCTGCCCCCTGCTGGATGATCCACAGCTGCCCTCAGGAGCTCTGATAGACCAGGCCAAACACCTGGGCAACCTGACCTTCAACATCTGGAACAACATGAAGGAGATGGTCTCCTACACTCCTGTCATTCTGGATCCAAACACTGTTCATCCAGAACTCATCCTGTC
This sequence comes from Euthynnus affinis, assembly GCA_029490765.1. NCBI lineage: Eukaryota > Metazoa > Chordata > Actinopteri > Scombriformes > Scombridae > Euthynnus > Euthynnus affinis. Next base: position 35,052,654 of record CM055840.1, read on the forward strand.
TGAAGATCTGACCAGTGTGAGAGTAGGAGGAGAGAGACAGCAGCTTCCTGATAATCCAGAGAGGTTTAAATTATGGTCTGTCCTGGGCTCTGAGGGCTTTAACTCAGGGACTCACAGCTGGGATGTCAAAGTTGGAGACAACACATACTGGTCAGTGGGTGTGTTATCAGAGTCTGTCCAGAGGAAGGGAAACATAGAGTCTGGATTATGGAGAATAAGGTTCTATAAAGGTGAATACTCAGTACGGTCACCATCAACTTCTTCCACTGTTCTCTCAGTGAAGAAGAAGCTCCAGAGGATCAGAGTGAATCTGGACTGGAACAGAGGAAATGTATCGTTCTCTGATCCTGATACTAACACACACATACACACCTTCACACACACATTCACTGACAGACTGTTTCCATATATTTTCACTGTGGATAAACTCCCAGTGAAGATTTCCCCACTTAAGGTCTCTGTGACAGTGGAACAGAGCAGTTAGAGACGATGATGATGGTTCTTATAATTACTCTCATTTATTTCTTAAAGGGAAAAGTCAATGAATTTAACCTCTGAAGCTTCTGTCCTCCTGTTGCCTCATTATTCCTAAATATGTTCATGTTGTTTCACTTGTTGCTGTTTTTGTCAAACATAAAATGATTCGACTTATTTTCTGATCTTTATATTTGGTCTCTTCAGCCTTTAGTTTTTTATTGATACTGTGTCATTTTAAATGTTTGTTAATGTTTTCTGATGTTGACTTTGTGTGGAGCCATGAAGACCAGCAGCCAAGAATCAATTACTGCATATTGAACTTTTATTTAAGGTGGACATGTGAGTTTTAAAGTGGAGGTGAGTTTTAAGGTGGACGAGTGAGTTTGGGTTCATGTTGGTGATTTAAGAGCTGAAGTTTTCTCTGCTGTTTCTCTCTGAATAAGAAAACCTGCTAAATGTAGAAAATGTAAATGATTCCTGATGTTTGCTGGATGTTCATGTAACCTGTAACCTGCTGTGATTCTTTTCAACTGGAAAACTTTGTGTGGAAACCAATAAAAAGTGAAGCAGGAAATGTGTTCATCTCCTACTGTCTTTATGTTGTTAACTTATTAAAAAAACTGCATCTATAATAATGGATGAAGTTTCTCTGTGAAGTGGTTTGTTCATAGCACTTAAATTAGAAGATTGTTAGCAAATATCAAGAACTATCACGTGACACAGTGTGTATCCAAAGCCTGATCCACAGCACAGAGGAGTAAGATATATCAGGCTTTGGATGCGAGAGATGGTCTGGCAGCAGGGATCTTCTGTAGAGACACATCCAGTGGACTCACCTGAAACAAAGCAGGAAACGGTTTATTCTTCGTCTCTAAAGAGACACACAGACTGAAAAACAGACGATCAGATTCACCTTCAGACCAAACTAACAACTTCCTCTGAGTGAGTACAGCTACAGGAGAGAAAAGTGGAAAATATTTGCACAGTTTTCCATTTGATCTGATGAAGTCAAATCAGTTAAATTCTGTCATTTAATCAAAGGAGGTTTAATTTAAGGTGGACATGTGAGTTTGGGTTCATGTTTGTGATTAAAGAGCTGACATTTTCTCCACTGTTTCTCTCTGAATAAGAAAACCTGCTAAATGTAGAACTGCTGCTCCTTCACATTGAAAGGAGCCGGCTGAGGTGGTTTGGGCACCTGGATAGGATCCTCCTGGGCGCCTCCCTCTGGAGGTGTTCCTGTAACGTCCAACTGATAGGAGACACCAGAGCAGAAGAAGATGAAGAACATGCTAGAGGGATTAGATATCTCTTCTGGTCTGGGAACGCCTTGGGATCCCCCAGAAGGAGCTGGAGGAAGTTGTCTGAAGTCTGAAGGATGTCTGGGTTTCTTTACTCAGTCTGATGCCACCATGACCCAGTGCCAGAGAAGTAGTGAAAAATGGATGGATGGAATCAATTTTGTCATTTCTGTGCTAGAAAATAACAGCGTCGTGTTAAAAGCGATGTCAACCTTTACAGGACGACTGATGACATCACTGATGACAAGTTCAAGTAAATGAACTTGTAAGCTTGAAAGTGTTTGTTTTTTTCCTCCTTATCTGCTGCAGAGGAACAGAGTGACTGATCTTCAGGACTGCGATTGGATTTCAGCGTTTGCCTCGGAGGGTTTTCAAGAGATTTGGTCCAAACGTCTGATGGTCAATTATGTTCTGGTGAGATTGGTACAACAAATCAATTTAGAGAAGCTGCCTCACTGAGAGCAGACGATGACCATGAATGACATTAAAGGATTATTGTGACACACACACACATACACACTGAAGACCAACATGAAGAGAAATGGGTTTTTTTGGATTCTGGTGTGTTTTTCTTTTGTTTAAGATTCATATTTGACATGAAAGAGGAATTGTCTGATTTGATTGATGTGTTTTGTACCTGTTCTGTCACCAGCAGGTAGCTTCACTTTAAGAAGGTATAATGTGTAAGAGTTGGCCATAATGTTAGTTTAAAACATTCCCAAATTAGCTAAAATATTCAGTGGAATGTAATGTCAATGTCAGGAAGGGGGTTGACGTGGCAGACTCGTTAACAAACAAAAAAACTCTTTATTTCCAGGCATAGCAAAACAAAACTTGAGCAAACAGGATCCAGAATACGAACAAGACACAAGAACAAGAAACAAAATGTATCGACAAGGACAAAACAGAAAACCAGGACTTAAATACATTGACAGAACTGGCGAGGGAATGGCGAACCAGATTGATACACTTGGGGTAATCAGACATAGACACATGAGGAAGGGCAAGTGACCTGAAACGAGAGGAGTAACTTTTCAAAATAAAACAGGAAATGACAAGACAACACATGGAGACAGGACCAAAACCCAATTAAACCTCACCATGGTGTGACAGTCAAAGACATATTTGTATTGTGTTGCAGAGATATCTCCTGAAGTTAACATGCTAACCAGCTAGCTCTGGCCTTGTCTGACCTGTACTGTCTTGTAATACCACTTTGGACCTAAGGGGTGATAGTGAGTCACTGTAGTGTCCAGTCTGCCCTACCATTGGCTGTAAAGGCGCGTCCAGGCTGAATGCTGGTTACATTTTCACTGTAGGACTGTTAATTAAGGTCTAATGTTTTTTTCAGGTGAGACTGTCAGTCTGTGAAGTCAATGTTTTATTGTGTACATGTAGTCTTAATGGGTGATAATGTAGAAATGTGTATATTGTGTAAATACAGCCAGATGTGTAGCTCTCTATCATCTACAGGTCATAGAAATGCAGCAGGAAAGCTTTCAGTGGGCTTTATTTCTGACAGCACGTCTTGTTTCTTGGTTGAATATAGATGTATTTCAGTGTGGTTCTGATCCGTATGAATACATTTTAGTGTTTGAACATAAACTGAAGAGTTTGGAAGTGAGGATGTAAACATGTAAAAATGTGTTTTGTTGCTTGTTTGTGTTTGAGTAAGAAAAGTATTGAGCACATTTGAAGGCTGTTAGTCACTGAAAGCTTTCTGTGTGAAAACAATGCAAATGTGTCACAGTTTGATGAGCTGATGCATGCTAAAAAAACAACCCAAAAACTGCAATATTTTTGTTTTTGAAGCAGCTTTTATTTAAAAAACAACAACAATAAAACGCTGTCCACGGTTATATATACACACAGTGAAAATGTTATATCACAAAATTTGTTTTTTCTTTCAATTTCAAGTAGCCAGATAGTTTTATGTCACATTTTTGCGCTCAGAACAGAAACTCTAAGTGTTTTATTTATGAGTTAAAGCAGCAGCTGTTTCTTTAAAACACATAACAAAGTTCTGAAGATTGATTTGCACCAAACAACATTCTCTCTAAAGATGACTTTTGAAGAAAACACATCAATAATGAATGAATAAAAGATCATGAAATAACCAGCTAATATCATTTTCGTTCTTCTCATGAATAAACACTAACTCCTCTACACTGGGACTCAGGTGAGTGAGTCTCAGCCAGCGGTGAAATGTGCGGCTGCTTCAGAGCTCTCCTGCTGTGTCAACAGCTCGGAGGCGGCTCGCAGTCTTGACTTGTATAATATTTGGAATAAAAAGCAATTAGCTTAGTTTGGTTTGCCACAGGGAGAGGTGTATGTTTGCATGCTAAACAAGTCAACTCAAGCTTAATCTTGTCTTTCTCCTTTTGTCTTCTCTTTCTCCACTGGTGGAAAGTAACTAAGTACATTTAGTCAAGTACTGTACGACTTTAGGGTATTTGTATTTTACTTGAGTATTTCAATGTGATGCTACTTTATACTTCCACTTCACTACATTTCCAACTTTTTTGGTTTTTGACGTATTACAAAAAGCAGTGTGTAGTCGGGGTCACATTTCACATATCTATGAGTTGTTAAGAGCTCCACAAATAGTGATTTTTTCCTCTAAACTTCTCACATGCTTTCATTTCAATAAATGTTCAAATGATCCAATATTTCAGCAGAAATCAAAGATTAGAGAAAAAGTCCAAAAACTGAAAACAAACTGAAACGTCCCCTCAGATTTATCTGCTGACCCTTTGGATGGGCCCCGACCCCTAGGTTGGGAACCAGTGGACTAAACTAGCTAACTGTATATAAAGTAGTGTAAACTAGCTCCACCTTCAGCAGCTACAACAGTAACATGCACACAGCAGCTTCACTCCTGAATCCTGCAGCTTGTTTCCACTCAGATCCAGCTCTCTCAGATGGGAGGGGTTGGACTTCAGAGCTGAGGCCAGAGAGGCACAGCTGATCTCTGACAAACTGCAGTCACCAAATCTGAATAAAGAATAAATTATTCATATAAAATGTAAATTATAGTCCAACTATATCCTCATCAATGAGCTTTTCCCTAAAATGAGCAGAGTGATTTTGTCATTGTGTTATTGTGGGTTGGGAACTAGTGGACTAAACTTGCTAACTGTATATAAAGTAGTGTAAACTAGCTCCACCTCCAGCAGCTACAACAGTAACATGCTGCTCTAACACTGATGCTTCAGTATTAATCTAATGATGTCATATATAATAATATATCAGTCAGAGGGACCAAACCACTACTTTTACTGTAGTAGCAAAACAAGACACCTTTCTTTTACCATTTTGGCTTTCAGTTTTATGGCGGAAAAGTGGTGCAACTGACCAATAACTTTATCTTAACAGCTGTAATTAAATTTTGCAATTAAATATTGAAATGTCTGTTGTTGAATGAATGTGGTGATGATATCCAATCCGAGACCTGTAGGTCAAATAATCTCATTAGTGATGTGTTAAATTCTACATCTGTTTGATGTAATAAAATCCATTCATTCATCTTTATTTGCATTTTCAATTTATGCATTAAATTAAAAAAAAAAGAAATCTCTAACATCATCTTAGGCCTTCAGAAACACTGAGGGACATTTTTCAACTATTGATATATCTGTTAATTGTTCTCTCAATTACCTGATTAGTTTGGTCCATAAAATGTCAGAAAATATTAAAATTAATTGCAGGACTAAGGTTAACTATTATTAGAGAAAAGACTTGTATGCAGAAGCTGTTGTGAAAGAGAGAGAACAAGTTCCCTCTTTCCAGATGTATTTACTGATCTGACATGTCACATTTCTAATTTGACACATCAGTTATCAGCATATGTCATTATTTTTAATTAGCTGCAACTTTTCAGCCTGTCTCTGCTGATTTTATAATAACTGCACTGTCTGTCAACAACCTCTCATCTTTATTACAATTTTGAAATTTCTTGTAGTAGCAAATAAAATCCATATTAAATACTTTCTTCATTAAATTATTATTCACAGCATTAATTCAGCTCCTGTGTTGCAGAGATGAGGCTCAGAGGAGAGGAACACAGATCCTGCACTCAAACATCATTTAAAACTTGTGTTTCTTTTCTTCTGTCATTTATTTTTCTGCCTGCCTCTGACAGGTACATCAAGCTTTCCTGTATTACTACCGGCGAGACATATTAATCTCAGGGAACACAATGACCGTTTCATTTGAAATGTATGGATTTTGGTGGCCTGCCGGGTGCCGCAAGTTTTCAGAAAAGTGGTTGAGGGGAAGATTGGTGGCCAGCTGGGATCAAGGTGGCAATCATTTATTTCTTGACATCCTTTTTTTTTTTTTTTATTCCTCGGAGATTTCCTGCAGCTACGGTGAACTTGTTGTGACAAATGGTTTTCACTACAATTACTAGCAACACAGGAAATACCACTGACCACCCTGTTCAATAAGTCACCAAGGAAAGATGGCTGAGTGCTGAGGGAGCAGTGCGGTGATGGACTGCCGGCACACTGGGAATGATTTTTTTAGTGTTTATAGAACAGCTGGAAAAATTACAATATGGCAACAATGATCAGAAAGGCTGCCTGATAGATACATAATATGTTATAGAATATGCAGAACTTCTATTAAGTTCAGTTTGTTCCTGATAGCCTCTGAGTAACCATAGTAACGCCTTCAACAGTCAAAGGTTTCCACTTATTTTGAGGCAAATCAAGTTTATATTTACAGTATTTTTCAACAATGAGGCAATTTAAAAAACAAAAAAAGGCACTGAAAATGAACATTTTAATATCAAAACACACATTTAAATAGGATTTAACATTTTAAATAGACTGAAACAGAGCTTAGCGAGGTGTGAATACATGATCCCAAAGTCTTCAGCCTTGATTTTAAAAGCACTGCGAGTTGCAACAGACTTCGGTTTCTTCAGATATGTGGAGAATGATAACTAAACGCTGCTTCTCCCGGTTTAGTTTTGACTGACAGAAAGCAGCAGACGTGTCCCAAATGATCTGAGAGATGTTTATGCTTCATAATGTAGCAGCAGATCAGAAATTACTTTTAAAGTTTGATTTAAATTGATTAATAAATAGGAAAAATACATTTCCTCTGGCAGTGGGACTATCTGTGGTTACACTGGTGAAATTATTCTAATTAAATGGAATTTGAGGGCTTCACTTAATTCTTAATTTTAGCCAATTTGACTTCTGAGTACAGCGAGGTCTCATCATCTTATATCTCACCTCCCACAGTCAACCATCATCTCATCAATCCAGATGTTTCTCTGCTTGTCTCCACGTTTCTTAAAGTGAGATTCATGGTGAAATATGTCACCGTGACAAAGTCAAAGTGCCCGTACTGAATCTCTGTGTCAGTATTTTACACTCTGTGAAGCTCATTTAAAGTATTTTTTTATCAGAACAACTGTCGGCTGGTGAGAAATTTCCTTTTCTCTGTGAGTCTGTTGGAAGACCTTTAACCCTCAAACTGTTTGGACGCATCCGTTTCTCTGATTAACTCTTGTGACTCTGCAGACGGAGGCAGCTGCAGGTGCTGTGTGGGTTTGAACTATAGCAGGAGTTATATTTACAGCTGTCTCTCTGTTTCTCAGGAGCTGACAGCCTCTACTTTAGAGAAGGAGGAAATAGATAAAACAATAATAGTGATAATACAGCAGCGAGATGAACCACGGAGGACTTCATCTTAATATTCTTCACAAGTATCTCAGCATCCATGTAGCCATTTCATCCAATACTTTACTAATTTATCAATACAAAGAAAGTCAGTCTCTTCATATCATACATTTCTTTTACAATCGCTCTCCATCCTACTTTTATTGGAGACTATTTGGCCATTTATTTCTTAGAAATGACTTTTTTGCTGGTCACAGTCATATTTTGTATAGATAGATAGATAGATAGATAGATAGATAGATAGATAGATAGATAGATAATTATGTCTTGAACTCTAAGTTCAGTCTGTATTTTACCACAATATATTGAAATAAAACTATTATCAATCTCTTAACCCAGTATGGATTCATTTTGATTGGATTGTTGGACAATTCATAAATATGTGGAAATGAAATTTTCAATAATCAACTAAGCAGATTAGTCATTTATTAGTTATTTCAACAAAACTTCCAACTGAATATTTTGAGACAAAACAAGACGTTTGAAGACATTAAGTCAGTTAAAATGTATTTATGAAGCACATTTAAAAACAAGCCAATGGACCAATGGACAGAGCAGGTAGTTAAAACCACAAATACAAGAAACACTGACATAAACAACAAGACAACAAGGCCATAAAGGTGCAGTCAGCCAGGAAACCCAAGTTAGCTGACCAGAGGGACATCTGAGGAACATGGAGGTAGAATAAGGGGTTAGAAGGTCTGTGATATAGGAGGGGGGCAGCCCATTTAGGGCTTTTATGGGGGTCATACGGTCCCTCTTCCGAGTACCAGTCAGGAGCCTGGCTGTGGCGTTCTGGACCAGTTGCAGACTGACTAATCCCAGTATACAGAGAGTTGCATTAGTCCAACTACAATAAAACACAGCATGTTTTAGTGTTTGCTTCTTTAAATGATTATGACACAAATCTACTCTATTGACATTCATCGTGTTCTGTGTGGGAAAAGATGTTTTGTGATGATCAGTGTTTGTGTTTGATGCAGGTTGTTTCCTGCAGCTCCCAGGACGCAGACAGATAATCTGCCTCTCACAGCTCTGATGATGTCAGCGCTGCACAAGTCCACGTGTTGTTTTCTCCTCCATCTCCTGTTAAATTGATGGCTGTGTTTGTGTCCTTGTTGTTTGCTCGTAGTAATTCACCTTTTTTTTTTTTTGGAGGTAAGGGGATGATGTTTTTCTGCTCCTGGAATGGTGTTTACTGTGTGTGTGTGTGTGTGTGTGTGTGTGTGTGTTCACATTCTTGCTGGCCATTTCAGCTGCCTTGATAGAACATGTTTGTTGTATGATGGATCGTCTTCATGGGACTGAACAAATGGAGCTGAACACACACACACACACAACAATTTGTTATTGTTCTCTGGTGATAGTTTGATCCCTGGTTGGATGTACAGATCCAAAGTCCTGAAAGACGATTTTTTTTTATTTTGTGCAAATAAGATATTAAAGGACAAGTTCACATTTTTTCAAGTGTGTTTTAAAGGAAACATTTTCTTTACATTTCCAGCCTCTATATTTATATTTTGAGGCTCTACTGGAATATCTTTGCATCATTTCCAGTTAAAAACTCCTTATTTATCTTCTACTGGTCCTTTATGCAGCCCCTCAGTTCAGCCTCTGTCTGAAACAGGAAGTTTTAGCTCCTGTCTCTTCAAGGCCCCGCCTCCTGATGAGCCCGCTCTGTTCTGATTGGTCGGCTTCAGAAAGCTTCGGAGGCTATGTAAACAAACTATAGCATCAGGATTTCACTTCTTTTTCTCCTTCTTTACTCTAAAATGTCAACTTCTCAAATCCATCCGTACAACAACACATGGAAACACCTTAGCAACCACCTTAGCAACCACCTTAGCAACCACTTTAGCAACCACAGCAGAATGGATGCATGTTTACGGACATGTGTGACAATCTGATAGCATCAGGGCCGGTTAAAGCCCTGATTTTTGACTTGCAGGCAGCATTTCTACATACGTTTACATCAAGTTTGCATTTCCAAAGAAAACACTAACACATTCTGACTCCTTTACATCTCGTGGTACCAGATTTTAACAGGCTGTCATCCTGTCAGCCATTCTACACTCGGACTTGTGTTCTTTTATTTTAAATAATTTGTTTTCCCTGCGTTTGAGTAGATGAATACTGAATATTCATGCACTCCGGGCTGTGTGTATATATATGTGTGTGTGTGTGTGTTTGTAGTGTTGTGCTCGTCCCTTTGTGTGTCTGCGTTTCGCCTCCGAACTCCCCATACTGTAGCAGTCACACTGAGGCCGATATATCTGCAGTGACAGGCCTTAAACAACAGGCGAGGAAGATAAGTGAGGTCGGCGTGAAATATGATTAAAGCACAGCCTTCCACTCGCCTTTGATTTAAAGGAGCATGGCACAAACAACTCATCTCCTCCACCCACACACACACACACACACACAGTAACACACTTGAGAGGAAAAGCCCAAAAAGAGCAGAGGGAGGAAGAAGGCGATGGTGGAAAAAGGGCTTCCTCAGCAACTTTAAGTTTGGAGGCGGATTTTATCTTCTCATCTTTGTGTTGCTTCTAAAACTGAGAGAAAATGTCCTGAAGGAAGGATAAATTCAGTGTTTGACCATCTAAATGTCCCCGAAACTATGAGTCAGCTGAAATGTGAATCACTGAGTGTGTTTATTGACAGAATGAAAATGAAAATCTGTATGGATATCCTATCCGGATGAGGGAAAACTCACGTAAAATGCACCAGAACACAAGTTAAAAAGTGCTTTATAAAGGTAATTAAAGGTATAGAGAAAAAACAGAAAGTTTTTGCCGTCCATTCAGTTTGTCAACATGAGTGAAATAAAGATGATTTGAGAGCAAACTGTACAGTCAGACTGTGCCGGCGGTGCATACAGAGCAGCACAGAGCAAGGGTGTGTTTGCCTGTAACAGCAGCTGCATCCCGTCTCGGTTCCTTGTCGTCCGCAGCAATAAAACCGTAATAAACTGCTGCAGCTGCAGTCAAAACAGCTGAATTAAGGAACTTTAAGGGCTCAAATATTCAGAAATAAAACCATGTGGGGCAGAATCTTTTCAGTTAAAAGTCAACATGCATCACAGGAATGTTGCTGCCGCAGACTGAAGTTGTTTTTTATTTTCTGTGTGTTTCTGGAGGCAGGTTGGCCGACGAGGAGAGCAAAATATAAAATGCCCTGAGCAGTAAATAGCTGCCGTCAAAATTCTCAGCAAATATTTATATCTTTTTCCCTCCTGAGATGTTTCCATCACCCATTTTGTATCTTTAAATTTTTTTTTTTTTACAGTGAATAAGTAGTTTTTTTTCTCCTCCAGACATGAATTTCCTTCTGCAGCCAGAGAGCTGCGACATATTCAGTAAATATATTATCAAGATGTCTCTTTTCCCTTCCTTCTGCAGTTCTTAAAGCTCTTCTCATGCCGAGTCAGCAGAAGGGAATTCACCAAAAGAACTCAGGTAAGTAACTTTGTCCTCGTGTCCTTCTTTTTCCCGTGTCTTAATAATCCCTGAATATCTTGTATTAATTTCACTTCAGCTCTGAGAGCAGGTGAGCAGCGACAGGAGGATTCCTCCCGCAGCTTCACAACACGCCTGAGAAAACTTCTACATCAGTAGAAATGATGTAAGATTTTCTCCATAATGTCTTGATTTCTTTTTTCCTCTTACTCAGCAGGGCTGGAGTTGGTCACTGTTGAGCTGTTTTCAGCTCTCTGGTCCTTTTGTTATTTATCTTTTATGTGAAATGACAGAAACAGGCTGAAAAACTTGTAGAGTTCTCTGTTGCTTTTCTGTTGGTGCAGCCTTAGTGGGAGCAGTTCAGACGCTGCTTCACTTCTAACGGAGTCTTATAGATCCGAAGTACGCTGCTTCTTTAATGCAACACTGCAGCTGTTGTTGGTTTATTTGGTTTTCTTTGACAACTTAAAAACTTCAGACCTCCCAGTATTTAGAAGATAAAAACAAAAGGAAGACGGTTGAGTCAATGAATCAGTGACAGCGCCCTCTACTGGCTGCAGTATGATGACAGGAGCAAAGGAGGAAATCAGGTGAAGTCATTAAAGAGTGACAAAGTGAAGAGGAGGACATCAGACTCTAAAAGGGGACATTTCCTGTTATTTATTTCCTGTTCTCTTTATTTTACAGAGACCCAACATTTCTCCATGAGCAGCATTTGGTGACGGCAGCAAACAGAACCGAACTCTAGGTGGGCACCATCTGCCTCGACCGGTTGGGTTGAAAGAAAGAAGGAGGCAGAGACACAGAGGCATAATAACAACTACAATGATAATACAGTGTAAACCGCTTATATGGATCAAACAGCTGAGGACAGAATCATTCCCATACAAATGCTATTTAAATAATTTGCTTATAGTAATCAAATAGTCCGCTTACAGTGTTCATTTTGGGAGAGCCAGGAAGCTTCAGCTTTTAACGTGATCAAACTAAGAGAAATGTCTCCCCTGTTCCTGCTGATATTTTGTCCTCCTTCATGGCAAGAGTTACAGCACTAATCGGTCTGATCGCCAACTGTGATTGGCCACCGCAGCATTAAGGGTTGTGTTTCTCCAAGAAGATGATTCTGGTTTAACTTTCTCGCTGTGGCCACCGCCCCCGCAGCCTGAACACACAGGCCGTCTGCTGCCAGCTGGTTTCCAGAGGCTCTCTGCTGCCTGCACACTGAAATCATGACAAACCGCCAAAAAACGAGCCAACGAGACGCAGCAGCAAAACAACAAGTGTTCAAAACAGCTGCACTGGATTTTGAAACAGTTTGAAACAGTAAATAGTGAAGCTGTATTACTTTACATTCATGTAATAAATATACAAATGAGGGAATATCTTCTGGAAGAATGGCATTCAGAGACTAAAGAATCAATGACAAGGAGCACTGAACCAACACAGTTTGTCCTTTAATACGAAGGACTTGTTGCCCCAATAATATATTACCATTATAACTTTTAGCATCATATTTATCATTATTGTTGTATTTTTTTACATTATTATTTGCTACATCATGGTCGTCACGCTTCTTCCTGCTCCAGCCGCCAGATCTCTTCCATCCATCTTCCAGACGAGTCTATTCTGTCTGAAAGTGGTGTTGAGCTTAATGCAGGTACGAGTTTTCAGATTTCTTGTAATTAATGTAAAGAAGTCACCGGCAATGTTCACAATATCCAGCTGCGTCGTGTTCCTGCTGTCGGAGAAAATCTGCTGCTTTTCTAGCCAGTGATGTCCAGCATGAAATGATCATAAACCCTTCCTGTTAAAGGTAGAGTCAGTGATTCTGGAGACACTTTTTGTCAAATTCAGTTACTGTCTCCTCACTGTCTGCTCACTGTCTGTTCTGTGTGCGCGCTGAAAAAAAATCTGGTGTTCATACACAGTCCTGACTGTGTAAATGGGAAATAAACTTAGACAGAGCCACACAGGAAGTCATCGGAGGAGCTGTCTGTGTGAGGACACGACAGTCTCCATCTCCAGCAGCTGTTGGATTGGGGGGGTGGGGGGGTTACACGTCCGTTTTATTAACTGTATCAACCCACAGTGAAACCAAAACAGTCTCACGGACCCCCCTAGTCTGTTTCTGTGGCGTTTAGTGAAGTGTAATCTGAGCAGGCAGCTGTTTAAATCACACAAATATCCTGCTGTATATGTTTTCTGAACTTATTAACTGTATCAATGAATCAACAAATACAAACGCTGTTGATTTCTTTCCGTGGAGCCGACATGCAAACTGTTCTGCTGTCAGTCGGGTGGTTGAGCTGCAGCTGACTGTGAGGACGGACTGTTGCCATAAAGTGTGAGAGGAAAAGATTCCGCCATATTTCTCTTTTTGTCGTTGCCATGCCAACGTACATCCATGAATTTAATGGACGGAGCTTCTGAAGGAGCAGAAAGGAGGGCTGCATGTTTGTCTTTCTCCAGAATAACTGACTCTACCTTTAACCAGCCGTCATTGCCTGCTGCAGATAAAATCATTATTTTACGGCCACGGCATCGTCTGACAACATGAACATAAATCCAGATTAAACGATAATACCACCTCTTTAATTTAATTTATATAATTCAAACTGGTCTTGATAGCTTTTCTTACCTCAGTCTCTCTCTGCGCTGCTCTAATGTGTTTCTCCCCAAGGATCAATGATGTTTTATCAATTCTTATTTTATCTAATCTGTGTCTTTGTCTCTCTCTCTCTGCACTCTCTACTTTGTGGAAAGTTTGAGAACTCACCTCTTCTTGTTATTTCTGTATCTTCCTTGTTATTTTGTGTGTGTGTGTGTAATTTCTCTAAAACCTTGAGGGATGTTTCCGCTACACATCTGTTCTCTCTGTTCATCTGGGAAGAGAGAGGAAGACCGAGTGTTTCAATATTTCTGTTTCCCCGCTGTTGTTTGCCTCCTCTGCTTTTTGTGCTGCGAGCTGACAGACTGCAGAGCGACAGGGAGGCTGTCAGCTGAACGGGAACTCTGCAGGAACATGTGCTGCAGGTCACACACGTCTCACTCTGTTTAACCACACAGTGAAGAATCTGAAAACGTTAATGCTTTCAGTCAGAGACACATTTAGTAACGTCTGATGTGATATTTGTTACAAGGCGTCTGCAAGTTCTGAAAAGTCTTGATTCACTTCCTTCAAACAAAAAGCCTTTGAAAAGTTAAAATAAGTTTACAGATGTCTTGAATATTCTTTCTTGCTTGTCATAGATGGTAATAATACTGAAGTTTCCACAATTATGACATTTTACAATTTGTGCAAAAACAAAAATCTAATCAACTGAACTAATTTGATATAGTTGAGGATAAAAGTATGTTTCATATCTCCCTCTTTGCACACAGATGTGTTTATCATTCATATACAGTAAACATATTCGTTGATACTTCATTACTGGTCGACAAATTTCATGGTAATTAGTAAATAACTTCTTCTAATTTCCATTGAAATTTCTTTGAAATTACCCAGAAATTTCATGGTAATTAGGTGATAATAACCAAGGAACTTATATGAAATTTAATGCGAATGCTAAGTAAGTGAGCTGTTGCAGCTTAATTTTCAAGTAGTTTCTGTGTAATTTCTACTGAATAAATGAAACACAGTAGGATTACAAGTCCTTCTGGTTGGGCATAACTAGTGGTGTGAAAATGTTCTATAAAATAAATAAATATTTTGATTTACATATTAGACCTATATTAGAGGTTTTTTCTTACTGGTATTTAAGATAATTTAGAATTCCTACTTATTTCAAAAGTTATGTTGTACGGCTTTAATAGTACTTTTGTTTGCATATTTGTTAATAATATGGTAAATTGTAGTAAAACTGTAACAGTTGTAAGCCAACAATCTCAGGTCCAGTATCTCTGATGTTAGTAAAAGGGCAGGTAGTTGGTAATATGTAATGATTTATTAATTATTTGATATGTTCCTTTGTTTGATAAGTAATTTTACTATATAAAAGTAAAAATATACTTTTTATCTTGAAACCATTGTGATCTGATGTTTGTTGTCCCCAGTACCGATGGGGTAATGTGGTTCAGTGGGAGGGGGTTTCACATCAAATGTAAAATTGTACAAATATTTTGATTTATCAATTTGAACTTTAATTTTAAATAAAGTTCATCATGCAGTAATTGATTCTTGGCTGCTGGTCTTCATGGCTCCACACAAAGTCAACATCAGAAAACATTAAGAAACATTTAAAATGACACAGTATCAATAAAAAACTAAAGGCTGAAGAAACCAAATATAAAGATCAGAAAATAAGTCGAATCATTTTATGTTTGACAAAAACAGCAACAAGTGAAACAACATGAACATATTTAGGAATAATGAGACAGCAGGAGGACAGAAGCTTCAGAGGTTAAATTCAGTGACTTTTCCCTTTAAGAAATAAATGAGAGTAATTATAAGAACCATCATCATCGTCTCTAACTGCTCTGTTCCACTGTCACAGAGACCTTCAGTGGGGAAATCTTCACTGGGAGTTTATTCTCAGTGTGAATGAATGGAAACAGTCTGTCAGTGAAAGTGTGTTTGAAGGTGTGTATGTGTGTGTTAGTATCAGGATCAGAGAACGACAGATTTCCTCTGTTCCAGTCCAGATTCACTCTGATCCTCTGGAGCTTCTTCTTCACTGAGAGATCAGTGAGGGGAGCTGGTGGTGAACATGCTGAGTATTTATCATTATAGAACCATATTATCCATAATCCAGACTGTTTGATTCCCTTCCTCTGGACAGACTCTGATAACACACCCAGTGACCAGTATGTATTGTCTCCAACCTCGACATCCCAGCTGTGAGTCCCTGAGTTAAAGCCCTCAGAGCCCAGGACAGAGCAGAAGTAATCAAACCTCTCTGGATTATCAGGAAGCTGCTGTTTCTCTCCTCGTCTCACACTGGTCAGATCTTCAGACAGGATGAGTTCTGGATGAGCATTGTTTGGATCCAGAATGACAGGAGTGTAGGAGACCATCTCCTTCATCTTGTTCCAGATGTTGAAGGTCAGGTTGCCCAGGTGTTTGGCCTGGTCTATCAGAGCTCCTGAGGGCAGCTGTGGATCATCCAGCAGGGGGCAGCGCTGGACTCTTTCCACTGCAGCCTTGTAGTTGTTCAGGAATGAGACGTCTTCAGCTCTCAGCTCCTCCTCTGTGGCTCTGACTGTGTGTGAAAGAGCTGCTATCTCTCTGCTCAGAGCCTTCATCTTCTCCTTCATCATCTGACTCTTCTGCTCCTCTTCCTCCCTCAGAGCAGCCATCCTGGCCTCCTCTTCCTCTTCTAGAAACTGGTGAAGCTTCTTAAACTGCTCCTTAATCTGCCTCTCTGTGTGTCGGGCCTGGACCTTAATGTGTTCTGCTGTTTGATCAAACTCCACTTTAACTTCTTCACAAACCTTTAACTTCTCCTTTAAGGGCTTCAGAGTTTCCTCAAGTTCCTTCTTGTGTTGTTGTGCAGCTTCATCGATGGGTCTGAATCTGTGGTTGGTGTGTTTTTCTGAATCTCTGCAGACGAGACACACTGGCTGCTGATGGTCCAGACAGAAGAGTTTGAGTTTCTCAGAGTGCAGACTGCAGAGAGTCTCTGAAGCTCTCTGATCTCTGTCCTGTAAGAAGGACTCACACAGGTTCTTTAACACCAGGTTACAAGGTGGCTCTGGCTTTGAAGATCTTCTCTTACAAACTGGACACTCATGTGTTTGTTTCTGTCTCCACCAGCTCTTCAGACAGTCTTTACAGAAGCTGTGGCTACATGACAGAACAACAGGATCTCTAAAGACGTCCTGACAGACCGGACAGCAGAGATGCTCCTCTGATCTGGAAGCCATCTTGTCTCCAAGTGAAGCTGAAAACACAGCAGACAGAAAGTACAGTCAGTCATGGCTCCCCTCCCTCCTCTACTAACTTCACTGACATTTACTTCACTTTGACTCCAGTTTTTAGTCAAACTCACAATCAGTGTGTGGAGAGTCAGCAGGTTGAAGCAGCAGAGTTCTAGTTTTCCACTTTTCTCTCCTGTAGCTGTACTCACTCAGAGGAAGTTGTTAGTTTGGTCTGAAGGTGAATCTGATCGTCTGTTTTTCAGTCTGTGTGTCTCTTTAGAGACGAAGAATAAACTGTTTCCTGCTTTGTCTCAGGTGAGTCAGCTGAGGGGTGGAGCTTTGTCAGATGTCTGATAATAAATGATGTTGCTTCATATGTAAAATAAATGTAATAAACAAGTCTGTTTCATGCCAAAGTTAAAAAATACACCTACCAAAAGCTCTAAAGATGAATGAATAACAGGTTTTATCTGATTTTATCTGACCTTTATGAAGCTTATAAAGTATACTGTCATTCAGAGGATCAGTGGTTTTGTTGTGACGGAGCTTTTATTGTGAAGGAACTTAATTTACACATAGCAGTGGTGTAGGTAGAAACTGTATTTTGTGTGAATCATCTTTTCCCAGAAAAACTGACTTACAAAAAGTTAGAAGAAAAAAGAACAAACAGAAAAACAAGTGACCAGGTTACTTTGCAACGTTCTGCATCACAAAGTCAATAACAGTAAAACTCTGTCTATCAAACATGCTCAACCAACAGAGCACCAGACTATAAAGACTGAACACAACTGTTCAGATAAAAAGTGTCTTTTACAGCCTGACCAGACTAAAACAGAGTGTGTTTCATTTTAAAGAAAAACAGCAGACGAGACGTTAAAACAGGAAGTCAGTTGTGTTTCCTGCTGTAGAAACTTTCTCAGTTATTTTCACTTTGACTTGTGTTTTTTCAGTCAGCAGCAGGTTGAAGTTGAACTATTTCACTACTTCAGGTCTTCAGTGCTTCCTGCTGTAACTGTCCTCTCTCACTTTAAATTACAGCTTTGTAATTGAAGGTAAATCTTACCATCTGTCTGCCTCCTTCCAGTGACGCTGAACAGGAAGAACCTGTTTCCTGCTTTGTGTCACATGACATCATGTAAGAGGTGGAGCTTATTAAAGGAACAGATGATAAATATGATGAATATGATCCATCGCGCTGCTTTGAGATCACATCATAATGTCAGCATAACTTTCATGGGAGGAGCACAAAGAGAAGTTGATGATGATGATGATGAAGCTCTGTCAGCTGTCAGCATCTCAAATGGAAAAATATACAAGAAACCAAACTCATTTCCACTGTTATTCTAATGCGTACTTTGCATTGTTTTTCATCAAGATAAATCAAGAGATATGAACTTTCCAGCTGGTTCTTCTCAGACTTTATATTGTTACAGTGATATATTCTTATTCAGTCTTTTGGACTCATGTAAGTGTTTGACAATGCAAAGATGGGTAACACCTCATTTTACGGGTCCACAAATTTCAGTGTAATTAGTAAATAACTTCTTTTAATTTCTTCTGAAATTTCTTTGAACTTAACCAGAAAGTTCATGGTAATTAAGTGATAATAAGCAAGTAACCTCTTTGAAATTTCTTTCAAATTACCTTGAATCTTACCTCCAATTTCATGGTAATTAGGTGATAATTACCAAGGAACTTATTTGAAATTTTGTTGAAATTACCCCAGAATTTACCTCGAATTTCATGGTAAGTAAGTGAGATGTTGCAGCGTAATTTCCAAGTAGTATCTATGTAATTTCTACTGAGTGAACCCCTAAATTGAAGCTAGCTGTTGCCCCTTAATTTCCGAGCAGTTTCTGCCAAACTTCCTTGGATCATACCAGCTTAGTTCCACTCTATTTTCTGCCTAACCTCTGCAGGCCAGTACACTGAAGTAAATTTTTTTTATTCTCACCAATTTCTGTAAAATTTCAGCAGATCAGTCCAGCTTTGTACCAAATTTACTAAATGTCCTTTTTTTATTATTTCAAGTAACCATAAACTGATAATTACAGAGAAACACAACTTTTATATTTAGAGACAGTTCATTAACTGAGACATTAAACGTGGAGGAAGGAGGGTGGAGTAACATTTACAAAGTTTCCAACAGGAAAACACAGCATTTGTTTTGTATTACATTTACACCTTAAATAAGGCTCTGCCGTCCTTTAAAAGGCATCCAAACACTCCTTCACGTGTTTCTAGACCAAACAGTGGTTCCACTCATGCTCAGGGAATGCCTCTCGCATTGAAACGCATTATGAGCTGAATGTTGCATACCAGCTTTGACTTGACATGTTTTTCACAACTTTTGTTCAGCACAGTCTCATGAGTGAAGTATTAAAATCTGAAGCCAATAACATGAACGCCCTGGGAGGAGATACCTCTGGTGTGGACCCCAAAATGGCCATTTTCATAAATTTTGAAGGAGTTTCATGAATGAACTGTGGATTTCCTGTTGGATTTAGGTCTGGGGTGTCAGTGTATGATTTGTAGATCTTGAGGAGATGAACAATGTAGTGTTGGATCCATCTCTCTATGACATTCCCACGGGCCGTAGCAGCTGAAATACACACCTAGGTGGCGCTGTGGAGTACTTTCTGGGCATGGGGGGGATAATTATTACAGATTGACGAACATGCCAAATTTGGTGAGTTTTTGAGCATGTTTGAGGGGTCAAATTCAGTGTTGAAGTCCCGTAATAATAAAAAAGAAAGAAAGAAAGTTATTGCGGAACAATAAGGTCTTCGCCCTGTTCCAGGGCTCAGGCCCTAACTAAAGGCTGAAGAGACCAAATATTAATCTCAGAAAATAAGTTGAATCATTTTATGTTTGACGAAAACAGCAACAAGTGAAACAACATGAACATATTTAGGAATAATGAGACAGCAGGAGGACAGGAGCTTCAGAGGTTAAATTCAGTGACTTTTCCCTTAAAGAAATAAATGAGAGTAATTATAAGAACCATCCTCTTCGTTTGTAACTGCTCTGTTTCACTGTCACAGAGACCTTCAGTGGGGAAATCTTCAGTGGGAGTTTATCCCAAGTGTAAATGTATGGAAACAGTCTGTCAGTGAAAGTGTGTGTGAAGGTGTGTATGTGTGTGTTAGTATCAGGATCAGAGAACGACAGATTTCCTCTGTTCCAGTCCAGATTCACTCTGATCCTCTGGAACTTCTTCTTCACTGGTAGATCAGTGTCTGGAGCTGGTGGTGACCATGCTGAGTATTTATCATTATAGAACCATATTGTCCATAATCCAGACTGTATGTCTCCCTTTCTATGGACACACTCTGATAACAAACCCAGTTGCCAGTATGTATTGTCTCCAACCTCGACATCCCAGCTGTGAGTCCCTGAGTTAAAACCCTCAGAGCCCAAGACAGAGAAGAAGGAATCAAACCTCTCTGGATTATCAGGAAGCTGCTGTCTCTCTCCATATATCACACTGGTCAGATCTTCAGACAGGATGAGTTCTGGACCAGTAGTGTTTGGATCCAGAATGACAGGAGTGTAAGAGACCATCTCCTTCATGTTGTTCCAGATGTTGAAGGTCAGGTTGCCCAGGTGTTTGGCCTGGTCTATCAGAGCTCCTGAGGGCAGCTGTGGATCATCCAGCAGGGGGCAACGCTGGACTCTTTCCACTGCAGCCTTGTAGTTGTTGAGGAATGAGACGTCTTCAGCTCTCAGCTCCTCCTCTGTGGCTCTGACTGTGTGTGAAAGAGCTGCTATCTCTCTGCTCAGAGCCTCCATCTTCTCCTTCATCATCTGACTCTTCTGCTCCTCTTCCTCCCTCAGAGCAGCCATCCTGGCCTCCTCTTCCTCTTCTAGAAACTGGTGAAGCTTCTTAAACTGCTCCTTAATCTGCCTCTCTGTGTGTCGGGCCTTGACCTTAATGTGTTCTGCTGTTTGATCAAACTTCACTTTAACTCCTTCACAAACCTTTAACTTCTTCTTTAAGGGCTTCAGAGTTTCCTCAAGTTCCTTCTTGTGTTGTTGTGCAGCTTCATCGATGGGACTGAATCTGTGGTTGGTGTGTTTTTCTGAATCTCTGCAGTCGAGACACACTGACTGCTGATGGTCCAGACAGAAGAGTTTTAGTTTCTCAGAGTGCAGACTGCAGAGAGCCTCTGAAGCTCTCTGATCTCTGTCCTGTAAGAAGGACTCACACAGGTTCTTTAACACCAGATTAACAGGTGGTTTTTCCTTTGAAGATCTTCTTTTACAAACTGGACACTCACATGCTTGTTTCTCTCTCCAACAGCTCTTCAGACATTCTTTACAGAAGCTGTGGCAACATGACAGAACAACAGGATCTCTAAAGACGTCATGACAGACCGGACAGCAGAGATCCTCCTCTGATCTGGAAGCCATTTTGTTTCCGAGTGAAGCTGAAAACACAGCAGACAGAAAGTACAGTCAGTCATGGCTCCCCTCCCTCCTCTACTAACTTCTCTGACATTTACTTCACTTTGACTCCAGTTTTTAGTCAAACTCACATTCAGTGTGTGGAGAGTCAGCAGGTTGAAGCAGCAGAGTTCTAGTTTTCCACTTTTCTCTCCTGTAGCTGTACTCACTCAGAGGAAGTTGTTAGTTTGGTCTGAAGGTGAATCTGATCGTCTGTTTTCCAGTCTGTTTGTCTCTTCAGAGACAAAGAATAAACTGTTTCCTGCTTTGTCTCAGGTGAGTCAACTGAGGGGTGGAGCTTTGACAGATCTCTGATAATAAATGATGTTGCTTCACATGTAACACAGAGTGTGTTTCATTCCAAAGTTCAAAAATACATCTGCAAACAGCTCTAAAGATTAATGATTAACAGATTTTATCTGATTTTATCTGTACAGTACAAAGCATCTTGACCTTTATGTAGTTTATAAAATACATAGTTTATATAAGTTTTATATAAGTTTATAAAGTTTTTATAAAGTTTGCCGGACTCCGGCAATGGACGCAGCAGAGTCAGAGCAGTTATCCAAGCCTGTCCCCATGCCCGTGCTACAGCCCAAGCCTGTCCCCATGCCCGTGCCACCGCCACAGCCCAAGCCTGTCCCCATGCCCGTGCCACCGCCACAGCCCAAGCCTGTCCCCATGCCACCGCCACAGCCCAAGCCTGTCCCCATGCCCATGCCACAGCCCAAGCCTGTCCCCATGCCCACCGCCGCAGCCCAAGCCTGTCCCCATGCCCACCGCCACAGCCCAAGCCTTTCCCCATGCCCATGCCACAGCCCAAGCCTGTCCCCATGCCCACCGCCGCAGCCCAAGCCTGTCCCCATGCCCACCGCCACAGCCCAAGCCTGTCCCCATGCCCGTGCCACAGCCCAAGCCTGTCCCCATGCCCATGCCACCGCCACAGCCCGTCACCATGCCCATGCCACAGCCCAAGCCTTTCACCATGCCCATGCCACAGCCCAAGCCTGTCCCCATGCCCACCGCCACAGCCCAAGCCTTTCCTCATGCCAATGCCACAGCCCAAGCCTGTCCCCATGCCCACGCCGCAGCCCAAGCCTGTCCCCATGCCCGTGCCACCGCCACAGCCCAAGCCTGTCCCCATGCCCGTGCCACCGCCACAGCCCAAGCCTGTCCCCATGCCCATGCCACCGCCACAGCCCGTCGCCATGCCCATGCCACAGCCCAAGCCTTTCACCATGCCCATGCCACAGCCCAAGCCTGTCACCATGCCCATGCCACAGCCCAAGCCTGTCCCCATGCCCACCGCCACAGCCCAAGCCTGTCCCCATGCCCACCACCACAGCCCAAGCCTGTCCCCATGCCCGTGCCACCGCCACAGCCCAAGCCTGTCCCCATGCCCGTGCTACCGCCACAGCCCAAGCCTGTCCCCATGCCACCGCCACAGCCCAAGCCTGTCCCCATGCCCATGCCACCGCCACAGCCCAAGCCTGTCCCCATGTCCATGCCACAGCCCAAGCCTTTCACCATGCCCATGCCACAGCCCAAGCCTGACCACATGCCCATGCCACAGCTCAAGCCAGTTCCCATGCCTGTCCCCAGGCAACAGCAGCAACCCCGGCCTCCTGCCCGGCCCCCTGAGGTGCTCTGCGTCCCCTGCCAGCCTCCTGCCCAATCTTGTCTTGTCTCCCCTCGCCAAATGTGTTGCGTGATTAGGGACGTCTGGGATTCCTCCCTTGAGGGAGGGGTTCTGTCACGCAATGGTGAAATTTAGTTGGGTTTTTGTCTTGTCTCCATGTTTTGTCTCGTCATTTCCTGTTTAATTTTGAAAATGTTTCCTCCTCGTTTCTGGTCACTTGCCCTTCCTCATGTGTTTGTCTGTGTTTCCACTGGTTCAGTTCTGTCCTTGTCGGTTCATTTTATTCATAGTCTTGTCTTTGACACAGTCACGCCTGTTTTTGAGCTAAAATAAAGGATTTTTTTGTCACAACGCTTCTGCGCCTGGGTCCTACTTCCGCTATTCACGACACACGACAAAAGTAACAGTTGGACAAATCAAACACAAAATGTAAGCAAGTACTTAATATTTCTGGAATATAACTTCAGTTATGCTTCAGTTAGTTCTCCAAGCAAACTCAGTCACTATTCAGTCACTTGTTTAGAACATCAGCCTACAGTAAAAATAATACAATGTATCCTTGAACAATGGTCACTGTGGAAAATGACATTCAACATTTAAACATTCAAAAAGCAGTGAAATTATCTTCCTTTGGCTTCTTTGCAACCTGGAAAAAATGACAAAGCACTTCAAAATGATTTCATTGGTATTTCCTGGTCATTTTAAATCCTATCTCAAACCTTTTAACTTCTGTTTGTACCTGTTTTAATTGATTTTGTTCTTACTCTAGTTATCAATTGTATCATATGCTTAAATAAAGGCAGATGAATAAACATTAGTAAAGTTTCCTGTTGAATAAGCTGCTCAGAGAACATTTTGTAAAACAATCAATATAAAAAAATCAATGAAGGCTTCAATGCCAACTAACAAATTCATGAATTTGCATGAACTTAAGCTAATTTATATGAATGATTATGAACTTTGTCATTGAATTCTTAAGACATGTAACTGTAACTTGGTGCATGTGCAGTGCTAAACCTGTTTTTATCTCACACACTGCGAGCCTTTACAGTAAAGCCCGACATGCACCAACATCTACTGTTACGATAATGTGAGCTCACATCACGAGGACTCAGCCCGTAGAAAATGTGCTCTAGCAAAGACATCTGTACTAGTGAAACTCTGTTGGTCTTCCTCATGATAACACTGGACATTTCCTGCAGACATAAAGAGCAACGAAATCCATCTTTAATAATTTAGGCAGGAGATTTGTGTGATTTGAAGGTTTCCTGTGGAGACAATTTACTAACAGAAACTGAGAGAAAAGAGACAAATAGTTAAAAAAAAAACATGATGGATCCTGTAGAGTCTGTGTGTTTTGTTACGTTTGATAAAATGGAGATCAGAACTAAAACATGATGACAATTAATCTGAATACGTTTCCTGCTTCACTTTTTATTGGTTTCCACACAAAGTTTTCCAGTTGAAAAGAATCACAGCAGGTTACAGGTTACATGAACATCCAGAAAACATCAGGAATCATTTACATTTTCTACATTTAGCAGGTTTTCTTATTCAGAGAGAAACAGCAGAGAAAACTTCAGCTCTTAAATCACCAACATGAACCCAAACTCACATGTCCAGCTTAAAACTCACATGTCCACCTTAAAACTCACATGTCCACCTTAAATAAAAGTTCAACATGCAGTAACTGATTCTTGGCTGCTGGTCTTCATGGCTCCACACAAAGTCAACATCAGAAAACATTAACAAACATTTAAAATGACACAGTATCAATAAAAAACTAAAGGCTGAAGAGACCAAATATAAAGATGAGAAAATAAGTCAAATCATTTTATGTTTGACAAAAACAGCAACAAGTGAAACAACATGAACATATTTAGGAATAATGAGACAGCAGGAGGACAGAAGCTTCAGAGGTTAAATTCAGTGACTTTTCCCTTTAAGAAATAAATGAGAGTAATTATAAGAACCATCATCATCGTCTCTAACTGCTCTGTTCCACTGTCATAGAGACCTTCAGTGGGGAAATCTTCAGTGGGAGTTTATCCGCAATGCAAATGTATGGAAACAGTCTGTCAGTGAAAGTGTGTGTGAAGGTGTGTATGTGTGTGTTAGTATCAGGATCAGAGAACGACAGATTTCCTCTGTTCCAGTCCAGATTCACTCTGATCCTCTGGAGCTTCTTCTTCACAGAGAGATCAGTGTCTGGAGCTGATGGTGAACATGCTGAGTATTTATCATTATAGAACCCTATTCTCCAGAATCCAGACAGTATGTTTCCCTTCCTCTGGACAGACTCTGACAACACACCCAGTATCCATCTTGTATTGTCTCCAACCTCGACATCCCAGCTGTGAGTCCCTGAGTTAAAACCCTCAGAGCCCAGGACAATGGGGATTATTAACCTCTCTGGATTATCAGGAAGCTGCTGTATCTCTCCTACTGTCACACTGGTCAGATCTTCAGACAGGATGAGTTCTGGATGAGCAGTGTTTGGATCCAGAATGACAGGAGTGTAGGAGACCATCTCCTTCATCTTGTTCCAGATGTTGAAGGTCAGGTTGCCCAGGTGTTTGGCCTGGTCTATCAGAGCTCCTGAGGGCAGCTGTGGATCATCCAGCAGGGGGCAGCGCTGGACTCTTTCCACTGCAGCCTTGTAGTTGTTGAGGAATGAGACGTCTTCAGCTCTCAGCTCCTCCTCTGTGGCTCTGACTGTGTGTGAAAGAGCTGCTATCTCTCTGCTCAGAGCCTCCATCTTCTCCTTCATCATCTGACTCTTCTGCTCCTCTTCCTCCCTCAGAGCAGCCATCCTGGCCTCCTCTTCCTCTTCTAGAAACTGGTGAAGCTTCTTAAACTGCTCCTTAATCTGCCTCTCTGTGTGTCGGGCCTGGACCTTAATGTGTTCTGCTGTTTGATCAAACTTCACTTTAACTTCTTCACAAACCTTTAACTTCTCCTTTAAGGTCTTCAGAGTTTCCTCAAGTTCCTTCTTGTGTTGTCGTGCAGCTTCATCGATGGGTCTGAATCTGTGGTTGGTGTGTTTTTCTGAATCTCTGCAGACGAGACACACTGGCTGCTGATGGTCCAGACAGAAGAGTTTGAGTTTCTCAGAGTGCAGACTGCAGAGAGCCTCTGAAGCTCTCTGATCTCTGTCCTGTAAGAAGGACTCACACAGCTTCTTTAACACCAGGTTACAAGGTGGATGTTCCTTTGAAGATCTTCTCTTACAAACTGGACACTCACATGTTTGTTTCTCTCTCCACCAGCTCTTCAGACAGTCTTTACAGAAGCTGTGGCTACATGACAGAACAACAGGATCTCTAAAGACGTCATGACAGACCGGACAGCAGAGATCCTCCTCTGATCTGGAAGCCATTTTGTCTCCAAGTGAAGCTGAAAACACAGCAGACAGAAAGTACAGTCAGTCATGGCTCCCCTCCCTCCTCTACTAACTTCACTGACATTTACTTTCACTTTGACTCCAGTTTTTAGTCAAACTCACATTCAGTGTGTGGAGAGTCAGCAGGTTGAAGCAGCAGAGTTCTAGTTTTCCACTTTTCTCTCCTGTAGCTGTACTCACTCAGAGGAAGTTGTTAGTTTGGTCTGAAGGTGAATCTGATCGTCTGTTTTTCAGTCTGTGTGTCTCTTTAGAGTCGAAGAATAAACTGTTTCCTGCTTTGTCTCGGGTGAGTCAGCTGATGGGTGGAGCTTAGTCACACCTCTTCTAATAAATGCTGTTGGTTCACTTGTAACACAGAGTGTGTTTCATTCCAGTGTTCAGAAACACACCTACCAGCATATCTACAGATCACAGACTAACAGGTTTTACCTGATTTTAGTGAGATGAGGGGAGGAGCTTTGTCAGATCTCTTCTAATAAATGATGTTGCTTCACATGTAACACAGAGTGTGTTTAGTTCCAAGGTTCAAAAATACAGCTACAAACAGCTCTAAAGATAAATGAATAACAGGTTTTATCTGATTTTATCTCTGTATAATGCAGAGATTCATGACTTTTATGAAGCTTAGAAAAGAAAATGTCATTCAGAGGATCAGTGGTTCTGTTGTGATGGAGCTTTTATTGTGAAGGAACTTAAGTTACACATAGCAGTGGTGTAGGTAGAAATTGTATTTTGTGTGAATCATCTTTTCCCAGAAAAACTGACTTACAAAAAGTTAGAAGAAAAAAGAACAAACAGAAAAACAAGTGACCAGGTTACTTTGCAACGTTCTGCATCACAAAGTCAATAACAGTAAAACTCTGTCTATCAAACATGCTCAACCAACAGAGCACCAGACTATAAAGACTGAACACAACTGTTCAGATAAAAAGTGTCTTTTATAGCCTGACCAGACTAAAACAGAGTGTGTTTCATTTTAAAGAAAAACACAGCAGACTGTACACTTGTGTTCAGGCTGCTTCCTGTTTGTTTCGAATAGAAGTTATTTCCAGGAGACAGAGGAGAGCAGCTGAGGCTCGTTGCGAGGTCGTGACCTCTGGGTTTGTCATCGCAGCAGACAGACGGATGTCTCATCACCTGCCATGCATGTGTGCTTCTCTCTCTCTCTCTCTCCCCAGGTGTCGTCTCCTCCATCTTTCATCCTCAAACTCTTTATGTTCCTTCTCCTTTCCTCCCCTTCTCTCTATGCCCCTCACGTATTTCCATCCCTCCTTCCTCCCCCTTGTTGCTCTCTCTCTCTCTCTCTCTCTGCCTCTCTGCCCTGTGGGGTCGTCCTCAGCGAGCCGCTGGAGAGTGAGGATGATTGAGATGGATGTCCCGCTGGTTGGCTGAAGGACTGAGAGACCCTGCTGAGGTCCAAACGGTAGCGGCTCTGAGTCGATGCTCCGTTAGGCGGCCTTTTGTCAAATCAGCCGCTGATTGATGGTGTTTGACAAGTGCGTGAAAAGGTTTGAAGACAGCAGGCAGGTTTGTTGTCCAAACAGCTGCCACATGCTCCCACTTTACATCTATTAAGATATTGCAGAGTCCAGAGTGTCAGCAGTTAACCCCAATAAAGAAAACACGGATCTCTAGCATGTAGGTCATGTAAATGTCCTGAAGCAGCTGTAATGTATATTTATAACAGCTGTGTGAGCCGACGGTGTGCGACGTGTTGGGTCGTAGTTAAAGCCTGCAGAGGATTAGCA
This sequence comes from Euthynnus affinis, assembly GCA_029490765.1. Classification (NCBI taxonomy): domain Eukaryota; kingdom Metazoa; phylum Chordata; class Actinopteri; order Scombriformes; family Scombridae; genus Euthynnus; species Euthynnus affinis. The sequence continues at coordinate 35,080,675 of CM055840.1, forward strand.
GCATAAAATGTAAATATAACATCAAAATTACTCTTATAAATATATTTAGTTACTTCTGTACTCTGTAGCTGTTGGCAGTAATGATCTACTTTGGCTTCTATTAGAGCTGCAACTAACCGTTTATTCCTCCTTTGGTGATAAAACAGTTCAATCAATTGGCTCTTCTGGACTTTCCAGATGTTATCGGACCAAATGGATCAAATTCTGATGGTGAAATGAATAATTTTGTGAAGGTTGTGACATTAAAAGAAAAAGTATCCTCTGTTTTCCCATGACTGTTTGCAGGAAAAATGCTTTTCGGGTCCCTGAGGGTCCCGGAAGTTGTAATAATTTAGTTAATTACACAGTTTGGCCACTCTAATAGAGGCTTGGTAGTGAAAGTGAACTTTGACAAAGACTTCCTGTCTACTACTGTGCTAATAAATAATGTCGCTGATTGGCCACCCAGAGTATCACATTAATGATTACAGCAGATAATATCTCAATATCTCCACCAGAAAGTCAATCTAATGAGCTCCAGACATCAAGTATCTATAGACGACAGTAGTAGCTTGCTTTCTAAATAAAGAAAATAGAAATACAAATACAAAGAAATACATTTGTTCATTGACAAAGCTCAAAATACATTTTTTAGAAGAAAATCAAGAACAAAAAACATCTTTTAACAACCCTTTCAGCATCTTCTAACCATCTGGATGAGGAAAGCATCCATCCATCCACGACCTTCAACCATTTTCTTCATCCAAACAAAGATGGCAGCTAAAATCTCAACCTGTGTAAAAGGTTAAAAGAAGTGTGATACTACAGCCACAAAACTCTCCTTGTCCAGGTAATGAATGAGGACAGCAGCTGCGAGGTGTTTATCTCCTGTATTGACGTTCCAGTTAATTGCATCTGTTGCATTCTGCTCATTGGGCAGTGAAGCGTCTATCTAACCTGCTGGTTACAAGTGTATTTTTATTCATTTGTGTGTTGTTTCTGTTCTCAGATTAAACCAGAATAAACCTTTGTAGTGCAAAATCAAACCAAGACAACTAATAAATCTCTCTCTGATCATGTTTCTGTATAATAAGATAAAACCTCCTGTTGTTGATCGTCCTTCCTCTCCAGGAGAGACGACAGATTAACGAGCTCCTCGCTCCCTCTAGTGACGGGGAGCACTTCCTGTTCAAGTCCTCTCCTTTCCTGTGTGTTTTTCATTGTTTTGCAGCTGTTTCTTGTTTTCGGAGCACATTTCTCATAAAGTCTGTTTGCTTTTTCTTTTATGTTTTGTTCTCATTTTACAGTGGAAACCTAAGTTGTACACAAGACAAACCTTTTAGCCTTCTGACGGCCGTGTTGCTGCTTCAGTCACTGACTCAGCAGCTCTTTATGATCTCTGGTTGTAACATTCATTTGAAGAGTTTCTATCATCTCAAATTTCTGAAAATGTGTCAGTAAACATCACTGGAGCTTTAAACCGGTCATCCCTCGTCTTCTGTACCTACCATTCTGATATCCTCTGATGTCGAGTCTCCGGCGACGCAGCGTGTTGTCCTCAGTCAGCTGAATGAGTGTGGCAGTCGCAGCCTCGAGGGTCAGTAAACACATCTCAGACACCTACATGAGTAGAAAGGTGGGAGCTGTGAGCTTCTAGCTCCGGGATAGGTGCATTCGTTTGAATCACTTTCAGAGTAAATGATGAAAAAATACCGAGGTGACTTACTGTACCATAGAAACATGTTTTTTTTTAATAAAGTGGCTGCAGGTAAACTCTGCTGACACATGAGAGGATGGATGGATTACTCTGTTCTTGTTGGAAAGTCACAGAGCTCCGTCAAAGCAGAGATGATGTCTGATTGTGTTTTTGGTTGTTTTTGTGTTTGCTGCAAACCCTGATCAGTCTTTTAATATTTAATATCTGCCAACCGAACCCACGTTTTTGTGTTTTTTAAACTGTATTGTAGCAGCAGCACGACATACTGACGCTACAGTAACATTTCATTAAGTTACAGTAACATTAATGTATTCATTTAAATCAGATCAGCAGGATATCTCTGCTTTAAGACCACCTCTGACTTTTTTTTGATGGTTTCCTATAATATTCTTCTTATAATGTCTAATGTATAAAATTCTTTCTGTAATATTCTCTGTAATGTAGCAGGAAGCTTTGGACCGGAGTCACACAGCCTCTCATCTCCAGTTTGAACTGAGATGATTCAAAAACAACCACAAAATGTCAGAAAACCACTACAAAGAGACGCAAAACGACCACAAAGTTCAGGATAAGAAAGTTCATCCAGCGAACTGGAACTAAAGCGAAAGGATGTGACATCATTTTGAGCCAATCCCGCAGTTATTATGAGAATGTTGAGCACACACACTACACTTTTCTCAAACCAGCATAAATCAAATGTACAAACTACAGATGGGAAGATTCACATTTATGCACTGACATAAACGTCCATGATGAAGTTCTCTAATTAAAAAAGCAGCAGATACAAACATGGATGAACTCACAATGCATGTTTTCACATCTTTGCATCAGTAAATATAGTAGCAGAGGCCCTATGCCTTTACTATTTAGAAATATAATACATAATATAATCCTCCTCTCTAGACTGTTTCTCATGTAACAGCTGTGGTGCGCTGCCAAAACGTTCCCGGGTAACTTGCTCTCTAGAATCAACCCAGTCGCCAGAAGAAAACGTCGGCATTGAACGTTTCTGCAAACCACAGAAACGTTGACTATAAACGCTTCAACATGTGAAATACGCATCATATCAACATTTCTACCTGTTGAATAATGATGTTTTACGGTGTGACGACGCTGTGGTTCAGGTCTGGATAGGTTTAGGCACAAAGACCACTTGGTTAGGGTTTAGAGAAAAGATGGTTTGGGTTCAAATAAAAAAATAAACCATAAAATAAAAACGGCCGGTTTTCCCGCCAGAAAAACGTCTGCAAATGTCCTGACGTCTCGCCAAAAACACTCGCTTTTGTTGGTTGAAACAGGAAGTGGACATTTGTTTCGAGTTGGTCTCACACGGTGTTCTCTGCTGACTTCCATCAAACTTACTAACCATCCACCGACTCCTCCTCCTGATAGGAAAGTCAGCTCATATAGATCGCATGTGAACTACGTCACTTTACAAACGTTGATATGATACGTTTTATTGGTATTTTGATATGATACATGTTGTTGAAATGTTAATATGCTAAACTGGAGACAGAGAACGCTGCAATTGTTTCTTTAAAAGGTCAAAAAGAAACAAGATAAATAAATATGTAAAGTGAAAATGTCACATTTTTTTTGTTAATTTATGATTTGCGTATGCTTTTGAAGTAAAATCAAACTCTCTGTTGTGTCATTCCTTTGCATCATGTTGAATCACACTGTGTAGTTGCTTCATATGTATCTTTAACGTGCGGCATCGTCCTCGGTGATGATGACGCATGCAGGTAGTTTCTTGTTGCGACAGAAGCCGCTCTGCATCATAACGGGCTGATTTCAGTCGCTGTGTTAAAATGATTCAGCTCGCAGTGCTTACTTACACACCTAACAAAGCATTGAGAGAGAGAGAGAGCGCCGAGCAGCAGATGCAGACTATTTCACTCCTCACTGGCTTTTAGATGGCTGCTGCTCATTGTGTTTGCTCCCTCATAATCACTTTTTAATGGCTTTCTGTTGCCGTTGCAGCTGTGAGGCCGAGCGGAGGTCCTGCACTTTCCTCCACCTGCGTTTTTGTCCATATGGAGTAAAGATGAGTAACAGCAGGGTCTGAATTATAAAAAAAAAAAAAAAAACAGCCCAGGACACGATCATCTCCGAGAGACCGTAACGAGCCGACTGGCCGTAACGAGCTCTCCTCTCTCCCACACATGATTTAATCCAAATATAAGCCAACTAAACGGCTCCACTGCCAATAATTCAATCAGCACTCAATCATCATCAGGATCAATTTTGTCTTTACTTCATTAACCTCGAACAAAAAGTCAACAAAGCAACACAAACAGTGAGTTCAATCAGTTCTTCAAGTAGAGATAAACACATTCAATTTAGTTCGTTTAGTTCTTATTAAAGAATAATAACAGTGAAAGAAATAGAATAAAATACAGAGCATCATGAAATAGTGTCTTTTTCTTATTGTTGGTATTAAATTCTTCTTTATTATATTCTCTGTACTTTTATTTGACTGATTTAGAGCTGAATTGTTTTAATTTTGTCTTTATAATGTAAAGAATTTAACTTCTTCAAGTAAAGTTTATCATTGATGTTCAATTTTAAATGTGTCAAAGAAAAGATTTATGACATTTACATAAATATTTATAAGATATAATTGATTTAGTTTGTTATGGTATGTATATTTCACTTTATTGTCATCAGATTGATCAAAAAACCTAAAGAAAGCTTTCAAGTTCTGCATGTTTTATGTAGAATAATAAATAAAATTCTGCTTAAAGAAGTCTTCACTTGTTTTGTTAAAAGGCAAAACAACAACAACAACAACAACAACAACACAAAAAGTGAGTTCAGAAGTCCGTTTCACAAAGCAGGTTTATTGAAAACTCCGAGTTTGTTAACCCAGAAATGAGGGAAACTCAGAGTTTTCCATTTCATAAAGGGTTAGCTCTAGCCTGTTTCACAAAGAGCGGTTACTTAATCTCTCGGTCAGTTACCGTAGTAACAGGATCTATGAACCTAACCTGGTCGGGACCAGGTTTTTCTTAATGAACCTGGAGTTTCTCTCTGTCTCCGCCCTCTTTCAGAGCCACACACTCCGTTTCATTTCCTCATTGATTCAGTCAGCAGGCGAGTTTTTCAATTTGTGATTAAAAAAAATCATTAAAACAATCAGAGTCAGTGGGCTATATAAGAAGTCCATTAGGCACAGTAGGTGGCGACTTTTTTCATCATCATGGCATGTCCATTTATTAACCATCCCGTGGATGAAGGTGCAGCATTACTGTGGAGAGAATTAAACAGGCCTCTTCGTCGGAATATAGTTCTTAGGAATATATAAGACCGCGCATAGATGTTCTGGGATTTCCAGACAGCCATCTTTTTAATGGAGATTATTCCCTATCTTTATTCAGGAGCGTAGTATATAAATTTGAGAGCAAACTTTATTGATTTCACGTTCAAATTTTGTAATTTGTCCCTCAAAACCCTCCCCTCGCACTCAAACAGCCTCTGCTTGCGCTCAGATTTGCTCCGCTTGTGCTCAAACTGTGTGCTCGCACTCGGATACAATGTTGCTCGCGCTCAAACTTCAACTCTTCTCCTTGCACTCAGGTTTCTTCTGCACGCTCGCTAAGTTTCTGCTCACGGATTTCTCCACTGCGCTTGGATTTTTTTTGTGTAGCAACAAGCATAACAACCAGCCTGTCAGAATCATCCAATCAATAGAATGCCTGGTTTTGGGTTGACCAGTGAAATGGAGCCTGCCTCCTTGCGTTAGTCAAAGTCAAGGATCTCAAGTAAGTTTTTTTTTTTTTAACATTTTTTTAACATTTTTTTATGCTGCTATTACTCGCAAGTAACTAAAAGTACACTATGCATTACAAGAGAGTTTGATGGTCTTCTGCTGAGTGACAGGGGTTACCCATGCCAACCAAGGCTGCTGACCCCTTACCCTGACTCTGAACCAGGCCCCCAACAGAACTTCAACCGGGCTCACTGCAGGACGAGAGCCCGGGTGGAGATGACTATAGGCCTGCTGAAAGCCCGTTTCCAGTGCCTACGTCACCTCAGGGTGACCCCTGAGACGGCCTGTGATATCATTGCGGCATGTGTTGTGTTGTTCTCCATAATATTGCCACTGTTAGAGGAGAGCAACACCCTGCCCTACAGTCTGAAGACCCTGATGATGACCCCATCCACCTGCCAGCAATCCAGGATGGCAGAGCAGTGCGAGACAGCATATGCAACAACCACTTCAGAGATGAAGTCACCATCATCACCACCACCATCAAATAAAGCCATAATACACATTTCATTTGGTCTTCTTTATTTCCTACAAAAACTAGTTTAGTTCACGTTCCAATAGTTAAGTTAGTAAGTTAAGAATTTAACTAATTTAAGTAAAGTTTATTGTCGTTGTTGTTATTGATGTCATATTTAAGTCACTTTATTGTAAAATTTATTTTTTATTTGTCTGTGAGCACATTTAGAAATACAGATTGGTCCAAAAAAACCTTAAGAAAGCTTTCAAGTTTTTGCTCTGATGATGTAAAATAATAAATAAAACTCGGCTTAAAGAAGTCTTGACTTGTTTTGTTAAATGTTAAAAAGCATTTCTTGTGGTTTTTTTGTCAGATATTTGGTGTTTAACCGTCTCTCAGCTCCGTCACCGGATGCCTTCCAGCTCTGTGCTTCTTAAAGCATCTTTACCGTCTTCAGGTAACGATGCTCTCGTCTCTAATAGAAACATATTCTCAGCTTCAGACCTGCAGAGATCTCCTCCTCCTCTACCTCCCGGTGAAAGTGTGGCAGCTCTTTGTTCTCCGTCTGAATCTCAGCCTTCACACTGCAGGCTACATGACAACATCACCACCCAGCTCCTCTCCGTAATTGTAGGTTTTAACACAAAAGCCAGATGGAGCAGGAGAGAAAGCGAGATAACGTCTGAGACATGAAGGGAGCTGCGGCGGGAACCTCAATGTACTGATGTGTGTGTTTTCATGAGGGAATAGAAATCATCACATCAGAGATCTCTCTCCAATCGCAGCTGTTATTGTCTCCGGGTGACATCGCTGTAGCCTCCACGTGTTCTTACATTTTTCAGCTGAGTTGAACCTTCAGCAGCTCTGAAGCTACGCTGTTAAGTCAATTTATTTATAGAGCCAGAGGCGCCGGGTTCATTTCAGAAGGGCGGAAAACTGTGTGTGTTAATGTGTGTAGCTGTTAGATGGAGACTCACTAAACTTTTGCACCACATGGTGGCGCTAACTGCTACTTGTGGGATTTGATACCATAAGTTTCTTTCTGCAGCCAATAGGAATGTTGTCCCGCTCCATATCCGTCCATATTTATTGATTACTTTCAATCATCAACTTGCCGTGCTGTTGTGAAAATGACATTCAAAGCCTACAAGAGCTTCAATACACTTTGGGAAAACCTCGATTTCCTTTACTGAAAACAGAAACGTCGTTTCAATGCGACTCAAACAGACTTAAACAGCGTTGACACGGTTTCATTGGTTGCTATGTATGTTGTAGTCGACTCACTAAATCCCGAGTCGAGCCTCGAGTCCCCAATGTTTGAGTCTGAGTCCAAGTCCGTGTCATCAAGGTGGACTCTGAGCCGACATACAAATGAACAGGTTTACATTATACACTGTAGGAGCCACCTGGCGATCCTCTATAAGTAGGAACCAAACTGTGTTTGTTCAGGTGCCGCCTGGAAGGGGAAACAGTTTTTGACCACCCACTACGCGTCTCACACACACACACACACACACACACAAGTCGAGGTAGCTTGTTGTTTTGTGATGTTTGTAACTTGATGGAATAAATGGATCCAGTTCAACTTGGAAGAATTGTTTGGACAATAATTAATTTAATTCAAGGTAAAATAGTCCGTGGTGGAGCACCTCAGTGGCTTAAAGCGCTACTATATCTATATACATCATATTAATATTAATGATGCACCAACTGTTGTTTTCTTGGCTGAGATTTCCAGCTTTTTAAAAGTGCGACCTGCCGACTCTGATTTTCCTTCTTTATAAGAATTAAATATGTGTTTTTGTATTTTTGGACTTAAAGGTACAGAACTACAGATTGTGAGCTTCATGTCTTCTTCCACACTGACAACATGCTGTGTGTGTGTGACAGGAACCATAGAGCAAAAACTGGATATATGAGACAGATCTGATGGCCAATCAGTGGCCGATCGATCAGTGCATTTTTTAATATAATGTCTGAGTGGATGGATGAGTTATTGAAATGTCTTTTTACCGTAAGTGTTGTAGTATAGGGGCATTTATGGGGATACAGTCCCCCTTTAAAGACAATGACAGTTGACCAAAGTGCTTTACAGAGACAGAGAAATACAAATGAAAACACAGAGATAGGATCAAGGGGGAAATTAATAAAAGCATAGAATACATTAATAAAAATTAGATTAAAAAAAAACCAGAGTTTCTCTTCTTGGTAGCAGTGAGGAGTCGCACTGCTGCGTTCTGAACCGGCTGCAGGCGAGATAAAGCCGACTGACTGATTCCTACACACAGAGAGTTACAACAGCCAATGCAGGAGGAGATAAAAGAATAATATACTGAAAACAGATAAATTGGACATGAAAAATGGGGGAGATGTTTGCCTAATGTGTGGCTAGTAACGTTCAGCAGCCTCAGTTCATTAAAAAATGGTCACACAGTTTTAGAGTTGTCTCTAATGTGAGTATATGGAGGTATGGAGGAGGGGTTAGTGTAGTCTGGAGGGCGTGGTGTCCCAGGTAATGTCATACATTTCTCTAATGAAGTGGATTAATTCACTAAGTTAAAAAAAGCCAATTCAGACATGACGCCACCTTCTCTTCATCCCTGCTGATCCCGTCCTTCTCCTCTTCCGGCCTTTGACTCGACGCCTCTGGAGCTCCTGCAGGCTGAGCTCTCCCATTGGAGACACTGCGTCTCTGCAGCACGCCGCCGATCAGAGACGGACAGCCGCCTCACCTCAGCCCTCTGAGGGGTTTTTTTTTAAAGCCAAACTAAAATGCATTTTGCTGCAATAAAAAGGTTCAAACCTCGCCGACGTGAGTCAAACCTGCAGAAATGTTCTGAGAAGTCAAAGCTGATAGTTTCAGCAGCAGGACTCGTCTGATAAAAGGTTTCCCGAGAAATGTGACATTTTCAACTCAAGCTCTCATGTTACATCACATGCTTAAAAAGAGTCCTGCACAGATTTATTATTCCTTCATTCAAAAGCAGAAACATCTGCAGAACTGAAACGTCTTTAATCGACCTTTAGACGTCAAACACAGTCTGACATTTACTGAACGTTTCACTCCTTCCTGTACTGTGTGTATACATATATTCACTATCTACAACATCAGCAACTTGACAAACACATTAATTAACAATATTTTCTCATTATATGGAGGGAAAACATACTTTAACATGTTGGAAATAAATGTTTTCACGTTTTTTTTGTGTCTGTAAATCCATAAATAAATCATATCATAATAAATAGATTCATAAACACTTATAAATGTCCTCAACGTTATAAAAAGCCAAACTCAAACTTCCAGGTTTTGTTCCAGAAGTAAGAAAACCTCATTAAAAAAATCTCATTAACATGTTAAACTGCACTAATGAGTTCAAACGCAGCCTCGGATCTCAGCGGCACGTCGTGTGTTTCGCTTCATGCGTTTAAATAAAGACGGAAGTTTTCTGAAAAAAATAAAAGTCTAATATCATCGTTTATTCAATATTTATGTTGTTCAGCACAGATGTGAGGAGACGAGTCCGTGAGAGAGAGAGAGAGTGAAGTGTCTGCTGTTAGTTTATGAAAATATGAAATATGTCGTGCTGGATGTTTTCCTGGAAAGAGGAGTTAAAATAAATATGGTGAGTGTTTCCTGAAACCTCATCGCAGCGCGTCCTGGAACAACTTGACAGCTCAAGTTAACAAGCTCTCCTCACAGGAAAAGAAAACTTCTATATAAAAAAAATAAAAAATAAATCATTTTACTGCCCGTGACCTCCCTCTCTCTCTCTCTCTCTCCCTCTCCCTCTCTCTCTGCAGGTCTGTGTAACCTCACAGTGGACCTCGGCTTCACAAGGAAAATTGTTTCTGTCTGAGTTCAGGGACTCGGGATCGTGTGGCTGCATTTGCTTTGTAGGATAATTGTGGAAAGAAAAAAAAAAAAAATCACAGTTTGCAGAATCCGTCGAGGCCGCGCCGACCTTTATTTTCAAAAAAGGTCGGGGAGTGCGGGCGGACGTGCACATCCAATAAACTTCAAACAGGCGCCGGACCGAAAGAAACAATACAGGAGGTGTTGAGGAGGTTACAGAGAAAGCTCTGGCACATCATAGATACAGACTCTTCACTGAAAGGATGTTTTAATAACCTTCCTCCTGTTGTTTTTACCTCCATCTCCGCCTCAGTCAGGTCCCTCCTGGCAATTACAAACCGAGACATTTTACATAGAAAACTCTTCGATCATCAGGAAGAAGCTTCAATGTCAAAAGAACATTATAGCTTGCAACATGAAAAATGTAATGTTTATGCTTAAATGTCCCTGTGGTCTTGCTTATATTGCCTTTAAGGCCTTTAAACTAGGAACAGAGATGTGCCGTTTGTAAGCAGGATGTAACGAGAGACCAGCTGCTGTCCGTCCATTTTTTTAAAAAAAACACCCAGCATGCATTTCCACTCTCAGATATATCGGCGTGGAGGCTATTAAAACGCCGTCGTAAGAGGAGGCGACTCTCTGCTCCTCCTCTGAACTGATCTGGATTCATAAACTGGGTCTGAATGAGACGGCTTTAACGTCAGACACTTCCTGTCATTGTTGCTGCCATGTTCTCGTCAGGTAGAATTCATTCCTGGGCTGCATGATTTTAAATATGACGTGGTTATCCTCTGTGTTTTTTTAATATTTGGGTGCATCTGAGGGTTTTAATTTGTCGAATCCCACTTAAAATATAGAGATGTCTTTATTTAAATAAAACCATATTGAAGGTATGACTGCTTGATGTATGTCTATTGTTCTTTACATTATATATATCTACATGTTATGTGTGTGTTGATATTTTTCTTTAAGACGAGTGAGTGTGTGTGTTTTGTTCAGTCTGAAGAAGAGCACGCAGCTCCAAACGTCTCATTAAACCTTCATCCCTCTCTTTCACATCTTTCTTGTCTATTTCAAAGTATTCCCTCTTAAATGTTTCATCTTCACTTACAAACACAGAAACAGAAATTATTGGACTCGTGTTCTGTATGATCTCCTTCTTTTCACATGTTTCATATCATCCACAGCCTGCCATGATATATCTACATATAAATATAAAACAAAGTCATATATGTGTGTGTGTGCTCAAGGCGACGGCCGTTTCAAAACAAAATTTATGTTCAATTAAAGATGCAACACTTTCTCAACCATGAAATTGTATCTGAGGGAGATGAAGCTGAATTAAAACACAAAGAAAAACAATCAGGATGGGAAACCTTTCAGGCAACCAGTCTGAATCCTCCTGAATAAAACATAATTAATAGCTTTAATGAACTGATGTGGAGAGCTGGGAAAAATTTGCGTTAAAGAGGACTCATTTTAGTATTTTATTGTCACGTCCATTATGAGGAAATTATATAGCTTTAAAACCAAATATTGCAGCAGCAGCAGCAGCAGCAGCAGCAGCCGTATTAAAAAGCATAAAATGTGCCAAAAGATAATGGAATAAACAGCAGATCACAGTTAATGTGTTCGTCTCATTAAGCCGCAGAGAAAACGTCCATAAAATAAAACCGCAGTGTGTCGACTTCACACTGATAAACAGAACAATTCAACCCAGTTTACCAGAACTCCCTTTTATTATTCACTCCATCACTTCATACATACAGTAACAGTGGAAGTAAAAGAGCTGCAGAGGTGAGTAAAAGCTGAATTAAAAAGGTTTGGCTTTTATTTTGTTGATGAGCAGAGACTAAACCTGTGCAGACTGGGAGGATCCTGTTCTGCAGTCAGAACACGGAGGATGCCGGAGATCAAAGCCCGGACCCGTCAGCTGCTGACCCCCGTACAAGCGGCTCATGACCTTTTTTCCATCTGCACTGTAGGCTGCACCGAGTCAAACCCATGCTGTGTTGATTTGTGCTTCCGTTAACAGTTTAAAAAGCAGCAAGTTGCACCCAAGATGGATCATTTCTGCAGCGCCTAACCCGCCTCCAGGCTGGTTGTGGTGACATCATATGGGCTTCGTCATTATTCAGGGACGAATGATGAATATTTTTTAAAGGTGTGAATCACTGCATCCCTTCAAATGAGCCTTTATTCAACACTTTGGGGGAGAAAAGACTCAGCAACAATGAACACAAACAGCCGTGATTGTGGTGCCAAAGCTGCAGATCCCGAAGGCCAACAAGGCCTCAGCTTCATATGCTTTGAGCCTTTCCTCATATATATATTTCTGCCCCTGAAACAGAGTGGAGCTGAAAGTGGAGCGACAGGGAGGGAGGGGGAAGGAATATGATGCTGCACAACAAGATGCATACAGGCTGTGGAGGTGTTAACAGGAAGTAAAGTTGCTTTTGTGTTTCAGACTTTCCTCCACATTGCAGCACAGAGATTGGTCCATCATGAAAATTATAACGCATATGTTATACATGACATGTATTTGCTTCTTTTACTTCTCCAGTATTTTGCATCTGTAACATCATCTACTGAAATGTTGGTGCAGGCGTGTTGTTTAAAGTGCCGGTGAGACGTTGAAGCGGTTTATAATACTCACAACTCTGGAAAGTTTGTTTACTAGTGCGCACATGTGGCACATGTATGTGTCCGTGGAGCCCAACAGTATGAACTGAACCACCTCTGCAGTCTGTATGAAAGTCCACAGCTGTCCACAGAGCACAGAAAGTAAAGGTCTTAACACACACATGTACTTTTTGGCTCCTGCACGTCTCAAAAAAGCAAAGAGAAAAGAGAATTTCGAGCATTTAGTCTGCAAATGAAACACAAGTCCTGCTTACTGAGCAGCGAGAAGTCCGTGCAGGTTAACTCAGCTGGTGCAACAAGAAATGAGAAGATCATTCAAGACGTTACAGACAAGCTCAAACAACAGTACAAGAAAGTTGTTAACCACATTTAACACCAGCGGGGCGGACAGGAAAACATCCTGTTGGTTCGACACAATGGACGCGGTGCTGGGAGGGCGGCCCGCGACAAACGGAGGCCAAAGGATAGAGTCAGCAGCGCTCCTTCTGAACGTGATGAGACGGTGGTGGAGTAAGCTAGCGTATCAGTCAACGGCTATCTGCTGGCTAACATTATCTAAAGTCCTTGTTAGCTAATGTTAGCACATTAAACTAGCCTAAAGTTCTCTCTCTTTTTTAATTTCACACATGCCTTGGCAGAAAAGTTGATCGCTCCATTTGGAAGTTAATGCTTTATTGGCAGCCGTTTTACTTCCACTGTTTACTTCCTGCCTCATAAATCAACACTGTGTTATATCGACAGCGTGCAGCAAACTGTACCGTCAGTGTATTAACTAGGTAGCGACATATGGCGCTGTGCGTCCAGAGCCAGAAGCTAATCTTTATTTATCGTGTTTTTCACTTGCTGAGTCACACGAGGAGCCAGCAGCCCAGATAACGACACCAGCTGAGGAGGAGGAGGAGGTCGCCTGTGCCAACGCTTCACCAGAGCATCTGCTGTCCGACTCTGTCCCCCGTCTCCACCCGCCCGCCCCGCCGGCCCGACGCCGCTCCACTCCTCAGCAGACCTCCACAATAAAAAGTTTCCATCCATCTTAACATATGCTGGTGTGGTCAGCTGTTTTTGATGACTAGTGGAAGCACTCCTGTCTGAATATCTCACACATATTCTGCAGAAGACAAACAGATAATAGTCGTTCGTGTCACAGAGTCTAATTGGCAGTCATCAAACGGCGCCTCCTCCCTCCCTTCCATCCTGCCGGAGGTGTTCTCTCCGCCGCCGCCGCACCTCGCCCTGCCGACTTTGTAGTTGAAGGTTTGTTGTTCTCGCCGTCAGATGTTCAGCGTCTGGCAAACGGTTTGAGGTAGTATCACGTTTTGTTTTCATATCCCATCTCGTAGACGCCGAGCGACGCCGTGACTGTGAACGGCCTGGAAATCAGCAGCTGGCGACCGGCAACTGTTGCTCAGTGCGACAAACGGCTTTTTAAAAAACGTCACTGACTCCAGAGAAGAGTGTCGAGGAGATGCAGACTGAGTATCTGGGCCTGCAGGGAAAAGCTGTTTCTCTCTCTTTTTTTATCATCAGGAAACCACACCTGACACACACAGGAACAATAATAAAGTGCAAAGAGTCGTATAAAGATTAATTGTATCAGTTCTGTCTGTTCAGCAGTTTTTCCTCCATGATACAACTGATTCATAATTTACAGTGAAATCGATCTCAAACCGCTTCAGTTGATCTCTAACTGCTGACTCTCATCATCATCATCATCAGGAAATCACTGGACTGACCCTTTTCTGCATCTCTTCTTTAATTTCCACACAGTTTCTTTCACTGCATTCACTGTTACAGAAGTTTAAACTGAGTGTTTTAATTTCTTGTTTGACTTCAGTATTAAATGTTTGCTCTCTCCGCTATGATCCTTCCGTTTCTGTCGTGATTTAGTTTTGCTTGATTTTCATATAAAAGTTAAATGATTAATTAAAACATCTCACTTACACGTGTTCCAGCAAAACAACTGTCTTCATTTTGATGCTGATGGCTGAAATACAACTTCAAAAAGACTCATCGACACTTCATTTAAAATACAAACATCTCACTGTGTAAAAAAAGCTGTTTGCTTTATAGAAAAACATTTTTGTTCTTCAGATTTGTGTCAGATTTCTCTTAAAATACAGAGGTCGACCCACATTTCCCGTCCTTTAACCACATGTTTGTTCTTTATAATGTCCTCTAATATATCATTAAGTCTGTTCATATCTTAGCAAATATTCTATAGTGTCTATAATTTCCTATTCATCACCTTTTTCATACAATAAGCAAAGCAAACCTTTATAAAGTTGCTCATACGGCCTCTGTGCAGACATTCATTATAAATGAAAGTCATCAGATTTATGACTTTATCAATCAATAACTGATAAACTCTGAGGGCCTGAACCTCCTCGTCTTTTCTCATTTCACCAATAAGTGAAATAAAACTCTCCACAGATGTGATGCGTTGGTTTCTGTTTTTTCTTTACATGTGGTTGCACATTAATCTCTAATAACTTCTTTTCATATTTTCACAGAAAACAGCATCACAGTCTTTGTTTTTAATGAATTTAATGAAGCTGCTTTGAAGTTTCTTTTTGTTCAGATGTAAAAGCACGAACAAGGTTTTTCTCTTTATCTATATATATAAAAACATATGAATTAATAATTAAGGGTGTCTGTTTCTTTTGCCTTTAATCAAACAGGAACAAGGACACTGTGATTACAGTAAAAGCACATGAAGGTTACAGCACACGTCAACAACATATCACATAAAAAGCTTATAAAAGACGTTACATCAATTCATAAACACACGTTCAGTCAGAGGAGATTTAGATTCATTCAAAGGGAATAATTTGTCTTATTTTGTTGTGTTTTTAAGTTTAATTTTGATTCTTTGTTTCATCTGCTTCATGTTGATTTATTAATGCATCATATTTTGTATTTTTAAAGTTTATTTAAGTCTTTACATTTAAATTTGAAGAAAGCTAGAATATTTCATTCAATCACTTTATAAAAATCTTTTGCGGTTTGAAATCTGTTAGTAAATCTTTATCTTTTAAACTCTGTGTGAAGTTTTAACCAACAGATGGTCAGAGAAATGTATATATCTGGTCAACAGGGGGTTTAGTAAAACTGACTCTGAAAGGGTTAACAGCTCCACACACACACACACACACACACACACACACACACACTGTTAACTTTGCTTCTTTCCCCTCAGGACTCAGTCTGAACATTGTGCTGCTGACTCGACTGTTTTCTCCAGTTATTGTATTCAAATCTCCACATATATAATAATAACACTGTAGCACTATATCCAAAGCAAAGTCACTTCTCTGAGTCTTTTACATAACCAACGTTTCTTATGTGCATCTGGAGCAGAGTAAACATTAATAATACCACCTTGATAAAAACTATCTAACATGAGGAGTCTACAGAGGATAAAATCTCTTCTCCTAACTCTTCTTCATCTTTAAGATTTACAAAAAATACACCATCGGCCTAATTATTATCTTCTCATCAGCTTCAGGTGGAGGATGGATGGAGTCTGGTGCTGCTGGCCATCTGTAAACATGTCAGTGCTCCAATCAGAGCCGGGGTTCATTTTCATCACGGCTATCGACATCACTGTATCGACCCTCTGCCTCGCCCGTCGATAATTAAGCTCAGGCGGGACCAGAACCAGACTGCTGCTGCTGCTGCTGCTGCTGTTGGGGGGTTTGAATACTGGTTTCCTTTCCAGAAGAGGATCATTTGTGCTGCAACATCAACTTTTACTTTGCTGCATTTAACACAATCTTCTTCTTGATTCGAGGGTCATTTATCCCGAAGTGAAGAGTTCACTCTGCCAGTCCTTAAAAAGAAAGAATATTTCAGTCACAGAACTTCTTTATTTCACATCTGGATATTTTAAAAAACGCACCGACCTGCCATCTTCTGCAGCAGAAGTTAAATCTTGTTGGCTTCACTTCATTTTAAAATCAATTCTTTGACTGACTTTGTAATTGTCTCGACGTTTCTGCTGAAACTCAGGTCTGTTTTGAACGTTATCGACTGAAGCTGAGTGCTGACTTTTTTAAAATCTTTGTCTCCAAAAACAATTACTTCACTTTTGTTTTTGATTAAATGAAGAAATCTCTGGCGCATCCAATCGTTTATTTATTTATCTCCCTGGTGATCAGAATCAAAAAGCAGAATATAACAACATCATGGTCTCTGCTTGATACAAATCTATCTATTAACATTTACATATACAAGCAATAAAGCCCTTTAAAGTCACATGACGTTCACGTGAAGCTGGGCTCACCTGACTGAAACACTGCAGCCGAAGGTGGAACACAAACTTCCCTCCGACTGCGACGACTTAGCCGCTTTAGCTGCTGATAAAATATTTTATTTCTCTGTCTGACAGCTCTGGAAATGAAACCTTCCAGCCAACCCGGGCTGCTTCATAATGTTATTCTCTTGTTGTGTAAATCTCCTTTTAATGCAGCCAAGAAAAAAAAAAAAAAAAAATCCTGGGAGCTAAAGTGTTATCAAACTTCTAAGCTGCTCGGGCCATCTGTTACCCAAAATAACTCACCGGCTCACCGGCTTCTCTTTTCCCTTCACCGAAATACACTTTTATTAACAGAGAGAAGCAAAGAGGAGGATGTTCAGCAGGTTGGATCTCCTGGGATGTGTTTCTCTAAAAACAGAGATAAGTCATCAGTCTTTGCCGGAGCTGTTGAATCCCCAAAATGTCGTCTTTTTTTTACGCTAAAGCTCAGTGACAGGATTTATGTATCTGCAGATGCTGAGATGATAGAAGATGAGTGACATGGAGACCGTGTGGAGGAACTGACGCAGGAGGGAAGAGAGGGAAACACGGATCATTGTG
Source organism: Euthynnus affinis (assembly GCA_029490765.1). Taxonomy (NCBI): domain Eukaryota; kingdom Metazoa; phylum Chordata; class Actinopteri; order Scombriformes; family Scombridae; genus Euthynnus; species Euthynnus affinis. Next base: position 35,097,954 of record CM055840.1, read on the forward strand.
TTCAGTCTGATTTGATTCAGTGTTTTGCAGAAGATGTCTATAAAATTTTGATCAAATTCGAGTCACTTTTAATAGAGACTGGTGACATTTTACTGCTGTTCTGGATGGCATCAGATCTGTTACAGAGATCAGGTAAAAAACAAAGTTAACAAGGTGCTTTACGAGGTTGAACCGGGATTAAAACATTCCAGGATTGAAGCAAATAAAATCAGGCAATTTAAAATAATACAAAAATAAAATGGAATAAAACCTCCAACAATAAAGATATAAAAGAAGAAAAAAGTAATATAAAGACAGGTGAGACATAAAAACGCTGTGCTAGAATTCATAAAAGGCTTCATTAAAAAGACGTGATTTAACAGATCCGGCCCCGGATCCTCAGGGAGTTGTGGACTTAAGTCTTGAGTCAGGACTTGGGAAGAGCCAAATGTGATCAATAAAGTCTTAAAATCAATACTAAAACGTACTGGTAACCACTGAAGAGAGGCTGAAACAGGACCGATGTGATCTTGTCTTCTAATATTTGTTAAAAAGCCGTTCAGATGTGTTTGATATCAGCTGAGATGGCTTTAAACCCTGAATACAATAAATTACAGTAATCTGACTGAGACGTAATAAAGGCATCAATAACCTTCTGTTGATCACAACATTTTGTTACATAGCTGCTTTCTCTGTGTGTTGATGTTTCTGCTTCAAACTGTGATGGATTCAAATCAAGCTGCTTAGTTATTGATAAAGGTGTCCCTCAAGGATCAACATTAGGCCCCCTGCTATTTACTCTATGTATTAAAAACTGTGATATCCGTCTTTACGCAGATGACACTGTGTTGTACCACAGACCAACCAGACCTTCTCCAGGTGACAGTCTGCTTCCGACCTCCAGACCTGTTTGATTTAAAGCTTCTTCTAAACTCCAAAAAAACTAAATGTCTGCATTTCACCAGAACAAACCGATCCATGGTCTAAACGGAGAAGAACTCACATGTTGAACATCTCGCTCAAAAACTAAAAAGAAAAAAAAAAAAATCAGATTGGATTCTTGTAGCTGAACAGAAGTTGTTTATCTTTTCAAAGCAAAAAGAAAAACACATTATACAATTTACCATCCTGTTCACACTGTGGATTATATGGAGATAACCTCACGCTGCTTTCTACCACAGTCGATTCATTACAGCAGACAGCTCTCACACTCAGTTACACAAAAAGGTCAGAGGTTAATGGGCAGCTGTACATTTAAAAAAATCAGTTGAGTTTAACTGGGTTTCCACAGACCTCCTGGATGTGCTAAATATGCATTAATAATGATTACAGTAGGAATTTAAAGATTAAGGATGAAATTTTGTAGAAAAAATATTTGAAACATAAGTATTAAAATATTAAAAAGGGAATATTTATACATCATCTCACATGTGTGGGCAGATTGTGACTTATTTTTCTTTTTTTTATTGTAATTTAACATGTTGTATGAACGTTAAACTGAGCAGCAGTACATTATGAGAGGGTAACGGCGCCGGGCAGCATGAAGTCTTAAAGACAAACTAATGATCTCGTAACACGTTTGAAATGTTCACCTCTCAGCAGCAGCGGCGGCGGTAAAAGCAGCAAAAGAACACGCAGTTAAAAGTCCTCCATCACGCCGCAGACGCAGAGTGTTTCTCCCATCAGCAGCCCCCTTCTTCTCTGACATTGTGACTGATTTCTAAACACGCCATTATTCTTTCTACTCAGTGAAAGCGTGAAGCGTCCGCCGCCGCAGCAGCGTTTGAAGGAGGCTAATGCACCTGACCTCGGACTGCAGGAAACCTTCGGAGAGCTTAATGGCTTATGTCATGTTTTATTCTCCTTTGTCACACACAAACACAACATTTATCACCTCGGAACAGCATATTCAAGATAAACCCTGACAGCGCGCGTACATGATCCTTTTAAGAACGGCGCTGCATCCATCAGCGCTATTCAGAAAAACAATATGAGACGGTGACAGAGTCCTTGCATTCAAAGCTCCTGTAAAACTGCTTTCATCAGCTGTCAGGGCGTCAATCAGCGTCTGTCAGTTCATTCGTCACCACCAAGCTGAGGTCTTTATCACAAATAAACAATGAAATCTAATTGCCAGGAAATTAGATTTTTTTTTAAAAAAGAACTGTCACTTTGGTGTTTTCTCGTCATTTATTAAGAGAAAAACAAATAAGTTAGCTGACTAATCAGAGTCCGTACTTCCACTGTTGCAGCTATTTGTACACCCATCACTTCATTTGTGTCCCAGTTGTTTGTAACCGTGAGTTAGTTTCAAGATACTAATTGACTAAATAAAGTAGCATCCAGAAATGTACCAGGATCAGACAAAAAACACCATGAAACACCTCCACATTAGAAGAGATTATTTTATATGGTAAAACAAATATTATTACCCACTAAATTAACACTCCATAGAGGATATTTGCCACCTTCCTGTATGAAGGGTAGAGGACGTTTTCTGGCTCTGGAAAGCAGTGTTACAAGAAGTAAAACTTTATTTATATAGCATCTTTTTAAACACAGGTTACAAAGGGCTTTGCAGTGAGATTGGGGCGTAAAGAAAATAAGACATAAAAACCATGAAAGACACATTCAAGAACACGTACAGACGGACAGCGAGCATACAGACATCATCACCCAGAGCACACATCAGAAGTTATGAAATGTTCTGAGAAAGAGGTTTTAAAAAAGGAGGTTTTTAGGTGTTTTTTTTAAAACAGTGAACAGATTCAGCTGATCTGATGGAAGTGGGGAGATTGTTCCAGACTCTGGGTGTCTTTGGTTTTCAGTTTGACATGTGTTACAGCCAACAGGTTTTTATTGGCAGACCTAAGTGACCGTATACAGGCTCAGTAGCTCAGATATATATGCAGGAGCCGACCTGTGTAAGGCCTTAAAGGTGATCCTTCATCCTTCTGGACTGATACAAACATACATATTTTCTCTGTTACTGCTGACAATCACAATCTCCTCTGGTCACACACACACACACACACACGCAGCCGCGAGAGAACCAAAACAGCTTTAACCTTCCCACCTGATGCGCTGACAGAGCAGTGACTCACTGCTGAGTGCAGCTGATGATGCTCACCTGTTGTCACTATCACTGACGAAGAGCAGCCAGAAGATCACAGCAGGACTGAAAAGCTCGTCAACGAAACCTCGTTAAACACGAAGTACTCAACCAGAAATCTCTGTTTTATTATTTGTGCACAATGACAAGCAAACCAAACAGAAATATTAGACTGAATTTTGTCTAAAAGCAACATGTAATCAAAGGTGTTTAGTAGAGAACCGTATGTGAGGAGGGAATGTAAATTTACAGAAATATCTGCTGAAGCTGATTTATCAGACAGTCTGACATTTAACATTTTGAGAAAAGCAGGTTTAAAAAAATCTGCTGCTCTGTTTTATCACAGAGAGACTAGAAGAGAAACACAACAGCAGACTAAAGAGCAGGAAGCTGCAGTCTGTTATTCTCTTTCTCTCGGCTCCCTCCTTCACGTTTTCCTGACATTTAATATTTGAGCAGCTGCAGTCCGGTGAGATATGACTGAAGCAGTTACAGATATTAACTCTTATGTTATCTGCTTTTGTTATATTTTATCTGAAATTATCTTGTGAAAGACATTTAAATGTTTTACCAAAAAAAAAAACAACATGTTTCCAGACTCGCTGATCTTTTTGTTGAGCTGACAGCATCGTGGCGTTCCTCTGCAGGATGAATACATGCTGCAGATCAAAAGTCTTTTTTCTCTTCAACAAGTTTTCAACATTTAACAGCAGAAAAAAAAAACATTGTTTGTTCCATTTCTTTAAATGCATCTTGTCCTTCAGACTAAAATGACATTTTTCTCCCCTGAAAACTGAACTTTTGCCAAAATATAGCTTTTGTAGGAACGCCGTCGTATCGCTGACTGACCAGACGGTGGCAGCAGCGCAGCGTTTCATCAGAAGAACGACAATGGCGGGCGGCTTCATGCGAGTGTTGTTCTCTTTATCGTCTACTCTGACAGCTTGTTCAGAGTTAAACTTAATTATCCTTATCCACCATCTTTCTCTGATCAAACTGTTGGAGTCTGCTGCAATAAACTAAATGTCAGGAAACAGTAAACCGTTTTCTTCTTCGGTGGTTTTCTTCGGTTGTCTGTCCTCTGCACATGTGGACGGGTGTGTTGAATGAGGTGAAACTATGACAGTAAATATCTTATTAGACCCTTATCATTGACTCATCACATAGAGAAAATTAACTTTAACATGAGAGTAATAAAAACCCAACTCTCCTGTGAACAGCGACGCAGCTGGAACATTCAGCGTCACGCTATAATTCGGCTAAATTGAACATAAAACATCTCTAAACTGGTTTATACTCATCAGTTACTGGACAAACACCAGCAGCTGTTCAAACATGTGAATATCTGACATAAAGGAAAAGGTTCTTTTCAGAAATAAGAGATAGTCAATGGAAATGTGGAAACTATTACCTCTTTTATCATCATTCAAATCAAAGTGCTCAAATTTACCTGAAATTACAGTCTGCCGTTCTGCTAAAAGTAAAGTAAATTGTGCCTTTTTGTCGCCGGTTCAGTGAGCTCTGATAGAGAAACATCCACCAGCAGCATCGTGTCGTCTCTCGTGGTCTATCAGCAGCGTTCGACTGGATCGACGGGCTCAGGGCGGCTGTTGGAGAGGGATGAAGAAACTCGTCTGTAGTCTTCGTTATAAACGGTACAAATCCCAACCCACATGTTTTCTCAGTATGAATACACTCACTTGTTTTAAGTAAATTAGATTTTTATCTACAGTCCAACACAGACTGTAACTTTGATGAAATACATTTATTAATTTAGTATTTAAGCTGACACATGATTTGACTTTGTAAAGTAATAAAATATTGTGTTTTTTAGCATCTTACAGAAAATATCTTGGCTTAAATGTGAAAAATGGCGGAACAACAGTTGGACACTAGAGGGAGACAATAGCAGTAGCAGCTAGCTTACGTGGTGACGGCATTAGCCAGAAACTCTTTAACGTAAAAGTACTAAAATGACCTCTTTCTCTCAGACTGAACGACAATGACAAATAATAATTAACGTGTTGCTAAGTTTATAGTGCTTTGTGTATGATATTTACCTTAAAACAGGGGAACTAGTGAGTGAGAGAGGAGTGCACTTCCCCCTACTGGAGCCCTGAGGTATTTCAGATAGATTGATGCGCAGAAGAAGAACACACATTATCTATTTGTATTATTTACACTCTGGCTGCAAGAAAATGGAGCACAAGGAATATAAATGCATAACTCTGAAAAGAATAAAATGATGTTTCTGAAGAATCAAATCATTTTTACATTCTTAACTGAAGCAGGTGGAGTCAGTCCGTCTGTCTCTTAAACACTGAATAGAAAAACACAAAAACAACAAATGAGAAGAAGTGAACTCCTGGTTCTGGACGGCATTTTAACTAATGTGGACGTTCAGCAGGACAAAGACAGAAGTCTCCACATGAGGTGAAGAAGAGTTAAAACTCATCCTCCCTCTCAGATGATTTACACTTCCTGAGGATATCGTTATCTCTGATGTCCATCACCAATAAACCTCCATGAATCCAAAAACATGTTTGTAGTAGAAGGAAAATACTTTAAATTATGCATTTCATTTGTTACTGACTATATGTTGAGAGAGGAATATGTTCTGCTTTATACTGTTTTATCACTTTATACTCAAATAACTCAAGATATAGTTGTTCTCATTTACATATTTTTCTGTTTCTGTCTTCAGACATCAGAGTCGGTTCATTAAAAAAAAAAACTAAATTCTCACCAGCCGTCATCACCAAAAACGCTGCGCTGCAGATAAAGCTGTTTTTGTTTTATGATCATGACATTATCTGACAAAACAAATGAAACAACCCAGGTTGATGACAGCAGCTGTGATGTGTTGACATTAGAAAATGAGGCAACGGCGCGGTTGTCATATTCAGTTACAGCCACAAGCATCTTAAACGTGTTTGAAATGTGATGTAAAAACAAGACGAATGTCAGTAAAAACAGCTGTGAGGTTGATTATAAAATGTGGCTGCTGAAGATCAGACGCTCCCCAGATGTTTCCAGTGGACACAGATACACTCTGGACTGGATTAAAATCACTTGAGCAGCAGGTACTGTTACTGTTTCCTCCACACACGGAGCCTGAGTTCATAAAATAAGTAAAAATGTATGTTTTACTTTAACATGGACACTTTTATGTTGTAGCTAAATTAATATTTTAGCTCTAAATTTCTTGTTGACCTCTTGAAATTAGCCACTCACCCTTTAAATGACCTTTTGAAATGAGCCATTTTAACAGGAGTTTGGTGTGGAAAACCCACAGTATCAGCATATAAAGCAGCTGCCCTGCTCGGCCCTTCCAACACAGGAAAAAAAAAAGGTGTTATATATGCAAATTTCACTTTGCAGTGGTCGACTGGGAAACTAGAATTTGCCCTTTTCTTGCTTGAGTAATGTCGTTCTGAGTCACTGAAATACCTTTATCTCAAAACTTTTCCCCTTCAAAAAATGTTGAGGCTTTTTTTTTTTTTTCCTATTTGCTCTCATCAGCGTTAAATATCAGAGCTACGGTTGGCAGGAAGGCTGAATGAGGATCCTGAATGTTTTTGAAGAAAGTTCACAGGTTTTTTTTAGGGGCAGCACAGTAAAGCAGAGAGGATGTAAAGTGGAAATAAGGACAAAGTAAAAACCTGTCGGTGTGCCGGTTTTCACAGTGTCTGGTTTTATGTGGGAGTCTGAAACAAACAGAAACATGAAACACATCTTTGACTGGTTTGTGTCGACAAAACAAACAGTTTATTAAATATTCCTATGAAATAAATGTTCATAAAAAACCCCACTATGTGTGCTTTGTGCTTTGCAGAACAACATACTTTTATTCAGGCACACCCCTGCTAAATATGAAGCTACAGCCAGAAGCTAGTTAGCTTAGCTTAGCTTAGCTTAAAGACCGGAAACAGTAGGAAACAGCTAGCTTGGCTCCGTCCAAAGATAGCTTCAGCTAAGCTCACTGATGAAAGTGACGTACAGTAGTGACTGTTTATTGACTGTTTCTCTCTACTGTTTTATTCTCTTCCTCCTTACATTTCGTCAGCATTTCATTCACTAGAAAGTCTTTAAAGGGAGAAAATTAAGCTTGTTAGCTTAGCTTCGTTGCTAACAGGACAATAAGGTGGACACAAAGCTGTGTTAGTATCATGACCTCCTAACTGTGTAAATATGTCTCTGTTGTTTAACAGTTTTTACTCTAAAATGAGCTTCAATAAAACTGGATGTTAGCAACACAGCTAATAAGCTACGATAGCTTCCTCCATTTTGGACTCTCTGTCTCTTCAGAGGTCAGATCAACACGGTTTGCTATTAGACATTAGCATAAATCCTACAAGTCAAACTTCACCAAAGTTGAACTCAATATGTCTCTGTTGTTTAACAATAAAATAAAACTGGATGTTAGCAACACAGCTAATAAGCTACGATAGCTTCCTGGTCAAAGGTTTGCTATTGGTCAACAGCATAAATCCACAGGTCAAAGTTAACCAGATTAGTTAATCTGCTGATCGTAATGAATCGATTGAAATGAACCAATTTTTTGAATTTTTTGCTGTTTTACATCCTAGTTTATCCACTTAAAGCTTATTTGTTTAATCCGTACAAAAGCCAAAGTGTAGAAGTGTAGGTGATTTTTCTTATCTTAGTGTCCAGAAAGCAAAGTGTATTTCTTTAAATGTCAAACTTCTCCTTTTAAAACAAAGACAATTAGTGCTGCAACTAACAATTTACAACATGACACTCAAAGTCTTTGTTTAGGTCGGTGACCTGCATTTAAATAAATCTAGATAATGTAGTCTACCGTAGTCCTTTCTGCAAACCTCCATGTTCAGGTCCATTCATTTAAAATCTGCTCTACTTTGCTCAGCTCCACATTTGTATTCAGATGAGTTATGAACATGCTTTTTTATGAACTGTAACATCCGTCAGTTCAGCTCAGTGCCTTCCAAGGACAGACGCCAACAGCGGAGTCAACCTGGAGAGGACGCAGACGCTTCAATTCCCTTGTGACTCTGCCTCTTAAATAACGGCCGGGCCTCACTGCTCACTGCTCACACTTCCGCACAGACACCATCTGGATTGAGAGTATTTACCAGTCAGTCAGTAATATGTCCTGTAATCCCGCCGGAGCTCGGTTGAGTCTCTGAGCTAGTTTACCAGCCGACAGTGTGAAGCCTTAAAGAGCCTCGGCGAGGAGTCAGCGGTCCTCGCTTATATAAACAGAAGTGACGGGATTCAACGGTGATTTTATATCAGAATAATCTGCCATAAGAGAGAAAAGAGCCGAGGCAGACAACAAGGAAACAACTATATTAATGAATATAATAAAGTAAAGATGCATGTGTGTGTGTTGTAAGATGTGATAGAGAATAAACCAAATGAAAACCCAACACACACACAAACTCAGCTGTGCTATAAATCCCTGAAATTAAACTATGAATGAATCACTTCAGGCTGTTCAAACCTTTAATTGATGTTATTTTATTTCATATTATTTTATACGTCACACCGCCTTGTTTGCAAATTAAAAAAATAAGTAAAATTTAACTTATTTTAGTCACTTTTCCAGTGTGAACAGGGTAAAAGCAGTGAGGGTAGCAGACTGTGGCTCCAGGCTACACTGGCCACATTCTCCAGGTGCATTATGGGTAACGTAGGCACTTAGGTTTAAGGTTTTTTAAAAGGAAGAAGAATGAGTGGATTTATAAAAGACAACATCTCTGGTCCTGCTGCATCGATTTTCATCCTTTAAAAACAATTCATCAGTCTGAAGATGTCAGAGGAGCAGAGAGATAAATCTACTCTTTTAGGCTCTCAGATAGTGCACCAATTAAAATCTTACATTTCTTTTTTATCGATCCTGACAATTTTGGCCAAATAAATCAAAACACAGTGGATATAAAGTCCATCATATATATATATGGCATCATATTTATCCTGGGATTTGGATTCTGAGGCATTTCTAGTGCGAAAGTTTAATAACAGATCAAAAAGAATCTCTGTTTTTCTGTGCAGCATCCAGATTGGCAGTTAATCATCTTACAAACGGATCTATACTCTCCGCCGTCGGCGCCGCTCGGAGGAATCGTCCAACCAGAACTGTCTGCCAGCACCAGCACTCTCCCATTAACAGCATCATCAAGCCCTTTATCAATAGCTGTACTTGTGTCTCTCTCTCTCTCTCTCCATATAGACTGTATCCTATACGAGTGCCTCAATCTGTGATGTAATAAACCACACACACCACCACCACCACCACCACCGCTGCCGCCGCCACTGCCGTCGCCACTCTGGCTTGTGTTGTCATGGTAACTGCAGGTCCTTCAAATGCTTGAATCTGCTGGAAATTGAAGAAGAAAGAAAGGGCGACATACTCGCTGACCTGTGAATGTTTACATGAGTGTGTGCACTGAATGGGTGCTTGACTCTGAAAACATTGTCAGCCAAGAAGACAAGCGGACGCCATTAAATCTGAGCCTGTAGGGGGCGCCGGCGCCACGAGGATATGTGATAACAATTCATGTAAAAAAAAAAGGGGTTTTGAATATTTCCTCTTTCCTGCTTGAGACGGTTATAATTACTGCTGCAATGACCAGAGTGAACACATCTTCCAACGAACAGCAACTGCTTCTCAGTTTGAGGACGGCAGACTTTAAGAAACAGGACTGATGAATGTGCAGCCTTTATTAGTCCAAACAGACTCTCTAACGTTTGGACAGTGCTGTGTCTTCATCAGAGTCAGGGGTGGACAAAGACATGAGGCAAACATTTGTAATCAAGCCTAATCAGGTGTGCAATTGTAATTAGATAACAGGTTGAACAGGGTTTCAAATCCATTGGACAATGAATCCAGAAGTGGGAGTCGCCACGGTCGGTGTCTGAGTGACACAAACCCAACACACGTCAGGAACAGAAGAGCACAACAGTGACAAACTTTAGTTCTTCATCAATGCCAAAAAAACAACAAACAAGAAAAAGTAGGACAAGTTACAGGAAACATGACCAGTCCAGTTCTTCGTTTATGCTCCACTGTGTTCAGACTGTGAATCCAAAGAGCCTCTCTATGAAGCAGTGAGTTGACGATGTCACCACATTTAGGAGAGGGTGACATTTTTATCTATTCCCCAGACCGTTAATGATGCTGCAGAGCCAATGATTAATCTGTGCGTGATGATTAAAAATGGCGCCACTCAGAGCTATAGCAATTGCTTGCCTGGTGCATGTGCCAAAAAAAGTTGTCCGCGTTGTGCAGCCTGCTGATTATGTGCAGTAGTGATTCCCCCGCTGGCCCCGCCCACCAGCTCCCTCTCGGCCCATACACTTTACATTGTTTACAGTTGCTTTTCTTGACTCAAGGAAAGTTTTACAAACTCCATGGATGCATGAATCAAAAGTTCATAATAGAAAGAGTCACAGCAGTTCCAGGTGTCACCTGTAACCCTGTCAATAGTTTTACAGGTATCTGTTTTACAGTGGTGGTCTATGGGGGGATTTTTCGTTGCAATACCGCGAGTGGCCACTGGGAACAACTGGCTGTAAGGCTGAGCAGTGGCACCCTGTCCAGCTCTTATTATACATCCATGGTCATAGCATAGTCCATGTTTTATGTACGTATTGCAGTCTGTTCTCTACAGACTCTAGTCTAGCATCGGACTCTCTAATCAGACCTGCAAACGAACACTTCTCTGTCACGTTCCTGCCGACGTCGTTGCGCATCGACGGCGAGCGGCTCGTCCTCTAACAGTTTAAAAGTGGAGAGTAATGACGGTCGGTCGCTGCTCCGTCATCAGCTGTGGAAGAAACCCACTCTCTCACTCTCTCTCTCTCTCTCTTTTCTTCTGTGTGCGGTCCCCATCCATCACCAGCAGCCAGTGGGCGCCCGGGCGACATTGTGTTTATGCAACTTAAAGAGCTTTTCTCTGCCACGCTACAGTGATGTATCGCCCGGGAGCCCAAAACAGATGATGTGTGCACTGGGAGGAGGAGGATGGGAGAATGGATGCTGGGAGAATCTGTCGATATTCATGTTAATAACAACAACAAAATGAAAAAAAAAAAAAGAAATGGAGTTTCTGGTGCTGGAATGAGGGGGCTGGCTGATGCTGAGGTTTTGTTGGAAGATTTAAAGGCTTTTACGGGGGAATGTGCAGCATCACTTTGCTTGATATTGCACAGTGGGAAAATCTGTCAATATTAATGTTCATAACAAAAGAAAAAAAAAAGAGTGAAGTGTTTGGAATGAAATGAGACTGCTGGGTGCTTTGATGTGATGTGTTTTCTTTGTTTGGAGCTGTTGGAAGACACTGGAAGCGACGGCGCTGACTGCCGAAGCTGATTGGAGAATTACAGCTGCTGTTTTTTTTTTGATTGAGATGTAAATGTGCGTTTGTTTTTAACTCCTGGGAACATCTCACCTCTTCAAAGTGAGCAGCAGAGAGACAGAAGAGCTAAATGATCGTAAACATAAAGGCGTCTAAAGGTCTTTCATAACTTTTATCATTCATTTAATGTTAAATAATTATTAGTTTTTTATCGCCGTGTCTCTCACGTGACCGGAGCCAGAGTGTCCGTTTCCGTACAAGACGATTCAAACACCCAGAAGACTTCCTGCTGAAGGTATCCGAAGAATCCTCTTTGAGTCTTTGAGTCCGCTGTGAGATTAAGCGACCCTGCTTCTTCTTATCCAGGCGGCCGTGAGCTGCCGTCTTTAGTTCGGAGTCAGAAAGCAGGGAGTCCAGGGAGCAGACGTCTCATAAACGACCACGCAAACGCCGCTTCCCCTTCAAAATAAACTGATGTTTATAGAAGCAGAATGATGACTCTGATGTTGTTGTTGTTTCTCTAAAGCAATCTGAGGATGATGCGATGAGGCGGAGGTGAAATATAATCACTTACCAATCAAAGGTGCATTAATTGAATTATGACTCCTTTTTAATTAACACAGGAATCAACAGTTGGTTCAGAAACGAATCAGGAAGAAGCTCAAATATCCAAATATGAAGAAGACAACGTGCTTGGACCTGGATCACGTTCCTGTTCAATCAGACTGATCTGAGAGACTACAGTATAAAAGATCACTTTGTAACCACGGTAACACGATATAGACGAGGTCCAGATCCAGTCTGGACTAAAAAAAAACAAAAAACTGATCAGCTGTTATTTCTGTGTGACTCCAGAGACGATCAATAATCTCATGACAACATGATTCTCCTCTGCGAGTCCATGACGTCACCAAAAAACCGTCCAATCAGTGACGTCCAAACCACCTGCAGAGACTTTAAACTGCAAAGCAACAGTCACAGCAGACACATTCATAAATAAATAAATAAATAAATATTCCTTCAGACATTCGTAGCTAAAAAAAAACCAAACCAACAACATTGAGGAAGGGAAGGAGATAATCAGTCAGATTTATTCAGCAGTTTGGCGAGCGGCCTCCTGGCTGTCTCACTGAGCCGCTGACAGAGACTAATTGTGTTGTATTGAGACAATATGGCACACGGAGCAGCAGCTGAGCAGCAGGTCGTCTGACATTTCCGTACACACACAATACATCTGTAACTCATTAACACTAATATGTTTAACAAGGATATTTGGGCTGTTGAACGTCCTCCTCTCGTCTTTGACAGCAAATAAAGACTTAGATCGGAGTCCTTTTTTAATATTGATTATCTGTTAATACCAATACCAGCCTGTCTGATAGACACTTAAAGATGCTGCTGCTGCGCTTCCACTGCAGCTCAGCAGGGATTTGATTCATTCATGTTAAACTACGACACTATAGGTCTAAAAATTCAACCTGTGGTGACGCCATTCACGCCGCCGAGCAGCCGTGGTCGTTATGAGACATGATGATGATGATGGGATGGAGGGGGGTCGGGTGGTCGTAGTAGTTGTAGTCGTTTGATGGCAATGTCTCCAACCATTGTTTTAAACACTGGAAATGTCACGGTGTTCACTGTTGCCATGGCGACGAAGCCTGCGTAACTTGTAAGGAAGTAGGGACTGTTATGGTCACGGACGGGGGTCGAGCCTCGGCCTTTAAGGTCACGCTGTAATTCTTCGGCGGGGAACGGGACATTTTTCTCTCTTCTCCTCTCTGATGGAGGGTATATCAGCATCGCCATGGTTACCAAGATCAGAGGAGGCTTTTCCTAGACAACACAGACTAGGTGGATGTGTAGATTCTACTGTCGCAGTCAGACGTTCAGACCGGAACTGCTGAGATTCGACGCAACGTGACCTGAGATGCACTTCCTCGTTTAGAAACTAGTGAGCCAATCAGAGTAGTTCTTCATACTCAGAACGGAAAGAGACGACATCCGAGTTGCAGATGACTTCCATGTACTTCAATAAACATTTTCAGCTTTAAGACAGCTGGTGCTGACCATCGCTCAAAACATCCACAACACCTTTCAAGTGATCATTTTAATCTTTTCCGTCCTCTAGAGGGCGCTGAAAACACTTCCTGTATGACGACGTCTGAATACATTTTTGCACAAAACAAGCTGGATTTTCAGTGTAGCTGACTTTTTAAATATGGTAAAATATAATTAAAAACACAATAAATGAACAATATGATTAATCTGGCAGCAGGAGCCACTATTTAATGAGACTACAGATGTGTTCGTCTGAAGGTCTCTCCATCGTCTTCTTCTTCTTTCTGGTCCTCTCTGGTCTTTAACTCGAGCATTTTAAAAAAAGACAAAATGTCATTGGACTAATGTTGAACTGCTGTTTGAGCTCCTCAGTGTCTTTCTTTCTGAAAGAGAGAGAGAGAGAGAGAGAGAGCGATAGAGAGAGGTGGAGATCCAGTTCTCTGTCAGGCGGGTTAATAACTTGTTTGGCTCCGGACGCTTTAAATTGGTTTCCATTGACACCTGTTATCTCCCCACAGAGAGCGGAGAGGACCTCATCAAGTGTAAAGACGCTGACAGCGGGGAAGCCGAATAACCCTCCATACGGCAGTAATGTCCTTTCCATATATGTGTGTGTGTGTGTATATATATATACACACACAGCTTTTTATTGTCAGCGTGACAAACCCCCCCTCCTCCAGTGGGTTTTGTTCCTCGTACCGCCGATGATGTCGCCTTTCACTTCCGTCGCTCTGTCGCTTTTCCAGCCGCCTCGATGCCTCGTCCAGATAAACCATCCGCTCCCATTCACGGCGTTTTAATTGCCTCGCCACGAGGTCGGGGCTTATCTCATATTAGACGTTCAAATATTGAAATATTTGTCATTACCAGGCTTTTTTTTTTTTCTGTCAGTGAAGGGAGATAATCCCAGCGACACGTCCGCTGAGAGAGAAAAGTGAGGGGAAAAGGTTCAAACGTTATTTGTGGCGTTAATCGGCGTCGAGTGTGTGACGTCAGGAGTCGCTGTGAGTCGCTCCTACACTGTTTTTTTATTTCTCTCCCTGCATTTATAATCTTTATTTCACGGTTCAGACGCTGCGTTTTTAAAGATGTTAACTGTCTCTCTCAGCTGGGTGTCGTATTTTCTTTACTGCGGTTTAAACTGATGAAGATTAAAGAGAAATGTCTCGACTTCACCCTGAAATATTCTGCTGATCTTTAAGTTTTAAGCTTGTTGACTTTGTCTTAAAGGCTGAAGGATTGTGGAAAGGTTAAAGGTCATGTATGACACAAAATCTACGAAACAATTAAAGCTTCATTCATTCATTCATTAAATCTGTTTAGACGTGACTTCCTGTTTAATGAAGGGAGGGATTTAAGAGACTTTTAGTGACTAAAATCTCACAGATATGTTTAAAAGTATCTATAAAAATGAACTTTCCTGCAACTTTAAGTGAACGCTGAGAGAAAAATGGAGGATAAAGAAAGTGTGTGTGTGTGTGAGAGAGAAGAAACACCAGACGGCTGCAATCTGCCACATAAGCAGAACCTCAAGGCAACAAAGTGAGGAGTCCTCTGCACTGTGCTCTTCCTCCTCCTCCTCCTCCTCCTCTATCCTCTCCGTGTCGTTACTTATCAGGAGATCCAATCCTCTCCTCTCCTCTCCGTCTCTGACAGTTCAGAGCGTGCAGACCGAGCCGGACTGAGAGTCGCTGAGTGGAAGCGTTTTGTCTGTGAGAAGTTGCCATCATTCATTCATTCATTCATTCACTGACTGACAGAGAGAGACTCAATAACAGCTGCGAGTCCGGCTGGTGATTCATCCAGAACACAGCTTTTATTTCGTCTGGCTGTCTTCCTCCTTGTGTGCAGTCTGAACTTCTTCTTCTTCTTCTTCTTTTTTTTTTGTCTCAGTATTGAAATTCAGTCATCCCTGAGTGATTGGTATTGATCAGCAGCACCAGTTGTTACAGCTGTTTATCACATCGATCTGTTGAAAAGAGGGAAAGTTTCTGATTTTAAAGGCTGTAACAGTTTCACAGATGTGCTTTATCTCTTCTTCTCTTGTCGTTATAATTACACAAAACCCACTCAGAGCTCGTCCTCCTTCACTTCTTCTTCTGTGGTCCTTACTATGCACTTAAAATAGACAACAAAGGATCACGGCGCCTTTCCAGTCACACAAACACAACGCACCTACTGACATGATTGGTGACATCATGATTTCAATGAAGTTTTGGAGCCAATCAACGTGATAAGAAAGAGGAAGTGACATAATGTCTTTTTTTTTGAAAGTCATCTTAAGGACTTTATGCAATTTATGCTTCATTATCATCCCAAAATATTAAACTGTGCACTACATAAAGCTGATAAAACTTATAAAACAGTCAAGTGTTTTATGTGTTGGCGGTTTGTTTGATGTATAAAAGCAGCATCGCCGTAGAGGACGGGAGCTTTAAGGTGCTTTAAGGGCTGTGGCTACTTCCTGGATGCAGAACGTACAAACTTGTTATATATATACTGAACACTAGTCATCCCCTAGTGCATTGATGCAAAAAACCATCTGCATAAGTCTCTATGATTATATGTACAACAAAAAATACAGCATGTAATGTACCTGCTCAGTTAGCTGTAGACTAGCTGGTAGCATTTAGCAGCTAAAGAGCCAGATATTTCCCTCAGGATGTTGGTAGAGAGCAGAAACAGAAGCTAAAAGAGAGAGAAGACTGGACTTAGATTCAATTTGGACAAATGCAAAAGACGAATATAAAGACTAACTTTACAGAAACATAATAAAAATCATTTGTGCTCCTCCTCCACCTCCTCCTCCTCTCTCCGAGCAGTAGATAAGAGCGTGTGTGGCTCTGTGTGGATTCACATAGCTAACCTTCAGTGTCCAATTAGATTAGTCGCCGCCAAACCAATTAGTGTTTCTGGGAGGAAGGATGAGATGCCAGCAGTGGTATTAGAGCTGTGATATCCTAGCAGCGGAGGGGAAACATGCTGACGAAGCTCTTCAGCAGCCACTGCAGTGGAAAATGCAGCTTCTTCTTCTTCTTCTTTCTTCTTTTTTTTTCTACTATAACAATAGAAAGAAAGTTTTCTGAGCTCTGAACACACAAAAAAAAAAATACTTTGAAAAGAACATTTGGGACGGAGCGGCTAAACTTTGGCGTTAATTAGTCAGTCAGAGGATCTGCGGAGAAATCTTGGATGCATTTCCTGTTCCTGTTCCTGCAAACAACAGCTGTAAGCAAAAGCCGGCGGATAAACAAGCCAGTGTGTAAGAAGTAGCTGGAGTTTTACACACAGCAGGCTCCAGGGGCCTTTTAATGCCAAATCTGGCAAAGAATCTTTTTGTTTGTAATGTCGACTCTTTTCCAACAGTGTTCTGTGACTTCATCTTTTGCTGGATTGTCGGTAAGATATAAAAAAAAAAAAAAAAAGGGGGCTTAAAAACAGACTAATCCCAGTGAAAGATGCGGCTCGGCTTGTCGTCGTTCCTCCTGGATGTCGTTCTCGTCTCTGCGCAGACTGACGGATGTGCAACGTTTGTTCGGAGACGGATCTGTCGGAGGTGGAAAGTCTCTCCGAGCTCGCTGGAGAGCCGAGTACCTGCGAGCGTGATTTGTGACATCACAGCTAGTGCATGAACGAGGAGGAGTTTTAAGAGTTTTTAAATGAACATTTTGTTGAGATAAAACATAAAAAACACAAATTACAAGCAGATTTTTTTTAATATGTCGTCTCTTTTTTTTTTGTAGAGACGATGTTATTCCCACCGAGGTTGTCAAAGATGTCTCTTAACAACAAATCCTGAGCCTCATCAGCTCTTTATGGTCTGATGTGTTAAAGGAAAAGTGCTGTTAAACGAGAGTAACGTCACTGAAGTGAAGCTGCAACAGTCGATGAGTTAAACGCTTTTTATTTAAGATTTGATCATCATGACTTTGGATTAAAGGATGACATCATAGCTCCTGCAGCTGATATCAGAGGTGAGGCTCAGCCGGTCTAAAGAAAGAGTCCTGGGTCTGATAAGATCTGCAGCTGAACAGCTGAGCAGCATCTTTCATGTCATGGAAACTTTCTACAACGTTTCTTTGAACGTCTCCTCTTTTACTGAATCAGTTTTAATTTTTCCTGCATTGTTTCCTGTTGTGGTTTTTTGACTCCAGCCAATAAAAACAGGCTCTGCGGCCTCGTCATGAGTCGCTGGAAGGATTTCATGGAGTCGTCGAGCCCCCGTTTTCCCGCCCTTTCCAACAGGCAGGCGTTCAGACAGGCCGCTTCCTTTCCCGGAGCACCAAGATGGCCGCCTTCGTTGGCTGCAGACGCCTTTACTGTTTACTTGCTTGTTGCTTTTCATCAATGTTTTGGTGTTTTTGTACGATTTGTGCATTTTATTGTCTATCCTGGCTGCAAACCAATAAAAAAAATCAATAAATCAATAAAGATACTTTGCACTTCAGTCATAAGCAGACGCTCCTTTAAGCCGCCAGGTGTGTTTAAACTCATCAGGTTATTTCAGCGTCATGATGTCGCTGCCGTCAGTCAGCTGTTTGACATCACATGTTCACACGAGGCCTTTTTTTTAACGAGGCAGCGTTCACGTTTTGTCTTTTATAATCAGCTAAAAAAATTCTGTAACTTTGGAGCCGATGTGACCGATCGGACTGTCGAAGCTTCGTCTTCAACTGAACTTCCTGTTTTTTATGTGTCTTCATTCAACTTAAACAATGTTTTTTTATCATATTTACATCCTGTCTCTCACTTCCACCTCATCATATAACATCCTGCAGTCAGCTGAATAAACTTTCTTCCCGTCGGCTCCTCCGTGAGGTCACTGCAGACATCTTTTTTTTTTTTATCCAGTTGAATAAAGACACATAGTTTCTGGAGGGACTGAACTTGTCATCTCCCAGTTACGGGACATTGAGTCTACAGCTGACAGCCAAAACCCTCCTCCCTGTTTCATTTTATCCACATAGCAAATTTAGACAAATGCCTCCAAGTCTCTCGGGTGTGATTAATTACACACTGCCCAGCCTCCCCCCTCCTCCTCCCCCTCCACCTCCCCCTCCCTCCCCCCCTCCCTTCACTGAAAAGTTGGCAAGCCATCATCGCACCAGGAGGAGGACGAGCATCACGTTCACACAACAAGGTGAAACTCCGAGCGGGGGCTGATTAATTCCTGCCATCCAGCTTCTCTGGGAGTATTAGCGTTAGGAATAATTTGCCGCTCCTCGCTGTATAGATGCTGCTACACCGCCGCCGCCGCCGCCGCCACGACGACCAAGTTTTTGGCGGATGTCCAGTGGGAGGGCACAGAGGGAAGGGCGAAAAACAGATCCATTCATTTCACAGACCTCCTCCCTCCCCCCTCCTCCCTCCCTCCGTCCTCCTCGCCACATTTATTCTCTGCTCATGAAACGGCAACTTGTCTCAATGTAGGAGGTAACGATTTTTTATATAGTAGTACAAGCTGAGCGGCGAGGAGTTTCTGTGCATTCAGGAATCCTGACTTTTGTTTTATTGATGAAAACAAAAAAAAAAAAGAGTGTTTCATTTTCTGAAAATCACCAAACCGCTTCAGATGTTTTCATTTATTTTTTTTTCTCCCACAAAACGAACCGTTTTAATTTCAATTAAAGGCAACAGAAGGGCAAAAAAATGATGTTTTATCAGGGAGATCCACTGACGTCACTGCACACTTTCAGGTGGAGGAACGGAAATTAACGGACCGTTAATGGGCCCCTGGACCCCCGAGGCCCCAACAATCCTACACAGGACGACTATTTGTGGTCATTTTGCATCTCTTCATAGTCGTACCTTGTTGTTTTGTGTCTTTATCTGCATCTCTTCATGGTCATTTTGGTCGTTTTGTGTGTCTCTTTTGTAATCTTGTAACTATCTGTGGTCTCTTTGTGGACCCTCAACAATCCTACACAGGAGCAAGACCATGTTAGGGACGTCTTTTTGTGCTCGTTCAACGTCTCTTTGTTGTAATTTTGCGTCTCTTCTTAGTCATAAGTTGTTATATATCTGCATCTCTTCATGGTCATTTTAGTCTTTATGTGTCTCTTTTGTAATTTTGGAACCATATGTGGTCTTTTTGTGTCTTTCAGGAATCATTTTGCGTCACCTGAACTTCAGTATTTAGTTCAAACTGCAGATGAAAGACTGTTTTATCTGGGAGATTATGATATTCACCAAAAATCCACTGACGTTGCTGCACACTTTCAGGTGGAGGAGCGGAGATTAACGGACCGTTAACGGACCCCTGGACCCCCGAGGCCCCCAACAATCCTACACAGGACGACTTTTTGTGGTCGTTTTTCGTCTCTTCATAGTCGTACATTGTTGTTTTGTGTCTTTATCTGCATCTCTTCATGATCATTGTGAGTCTCTTTTGTAATCTTGTAACTATTTGTGGTCGTTTTGCGTCTCTTTGTGGACCCTCAACAATCCTACACAGGAGCAAGGCGTCTTTTTGTGCTCGTTTAACGTCTCTTTGTAGTAATTTTGTGTCTCTTCTTCATCATAATTTGTTGTATATTTGCATCTCTTCATGGTCATTTTGATCTTAATGTGTCTTTTGTAATTTTGTAACTATCTGTGGTCATTTTGCGTCTCTTTTTGCTCGTTCAGCGTCTCTTTGTGGTCATTTCACATCTCTCTTTAATCGTTAGTTGTTGTTTTTTCTGTCTTTTCTCACCACCTGAACTTCAGTATTTAGTTCAAACTGCAGATGAAAGACTTTGATTATGATATTCACCATAAAATCCACTGACGTCACTGCACACTTTCAGGTGGAGGAGCGGAGATTAACGGACCGTTAACGGGCCCCCCGGACCCCCGAGGCCCCCAACAATCCTACACAGGACGACTATTTTGCATCTCTTCTTAGTCATAAGTTGTTATATATCTGCATCTCTTCATGGTCATTTTAGTCTTTATGTGTCTCTTTTGTAATTTTGTAACTATTTTTGCTCGTTCAACGTCTCTTTGTGGTCATTTCACATCTCTCTTTAGTCGTTAGTTGTTGTTTTATGTCTTTGGTTGTTATGTTTTTTGTCTTTTCTCACCACCTGAACTTCAGTATTTAGTTCAAACTGGAGATGAAAGACTGTTTTATCAGGGAGATTATGACATTCACCATAAAATCCACTGACGTCACTGCACACTTTCAGGTGGAGGAGCGGAGATTAACGCACCGTTAACGGGCCCCTGGACCCCCGAGGCCCCCAACAATCCTACACAGGACGACTATTTTGGTCTTTATGTGTCTCTTTTGTAATTTTGCGTCTCTTTTTCCTTGTTCAAAGTCTCTTTGTGGTAATTTTGCATCTCTTTTTAGTCATTAGTTGTTGTTTTCTCTCTTTGGTTTGTTTTTTTTTTGTCTTTTCTCACCACCTGAACTTCAGTATTTCGTTCAAACTGGAGATGAAAGCTTCCTGTCTGCCGCTGCGCACATATTCTACTAATTACTACATCAGGAAACTATCAAAAGAGAGTCTGAGACGTCTTTATTTACTCTCATAAAGCTGCTGATCTGATTTTAAACAGCCAGCACATCGAGTCTGCGCCTCACTAACCCGTCCACGTGCGACGAGGAGGAATAAAAATAAACGATTTATCTCGAATCTTTCCAAGAGTAAGGACACCAGCACCAAAAAAAAAACTGCTTTTTTTTTCTTTTTCTTCAGGGAAATATATTAAAAAAAATAACCAAAGTCTTTTTTATTTCATGTTGATACATTCTTGGACAACACCACAGAAAAGTTGCATGAGTGGCCAAATGTAAAATCTCTCCCACAACATTTTGCACATAAGCAGCAAAGGGCAACATGAATAATACCGAGTACAAACAGTAGAAAACATACATGCTCCTTTTTTTTGTTTTAGAAGTGTTTTTGTTTTTAAATATATATACTCATCATCTTTTTTTTTTCTTTTTTTTTTATTATTATTCTCAGTTTTCCCCCATCGTTTCCAGGAAAAATAAGAAACCAATCAAAGCCATATTCTGCTGTGTGAGAACGTATCAGAGGAAGTAAAAAGAAAAAAACAGAACCAAATAAAAAAACAAGTACAAGTTCAGAGCAGACAGGTGGAATCGACTGTGTTGTTTTTTTTTTTTTGCTTTTTTTTTTTGTTTTTAAACCGATTCAGTTTCAACATCGAACATATCAGGCATGCATTGACAACCTCGACATCAACACCTTGTTGTTTGTTGTATCAGTGGTCCCGTTTTTTTAAAAAAAAAAAAAAAATCACCAAGATACTCAAGGACCAAGGTTCTTCTTTAGGTCGGCTACAACACAGTAAAGGGTCATCATCATCATCATCATCATCATCATCATCATCATACACCTACAAAATACTGGAGAAGTCATCGTGTGTGTGTGTGTTTGTGTGTGTGTGTGTGTGTGTGCGTGTGGAGAGGGAACACACATGTTGGGATGGGCGATGCTTTTCATCATGGGACCACGAACAACAGATCAAACGGAAATTAAATTAAATAAAATAAAAGAAAGAAAAGAAGAAGAAGAAGGCCTTTAAAACACGCCTGTTTATTTTTATTTATTTCTTTATTTATTTATTTTTGTGGCTTTGTGTACACGGCCGGCTGCAGAATCTGATTTTCACCACGTTGGATGCAAATCTGGTTACGTTGCATCCGTGAGGAGTTCAAGGCCTGTAGTTTTTTTCCCAAGTTTCTATCTATGTAAGAGGAAAAAACGAGTAACTTCAGATCTGATTCCCGGCGACATAACCGATCCTCCTCTGTGTGTGTGTGTAAATATATATATATATATCCTGTTCTCAGGTCTCTCTGGTAAATAAATCTGAACTAACTTTAAGGCTACTGGAGCTTTCAAAGGAGGCATTTCTGTCTGTGAATGAGTGTGTTTATATAGAACAGATGAGAATTATCATTAAGTGTTTAACTTGTGCATAAAATTAAAAAAAAAAACAGGTGTAAATGTGTGTGTGAGGTGTAACAGCAGCTGTGTGGATAAAAAAATAATAAAGTGTAAACAGACTGAGCGGATGAACGAGTCATGTGACTGAAACGTCACTGAGGAGCTGATGATGAGGAGGCTGCAACCTTCCTCACATCGACACATGAAACTAACAGAAATGTTTTCCATCGTCTGAGCTTTAAGCGTAGCTCTTGTTGTCTCCTCCTCTTCTTCTTCTTCTGCGGCGGTTTTAACGGCGCCGACCGGAGATTTGGCGCCACCTGCTGTTCGTCCGCTGATAATCAGACGACAGCAGCGGAAACGAAACATTCACGACTTTTTTTTTTTTTTATGTTGTTGATAACTTTCTGAAAATTTCTATTAAAAATTTTTGAGCTACATCTGAATAGAAACCTGACTTTTGTTCAAGGTAAAAGTTTTGCACGTGCACGTGTTTCATTAGCACTCGTTTTTTTTTTTTTTTTAAATATCATTGTTTATTTTTTTTTGCACTGACAGCTTTACGTTAACACATTTAGATCTTGATCTCTGCATGCTTTGATAAAATGAAGCCACACGTCTTTTTTTATTTATTCCCACATACTCGACTCGGACTCTTCTCACATTCAGGTTTTGTGCCACATGTGACGTTTTTAAAAAAAAAAGGTGGTAAAATCAGATTCCAGGCGGCGGCGGCGTCGGCACAAGCAAAGCCCTAAAGATCTCAAAGCGAAGAATATGGCTTTAATAAAAAATAATAATAATAATTAAAAAAAAAAAAAGCATCCAAGAAGCAAGAGCAAAAAAAAAAAAGAGTCATCATCAACATCATAATCATCGTCGTCTTACAAAAAATAAACAAAACAGATCAAATGAACAACCGAAGGAGGCGCCAAACATATAAGCCGTAAAGAACTACACACGGGCCGACAGGAAGGTTGGAAAACTTGCAAGTTTGGAAGTACATTAAAGAGACGAGAGGCGGGGCTCCGTAGAAAGGTCACATCATCATCATCATCATCGTCACGCCGAGACGGCAGCTTCGTATGACATCGACAGCGGAGACGGAGCGAGAAAAAAAAAAAACCCTCCGCCGAGTGTTCAGAGAAACCCAGAGGCCGCCATCATCATCATCATCATCACCTCACAGACAAAAAGACTCTTTGTTTTATTTATTTTTTATTTATCTGAACCCCTCCCCTCCCCCTCCCTCCCCCTCCCATCCCCCTCCCCGCCACTTTATTCTTCTTTTAGTTGTTTTTTTTTAAACCCCCTTTTTGTCTCTGTGCTTCCTGTCTTTGCTTCTCTCTCACCGAGTGATTTGTGCCCAAATTGTCTTTGTTTAAAAAAGTCCCACAAGGCTTTGCGTCTGAAAGTCTGTGGTTTGGGCGAATGAAGCTCATGACACCAAAAAAATAAAAACAATGAAAAACCCCCCATTTCCTCTTTTCTTCTTCTTCTTCTTCTTTTTTCCCCACCGTTTCTTGTTTAAAGCCAGAAGGGCAGCACATCTCCAACGATCTCTCTGTTTTTTTTTTACTCTCCCTCCTTTTCTCAGTCTCTCTCTCTCTTTGCGGTGGACGAATGCCTTTTTAGATCACAAGGTCGTTGTAGCTCACAAATTTCTTCTTCTCTGCTGGACCTGCAGGGAAGGAAACAGACAAAACAGAGAATCAGCTCTCGGCCTTCGCGCCTCTTTATCTCAAGACGAAGGTTAACGGTGACGTGACGTTATGACGGATATAATAAGGCTTGAGTTATGGACTCTCAGTGCAGTTTTTTGGCGTCTGTTTGTCTTTAGCTGACTGTACAGCTTCATTACTGAGATAATTATCTCCTTATATGTGGATGTCGGCTGTTTGTCGGTTCGCGCTGAGAGGTCATAACTCAGAAAGAAAAAAAGAAAGAAAGTGTTAAAGCAGCCATGCTAGCAGCTCTGTGCTAAATGCTAACACGCTAACATGCTCGTGTTAATGTTTCTCTGATGGCTGATGGTATTTGGTCGTAACCGAAGGAAAGATGGCGTCAGAGGATCAAAAGGATCAAAGAGGAGAACCTCACGGTGGCGCCGAAGGAGAAGTTTGTACCGAAAGTTCTTGAGATATTTCACAGCATGAGTGAAAAATGTGAGGAAAAGTGGTGACGCTTACTTTTACTGATCTTTTTTTCTTTATTTTATTTTATGCTGATTTCCTGGAAACATTCTGAGCAATCTGCAGGTATGTAACGGTTCATTTTACAGAGAGAGTGGAGCGATTTGCTTCAAATTATAAGAAAAAAAACGGAGAAAAAGTTACATTTTTAAGATTTTTCTGGTGATTTTTTTGTATTTTTCTTCTTCTTCATGTATGTGTGTGTGTCAAAGCCTGATATATCTGATTTAGTCACGTTAGTTTGTTTAGAAACGGCTCCAAAGACCAATAACAGCATCATGTTTTCAGTCTCCGGAGAGTAGTTCTGTGTAATGCAGACGCTACTGAGCATGTGCGGGAACACGCTTCTGTTTACAGCTTCGCCACCTCTGCACTTTGTACTGAAGTTCTTTGACATGCACATGATGAAGGAACATGTGACCCAGTGCAGCGGAGTGACTCACTGGCGTCTTATTAATAGTTTCTGGACAACAAACGGAGGAATAAAATATATCAGGCTTTGCTGACAAGAAGAAAAATATAACGAATCACCAGAATGATCCTTTAAGTTGGTTTAGTTGGTCGTTATTTTTGGGTTCATATGCAGTAATATTCTTTATAAATTACACTCTTAACAAGTTCTTTAACTGAGATAAAATACTTCCTGTGTGTAGTTGTGTGTGTGTTTCCTCTGATGAGCGTGTTTCCTGTACACGACCAAAAGACAGAAAGCTTTCAAAGAAATAATGTTTGCAAATGAACAACTGCTGTACGAATGAAGCCAAATAGAATCACCAACTAAACCAACTTTTCAGTGTTTCTTTATAACATGCGCCACCCTTCCTGTAAAATTAACCCTTAAATATCCGCTGTTACTCAGAAAACTTCCAGGAAATGAAGGATCTGTAAAAATAAAGCCTTACTGGAAAAGTCAGCGAATCACCAAACTTATTAAAATTCCTCACGAGGGGAACATAAACCTTTGTACCAAACGCCAATCCATGCGTCTTAGATTATTTTCTCAATTAAGTGATTCATCTTTTGATAGAAAAAAAAAAGCTCGTTATCATTTCCCACAGTTCAAGAAGACAAAGAAAAGCATCAGATCCTCTCGTTTCAGAGGGTGAAACCAGGAAATATTTCACATAAAAACAATTATTCAGTTATTAATCAGATTAATTTTCATGACGGATCGACTGATTGTTGCAGCTCTACATCCGACGTTTATGGCGCTGCTGGCGCTGAACAACAACCCTAAAAATACACTTTTCTTTTATTAGGATGTTAATGAGCAGGTAGGAAGTCGCCTTCAGTCACGACCGCCCTCCTATCTCCCCCCTGCAGCCTCCCCCTCCCCCCCTCCTCTCCCCTCCTCCCTCCTCTACTGGCGACCACTCGGCCCTCGCTGTTCATCCGCTGACAAACGACTTCAAGCCA
Source organism: Euthynnus affinis (assembly GCA_029490765.1). NCBI lineage: Eukaryota > Metazoa > Chordata > Actinopteri > Scombriformes > Scombridae > Euthynnus > Euthynnus affinis. The sequence goes on from CM055840.1 coordinate 35,123,959, forward strand.
AACGCCCATCATCAATCACGCCGGGGAAGCCTGCATATTAAAGCCTGGGAAGTGTCAGTGAACCTGTCCCGACTTTGTCACAACGGCGTCTTTATTTCTGCAGAAAAGCGGTCCGTTCTGGTTCTGACAGGCCCGACTCCTCCGTGGCAACATCTGTCGCCAACGAGCGGCGGACGTCGGATTGACGGTAATAACACACAACAGACGCATGACAGCCTTTAATACTGAAGATCTGCTGAGATTAACAGCCGATTTCAAGTCTTCTTGTGGAATATTTAAACGAGGCTGCGACTTATATTTAGTTTCATTGTTCTGAATGAATCGATTCATCAGTTATGTTGATAAAATGTCAGATATGAGAGGGAGACGTCTTCCAGAGGTCCAAAAACAAAAGATATTCAGTTTATTATCATGCATGACAAAGAAAAACAGCAAATATTTGACATTTTTAATGAAAAAAAATCACTAAAAATGATTAATCAGGCATTTTAATGTCTTGTCTGGTAAATAAATGTGAAATAAAATGATTATTTTAACAGCTGCAGATTGATTTTCTCTTAATTGATTAACCAATTAACGTTTGCAGCTCTAATATTTAACAAACACGTCAGGTATGAAGATGAAGAATGAGCCTCACTGACATCTGAAGCTCTCTCTCTCTCTCTTTCTCTCTCTCTCTCCACATTCATCCCTCAAAAATAACAATTTTTTTTCAAAGCGTCTTAACGTGGAAATTTCTAGAGAGAAGCGTTTCACTCGCGGGCCAGTTCAGAGAAAGAGAGAGGAGAGTCGTCGCCACCGCCGCCGCTGCTGCTGCTTGTAAGGATTCTCTCTGAGAGGCAGCCGGAGCCGTACGAGTTTTAAGAGATGTAGAAGTCTTTGTTGTATAAGAAATCAGCTTTTGGAGAAAGAGGCCTCCGTAAGAGGTGGAATCAGAGAGAGAGAGAGAGACAGAGAGAGACTCGGGTCTTTGAAGAGCGGCTTGAAGTGCGAGAGATAGAAAAGGAATCAGCTGTAGGAGCAGGAGGAGAGAGAGAGAGAGAGAGATGAAGCCATCGTAAGTGACTGAGGGCTATTAGAGCGAGGTGAAAGAGAAGCGGGAGAGGACGGCGAGATTGAAAAGAGAGAGGAGCGAAGGGAAGAGCGGTAAAAGCGGAGTGAGGGAAGGCCGCGGACAGGAGAAGAAGAGTGAGGAATGAAGATGAGAGGGGAGGGGAGGGGGGGAGGGGGGGTCAGTAGATGGCTCGGAAAGTCTTCGGGGAGTCACGACGGAGCTGCGGCACCTCCTCCTCTCCCCTCCTCCTCCATCTTCAACTCTCCACCGTTAACTGACCCTGAATCCTAAAACATGCAGGCCGCAGACTCCCTCCAGGAATCATGCAGATTCTCTGCAACACTTGCAAGAGCTGCAACGTTTTTTTTTACTACATTGCAGCAGCTTTTCTGCGTGAAATGTTCAAGGAAGGTGGACGACAAAAACGCCGCCGCCGCAGACGAGCAAAACAAGTCCTAGATGTTTGAAAGAATACAAGCTGATGTTGTTCAGACGATGTGGATGGATTAATGTTGAGCTGGAAGTTTATTTCATAAAGATTATAACTTTGAGTCCTTATGGTTCTCATGTTCACAGCTGAAATGTAGTTTTTTAAAATTATCATATTATTTTCCTTTACTTGCAATTTTCCCCCCAAAAAACTGTGATTTTACTTAAAAAACTGACATAAAACATCACAATTTTTTGAGAAAAGCTGCAAAATCAAAACATTTTTTGGCCTCAATCATAAAAAAAAAAACAACTCATGAAATCCTGGAGGGAGTGATATGAGCCGTGATGATCAACACCCACAGAGGAATATGTCTCATGGTGCTGAATAAGCAGAGTTCAGGGGGGGTCAGAGCGGCTTTTTCCACTGCAGGAAGTGAACGTGTTTGTTTCTGGTTCAAGCTGCGTCCTATAATCTGATCCGATCATGTGACTCCACGACGACACGTAGCAGCGTTTTCTAATCTGACGTCTCTAATCGGCGGTGACCGGCGGGACGACATCATCAACACGTCGCCGTCATAAAACAACAATAATGATGAGAGATCTGGAGAATCAGCAGACGAATACTTTAAGTGTGGAGCAGATGCTGCATCACAGTGTTTTATTTCCTGTTGGATAAATGGCTGCTGTTCGTCCCGCAGTCTGTTCAGTCGGTCGGTGATTGATCTTCTGATCGAGGAGAAAGTGGAGCAGCAGCTGTTCTTCTATGACGGTACGGAGCAAAGAGAGAGAGAGAGAGAGAGCGTCAGCTGACCTTCACTCCGATCCGTTCTGTCTCCTCCTGCTGCAGCTGGAGATCTTTCTCTTATTTAACGACAAAAGAAGTCAAAGTCAAACAAGAAGGAAAACTAATATGAGGCCAGTTTGTTCCGTTAACTGAACCGCTCTCTTCCACCACATCTGGTTCTGGGACCCGAACCGAAACCCGTCAGCAGACAACAACAACAACACTGTGATTAGTAGTGACATCGCTGCGATTAGTTCAGAAAATGGTGAAAAATCTTCAGATGACGTCACAAAAATATTCAGTTTACTGCCATAAAAGGACAAAAGAGACCAGAAAATATCACATTTAAGTAGCTGGAATCAGAGAATTTGGACTTTTTCTTCTTAAAAAAAATCACAACAACCGATTAATCGATTATCAAAATAGTTCACAGCTTATTAATATTTGGCAGCTAATAGATCCATCGATTAATCGTCTAATCGTTGCAGCTCCACAATAAACAGCAAACTAATTAACGCTTTGTCCTCTCGTTTGTTTCCTGGGAAAGTATCGGTCGATCGATGCAGCCTGCATCTGCAGCAGCCGTCGATGGGTTTCCATAGCGACGGCGGACGTGCCTGTTTGTGACCGTCAAAAGCTAAAACAGTGTCAAAGTTTCTGATCTCAGGCCTGATGAGATTCAGCTGGTATAAAAATAAACTTTATTTTAATTTCTGTTCTGTTTTTCATTCTTCTTCTTCCACCATCTCACTCCTCTGCACTCTGAGCATCGTATATGCAGAGAATAACCAGAAATGATACTTTGACACAGTATATCTGCAGCTCTGTCTCCAAGAATTACTTTCATATACGACTAAATTGCAACAGAAAATATGTTATTATGTATTAATGTTGCAGCTGGTAGAAAGTGCAGCAGTGTGACGGACAGAGAAAGATCCTGGTCAGCATCTTCCACTAACATGATGGTCTCTGGTAGCCCCCCTCATCCACCCTGATCATCCATTTACCTGTGAACATCATCCATAATCCAGGAGAACTCTTTATAAGCTGCATGTGAAGGTAACTTCTAGGAGACCGAGTTGATATTTAAAAGATTCTAGTTTGTGGTAAAACTAAAAAGACAAGCTGAACCTTGAAGCGGGAAGCTCCGGGTTCACTTCCTGCAGTGAAGAAGAAGAGCTCAGACACTGTAAACCTCCCCCCTCCTCCTCCTCCTCCTCCACACAGTCATATGACGTCTCCTCTCCCTCCTCATGATGTAAAAGCAATGAGTCAAATCGAAAGATGGCGATAAAGAGCTGTGGAAGTAACGTTTCCTCTCCACACTCTCTCCCTCTGAGACTTATTCCCCTCTCTCTCTCTCTCTCTCTCTCTCTCTCTCTGGACCGACTCTCCTCGTCTCCCTCAAAATGGATCAATGTCAGGACAGCAAAGCAGCAGAAGAAGAAGAAGAAGATTAATTTGCTCTTACCTCTGATAAATTATGAAATTAGCCTGTCGGAGGGGGAGAAAAACATTATTTGGTGAGTTGTCCCTGAGAGCCCCAGAGGGAATCCCGCTGCGAGATGGTAATTTGATCACATAGCCATGTAATTTCAATTTGTGCGCTTTTTTATTTCTGGAAGCTTTCGGGTTGAAGCTCTTTTTTTTTTTTTTTTTTTTTAAAAGAAGAAAAAAAAAAAACATATTACAGTTGGGATTTCATGTGGAGCTAGAGCGCAAGTTTTTTTTTTGTTGTTGTTGTTGAATTTCACTTGAAAGAAAATGATGTTTGTGAACGCTCCTCGCATCTCTGAGTCGTAGAAATGTGGAGTTTTTTTTTGTTTTGTTTTGGAAGTTCAGCATTGGAAGAATTTAGAAGATGCTCAGCACCAGAAAGCAGAAACAGGAGCGATTATGGAAACTCAAATTTCATAGAAATCATAAAACCATTAAAAAAAAAAACTTCACACATTAACCTGCAGTAACCTTTTGTTTGAATGAACTTTGCTTTTCCCACAGATTAAATATATACGTATGTAAATATTCTGATCCTGATATAGTAACTGACAACATTTCCATTGATATATTATATTAAAACAAGGAGACAGGGTTGTAAAACTGCATATATCTATAAGATGTGTGATGCTACGGAAGCCTGGAGGGGCCAAGGAGAAAAAACAAACGTGTGCTCTCGATTGAACTATTTTTCCAGTCGGCAGTTTGCTGATCCGAAGCCGTCAGGAGGCTCCACAACTGTACAGATCTACATATATGTTTGCATGTTCTCCCCGTGCCTGCATTGGTTCTACATTGAGAGCATGAACCAGTTTTTTTTTTTTTCCCTCCGTGCCGTGGTGGTGGTCACGTACGTAAAAAAAAAAAAGGCGGGAAAAGTTTGTCGCTTTCTGGCAGAGAGTCAGAAGTTTCCTCTCTGATGTCTGCAGGGCTGCCAGGGTTTGACTGGAGCTTGTGGTGCTTAATTTTGTTTATATTTTGTTGAGCATTATATTCGTGGTCGTGTTTGACCCACTCGACCTCGCTCTGGCTGTACGAACCAACACCTTCTTCATCAGACTTTGCTAATTTGTATTCGTCAGGCAGCTTTTCTGATATATAATTTTGGGGGTTGTGGAGCTTCTTGACTGCTTTAAAACAAATTCCCTGCATTTATACAGCAGCTAAGTCAAGAAACAGACAGCTGCATTAGTCCAGATTAGCCCAGAACAGTTTATAACTTTAAAACATTACGTTAGCAGGTTCCAGGCTAACTAGCTTCCAGTCAAACAAGGACACATATTATGTATAATATGGATAATTAACCCTTAGAGCTGCTATTCTTAATGCTAACCAGGCATCTTCAGAGTGTAACACCTGCAACAACAGCGTCTGAAACGGCTTCATATTCAACGTAGAGACATGAGAGACGAATCAATCTGAACGTCTGACAGTGGTATGTGAAGAGAGTTAATTGCTCGTTAGCTGGTTTCAACTGGTCGTCTTACGGGAAACAGAATATTTTAGACACAATTTGACTGAAACATGGTAACGTACACACAGAATCTGTATTTTTTTGTGTTTTCAGGGAATATCTCAGCCCAGGAAACTACTGCAGTATTTATTCTCATCCTTCAGCCACATCGAAATCCAGTCAGTGCAGGAAGTGAAATAAATACACGGTCGAGTGAGTAAAATAATAACATGCTTTATTACGTCTCAATTGATTTCAGGTCCAGTTTTACGCTTCATTTAACACGGTCTGTACGTGACTGTGAGGAAACTGAAGAGTTAATACGCCGTGTTTTTTTTATACTCAGCTGTGTGTGTTGTTTTTTTTTTTTTTTTGTGGGAGGAGTTGGACTTACTGTTGGGGTCGACGTTCTCGCATAGCTCCGTCTTGGCCTCGCCGTTGGGCCTGTCGCTGGCTTTGTGGGACAGTCGGGACGACATGGTGGCGGCCGTGACCACCGCTTTGAAGGAGCGTTTCCTCTTCTGCACGTTGAGCTCCGGGTGGAAGATGATGACGTAGACTTTGGGCATGTAGAGCATCCCGAGGGCCACGGAGGCGCTCAGGTTCATGGAGATGGTCAGCGTGGTCGTCTGGATGTACAGCTGAGGAGAGAAGAAGAAGAAGAAGGAGGAGGATGAAGGGAGGCAGATTTAATTAGACTGTCTTGTTTGAATAAAAGATTAAACTTGTAGTATTTAAAAGATGTTTCTTCCTGAGTGAGTTCTTTAAACAGACGGTGTCCTTGTCCTGCTGCTGAATAAAAACCCGCCTGATTTAGTTTCGGCCGGGATGAATGCATAAAGAGGCTCGGCCGTGCTGTAATGGGCTTCCCAGAGTGGGTTTCATAGAGTTCAGCCCCACTGTCTTTATGTGTTATGGCCCTGCTGTCACAGTCTGATGTATGCCATTTACAGCAGAGCAGCAGGGATGAGCTCAGAGAGAGAGAGGCAGCAGCAGCAGCAGGGGTTTATATTTCCAACTGGAACAAACCAGCAGGCGTTATCAAACGTCGCCTCCCGTAATGTCTGCGGATGTTTTAGTATACGTGTTAAATTAAAAGCAAAAGAATAATCTCCTATCCTTACGGAAGTGCAGCAGCAGGTTAAACAAACGTCGACGTTTTCGCAGATACGCTGGAATTTATGCTTCAATACAAAACCGGAGCGAGATTTAGAGGGAAAGTGAACACGTCCTCTGCTGAGATTTAACACTCCGTCTGTTATAATCTGCACTTTAATGTCTTTTCTTTAGTGTTCTTATTATTGTTTTGTCCCAACGTGAAACACAACAAGCCTCAGCACAGAACTGTCACAAACGTTTTGTTTCTTATGCATGAATGATGACGGTGTGAAGCAGCAAGGGATGATGGGAGTTACTCCAGTGTTGATGGTTCAGGATGTTTTTACCCGCAGAGGTCTCCTCCTCTCCAGAACAAACGTAAAATCATTCAAATACTAATTAAAGCAGATTTCATTGTAGACTTGAGATTGGTCCCTGTGTCTAGAACCATGGGATGAGAAGGCTGATTGGTTCCTAAATGGTTGGGTCCAACCTCCAGCTGAGTACTAACTCCTCCCTTGTATATATGAGTGAATTCAACCTTTATACTTAAAACGCTGTGCTGAAACGTGGAAGCGTTTTTCTAATGTGATGTGAGCCAAATAAACAGGTGAAATGTTCATATTTTGTCCTCCTTGACTGGAAAATTGAGATGTGCTACCCTTTTTTTCTACATTTTTAGAATAAGTCTGCTGGATTTTGGGTTTAGCTCTCCACTAAGAATTGAAGAATTTGAAGAATTGTTGAAGCACAACGTCCTTCTTCAATTCACTGAATGAAGCAGTTTCAGCTAAAAAGTATTTCTCCACCATGTTGGGCGAGCAGCGGACTTCCTGGAGGGGCTGTTAGCCAGGCTGCTGCTAACGTTTGCCCAGTTTATTTCTCTGATAACTTAAGATCCAGACGTCCAATGACTAAAATCCTTCTTGCGGCTAAAAGATCAAGTTAAAAACCAGCTAAATTTATCATGAAAATGTGGCTTCAAACTGAATAAAAGTCCATTTCTAACAGTCTGTGTGGAACAAGCACAACAAAGCCCATGTATTATCTTGCATGTGTGGAAGTTACTCTTTGCTAGACGCCATTGTAGCGGACAAACACGGAGCCGACGCATGCATCTTGTGCACTATACTCTTTGGTAGAGGAGGTATGACGCCATTGACAGGCCACCAAATGAAACGGTCCATTACTTTGATTAAAATGACAGATTTCTCTGGGTTTGAAAACTGAAAACTATTAATCAGATGCAGCTCTCTCAGATGGGAGGGGTTGGACTTCAGAGCTGAGGCCAGAGAAATGTAAGTGCACAACTCAACAACATATAGAACATAGGTCTAGTTGTTTTTACACATTTTAATGAGGAATAATTACAGATTAGAAATTTGCAGATTCAGATTTTACACACAAAATAGATGATCAACAAATAAACAGGATGAATGTTATAGAATAAACTATCCAGCTGTGGGAGTTTAAGTATATTCGCCCCCCAAAAACCATTAAATCTGCCCCTCTTAAAGTTTCCAGTGAGCTCATCTTGTATTTAGAGGACTTTTAACTTGATTCTAGAGCGACTGAGATAAGAAACAAAAAAAGTCCAACAAGTGGAAGATGAAGAGGAAGAAAGACTGTCCTGGAGGCAGCGGGATGACGCTGTGATCTGAAGGAAGGAGGGGGAAGAAGAAAAGCTAATCTTATTGTTTTCCTGTTATCGGACAATAAAGGCTGAGAGATTCTAGATAAAAGTGAAAGCTGGACCACAGGCAAGGTTAAGTGGATTTATCTCCTTAAATCGAAAAGCCATCAGTCTGCTTGTGAGCCGCTCTGCTGCTGCGTTTACCTCTAAAAAAAAAAAAAAAAAAAAGAGGGTATGTAATTAATATTACATCACACAGAAGGAGTTTCTTTCCCCTGAAGACGAAGAAGAAGAAGAGCGGATCACCAGTAAAAAGTGGGACGAAACGCTGTATTTTAGGAAAAGTTTGAGGTTCTTGCACTTTAAGTATTTATGTTTAATGCCGCTTCTGCTCTGTGAGGACTTTGTGTATTAAAATATGACACTCAGACATGAGAAGTTTATAAAATATGAACAATTCCAATTAAGATTGAACCTGAAATCCTAATAAACAGATATTTACTTTGTTCTGAGCGTCATATCTTGTATCCTCTCCTCTTGGGAAGATGATATTCTGCTTTATTGGCATGTGCGAGTGATATAAGCCTAACCCTAAATGCACTTTATGATCAGGTCTTGATGAGTAATTAAACTGATGCTAATTATCAGAAGCGTAAACAGTAAAAGGCAGCTGTTTGTTCGCTTGGCGTTGTACCTGCGGAGCCACAAAGAGGGCAAAAAAAACAAAGTCAGACTTCCATCTTTTGATGTGATTTTTTTTCAAAGCGGCGTCACGTTTTCATTAGTTGAACTGTTGTTAAAGGCAGAGTCGGCGCCGTTATCTCACTGCTTCTCACTGCTTTTTTTTTCTGTGTTTGAAGACTTTGTGTGTCTGCGGGGCGCCGAGCGGAGGCGTAAACAAAACCATTAATTAGACTTCCCCTAACAGGAGGGAGGACTCATTATGACAGATCTCGTTCAGTGTGGGAGGAGGAAACGCCGCCGCCGCTCTCTCTCTGCTCCGCACGCTGGGAAAGTCCAACACACAACTTACTGTCTCTATTACAAAATAAATCTTCTTCTTCTTCTCCTGGTTTCATGTCGCTTTCATGCGAGCCGAGTCTACCAGCAGCGAGAGGAGAGGAGAGGGGGGAAGAGTCATTTTTATAAAAACAACAGGAGGAACTACAGTAACAACAATTATCTGACAAACATCGCTGCAGCGGGAAGCGGAACGATGTGAAATATAAGAAACGTAGAACAAAAGAAAAGAAGCTAAACGTGCAGAAACACTCGACAACAGAACAAGTCTGCTCACTGTTTGAGTTTTAGAGATAAAAATAAGAATATAGATAAATATATAGAGATGAATCAGAGGTGATGTTGACCACCATGAGGTTCTTCGAGGGTAAGAAAACTGAGTTATGTTGGTGAAAATGGATCATTGTGACGCCTGAGAAGGAAACTTTCTGTGTAGATGACTTTATTTTTATAAGAGAAGCATATCTGAACATGTTTACGTCTGTGTGTTTGTTTAGTTTTTGTGTCTTCTTGTCTTTTATTTGTTGATGCGCTCTGAATTCTTACAATCTGTCATCAGTAACAGTTGGTTTTTGTTATCTGAAGGAGACAATATACGATATGGTTCAGGCTGTAATGTTTGTTTTATATAGTCTATATCTATAATTCCTTTCTTGTCCCGTGTCTGTTTATGTTCTGGAGCCTCCTCAGGGGGGCGCCAGAGATACCGCGTGAGGCGAAGAAGAGCCAAAACTCTTCCTCCTGAGACACATCTGAACACACAGCGACAATAAACCTCCATTAATCCGCTTTCCCTGTCTGTACTTCCTGTTACACTGCGGACAGCTGATTCACACAACAGCTGTAAGAACACAAGATCTACTAAAGAAGACAATCCCTAAACTGACTGAACATTTGAAGGCTGCTGAATCTTCACAAAGATCCACAGCAGGAAGGCGACCAGCTAACGTCGGCACAGTTGAAACAGCTGCAACAAGATCCTTAACTGTAGCCGCAGAGAGAGACCTCAACCACCCGAAACATCACTATGTTGTCCCATTAAACACCCCAGGAAATAACCACGTCCCAGCTGCCATCTGTTGCACTGAAAACTGGAAACACAGACAAAAGAAAACAAAGAATAAGCGGATGAATCCACTGAACCTGAGACGCTGAGAAGTTCAAAGCAACAGTTTTCATCACCGTCAAACCGGATCAGACGTATAAAGACATTCAGCAGACGTTTGTTTTCCTTCTATCTCTGTTTTAGATCTTCAGAAGGTGATCTAGAGGAAGGTTTTCTGGACGATTTCAGAGAATTTATGAAAGAAAAAAACGAGGAAAAGTAGCTGCTGCAACTCATCAGAGGAAGCAAACTTCAGTCGGTGTTTCCAAACGTCTGACTGTTCATGACTCTGCCTCTCTAACCGATGCCAGCGGGAGGCGTTCTTCCTCAAAATTGGGACTAGTTAAAAATAGACTTTAGAGATCCACAACGGACCCGAACAGAGTGAAGCACCTGTCTCTGATGTCCACTGAAAGTGAAATTCAGTGTAAATTGGATTTTTACCAGCCTCATTAAGGACTTTCTGTCCAGGAAGAAAAACTTCTAAAGGTGAGAATCCGTGTTTATGATTGTGCTGCTGTTGCATTACTGCTGTTAATACGTGCCGCTGCTCCTGTGTTATTGTATTTTTATGGCTTTTTTTTTGTTTTTATTCCGGTATTGCACAGCGGCTCGATGTGTGATCGTGCTCCAGTGAAAACGAGGCGCTCTGTAACCGCTGCAGGTGTCGTACCTGTTCGTGAGGTGAGAGGTTTAGACATGAATCGTCATGGTTTTGAGTTAAAATGAGTCATTTCTTAAGTTTAGGGGACTTTTATCAATGTTAACTCATGTTTCTTTTAATTAATTGAAGAATAACACTGATTTAAACACCTGAATCTCTGCTTTGGCTTTGCTTAAAAAACATCTGTGTGCAGTTTGCTGCGGTTTCTAAGTGAGAAATGACCAAACGTAGCAGGTAACACGGTGCGTTTGGCTCTAAACGTTGTGTTTAAGAGGATAAATAATGAGGATTATCTGGTGTGTTCATGTCCAGAACAGCCTCTCCGCCTCTCTCCGTCATTAGATTATTGCAGCTGCAGGTTTACATGATTTTACAGCTCAGTGATTCCTGCAGCAGGTCAGAGCGGCTGTATGCAGGAATTTACATAACGGGACCGGTGTTTCCTTCCTCCACACACACACACACACACACACACACGCACACACACACACATGTGACTAATGCAATATTCCTGCGGACGTATGCATGTGCGGGTCAAGAACTCTGTGCAAATATTATAATTCACATTCAGCAAACGCAGCGAGCAGAGACTTGAGCTGAAAGGCTGAAAGCATTAAATTACATCTCTGGTAGCGTTTTATGGATAAAAATATGAACATAAATAATACATTAATACATACATTACATGCTTTTTTTATTATTTATTAATTTGTTTTGCATCTGAGGACCAATTCATGCATATATATATGTATATATATGCCATTTTCATTTATCTAAAAGCTTTGAGTATTGATTGTTTTGATGTGTTTGATGCTAAAATACAGATTAAATTCCATAAAGTGAGTTTGAAACAGTGATAATAGATAAATATATATAATATGAATGGACAGAGGAGAGCGTCAGTGGTGTAAAAATACTATAAAAAATTCATAATCATGGATTTTGTCTGTCCTGTTGTTGCTCTTTGAGGGATAATTATGCTCCCAGTGTTGGAACTACAGCTCCCATAATGCTTTGGGGGATGTAAACAGGAGGAATAACCGTCGTGAGTTGGCTGTGACTGACGGAAACTTAAACATGCGGATTAATGGAGGTTTATTTACGATGCGCAGCAGAGATGATGATGATGATGATGATGATGATGACGAAGACATCCTCGGGAAGTCACCAGAGGGCGACACACTGACATCCCATCAGCCTGCAGGTCTTAATTGGGACGTGAGAGCAGAGCCTTGTGGGTAATGAGCGGACTGGCTGCTGCTGCTGCTCCGTCCCCGCAGGCTGAGCAGGTTGAGTCTCTAGGCTCTCAGTGATGGATCACGTCCTCGCTCGCTGCTTATTGCTCCCGTTCACGGCTTTGTGGGAGACGACGCCTTCTCCTGGAGGACCTCTGATTATTCCTCCGACATGGTGAACACTGTCAGAGCTGCAAGTGTGTGTGTGTGTGTGTGTGTGTGTTTAGATTTATTACAGCTTTTTATAACATTCACAGTGAAGATTTGTGTATAATTGCTGCTCTTTTATATTGTTACCCTCCGTTACACTGCTGCTCTTCAAGCATTAGTAGCAGGCAGACATTTGTACACACACACATGCTGTTTCACACAAGCACTACAGAAGGAGAAGAAGAAGAAGAAGAAGAGGAGGAAGAGTTGCTTTTTGTTGTATTTGGCTGAACAACAAGAAGAAGAATGGTGTGTTCTGACAATAAGAATAATAATAATAACATACATGCAATATATGAAACTAGAGCTGCTTATTATTCAGAATAATAATGAAAAAAATATGAAACTTTTTCTGGTTCCAGATGAACAAATGTGAGAATTTGATGCTTTTCTTTGTCACACATGACAGTAAACTGAATATCTTTATGTTTTGGAGTTTTGATGATGTCACCACGGGCTGTAGGAAATTATAATGATCATTTTTTTAATATTTACTGACATTTAATAGACTAAATAATTAATCGAGACAACAATCAGCAGCTGGATCGATAGTGAAAATAAAGGTTCGTGTCCAGTTTGTCTTTCTGGCTCAGCTGCAGTCTGATAACCTGACAACAAGTCGCCCGTGGAAACTGTTCGGAGAAGAAAAGATACTTAGCAGGTGATTGGATGAAGCGTCCATCCATCACGGCTGCTGGATTCACGACTCTGATTGGTCACAAGTAACTTGAAGCTGGACGAGATGGATCTAACATGATCTCATGATGTCGTGAGGACGTGACCTCGTGGATCCAGCTGCCTCGCAGTCGTGATAGACGGTCGGTTCATCCAATCAGCTGCCGAGTTGCTTATTTAAAAGCGGCTTTTCTTTCCTCATGGATCCAGCCGCCTCGCTCGGTTAGTTTCATCCAGTTAAAACTATGACTTCATGAGTCAGTTTCCATCCAAACGTGGAGCAAATATGAACCAACACTTCAGAAAACTGATGTGAGCTCTTATTTTCTGCAGCAGAACATGTTCATTTATTTTCACTATTTAGTTACTTTTAAGTTATTATTTGTATTTGAGTGTTCATTATTTCTGGTATTAATATGAATCTGTACAGCTTTAAGAGTACGTTGGGTTAACTGCTCATGCACGACCCGTTGGTTTTGACTGGTGAAGCTGAGCTGGTGAGTTGTAAATAATTAATGTGTGATAAAAGTTCATTTATACAGATTGTATAGTTGATAAAGTCTGTGTCATTTATGTTATTTCTTTATATTTGTTTTTCAGTTGATTACCTGGTTCGCTTGGCAAATGGCACTACCGTACTAGCCTCGGTAGCATAGCATGCTTATGTTAATAAACCCGTGAACACCCGTTAAAACACCCCTTACAGAGAGAGTTATTAAATTATAGAGTAGATAGTTTAATAAAAGCGTTCACTGTTTCTGTAGGGTCAAAATAAACCAGAATAATCCTTTAAATCGCTGCTTTCGATCCTTCTTCAGTCTGATTATTTGATCAATCGGAGCCCTGATTGTTCTCGCAGCTCTTTCATTCTTCACTCAGTCTCTAAATCTGAATCCTCACAGTTTCTGTTCGTCCACTAAAATCTCTTCCACCTCTAACACCTCCACCTCTCCTCTCTCATCCATCTCTCTCAACTCCCCGCTCCCCTCTCTCTCTCTCTCTTTTTTTTATCATAAACTACACTCCGCCATCAATCTTCCGCCGCTGTCCGAAGCCTCTTTCTTTCTTTCTTTCTTTCGCTCCTCACCTCTTTCATTCATCATTTACAGCTCTTTCAGCGTACCTGTCTTTTGCTCTCGCTTCTTCTATCGCCGCCTCGGCCCTCCTTCACCTTTCCTCTCCCTCCTCCTCGAAACTCTTTCATTCAGGTCTGACAGCCTTTCTCTCTCTCCGTCTCAGCCTCGTCATCCTCTCACCTCCCTCGCCCTCCTCATCACAACTTTCTTTCTATTTTTTTATTAAACTTTTACTCTCTCCCACTTTACACTCATTAGTCTCCAAGTGTGTTGCTGATTTCTAATTGTATTTAAAAGTCCTTTAATTATTAATAATTATTCATTTCTTTGTCTCGATGCTTTTAATGTTTTATGTGAAGCACTTTTCAATTCCCTTGTTGGTGAAACTGTCTTGTCTAATGTTGCATTAGCAGAACATTAGCTAACCTGTGCAGCACCAAGAGGGGAAGAATATACATTGTACCATTATTAAGGCACAAAATATCATGATCAACAGTGTTATAATGATAAGAATCAAACTTTACTGAAATATATAGTTGAATTACTTCACAGCATGACAGTAATTCAGATCCTGGACTCACGTAAAAGTGCCAAAACTTTATTTTAATACATCAAGATGATACTTGCATTTTATTTAATCAATAAAAAAATGAGAATATTAAAAATAAACATTTAAAATTGACACGTAATAGATGTTTTAACAGAATATGGATGTAGAAGAACCTGCAGGCGACATCTGGAGGTCTGCCTCTTTACAAATCAAGTTTCCTGAAACTAATTTGATTGATTGATTGATAATCGTCAGCTTCGATCAGCTGTTTCAGACACTTTGCTTCTTTTTTTATATATGTCTTATTTTCTCCTGCAGTAATGAAGTTGTTTGATAAAATGACGTCACATCCGAGCAGCGACCACAAATGAGCTGAACACACGTTAAAAACAATTAACGCCTGGAATTTAAATGTAATATTAACTGTTATGTTAGTTCTGTGCAGTGAAGACGTGGACATGGGTTGCCAGATCCTCGAGTCAAGTATCCCCCTCGTCCATCTCTTCACTCTTCACCCGGCAGCTCTGCACAGATCAAAGTTTTTATTCATTTATTGTAGAAACCAAATGTTAAATGAAGAGTAAACACACGGTCTGCTGTGATGTGTGTTTTTCTCCTCACTGCAGGTGAACGTCTCCGCCACAAAAAGCCGATTTTTTTTTTTTTTTACAACAATCACTGTTTATTCTGTACAGTATAATGTGTGTAATCGACTCCATTGAAAATGCAACAAAGGCTCCGGTGGAGAAGAAACGTGCTTTCATTAACTGATGTGCTGCAGGAGTGTGTGTGTGTGTGTGTGTGATCCTTTACTGGATACGTTCCTGTTAGTTAACTTCTTCTTTTGAAGCAGATTTCTTGCTTCTTTCTCTTTGGGTGGCGGCGACGGGGGCGGTGGAGGACGCAGACGTTGCAGTTATACGTCATAAAAATCGCAGAATAATATTTTCGTACATTTGCTTTCAACTGAAAATGTGAGATTGGTGTTTGAGATGTTTGATTTAAAGGATTAAGCTGTAAAAAATAAATAAGGAAGACGTAACATCTCTGACGTCAGCCGCAGTTTTTCTGAAAAGCCTGAAGCTGTGGACACGTTTGAAAATCTAAAACCGCTCTAACGTCAGACGCTCGTACGAGGAAACATGCAGAAAATGTTTATCACCTCCACCCACACACCCCCTCACCCTCTCACCCCTCCCTCACCCTCTCACCCCCTCACCCCTCCCTCACCCTCTCACCCCCTCACCCCTCCCTCACCCTCCCATCTCAGCTCCGCCGGTGCAGGAAGACAGTTCAAATTGCAGGTTGAGTCCTTTAAATCTCCTCCTATTTTCCTCCCAACGCCTCCACACACACACACACACACACACACACACACACACACACACAGAGCCGGACACATTGTGTGAGCAGCAGCATGATTAATGACATGGTCAAATATAGCTGCTGGATGTGTGTGTGTGTGTGTGTGTGTGTGTGTGTGCCTGACTACAGTCAAAAAACACACATATAGACACAAATTTATGTTGTTTTAACGTTTAAACTTCAACTTGTGTGTAAAATTCTTTAAAATTTGCAGGTTTTATGAATCTGATTCATAAATGTACAGACAGGAGATGATAAAGGACAGAAGCTGTGTTCAAGAAACAAACGTGTGTGGAAATGCTGGAAACTCAAATAGTCCTCTTGGATGAGGTGGAAAAGTTGATGTCTGGATGATAAAAAAGCAAAACGAAACAGATTTAGTGAATAAATGATGTCACACAGGAAACATGTGACTCAAACGACCAAACATGGCGGCAGCTGCTATCGAAACGCCTCCACCAACAGGAAGCTGTGACGTCATCGCGCTCTAGTGAAGAAGCGTGAGGAGCGTTAAATAATCTACTCGATGTTACTGAACGTAGAAACTCAGGACTTTAATTATTTAAACTTCTTTTTTTGATGGACGACTCTTAATACTACAATACCCATGAGCCTCGGTGGGCTGCTGTTGCCATGGAGAAAGGAGGCGAATCAGAGCGTTATGGATTTGTCGCTGAAGTTGTAAACAAAAGGCGTCGCCATAGTAACGTGAAGTGATTTTTTTTTTTAATCTGCAGGTTGTTTTCTCTTCAGCTTCTGCTCGTTGTCGGCGGCACATGTGACAGAATTTGAAGCTTCCTGATTGGACGTTTCTTGCTGAAATTCAAAAAACTTTATTGTCCACCTTTGTTGCACAAAATGACAAGTGCAAACCTTTAAATCCACTATATTATATGCAGTAAATAATAAATCAGCATATTTAACTCGACTCCTTCAGTCTTGTAGCTTTAAAGACTTTAATGATTCAACCCGGAGAGTTCTGATGTTGATCCGAGCCGTCAGTCACTAACGTCATCTACGAGGAAAATGAGCCAGACTCGGGGAACCAGGAGCGTCTGAAATCCGTCCTCACACCTCTGATCTGTGAGTCCGCTGCAGCCGAGCGGCGGCTCTGTGACTCACTGAGCTTTAAACTGCAGATTATTATCTGCATGAGAGGAGAGAACCGCAGGAAACACACAACCTAAAGCTGTCTTTCACTGACAGGAGAAGCTACACACACACACACACACACACACACACACACACACACAACGGCATATAATCAATAACTCTTCATTAGAGAGAGTCGGGGTGATGCTGATGGGCTGTTGGATATCAGGCGGATGTGACACCAAGCAGACCCGACGCCTGTTACAGCAGGAAGTGATGGAAAACATCGCCTCTGTCGGATTTTAAATTCTAGCTCATTAACATAAGTAAGGTGGACAAAATATTAGGAACACCTTTTCAATATAAAGCACTCCAGCACATAACCAGCACCCACTACCACCCCAACTACTTCCTGCTTTCCCAACTACTCTCCACTCTCTCCTCTGGTACCAGCTACTTTTCTGAGTGTCGTTTTCCATTACGAGGTAAGTACCTCCTCAGGGTCGTCATTAGCAACGGCCGTGACGTCATCTTCAGCGCGACACACGAAGGAACAACGGAGGATATTGAAGGGATAGCAGTGTTTGATACTCGGTATGTGGCTGTTTGTCACAGCAAAGAGACGGATTTTGTTTCAGCAAGACGAGGGTTGCCATAGCGACCGTCACGTTAACAGTAGATGTGTGTTTTGATGATTAAACCATTGCGGCTGGAGTTTGGCTATTGGTGGGTTAAATGGTGGGTTTGGTTTTGCTGCACATTGATGACGCAGTGACGATCCTCTCTGACCAATCAGAGCTCTGCAGCGTTCTGACGTCACATTTTGGTTCCAGCTCTGCTTTTTTTTTGGAACCTCGACGGAGGTGAAACCAAAAAAAGTTGGTACCAGCTACTTTTTCGTAACGGAAAACCAAAAAAGAGTTGAGTTGAGCCTAATAAGGTGCTCGCTGACTGTAAGTTGACTCAAGTTTGCACATCATACTTGTATAAGTTGCATACTGGACCCTGATTGGCTACAGACTATTTGTGATGTCATAAATCCTGCAGGTGTAAAAGTCTTCTTCACTCTGTTGTTCTCTGCAGACTTTGTTTTCACATCCATCTGCTGAAGGAGGAAAGTTTCTCACCTTAAATCTCATGTTTTAGGGTCTTTAAACTCGGATTAAAGTCGAGCACAGAGAGCAGATGAACGTGAAAACAAACTCTGCATCACTCAAACATCCAGCTGAAGGAGGAGGATGAGGAGGAGGAGGGAGGAAGGGCGACTTTAAACTCTTCTAATTTAAACTGAACGGAGCTCGTCTGGTTTGTGTGTCGCAGACGTTTTCCTGGAGTCAGCATCTGCAGACTGACGCCGTTAGAACTTGACTTTGGACCGAATGACACGTCGGAGCGAACTATCACTTCCTCTCCTCGCTGCAGTCTCTCCTCCATCCTCCTCCTCCTCCTCCTCCTCCTCCTCACTCTCTCATCAGACATCTATCATTTCATCTGCTCCGTACAGACACTGAGCTCCTGCTCTGCTGCATCCTCTCGTTGCATTTTAAAGATCCCTCTTAAAGCTTTGAAAATTTCGCCTACTTGGACACGCAGCGGGGTTTCCCACCTGCTGGAGGAGCCGCTCATGCCGCCGCATTATGTTCTTTATTTTTCTATGTAAAGCAGGAAACTGCCTCTTGAGCAGTCTGAGAGGAGGAGATGGTGGTTAAATAATATTGGAAAGCTTCAAACGACGACTCTTTCTTTCATTTTTTAAAACATTTTCTGACAATATTTGAATGTGATGATGCACTTCAGGTGTTCACTGTGACGCCTCCTCTCAGGTTTTATTAGTTTATTTCACTGCACACAACTTTATTGTTCAACACAGTCAGTACAGTCTTCCTGTTCGCCTCCATGTTTCCATTTAGATGCTTGAAAAACAGAAAAGCCGCTCAACAGTTTAACAGTTCAGTTCAGTTAAACTGAATATCTTTAAGTTGTGGACAAAACAAAACATTTTATAGACCAAACAACTAATCGATTGATCAGGAAAATAGTCAAAAGATGAATCGATAATGAGAAGAAGCTGCAGATTTACTTCATTTAAAGGTTTTTACATCACTATATGTGTCAAACATTTGTAGTCAGGAGGTTGTAGGAGACATAAAGCTGGACATAATTAAACAAACACATCACTGGGATACTTTCACTGGAGAAAAAAAGCAGAAATTTGATGATTATGAACCAAAATCTCCAGTTTCTTCTCTTTACTGGATCCTGAACACATCACAGAGAAACAGCTGGTTTTTAGTGTGTGTTTGATGTCTGTTCTGCTTTGACTCAGTCATGATGTTCAGATTTAGAGGTGTTGCAGCTTTAAAGGTTAAAGCACCCGGTGCAGGTGTACAGCAGCGGACTGCAGCCTGCGCCTGAATAACTCAGTGATTTATGTGCGGCTGCTGCACAGCTGCTTCCTAACCAGCAGGTCATGTTCTTTACTTTTGGTGATAATATTAAATACAACCTCAGAGCGCAGCAGCAGCTGCTCTTCAGGGACGACGAGTGTGTGGTCTGGTTTTTCCAGCCCCGGCCTCAAAGAAAAATAACGAGAGAACAGGACGAAAATTCAACGTTTGAGTGACAGACGCCATCTGGTGGCCGAAAAGATGATGATACAAGGTGACGGATCAGGAGGAGGCGGGTTGGAGTGATGGTTAAATAGATAGACGGCAAAAAAGTGGACTTAGCTGCAGGAGACCGCTGTTACCATGACGACCAAAGGTGCCTAACTTTAAGGAACCCAAGTGAACATTTTAACCTGACCAGACCTGAACCATATAAATATTGAGAAACACTCCTATAGTTCGTTCTGGAGTCACAAGAGAAAAAAAACACAAACATTAGTGAAGTGTTGAAGCTCGTTATCAGGTTTATATTTCAACATGTGCAGAAACATAAAGGATAAAATAACTGACGGACGTCTGAATGTCTTTTGTTGTCTGAGACGCAGAAACACGACGAAGTGAAAATGATGTGAGAAGCATCACAGCTGCAGAATTTAAGTCAACTAACATTATATTCATACTTATACTCTTCTCTTCTATCCATAAATAACTAATGTGTGGTAGTCTGGAGAAACACATATAACACAGATGCAAATACAGAGTTCATACTTCAATAAAATTAAAGAATTTAAATTAGAGATTTTATATGACTTTAAAAATATCAATTATTATGTGAAAATGATCCAAAAATGGATTTAAAATAAGAAAAAAAGTCGCTGTGACGAAGAAAAAATGTTTCCAGTGGAATTTCTTTCTATCACATAAATATATAAATAAAATATATTTCCTCTCAAAACTTTTCACAAAGACGTCAGTGAGTAACGACAGCGCTGGAGGAGGAGAGGAGGAACAAAGGGAGGAGAAAAGAGGAGAGGAGGAAGAAAGGGAGGAGGATGGAAGAGAGAAGGATGGAAGAGAGGAGGAAAGGAGGAAGGATGAGAGGAGGAAAGAGGGGACGAGGATGGAGGAAAGGAGGATGGAGAGGAAGATGGAAGAGAGGAGGTGAGATGAGAGGGAAAAAGTCAGTAAGAGGAGTAAAGCGAGGCATAACTCATGAGAGGAGGAAACAAGGAGGAGGAGGAGGAGACAGGTGGAAAACACACACATTAATGGCTGCCATAAAATGCATGCTGCATGAAGAAATGATATTAGCATTGCAAATATTGTCCTGTCCTGCCCTCCTCCTCCTCCTCCTCCCCCTCCTCCTCCTGCATCCCTCCATCCCTTCCTGTGTATCTGGGATCATTTAGCTGGAACACACAGAGTTAAATCAGGCCGGACGCCGGCAGTTTAAGGCTTAATGACGAGAACAAGGCTCCGTCGTTTGACCTTGGCATTTCGCACGAGGAGACGTACGACTCTCCGGGGAAATGAGCTGCTCTGTGGCTTTGAAGGAAAACACTTTCCTGCACTGATTTATTCATGAAGTGAAGAACATGTCACAGCGGATTCTGGTCTTTACGTCTCTGTTCATGATGCCGACACTGAAACTGCATTTAGGACGTCCCGCTAAACCAGAGCGCTCCATTAAAACCAGCACTGATAAACTCTGCAGACCACATCCTGACAAACACACACTGCTTCACTTTTCATAAATCATGTGTGAAGATGACATGTTGTCGTATTTCAAGAGAAGCTTGACGTCAAGAAAAAACCAGACATGAACCCGACGGATCCCGACAACAGGTCCGCTGTTTTCTTCTTCTTCTTCTTCTTCTTCTTCTTCGGGCTCAGGTTGGATTATTTGAGTCAGTTTTCATCCAAATTCAGAGCAAAGTTTAACTGAATTTCTTGTAAAATCTGCAGAAGAAGACGAGCCGACGCCAGACGTCACAGACGAAGCGTTCAGAGCAGGTTGAAGCCCTGACTTTTGACTTGCAGGCAGCATCAGTTTTGGAACTTTTATCATGTTTAACAGGATATAAATAACAGAAAACCACTAAAAACCCAATATCACCATTAAATATTTATGATGTTTAAGCATTTTGAGGCTGCTGTGTGCAGTTACCATGGTTACAGGTTAGTGTAAACAGCAGTGTTTGCCTGTTGGGAAGTCGGGTTTCCATTTAAATGTGGTGCAAATTTTAACAACTTGGATGTTTTTGCCTTCATATATCACTTTAAAAAATGTTTAACATGCTGATGTTTGGTATCTTTTTTTTCAGCACATCATCATCATCATGACCAGACAATTATTTTTTAACTTTGACATACTTATATCATCATATTGAACCCGAAAAACACACAAAATACATAAAATCCGAATTGGAAAATTGTCGTATTTTGACTGTAAGAAACACAAACATGTTCGACGAAGCATTTCAAAGGCTGCAGATGTGAACATATAACAGAAACACTGAGATAAAATCAGTCTATAGACATCTATTAACAACAAAAAGCAGATGGAACAGTGTGTCTCACACGCTTCTCCGTATGAGTAAACGTGATTTTTATATCAACGTATCTCCATTTTTACTCGCTCTATGAACACCAAACAAAAACTGGCGCAGAGTTTGAAGCCAGCACTTTGGACAGAAGTTGAGCAGCACTTAATGTGACTTTGTCTTTACGCTACGACGTCCTGAAACTGACATGTCGTTTGATCACGTTGGCTCCTGAGGGTTCATCTCCAAAGAATCAGTAAAAATATAAGTTAAAAATGCTGTTTGAACACATGATTTGTGATATGAGAGAATAAAGCGTGTGAGAGCGTGTGTGCGTGTATCGTCTTGTGTGTTTGCTGGTGATGACTGTGTCGTGTTCATGTGCTCCTCTTCCTCAGCTGAAGGACAAGATCCGGCATTAATGTAAAAAGGAGACAAACTGCCATGTCAGATCAACAAGAACGGATTCTCTCTGTGAGCTTTGAAGAGTTTCTGCTCCACATTCAGCCTGTGACATCACTATAATAGCACTACATTACTATTTTAAACCCCGAGATGGTTTTTTTTTTCCAGCAGTTTGGATTAATTATCTGAACTCTGATTTATGTGCTGATGAATAATGATAAGAAGTCCAGACTCCCACAAGGCAGATTTACATCTGAATGTAGCGCAAACAACATTTCCAAGAAATTAGTAAAAGAAAACGTCCTGAATGTTTCGTGTCCGTCCGCTGCTGCAGATAAACAGCAGGTGGCGCTAATTCTCCAGTCAGCGCCGTTAAACCGCTGCAGAAGAAGAAGAAGAGTGAACGCTCAAAACGATGGAAAACCTTCATGTGTTGATGCGAGGAAGGTTACAGCCTCCTCATCATCGCTCCACACAGATCTGATGTTGAAGTCACATGATTCATTTATTGCAGCGCAGCTCTAATCCCAGAGTGTTTCCTCTAGAGGATAGAGCGACCTGCAGGAGTGTTATATCATATAATGATGAGGTGTGACAACGCTGTGGTTAATGTCTGCTTAGGTTTACACACAGAAAACACTTTGTTAGAGAAAGATTGTGGTTCGTACAGCCGAGCCGTAGCGACTCTTCACCAGTGAAACACAGAGAAAAAGACGTCCGAGCCGCAGCAAAGTTCACTTTTTAGCCTTTTTGGCATCTCTATATTAGACCGTTACTGCAGTTTTACTAGTTAGAACAGGTTTGTTTATTCACTAAGCATGTTTACATCTCAGCCAAATGAGATATTTCAGGAGTTTTTGTGCACAAATTGAAACAGGCGGAGGGATACGCATCTAACTGTGAGATCTAGGTAAACCGTCTTAGATCGACAACAACGTTTCTCTCTCTAAACTAAACTCACAGTATCACCTTCCTGCCTCAGTGTTATATGAATGTGGTTTTATAACATAAACACACACACACACTCACACTGTGTGGCCTCAGATCTCACGTTCGGGTCGTAGCATCTCTTCACCTGTGAAACACAGAGAAAAAGACGTCCGAGCCACAGCAAAGTTCATTTTTTAGCCATCTTGCTAACTATCTAGCTATCTATCTACTCACAACCCCCCACCCGCCTCCTCCTAATGAGGAAGTCTCCTTGTATTTTAGACCAATACTGTAGTTTCACTAGTGAGAACAGGTTGTTTATTCACTAGGTCTGTTAACATTTGTTTTTTTACTCGTCTTTTAGCAAATTAAAACTCTTTTTCCATTCTTTAATGTGCAAATTAAAAAAAACACAAACAGACTTGATGTCATGACGCTCACAAACAGCTGCTAGTAGTTTTACAGATGCAAAGCAAAGCAAGAAAACAATATTAATATAATAATGTTAAAGACACGTTAACGTCAGCATGCAGCTCACAAAACGTATCAAGCCTTTTTTTTCTCCTCCTCTGTTTATTTTTTTACGAGGGCGTTTTAAAAGCTCCGACATCCCGATGAACATCAGATAAAGGATCTCCGCTGTCAAGTCCCGGCGTCGCGTCACGCTGAGAGTCACCTGCAAAAACCCCCTGAACTTAAAAGCCGATTCACTCGGCGTTAAATCCCCCCCGAATAAGTCCGCCGCTGCATTCGTATCAGAGAATACACACAATACACCTCTGTTACATTTAGATACAGCAAATCCCCCTTTCAGGATACAGCAAACAGCTTTTTATCAATATGAGAAAGGGACGCTGTTAAGCACACAGAGGCTAATCCCTCCGCTTTATGTTATATTACAGTCTGCACACAGATGGGATTGTATTTGTGTCTGCGGAGGAACTTCAGAAAGTTTATTCTCGTGTAGAAAAATAAGGGTGAAGTTAGTTTGAGGCTTTGGTTTTAAAAAATGTATGAGCCACTTATCTGATATGAAAAATGCAGGCGCACGTGCTTTATGTATTCTGATTGAGTGCGTGATTCGTGTCGTCAATAACTCCTAGCTCCTGTTGCATTAAAAAAAAAGACACTTTTAAATCTTCTAATGAAGCGGAGAAGCGTCGGATAAATCGCCTCTAACCCTCCCGCCTGGTGACTCACCGTCTCCTCAGACGATGTTCAAGAGAGGAAAAATATTTGGCTGCTACGTGTTGTGTTTGACATTTAAAGTGCATGTTAGTGAAACTTCTCTTTGTTCAGACGCATTACTGAAGAGAACAAAAAAAGGTCTGTTAATAGTTATTTAGTTTATTAGCGGTGCAGTGAAGATGTGAGCAGGTGACACATCCTCACAGCTGTTTTCACTTATTTCACCTGATGAGTCTTCTTCTCAGTCACAGATCAGATCATAAAACAAACAGAAGACAGAAGCGGCGTCTAATTTCCAGATAATAACAGCTGATTTTTTTTACTAAAACAACAACAACAAATTGTGATTGGTTGATTTTTTTTATCAGATGTAACTGAGTAACACATTTTAAAACAATGGCTGCAAACCAACAAGACGTCCACATGAAACGACTGGACTTGAGGGACGGTCGTAGTTACGCTTCTTAAAAACACTGTTGGTTAAAGCCTTCATCATCATCCTCATCCTCCTCTGATGGAAGGAATCTGTCCACATATACACACACACACACACACACACTGCTCCGCCTCACAGGTGCTACGAAGATCTGTCACTCAAACCATCATAACTAACTATAACTCGTTTCTGGGCGACCGACGTTACGACCTGTTGTGTCGTTCTTCTCTGGAGGACAGACGTGATATGTGGCTGCTTAACAGACCCACAGCACATCCTCACAGGTGTTTTAACTTAGTTAACTTAATCACACTCCTCTCAGGGTGTGTGTCATTCTTGCTGATTTTTTTTTTGGGGGGGGGGGGGACTGTGAGGGAGACAAAGACATAAAAAGGTGCAAAAACGAGAGAAAAGCTGCATCTAGGAGACGAAATGATGCGAGAAAGAAACAGAAGAAGAGCGAGTGTGTGTGGCTGTAAACATGAACGTTTGACCTGCGCTCTGCTGCTGTGATATTAAATGATAATGCTGCGTGTTGCTGCTGCACCCTGCTGCTGATCCGAAGCTGTTTATTTCTATTCAACATCTAAACTTTGTGCCTCTTAAATCCTTAAATCATCATTATTACGACTCACGCTGGTATTTCTGTATTAAAAATTTAATAGATTTGAAGCTTTTTCTTTCCACGTTTGAGTCTGTTTACAAGTGAACGCATATATACGTGTGTGTGTGTGTACATACATGAGTGGATGTGTCCACAGTGTGTGTGTGTGTGTGTGCATATTGTGCTTCTTCATTAGTGTCACTCAAAGTGTTGCACTTGCATTGCGTGGGAGGATGTTTGTGTCCCTTTTTCCTTCCCTCTGTGTGTATTTGTGTTCGTCAAACTGGCCTCTTCAACACTATCCTCTCTTCCTCCTCCTCCTCCCTCCTCACCCTCGCTCCTCCCTCCCTCCCTCACCCCTTTGTTGCATCACCCCCCCCTTCTTCTTCCCTTCATCTTGTCTGTCTGGTTTTAGTCCTTCCTTCATGCTGCCTACGTCGCTCTCTGCCTCGCCGTCTGCCTTTGTGCATGTTGGCATGTGTAAGTTATGTGCTTCGGAGCATCCATGCCTGTTTTCTGTGTGTGTGTGTGTGTGTGTGTGTGTGTGTGTGTGTGTGTGTGTGCGTGCAGCAGGGGCGAGCAGCTCTCTCTCTCTCTCTCCTCATCTGTATTCAGCTCGTCTTGGAGCAGGTAGGTAATGACAAGCAGCAAAGGCCAGGATGTCACCGCTCCACTCAGCCGCTGCCGGCTGCCTGCTGACGTCACACACACACACACACACACACACACACACACACACACTTCCCTGTGCTCGCTCACCTTCTCTTTGTTTGTATTTTAGTAGAAGGAATAGAATAAAAAAAGAATAGAGTGGATATAATCACTACGTGCTTTTGACTGACACATCAGATAGATACATACTAAATACAACAACTCAAATATAACATTATACAAAAATAGAATACATAAAAATAGAGACTAGAGATGTAACCATGACTATAACTGTAGTATTTTCATATATATTACATCACCTGCTATTCACTGCAGTAAACAAGGCTGTTGTTCAGAACTAGCTGATACAGGAAAAACTGAGGTTTTGCAGTGGAAACGAGCATTTAAGGAAGAATGTGTTTCATTTTGAAGTACAAGATTTGTTTAACGATGACAACAGCAGAAATAATGAAGAGTGGGGACGTGAAACGCTGCTAACGACATCTAACGAACCACCAAACTGAAGCGGCTGAAGTCGTTGTGATATCAAGACTCCAGCAGAGTAACTGCAAAATATTACAATCATTGAATTAAACTAGAATTGTTCGCGATAAGAAGTGGTTTACTGCAAACACTAATCTCAGGCTAAAAGCACCAGAATTGCAGCAAACTTTCTAACCTGCAGTAACATCCTCCTGCACACACACACACATGCAAAACCAGGCAGTTTTTAACCCAGCGCTGTCACATCCTGCCTGGACTTTGTGTGCTTGGTGTTTCCTGTGTTGCACTTCTGTTGAGTCCTTCTGGTCTTGTTGTGTTCTGAAGATATTCTTGGATGGTCTCATTGAGAGTTTGTGTGTTCCTGCTCTCCTCTCTGGCCTATTTCTCTCTCTCGCTCTCTCCACACCTGCCCCGTGTTAACCTCATCAGCCCTGCTCCTCTCTCCTGAGCTCTCCACCCGTCGCCTGCTCCTGGTTTTTCTCTTCAGTCTTTGTCCTCGACCATCTTCAACATTTAAGTAAACAGTGTAATATCTGTGGACTGGTGGCGTCTGGTATCTCTGTCTGTGATTGTAACTTCCTCTCTGTATGTGGCTCATTTGTCCAATTTATCCGCTCACTGTGAAATTTGACTTGTGTGTGTGAAAATTTGAATCAACATGACGACAGAAACAAATAAACGTGCTGTTGTGATGTCAGCTGCAGGAAGGAGCTGCTGTTCTCCTTCAGACACGTTTTAACATCACATTCAGTCAAACAGCCTCCATTAAAACTCGTGTGAATCAGCTGTTAGCAGCTCCTGACAACTATCACTTATTACTGTGAGACTGAAGGAAACTTAAACATGTGATGATTCTCAGACAGCCTCTGCAGCTGCTTCCTTCTTCCTCTGGTTTCTAAGTGGATTAGGAGGATTACTGGCGATGGACATCAGAGATAATATTACATATTTCATCTTTTGATGTCTGAAGAATCTCTGTGTGTTTGCTTCTCTGCAGGTGAGACCTTCCTCCCGATGATGCAGCCTCTCTCTCTCTGCTCTGCAGGAAATACCTTCCTGACATATCCGCATATATATATATATATATATATATATATATCTGTCCTCGTTCAATCTCCGTTTCTCGCCGTCTGCTGTCTCTTTCCCTCCCTCCCCCCCCTTTTTTTTCCCTTCAACCACAGATCACACTGTGCTTTCCTTCTTTTCCTCCCCAGTCTCCCAATTTACTTTCACCGCAGCTCTCTCTGTACCTTCCCGCTTCATCTCTCTGCCTCCCCACAGATCTCTTATCTTCCTCCCGCTTTCCATCTCTGTCGGCTGCAAACTCTTTCATGATCCTGCTCGGTACACATCCCGGTCCTCCTTCATGTAAAATTAAAAATACCTAATTTCTGCAGAACATCATGACTAATATTTCACTTTCTTTTTTTAGTGGACTGTTTTTCCTCCTCTGATTGGCTTGTACAGTTGTTGTACTGAAGAGTTTAACCCACTTTAATGCAGCATTGTTCTGTCTCGAATATACGACGATGTGTTTCCTGGATGTTAAGTTTGAGAAAGTCGGCGTCATTTTATAATAAGTTGGAGATTTGTGTGCGTCTGTGAGGAGTCATTCAATCAGTACAACTCTGTTTCCTTAGATTTAGTTTCCTCTTTACATTACTTGACATGTTGTTTATTATCTCTCTGCTTTGACACGTGAATTTTCTTCTATTTAAAGATTCAATCTGTTTTTTTTTTTTTTTTTATCTGCAAATAATTTGAGAACTGTCAGCAGTGTTTTTATTACCTCCCCTCCTCCTCCCGTTCGATGACTGAGACTCACTTTATTCCAGTCTGAGTCTCAACAACCCGTCCAACTCCTGCAGAACTTCTTCTCACGACACAATGAACGCGCGGTAACCTCCAGATCTGTTTACCTCTGCGTTCCTACCACAGATGTTAAGACATTTAATGATCACCTTTATGAGATGTAAATATATTTCTCGCCTGGATTTGTTAGTAGTTTCTCGGTCGAGGCGACGGGTGAGAACGTCCTCTCCTCTCGTTGGTCAGATGTGTCCAACAACATCCCACCATTATAATCAAACTTTATTTATATAAGCACTAAATAAAACACCATAAAATAATAAATAATTCTCTGAGATCAGCTTTTTTTCTGCTGCTGCAGTGCTCTAACCTGTTTTAAAGTCCTGACATGTTGTTGTTTTTTTTAAAATCAGATTTCATATTGATTTTAAACTTAAACTCTTTGTGGTCTTGTAACCTGCTCACCTGACATGTCAGCGTTTGAACCACGACTCTCAAAGTTCAGGACAAACACTTGACAACTTTTATATTTTATTGCACTCATGTTTTACTCCCTCTTCTCTGTTTTATCTATTATCTTTATTATGTTTTAATCCTATTTTATTGGTTTTATAATTAGACTTTTATTCCCTCTGTGCATTAGTCCCAAATTGTTTCATCTTGTCAGTCATGTGTGAAGCGTTAACATGAACCAAAGTAAAGAAAATAAAGTTTGACTCACTGTGAGATTTTGCTTTCAAACACCTTTTTTTTTTTAGTAAAAGCTTCTTGCACCTGCAGCTAAATAATAGAGGCGTTGCAAGCTGACCTGCATCTGATAAAAGTTTCCTTCCTCTCTCGGCGAGCTCGGGTCGGGCTGCCAGGCGGCTCCGAGGTCGGCAGCTGTTCAGGAGGACAAGCGCGTCCCTCCGGTCGAGACACGAGTCCATCACAGAGGTTTTTTTTTTTTTTTTTTAAAACCCGGTCCATCTCTTTAATGCTGTGTGCCAAGCAGAGAGGCTTAGTCTCTGAGCGACTCTGCCAAAGATCAAACCCCCGAGCTGTCAGCGGCGGGGCCGGACACTCGAACCCGCTGCTGATAACACACAAATATCCTCCTGAGGGAAGTGAGGAGCAGCGGGAACCTCTTAATCTCTGCCGCTGGATACGTTCACAGCTCTGTTCCTAAACTTCAATCACCGGCAACTCAGGTATTAGAGGGATATTTGTACTTAATCAAAATGCAATTTAAATTCACTCAGCTGCTTACTGGTGAAGCTGAAGAAGTTCAATGCATTAATAAAAGCTCACAAGCCTCCACTGATACAGTTTCTTTTATAAAAAACAAGTAGTGCCAGTAAAATGTCATTCAAACAGTATTTTATGTGTTTTTAATTTGTGGTTTCCTCCCATTAAAAAAAATAAAACAATCCATATATCCATCTCTGACAGATTTAAAGCGTCCTGAAACGACAAACACGAGCTAAACAGAGCAGTTTAACTGAGCTCATATGATAATTATCCCCGCGGTGCATGATGGAGTTTTACTGAAGCTTATTAATGCAGCAGGCCAGAAATGTGGAGACTCATTTCTTACAGCAACAGTTTTTCATAAAAGTGGTGATAAGACGTTAAAGGTCACGCAATTATGGCGCTCCCTCTGAACTTTCCCCGCAGAGTAACCAGATTCAGTTTTTTTGGGGCGTTTGGTAAAAAAAAAAAGAAGAGCTAATCGTGTCAGCTGCCTGGAGTCTGTGAGGAGTTTATGAGCAGCTCAGGATTGCAGATGTTACGTATACATTTCACCAACGACACGCATTAACTTTTATCCGAATTTATACTTCCTGTAAAACACAAACATCCAAAATTTCTTCCTTTTTTTCCAGAACGTGGCTCATTGAGTTTCATATCAGAGCTCTCATCTCTGCACCGACAGGACTCAGATTATTCTCCGTCTGCAGATCAGACTCGTCTGGAAGCCTTTAGGCTGATAAAACAGGACACAGCAGTGACCGTCGCTCAGTGTGGATGACGCAGTGACACGGATTCCTGCTTCCTTGTGATTTGTGTGCTTTTCTTTTACTTTTTAAACTGATGAAAACATGTTTGTTTACTTTATATCGACATTTTCTGTGGCTAATAATGTAATAGAAATGTTTTGTTTACATAAAAATAACATCCTACAATCATCCATCCTGCAGTTCACCTGCTTACTATCTGTCCTTCTGTCTCTGTGGAAACATAGTTCCAGTGTGTTTATCCTGTTTCATGCTTCACTTTTATACAGAACACCTGTTTTGTTTGTCTGTTTGTTTTGTGGCCTTGCACGTGTGTGTTATATGTTTTTGAATCTGTGTGTTTTCCTGGTGAATATGTGTGTGTGTGTGTGTGTGTATGTTGTAAAATGTGTAGTCATTCATCTCAGAGTCTTCAGTGTAACACAAGGCCGCAAAAATATTAGTTTTATAACAGAAGTTAATGGAAATCTGCTTCATTTTCTGCAACAACACTGACATTTATACTCGTATACATCCAGAACTTTAGCTGCAAACAAAACAAACAAACAAAAATAACATATTTTGATGTACTTGAAATGATAAAATAATAACTAAAGGCCTGAATATAAACCCAGACAAGTCTTAGAGCAACCATCCTCAACCGCTGGGTCGTGGCCCACCGGTGGGCCTCAGAGCGCCATCTAGTGGGTCGCAGAGGCAGCGGTACTATCAAATGGTTAAAATGGTTGTTTTTGGATTACAAAAGCTAGTTATTATTACATCTAAATGTGCTCAAGAACTAAAAATGCTTAATTTTGATGACCAGTTACGTATTAATATTCACTCACGACACGTCATCAGGACGTGGGTGGAAATATTTACAGTACAGAATATATGGATAGACTGTTTATAGTCCATATTTGTTACAGGGACATACAGTCCTGGTGTTTATAATGTGAATTCCTGGATATTTAATGTTCATTATTTCCCAGAAGACCAAGTGTCTCACTGACGGTAAGCAACATATTTACTTTGGTCATTACAGCTGACAGCGGCGTAACAAATATTTACAGCATAGTTTTTTTTCTTCATTTATTTGGGAAGGTGGTCCTCAGAAGGTTTTGAACAATCAGAAGTGGGTCTTAAGTTAAAAAAGGTTGAGAATCTGTGGCTTAGAGGACACGTTCCACACATACGCAGCAGATCTTCATCTACAGGAAGATGTATGGATGTGTGTGAATGTATTTAATGTGCATAAATATGTGCAATATTTAACTTTTCAGTCATTTAAAATAAATGTTCCTCATCATGAATTGTAAACTTTGATATGTGAAAAGTATAAAGAAGAAGAAGAAGAAGTCCTGATGTCTACACGTGTCATCTCCACCCACACATCCTCTTACCTTTTCTGCAGACTGCGCTGTGCCAAAGAAGATGGGTATAAAAGCCAGCCACACGATGCAGGTGGTGTACATGGTGAAGCCGATGGGTTTGGCCTCGTTAAAGTTCTCCGGCACGCCGCGGGTCTTTATGGCGTAAACAGTACACGTCACCATCAGTAAGATACTGTAACCCAGCGAGCAGATGATCTGCAGATCCGTGATGTCGCATTTCAACACGCCTCGCGCTAGATTCGGGTTGATGGTCTTCTGCTCGTCGTAGTCTATGATGGTGTTGGGCGGGTCCACCCCGAACCAGATCAGCACCCCCAGCAGCTGCACCGAGATGAGGCTGGAGGTGATGGCCAGCTGCGAGGTGGGGCTGATCAGCCGGGGCGCCGTCACCGACTTCTTGCCCTGCTCAAAGATCCGGTAGATGCGGTTGGTTTTGGTGAGGAGGGCGGCGTAGCTGATGCACATACCCAGACCCAGAAAAATCCGTCTGAACGAACACACGCCCACGTCCGGCTTCGCTATCATGAGGAACGTGATGATGTAACAAAGGAAAATCCCAGTCAGGAGGACGTAACTCAGCTCGCGGCCGGACGCCCGCACGATCGGCGTGTCGTTGTACCGGATGAACGTCGCCATGACAAAGATGGTGGCGATGATCCCGAGCATGGCCAGGAAAACCGGGATCACCGCCCACGGAGAGTGCCACTCCAGCTTTATGATGGGAATGGGCTGGCAGGACGTGCGGTTGGCGTTGGGCCTCATGTTGTAGGAGCACAGCTTGCAGGTGAACTCGTCGTGTTGGTACTGGTAGCCGTCGCAGGGCTCGCAGTGCCAGCAGCACGGCATCCCCTTCACCACCTTCTTCCTCTCGCCGGTTTTACAGGGAAGGCTGCACACCGAGCTGGGGATGTCCTGCTCCCCCCGAGGCCACTGCATGTCCTCGATCTGCGGAGGAAACAGGAGACGACCATTAGATTGAGTCAAATTAAAGAGCGAAAAGACAACATCAACACCGATACCGCAGAACCAGAGATATATTCTTCTTCTTCATTGTCAAAACCTGGTTTCCTACGGTTTAGGGAAAGATCATGGTTTGGGTTAAAATGATCCCTTGAAACATGATGTGAGTTGCTTCCTTGAAGTTAGACAACCATCGTCATCCATGGCAATGGCAAACACCATGACAATCGAAGTTAGGGTCTTTAAAAAGCTGTCCTGTATGGCAGGAAAAGTACATCCTTTTATATTATGAGCTTGATGTAGTTAAAGTATTGCAGTAAAAGTAGTGGTTTGGTCCCTCTGACTGATATATTATTATATATGACATTATTAGATTATTAATACTGAAGCATCAGTGTTAGAGCAGCATGTTACTGTTGTAGCTGCTGGAGGTGGAGCTAGTTTACACTACTTTATATACAGTTAGCTAGTTTAGTCCACTGGTTCCCAACCTAGGGGTCGGGGCCCTCCAAAGGGTCAGCAGATAAATCTGAGGGGTCGTGAGATGATTAATGGGAGAGGAAAGAAGAAAAAACAAAGTTCTGATACACAAATCTGTTTTCAGTTTTTCACTTTTTCTCTAATCTTTGATTTTTGCTGAAATATTGGATCATTTGAACATTTATTGAAATGGAAGCATGTGAGAAGTTTAGAGGGAAAAATCACTATTTGGTGGAGCTGTTAACAACTCATAGACATGTGAAATGTGACCTCGACTACACACTGCTTTTTGTAAGACGTCAAAAGCCAAAAAGGTTGGAAACCACTGGTTTCATCTTTAACAATGTGTTGTATTTTAAAAGCTTGTTATATTATCCATTGTGTCAAATCTTCATCTGAAAAGTAACTAAAGCTGTCAAATAAATGTAGTGGAGTAGAAAGTACAATATTTCCCTCTGAAATGTAGAAAGTAGCATCACATGGAAATAAAAAAGTAAAGTACAAGAACATCAAAATTGGATTTAAGTACAGTAGTTGAGTAAATGTACTCAGTTACTTTCCACCTCACCATGGTAACCGCAGGTGTTACTGAAATCAACAGATTTTACAGTTTTAGCAGTTAATATAAACACAAGTAGACAATTAACTCCAGTTAATAATTAATAGAAAACAAAGTCAGCTGATTTTTAGCCCCTGAAAATGTAAACAAAATAAAGCTAAGCTGTTCATTTTTCTCTCTTATCTGAAAGTAAATTAAATGTGTTTGAACCTTCACCATCCTGTGAAACACATTTAAAGTCATGAAGTTGTAAGTGAGCGTCTCAGTCTCAGATTTATAGCAGAGATTTCATCTTCTGGTGTAGCCTCGATGTTAAACAAGGGATTTAGAGGAACATCAATACGGATAAATTCCACCTGGTTCACAGCTCGGCTCTGAGAGGACGCCTTAGCGATCTGCATGTTCTGTCTGGTATTAGAGAGTTTTCATCCCCCGTTGTGCTTAGCAAGGCACAAGGAGAACTTTACTAAGTCTGTCACGTGTCACCCTCATTGTGTTACTCATTTAGCAGGTTATTTATAACTACAGGTGTAAATGAGCTGCAGCACAAAATGCAGCAATGCAAGAGCTGATTTTGACGTGTTCAAATGTCTGGAAAGGGTTTTTTCTGCATTTAGGAGATCCTGGACGAGCCCCCGTTTGTCACAAACCAGCTCAATGCATGTGACAAAGAGGGGAAGCCAGTCAAGGTATAGTGCCAAATATTGTTTTTTATTGGTAAATAAAGCAACATAACTGATCACAAATGCATGAGGTTCAGAAAGTAACTGCATCAGTGGTGGAACCTAGAAGAGAGAGAGAGAGAGAGACTGAGGGCTCTTCTCATTTCTCTATCTCGTGCCTCCTCGTCTCATCTCTCCTCCGTCCTCCTGCCTGTGACCCCAGAAATCGATCTCAGCGCGTCATGTTTAAGGACGTCTCAATTCCTAAAAATGCATCTGGAGGAGGGAGAGGAGTGACGAGAGAGGAGGCTCGCCAGAGGAGCTATGAGCAAGGA
Source organism: Euthynnus affinis (assembly GCA_029490765.1). Classification (NCBI taxonomy): domain Eukaryota; kingdom Metazoa; phylum Chordata; class Actinopteri; order Scombriformes; family Scombridae; genus Euthynnus; species Euthynnus affinis. The sequence continues at coordinate 35,158,728 of CM055840.1, forward strand.
TCGTTTGCAGAAGATCCTTTTCCACATCTGTGACGTATAAAGCTGGAATGTAGTGCTTCACACAATAAAATATATAAAGGATATATATGCGTGTGAGTTTGCATGCATGTGTTAAATAAGATATAACAATGTATGCCGTCCTTTCTGGGAAGAACCCATGTTGTTAATTGTCTGTTTCCTCTCTCCTGTTGTCTCTTCCTCGAGGAAAGGAATCAAGGAAACTGAGAAATTAAAGGAAATGGATCAGACTAGTATTTCCTGGCGTTACATTAACAACCCTCCCTGACTGCCAGCTCCTGCAGGAAGAGGCCAGTCAAACCACTGCTTTTAAGGAGCTAATCACTTGAACTGCACCTGTCAGATGAGAGAAAATAAATGTTGTGGTTCGGTCTCATGTTCTATGTATTTTAAAGCATTTGTGTTTCAAGGAGGGAAATTTATACAAAACACTGCAGCAGGAAAATGAGTTTTTATCACACGGAGAGACGCCGTTTAAAATCTGCATCACAGCTCAGCAACACAACACGACTGAAGAGCGGGAAGGCTGCAGTGTGTTGTTGTTCTGTTTTGTCTCAGCTCCCTCCCTCCACGTTTCCCTGACATTTAATGTTCGAGCAGCTCCAGTCTGAAGCAGTTACTGTTAACGTTGTTAGCCATTAAACCGCACACATTATCTTTATCAGAACTCATTCAGTCACTGATCTTTTTTTTTTTTGTTGAGCTGACAAGCAGCAGGATATTTAACTCATATTTCCTCCTCCTTTAACAGGATGAATCCAGGCCGCACATCAAAGCGTCGCCTCTCCAACCGATATATTCAAAGTAAAAAACGGTAGGAAACTTATTCCTTTCCGCGGATGAACTGCGGCTCATTTACATCTGCGGTCTGATAAATATCCTGTTGAGTTTGTGCACTCTGATGGTAGATTTCACCAGGCTGAGCGGAGAGCCTGCTCAGTTTCCTGCTGACCGCTCAAGTGCAACACTCACATTTTACACTTCCTGTCTGCCCAAATATTACAAACTCAAAACACCGACTTCTACTTTTATACTTTTCTTTTATATAAATGTTCTTTTTTATAAATTGCTTTGTCTTTTTTCTACTTTTTTTTATTTCTTTACACCTTGATGTTTGGTTTGTTACTGTTCCAGAGCTGCAGAGCCAAAATTTCATTGTACTTGAAAATGTGGAATGACAATAAAGGCATGCTGATCTATTCCGCGGTGATGAATCGGCTTCAGCAGATGTTGTGTATGAATTTACATCCCCCTCTTCAGATATTTTGTGTAAAACCCTCAGTGAGGCCCTTCAGTAAATGAGGAGGAATGCGCTTTTAGCAGCTGTTTAGCACCTAAAGAGGGGCCACAAATCCTCAATAAATAAACAGCCTGAAGAGTTTCTGTCGGAGGGCGACGCGCCGACTTTCAAGTGGAGGCACAAAAAAAAAAGTATGAGATCAGATTTGTCAGAAGTGTCCTGAATGTTTAGTTTTGCTTTTCACATCTCAGCATCATCACCATCATCATCATCATCAGCATCATCAGCAGCAGCAGCAGAGACTCAGGACCTTGTTGAATCCCCGCTCAGACCTCGACTGATGAGGCCCCAAAAAAAAACACCCCTGTTATTATGTATTGATGCTGATTATTTTGGCAGATAGCTGGTTTGTGTTTGAAGGATTTGAAAGGACTTGGAGGGATTTCAGATTCTACTGTGACCCAGAGCTGATCAATTACACAGAGCCGAGGACATCCTCAAACAGATTATCTACAAAAGACCAGTTGGAATCAGCCTTTGGTTCCAGGGAGCCAGCGGCTACACTCCAGAAAAAAAAAAAAAAAAAAGTGGGGAAAAAGATGGATGTTATCACCCTCCATTATCAACCAGACTCTCCCCAGGCTCCCTGTGTACTACCAAAAAGCTGAGTTGATAACCTGGGATAGTCGGGGGGGGGGGGATAAAAAAAAAGCTGCATCGAGCTAACAGCCTGAGTCAGCCGAGGGCTCAGATTTGGCCACGCTGAGAATTTAAAACTCCCAAACAAAAAACTCTAATCTTCCTCCTGAAGGCAGCACGACAACTCTGAGGAAAAGAAGAAGAAGAAGAATCGATTCTGCGTGTGTCACTCTTTCTTTTTTTTCTTCGTTATGATCACATTTATTCAGCTGTTGCTTCCACGCTTCACCGCCGCACTTCGTCCACTTCACCCTCGCAGACAGACAGACAGACAGACAGACAGGTGAGTATCTAGCGTCTGAAATGAAGTCTGACTTGTCAGGTAAGAAAATTGATGAGCTTCAGAGTCGTTCCTGGTTATATATATATAAAAAAAAGAGGATTTCAGACTGCGAGTTCAAACAGGATTCAACCTGCCAGCAGCGGCGGCGGCGGCGGCGGCTCAGTCATTTAAATGGAAACGCCATCTGTCTCCTGCAGCCTTCGCAGCGGTCAGGAGGGCTGCAGGCCCGTTCAATAATTCACCCGGGTCTTTGAAGAGGTGTCGCAGCTGGTAGCGAGGTCTGGACACACCGGGTCTCTCCGGTCTAAAGATCTCTCTCTCTCTCTCTACGAGTCCAAACAAACGTCGGCATGTTAACTTCTGAGCGTCTAAACCCTCCAGCTGAAGATCAAGTCGGCCTCCTGAAGTCCTGAACTCTGGCTGTCTTTGTCAGAGAGATGAAACAAGAGAAGAAGAAACTTACTGCGAGCGCACAAGCTGCTCTGTGATCTGCTCGGCTGCTGCTGGTTCTACAAACCTGAGTCCAGATTATCTGAATGAATGACCAGGTCTTCATCTCCTCTGCTGTCCCAATTCTCAAATCCTCATTTTTAGACTTTTATAGCTATTTATTGATATATTTAGCAACAATTCCACTAACTACTGTTAGTTTCTGGAGTATTTATGATTTAGTTTTGTTAAATTTGTGACTGAATGTTTGTTTTAGTCACACTTGTTACTAAAAAAGTAAAAAAAATAGCAGCTCCTCATCACCTGTTTGTCTTTCTGTTGATCTGAGCGGCTCTTACAGTTAGTTATATTTAGTCAACGCCGTCTTCTACATGTTGAGTTTATTTAAACCTTTTTTTTGTGCAGGTTTGGATCTCTTTATTTACAGGCTTTTAGAGGAGTCACTACATGACATATATTTTCATTCTTAGAGTAATAAAGCTTCTCAGACATGTCATGAATCAAAGACGAAACAGGTTCCTGATCAGTTAATCCACTGATTATTTTTACAGTTAACTTGATTAATCATTTCATCTATAAAACATCACAGTTTCCAAAAACCCAAAATATTCACTTTATTACAAAATTAAGAAAAAGCAGCAATTTCTTTCAGAAGCTTCAACTATGAAAAATTCAGTTGATGATTTCTCTAATTGATTAATTGACTAATAATTGTTGCAGCTCTAATTTAAAATAGTTTTCAGTTTTTTTACATGTGTGTCCACAAAATGTAAACACAAAGATAAAATCTGTACATGAACGGAAAATTTCTTTGTCTTTTATTGGGGATAATCCAGTTCTCAGATGTGTAACTACAATTCCCATAATGCTTTGGGAGTTAGAGGCAGAAAGTCATGGTTGCCATGGAGTCAGACGCTGCATCTGAAATCACGTACTATGCACTGGATACTAACAGCAGCGTCTTTAAATCGACTTTGAGGAGTTTTAAAGTGTAGTTTAAAAAAACAAAACAATGTTGACAGGAAACAGGAAGTGAACAGTGAGTTAATAATAATCAGATCTGATGACGAGGAGGCTGTAACCTTCCTCACATCAACACATGATGACACTAACAGAAACGTCATGTTTCCATCATGTTTTTCCATCGTTTGAGCTTCGACTGTCGCTCTTTTAATAACGTCATCTCGTAGTTACTTCTTCTTCTTCTGCAGCGGTTTAACGGCACCGACTGGAGAATGAGCGCCACCTGCTGTTTATCTGCTGACAGGACGTTTTATACAGAAGATCTGGATGGAAATTTGCATCATTATTCCTCCGCTCACTAGAGGGCGCCTTCACTTGAACATAAACAAATTGATGCGTTTAATGAAACTTTTTGGGGTTTTTGGAGGTTTTTTTTGAGGACTAACGAGACTAACGAGCTGATTATTTCTTTCTTTTTGCAGAGGAGAAGAAGGAAGAGGAGGTGAGTTTTCTGTTTCCTCCTCATCTCTCTCTCTCTCTCTCTCTCTCTCTCTCTCTCCCTGTGTATTTCTGCCTCTCTCGGCCTCTTTTCTTCTGTGTTCCTTATCAGTCCCCGGCAGACCTCGGCCTGCCTCTGCTCAGCTTGTCAGACTCGGCTGTCGATAAAACCGTCTGCCCACCTTCGTGTCATTGTAGGCCGCTGCGGGTCAGGTGAGCTCTTAAAAAAACGGCCCGATATTAACATCGCCCTGAATAAACACGCCGTGTGCGGTCCCGACAAACAAAACAAGCAAACAAACAAACAAACAAAGCAGCTGTGAGGTAGAAATGGAAGGGAAATGTGTGTCTGTCTCTGCAGATATCGCAGGTGGGACTGCTTCTCTTTCTTTATGCTGCCACACGTCTCTCTGTTCGTGTGTGTGTGTGTGTGTGTGTGTGTGTGTGTGTGTGTAACAGGTGTATTTTTTGTAGCTGGTGTTCAGGGATCTCACATTTGTTTTGTGTAGACGCCTGTAAAATTTAATAATCACTCCACAGTAACGGAAATGTTCCCATATGGTTCGCTGGGATTCAGTCTCATCAGATGTTTTGTGTGTGTGTGTGTGTGTGTGTGTGTGTGTGTGTGTGTGTGTGGGTGGAAACTGTGAGCCGTTAATCCTCCTCCTCCGTCCTTCCACTGATATTTAAACTGCCGGAGTTCATTCTCTCGGCCTCCAGGGGGCTCTGCTCCTCCCTAAATACTCTGAGGATGGGAAGAGTGATGGGATCTACACACGGTTGCTATGGATACAATGCCTGATCCATCATCTTTTTTTTTGGGGGGGGGGGGGGGGGGTGGCTTGAGTTTTCATCGCCTCTCACCTCCAGCTCATTTCTCTCTTGCTTTCTTACTTTCCATCCTGCTGCTGAGGCTTCACTTTCGTTCTCGTGCGACTGCAGTGAAAGTTTCTGAAATATGACTTTTCCCTTCTCTGATTGGTTTGTCTTCCTCTGACATCACATCCTGTGGTGAAATGATTTCCAAACCTGCTTGCCTGACTATCAGAGACCATCATGCTCCAAATATGCTTTTATGAATGGATCAAATTATTATGTTATTTCACAATATTCATGACATAAAAGTGTATATTATTATCCTGGAAGTGTCAGTGTTTAAAGAATACATATTCTCAACTCTATATTTATATTCTGGGGCTCTACTGCAGTTAAAACCTCCTTATTTATCTTCTACTGGTCCTTTATGCAGCCCCTCAGTTCAGCCTCTGTCTGAAACAGGCCGTTTTAGCTCCTGTCTCTTTAAGGCCCCGCCTCCTGATGAGCCTGCTCTGTTCTGATTGGTCAGCTTCCAGGAAGCTTCCTCCAGCTCCAGAGGCTACGTAAACAAACTATAGTAGCAGGATTTCACTTCTTTTTCTCCTTCTTTACTCACAAATGTTCAACTTCTCAAACCCATCTGTACAACAACACATGGAAACACCTTAGCAACCACCTTAGCAACCGAAGCTACAGAACCAACAGCCATTTATGGACATGTGACAAGCTGATGACATCATAAGGACGAGGTAGGGGTAACTTTGAACCCCTGACCTTTGACTTGCAGGCAACATTTCTACATACGCTCACCTCAAGTTCTGGAGCTTTGATCATGTTTAACATCTGACATCATAACATAAACATTACATATAAACTTTTGGTACCACTTCAACTAACAGAGGCAGAGGCTGGATGTTTTTTTTAACTTTTAGTTAAATATTTCAAATTATCTGCCAAATCACATAAAACCAGCAAAGCAGAGAATTTAAAATGTAGATTTCTTCCTTTTGGTTTATGATAGCACAACGCAGAGCAATAGAGTAATAAATAAAGTTTGTGAGACGCTTCAGTAAGAAAAACAGAAACTGTTCAAACTGAGGGGGACAGGAAGTAGGATATTTTAAAATAGTAGTAGTTGTAAAGCAGAGTAAATGATGAGTAAATGATGCCCTTGGAAAAATCAGGGCGACTGTCCTCCTTCATATCCAACGCTGTACAATCATCAAGCGTAATGGCTCCTGCCGCTTGTGACTAACTGCTTCTGTTAATTATAAAAAGTCGTCAAAACTCAAGCATCTCTCCACCGAGTCAACCGACATCTCACCACACACACACACACACACACACACGCAGAGAGTCAAGTTTCCTTCCTATTAACTGTGTGCCTCAGTCATTAACTTTGCGACTGTGGATCATGATTAAATTGATTAATTGAATGGAAAAGGAAATAACCCCCCCCCTCCTCCCTCCTCCTCCCCGTGAGTCTGAATGTACACACTTCATAGATTAGCGGCGCGCTCGAGTGACAGGAAATAAACCAGACACGGAAAACAGACTAATCAGAAGAGGAGCATCACCGCGGCGACCACGTCATCTCAAACTCCAACGAACCGGTGTAAGCGTTCATACGACAAACACAGAGATTCTGATTAACTGTGAGCAAACAGAGGACAGAAAATCCTTTTTCTGGCTGAATTAATGGACGAGGGATTAAAATATGACCAGAATAAAACATCTAAATACATATTTTCTGGCCGTCCTCCTCACTAGACGCCACTAAATCCTACAAACTGCTCCTTTAATCAAAGTTTTTACCTTCACAGCAATGTTTTTTTTTTGTTTCTGAGTCCTAAAGGTCAGACTCTCAGGTGACCTGCTGTGACTCAGGATGATTATTTAAAAGGAAATGATAAAACATTGTGTACATTAACAGGGAGGGAGAGCAGTGTTTTCCCTCCACAGGTGTGAAATTGGCTGCCTTTGTTCTCTCGTTCGGCTGCTGAATAAATCTGAATAAAAAAAAACAAAAACACGCTTCTTCAAAGAAAAGTAAAAAAAAACGAGAACATTTGAATAATTATATTGGTTTCGGCTGCGTTCCCCAGACACAACAGAAGAGGGAGAGAAGCTAGTATATTATATAAGTGAAAAGCGAGGCTGTATACATCACTGAGAACAGACGACGGCCACAATAAACAAAACTCACGCTCCATTTATCCTTTGGAACAAATGCTTCCCTGGATGTTCATCGTATGAATCTGCATTTACAGGCTCGGCTGAGTCGTTAACCGACTGGACAGAAACCCGGTGACCAACGGCCGAAAGGTTCGGAGATAAATCAGACTTTTATTTACAGACGATGGGAGTCAATGATCTGAATATGTCTCCCCCCCTCTGGGCCGCTGCTCTCAGCGCTTCACTGACGACTCGTGAGAAGAAAACTCAAGACTAGGTTTGTCTTCGAGTGATGTTTAAAACATGCGGAAGCGAGCTGCGTCCTCGTCTTTAGAGGTGGTTTTAGTAGAAACAGCTGATGTCAGCCACGTCTCTTCTTCTTCGTCCTCTCTTCAATTGCAACATCTGCACAGCCGATACTTGACTGTGCAAGAACATGCAAGAGACTGTAGGCCTGATGTATTAATGGCTGTTGCTCAGTTTGAAGTAACAGTTTGCCTGCATGGCCAAAAGTATGTGGACGGCCGATCATGTGATTAGTCACGTGGCGTCATAATTGGCGTTTATTGTCTCAACCCGGATGATCTGCGACTCTTCATCGTCGATCCGCCTGCTGATGAAGAGGAGAATCATTCAGGGGAACTCTGATAGCGAGTGAAATCATTTTCCCCCCTCGCTGTGGTTTCCGCGGTTGCCATGGTCACACAGCGAGACACGACGGCAAGCTGGGAAAGTTCAAACTGTCATGAAGTCCAACAGCAGCAGCAGCAGCAGCAGAGGACTCCGACTGCTGGAAGCAATTTAACAGTATTCTGTCCAAATAATGTAAAACTCAGGTGTGTGTCATCATCAAACCAAAATATATAAAAGATCAATAAAGACAAGTGATTTACAGAACAGATATGTAAAAAAAAACAACATGACAGATTCCCTCTTTGTGTTTCGCCTGTTGAGGAACTGAAAATACTGTAAGAAGCAGCGTTTACTGTTATATTAAACTGCACCTGTTGTTACCATGGTAACCACTTCTGTCAACCCAGGAGTTTGAAATCTGAAAGGATCTCAACTTTCAAGGCTTCCCCTGTGAAGTTTATTTTAATCTTCAGCTCCGACACTGAAGAACATTTTGTACGTCGCTGAAGTCTGACTGACGTGTTATAAATGCATCTCATCACCGCAAAGCTCCTTTTTTTAAATATATATATATATATATATATATATATATATATATATATATATATATATATATATATATATATATATATATATATATATAGGTTTATCTTTTCTTTTGCATCTCTGTTATTGATCTACAGTATCATAAGTCAAAAACTTGTTGCAGGATTTATTTTAACAGTCACTCCTCCAGTTTAAATGTTCATGTGGTTTAAGACACACTAAGAAAAACTGTGAACACGTTCCTTTAATATCAGTTAATTCACTCTGGCTCTGCTTTTAAGTGAGTAAAACATTTGATTAGTGGACGGACGGAGGGCTGAAAGCTTAACGTACACTGACATCCACAAGTGAGAGAAAGTGGAGCAACATGTGTGATGTTTGTTAACCCTCGCCGCTCCGCTCTTTCCGTCTCTATCCCGCTGCCAATCTCTCCATCTGACTCATAATACAGCTGGAAGGGGCTGCGAGGGATCTCTCTCTCTCTCTCTCTCTCTCTCTCTCTCACACACACACACACACAGAGAGATCAAGGTCAAATTTCATTACTCCTAATGAGGCTTAGCACCCATCAGAATCTCTGCTCTCCATCTCGCTCCGGCTTTCAGACATGAAAGACGAGCGGCGGCAGATTTCGGCGGCGGAGTCGAGCGAAAGAGATTTTCTGAGCCATTATAAGATAACGCTGTATCTTCTATCCCCTCGGCTGCCCGGGTCACAATCACCTCTAATTGTCAAGTACGTTTCCGCTGAAGACTTTGACTGCTCTGGAAACTGTTTTAAGATATTTTTTTTGATCTCTGTAAACAGCATCTAGGAGTTTACCGCAGGAACATTAGTGAGATATTGTCTCTTAAGAAAATTGCCATTTCAAGCAAATGAGGTTTTGTGTAACCGGAGACTCGTGCTGACGTGAAATGTGCAGCATTAATGTCAGCGGCTCGACATACTGCTTCTCTTTCTCCATCAAAACGCTAAAAAATGGTGCTGAATTCATTATCTCTGCCGGTATGTGTGTGTGTGTGTGTGTGTGTGTTTCTCAGTAGACGCTGTAATCAGATCACTCAGCTGTTTCATGTATTTTCAGAGAGTAAAGGAGCAGTAAGTTTCCAGCCGTACAGAGCGACAGCACTTCCTGTTTCTCGCTCATATCACCAGAAATCCCTCCTCATAAAAGTCGGTATTGAAATAATGATGTTGTCACCTGCAGTTACTAAAACAGCTCACATGGTAGATTCAATATAAATTAAAGATAATCATGTCACCTGCAACTTAAGTCTTAAACTCAAGAATACAATGTCAGTGAACCAAACGGAGCCGACCGAGGCCTCTTTGTCCCTGATGCAGAATAATAAAAGCTCACACTATATACTTTTCATAACCCCTCCTATTGTGGAAGCTTATTTTCTAGCTTCCACCTCCTTTTTTTTTAAAATTATGTTCAACCATCTGGTCGTTATTTCTGAGTTCATGAGTGACCTTTGGTGATAATACGAGTCTGACTTATCTGAGAAATTACCGCCTCAGCGTCTTTTTTCTCTCTCACTAAAAACAGGCCTAGCAGGCTTTTAATCATTTCACACAGAAAAACCAAAATTGCTATGCTGCAGATTAGCCTTCATGCTAACTTCCTGGGAACCGTCTCTCTCTGTTATCTTTGCACTCTCGCTGGCATGTTCATTTAATCATGAGGAGGCAGTTTCTCCTACAAACTCCAGTCCTGTTACTCCACATTATCTTTTACATGACTCGCAGTTTGAACTCAACAGTTTGGATCAACATAAGACTCTCCTGGTTGATTCATCTGAACAAAAGATGGACAAATATCTGGTTCTGTAAGTGAAAAAAGTCGTAGAAAGAGGTAGAAGTTAACTACGACTTACAAGCTGACTGTCGGCGAGAATCAGCCAATGACAGAGCTCCAAATCTGGTCATGTGCTCCACTACCGCAAACTAAAGGCAGCGTAAGATCTGAGAGTTGAACTGGAAACAGAGAGAACAGACAGAAATGTGATATGGCGGCATCTTTAATCATTTCCAGTCGTCCTGATCCTTGTTACCATCAACTAAACTCAACAAACTGAAAGACTTTTAATGTTTTTTTTTATCATAATTTACAGACAAACAGTCAGACGGCCGTGTAAAGACGACATTCCTGTCTCTCTCTCTCTCTCTCCCTCTCCTCATCACAAATTACCGTCGGGTGCAGAACGTTGCATCATTGGAGTGTTTTCAATTTGGAGGAGAGATATTTAGTAGGACTGAAGATGTAAATGAAGTGCGGATAAATAAAACTGTCGTGACACACGTCGAGCTTGTCTGAGCAACGGAGAACAAAGGAGAAACCGTTTCCTGCCACTGAGCCGAATATCGATTCAATCAAAGACACTTTTTAAAACTGCAGAACTCGTTCGTGGCGAGAGAAGCGCGTGACGAGACGTGTTAAATATTCAGATTTGATCGAACGACTTTCAAAATCTAAAGATTATTTCTGTAAAGAGATAAAAGATGCAGTGCATAACGTCTGACTTAATTACTGGCGGCTTCCATCCTGTCACACTGCAGGCTCGTGTGTTAGATGATTTTTACTGAAGCAAAAAGTTGTCGACTGTTTAGCAGCTTTAAAAAAAAATCCTCAGTAAATATTGACTTCCAGAAAAATGTGTTTGTTCATTTCTTTGTTTATTTACTGCGTGCAGGATTTAAGACGAGGTCCCGTGATGAAGTCTCCATCTGAAATTCATTTGTGCAAAGAAATCAGTGTTTGTACTCTTTATATAAACTCACTGTTTGCTTTGACTTATACTTTTGTTCTTATTAGGTCCAAATTTTCTCAATAAAAACAAGTTTTATTCATTTTTCTGCAGCGACAGCGTCTTCTGCATTAATGCTCTTCAGTCCTCTTCATTTATTTATTACTGTAATTTGACTGGTTCAACATCTGTGTGAATAAAAACTGAAATAGTTTTCTTATATCACTTCAGCTCCATGAGCCACACAGTCAACCAGCTGGAGGGTGTCGTAAAAACACGTTAAACGCACATTATGTAATTTCAGCCGCTCGGCGTCTCAATCAAAACAATAACAGACGGAGTGTGATGACGGTGTGAAGCAGCAAGGGATGATGGGAGTTGTTGTCTTGGTTGCTAAACCAGCAGCTTCAGTGGGATAGGATTACTCCAGTGTTGATGGTTCAGGATGTTTTTACCCGCAGAGGTCTCCTCCTCTCCAGAACAAACGGACCCGCTGATTACAGGTAAAAACACTGAATAAAGCAGTTTCAGCTAAAAAATCAGTGTTTCTCCACCATGTTGGGCGAGCAGCGGACTTCCTGGAGGGGCTGTTAGCCGAGCTGCTGCTAACGTTTGCCCAGTTTATTTCTCTGATAACTTAAGATCCAGACGTCCAATGACTAAAATCCTTCTTGCGGCTAAAAGATCAAGTTAAAAACCAGCTAAATTTATCATGAAAATGTGGCTTCAAACTGAATAAAAGTCCATTTCTGACAGTTTGTGTGGAACAAGCACAACAAAGCCCATGTATTATCTTGTATGTGTGTAAGTTACTCTTTGCCAGACGCCATTGTAGCGGACAAACACGGCGCCGACGCATGCACCTTGTGCACTATACTCTTTGGTAGAGGAGGTATGACGCCATTGACAGGCCACCAAATGAAACGGTCCGTTACTTTGATTAAAATGACTGATTTCTCTGGGTTTGAAAGCCGAAAACTATTAATCAGATGCAGCTCTCTCAGATGGGAGGGGTTGGACTTCAGAGCTGAGGTCTGAGCTGAACAACATATAGAACATAGGTCTAGTTGTTTTTAGACATTTTAATGAGGAATAATTACAGATTAGAGCATTAATGTCAGTCTCCGAGTTACAAATCCAAGAATTGAACAACAACGAACCTCCATCACTCTGACATCTGCACCTTCTACTTTCTACTTCACCAATAAATCTGATTCTGGTTCCAGTTTGTTTTTATTTTATCTGTCTGTCTTTCAGCACAGAGGATGTGATTGCTTCATGTTTGTCCGTTTCCTGCCCCGGCTTGTTGTCTGGATTACAGCAGCCTTCCTCTATCCACTTAAACTGCATCTGATGTGGCGTCTAAATCCTTTTGCCCCAAAATGAGAGCAGGGAGAATCCAGGTTTTTTTTTTTTTAGGGTCATAGAAAGGTGAGGTTTCACTGCCTCTCTGTTCTTTTTTTGTTTTTGTTTTCCATCTTTCACATCACGAACGCACAGGCAGGACTGCACTTTCTTTCTGGAAGATGAGCTCATCTCATTTCTCCATCTTTCTGTTTCTCCATTTCGTCCCTGCTCTCTCTCTCGCTCTCTCTCTGTGTCTCTCGTTGTTTTGTGATATTTGCTTTCAGTGACCTTCGTCTCTCTAAGTGACGCTGATGTGTCGTCGTGACAGCTTCTGTCTCTTCCAGCTACATTACAGAGACGCCTCGCAGACATCAGGGAGAAAAGGACAAGATCCGAAATACGTTTCTCTCGGTTTCAGTGGTCTTCACAGTCTGACACCGTGGCCCCGTCCAACATCCAATTTCAAACCGCGGTAACAGAGTTTTGTGTCTCGTAGTGGAAAATTGCTCGATCACTCAATAAACACACAAAGAGAGCATCGTCAGGTTATGAAATAATGTCATCAAATGATACAATCAGGACAAAAACATCAACCTAGCTGTCTTTTATTTGTCCTTTAAATACCGCTGTACTCAGTAAACCCTCACAGGTCAGTGAGAAACCCTCAGATAAGAAACGAAAGGCAAGAGTTCAGCTAACCTGGAACCATATATGACGGCGTAGCATCGCAAAATAACACAGCTACATCACTCTGTCCTCTAAAGGCTCATCAGATTAACACACTGACATCTGCATAACTATGATTTGTCACCACTGGCTCAGACAACACAATAAACTAACTGTTAAACACTCAACACTCACTCTCTCATAGTCTATATGTTGACTGGACAGATCATAGAGGAGAGATTCATTAGTGATGTCATAATAAAACTTTGTTCCTTGTCTGACTTGGATTTTTGGGAGATAATCATGCTTTCACTGTTGGAACTACAGCTCCCATAATGCTTTGGGGGATGTAAAGCAGCCATGGCAACTATCACTGGATTACTTGATGATATTACAGGAAGTCAGACTGAATCTAAACGTGTGAGTTACAGCTGCTAGAGGGCGCTGTCACTGTAAACATACGGTATTTATGTCTTTTTAAGGAACTCACTGAAACAACTGATGCTGAGACTGGTGACGTCTGTGTTCTCCGGACGAAGAGCCAACACTGCAGAGCTCATCTGTGAGTCATCAGGAGAGTCCGTGAGGAAGACTTCCTCCCACCCGTCCGTCTGTCCTCGCCGGTTCAGACAAAACACACAAACCGACTGAGCGCACGACTAATCAGTCTAACCCCTCCGTTTACAAGTGATGAACTAAATGAATCTGAGCTGAAGCTGGAACAGGATGAAACAGGGTCTCCGGTCTGGAGGGAGGAGGGACATGTGGTCTGTGTCCCTCCTTTAATGGTTAAATATAACATCTTACTCACTTTGAATAGTTTCTAGACAGGTCAGAGAGTGAAGGAAGGAAAAATTACGATTGATGGGTAGACGGATGCGACTGATATAAAATCTATAATACGTCATCTATACGTTACAATGTTCTGACTCTAATCCAGTCTGTGTAAATGTTATTAAACTGTGTGTTTGTGTGTCACCAGTTTGCAGAGTCATCATCTAAATGAAGCTGGAAACCTCATATCATGGATAATGAAGAGTTTAATCCACCTGATGAACTTCACAGTGACACTGAGATTATAATGTGCAGCTTCCAGCAGATAATCCAACATTTATTTAGCAGTTTTTATTATTATTATCCATTCAGTATTTATTTGATCTGACTTTTCATAAACCATCAACTCATAATATTGTAAATAAATCGTAGTTTTTAATGTAATTTAATGTTATGTAGAGTTAATCTATGCCTTCAAAATAAATGTTTTATGATGGAGTGATGCTGTTAAGGTTTAGAAATATAGATAAAGTGATTTATTGATCCCAAACAGAGATTCAAGTGTTACAGCAGCTACTTCACATCATAAAAACAAACAATAATAATAATAAATAAGATATATAACGCCTTTCTAAACACCCAAGGACACTTTAAACTTAAATAGAAACAGCTGAAGACAAGTTCAGTGAGAAATAAATATAAAAAACTGTATAGTACTGAATATAAGATGGTATTTTATTCTGAAATTACATTTATAAAAGAGGGATGGTCTTATATGTGAGAGTGAGACAGCTACATGTTCATATATGTTTCCTCCAGTGTGTTTATAGTCAGCCTCTTATGGCTTTTAGAAGCGTCTTTAACGTCGAACATCAAACAGAAAGCTTGTGTTTTATTAAATGCATCAGTCCGCAGTGACTCAGTGAGACGCAGGTTTACACTTCAGGTCTATAACTGTCATGTTTAGTGAAGCGTATCCGGCTGTACGTGTGTTTTGAACTTATTACCCGTATCTACAGTCTGTCTGTGAGCTCGCTGTTATCGCTGCTCTTCCACTACTATCAGTAACACAACAAAAATGTCCAAAACAGACACACACGCACACACACACACACACAAAGACTTCCACGGAGGTCATGATGTTTAGTTTATTTACTGTCCATCTGTCTGGACTCCTCTGATCACTGCTACAGAAGGAGACTGATATGTTGTTGTTCATTTACAGTCATGAAAATATTAATAATAATAATTACTATTAATATTATATATACATAAAGTCACATCTGTAAATAGAGTAACTACCTACATACTCTATAGCAACAATCTCTTAAGTGTATAAACCTGTTGTTTATATTTAATCTTTGCTCATATTTGTTGAACTCGTTGTCTTGATGTCTGTATATCTGCCTCCCTCCAGCTGCGGTTTCCTCCCGTGTGTTCATTTCTTCTCCCAGCTGCTTCTCCTCCTCCTCATCCTCCTCCTCCTCCAGCAACCTCTCAGATTCTTGTGGTGACAGCAGAAAGCTGATCAACATTATGGGCTGTAGGTTTATTCTTGTGTAGAACATCCTCCGATTTGATGCCCGGATCCATGAAGGCGTTTTTCCAACAACCGTTCTCGCACTCGACAGGTGGAAATTCTTTTTCGACCTGGCCAGGTTGTGTCCAGGATACGGCCTCATCATATAGGAGGGATTCAGCATCTCCAGCATCATCAGGGGCAGGACCTCATACTGAGCAGCACCCGGTAGTGGAGGAGGAGGTCTGCCGCTCCTTTACAAAGATCAGAGGCTGCATGTTCTCCTCCGTCGCTGCTCCTCCCAACGTCTCCAGCTTGTATGAACCGGTGGTCGTCCATAACAACTGAAAAAGTTCCCTTACAGTCATGAAACTTGAGGAAATGTTCCTCCACAGATCTTCTGTTGGGACGTGGATGAACGATGACATCATGATCATCTGGAAAGCTGCACGCACCGTGTTTACAGTCAGCAACAGTCTAACATAGTAACTAAAGGAAAGACTGATGAAGGATTCTCCTGTTGCCATGTACCTGGAAGCAAATGAAAAAAGCATTAATAATAATAATAATAATAGACTCTGTGGAAGTATTTAAGGAACATATTTGACATGCGAGTGGGTCAGGAGCAGAAAGGGAAGCTTTCCTACTTCCTCATCTCTAACCAAGAAGGGGAGTTTACAGGTTTTGGTTTTTCTCTGCAGCTCTCCGTGTTTGCAGGCCAACATGTTGCACTAATGACCAAAACTCATTCAGTGACTTCATCTAAGGTGTTTTGATTTGGACAGATGAAGAAAAAAAAACACCTGCTGCGACACAAATGATTCGCTGATAAGCAAGAGGTTCCTACAACAAGCTAGTGAAGCTCTAAAGAACAGCGTAGGAATCAGATGTATCAGGGTTTGATGACAATAATAAAAATCTAGAAATTCACCAGAATGATCCTTTAACTAGCAGCTTCTTGTTTCACAAACAGTACAATGATCACACCGTGTTACTGGTGTGTCATCCTAGTTCAAAACATCAGCTGGAGACCTGCCAGCCTGGAGAGTTTATAGAAGACCCCGTCGACCTGAGCGCTGCGGTTTCCTGATGATGATCGAGGAGAGGGAACAGGAAGCACCTGAAGCCGACCTCGGCCCCGTGTGCCAGAACAAAATGTATTATTTTTACCCTCAGCTCAGTCTGGTGCCAGTTCTCAGCAGGCCGGACAGTCGGGGTCACGCAGAGGTCAAGATTTAGAGTTTCGGGTGTACGAGACGACGTCCAGCAGCCTCCCACGTACTTCTTCTAATGATTCTTGGTGTTCTTTATATGTAAATAGTTAATTTATTTAGGATTTTTATAAGATATATAAATATAACAAGCTTTTATTAAAACTGCTCCAACAGGTTTGTGGTTTAACATGAATTTGCTGCCTGATCTCGTTACCTTCGGTGTGACAGCAGGTCTTTGAGCTCGATGGCGTCCGCGTGATGTTCCCGATCCTGGATCCCAACAAGTCGTCCGTCTGCTCAGAGCTCAACCTGAAGCTCCAAAAACCAGATGCATCATCGTAAGTAATAATAAAACATTAGTTAACAATATGTTGAATCAAAATGTAACAATTATGTAGCAAGAATAAAAGAAATAAATTTTACCGATTTCTGTGATGCAGTTTTCCAGGATGGTCGTCAACATCTGGTTGGATGACAGAATCGCCGCTCACGTCTTTCTCCCAACATGGATTCCCAGTAAAATCAGTCAGCTCTGAAAGTCTTCTCTGTTACCTCACTTTAACCTCTGAAAGCTCCCGAAACCAGTTTTTCTATCGCAGAAGAAATAAATTCACGACGAGCGAAAGGAAGCGACATCTTCACTGCGGAAACACGAACGATGAAGACTCTCTTCTGCTTGGATTTATAGTATCTCAGGGAAACTTTCCCAACAGAACAAGCCTGAAAGTGAGTCTTTAAAAACGTCTTTTTAAGAAACAGCTGCTTATAATCGCACCATAAAGGCCAAATTATATATTAATGACTTAAATAGAATAATTTAGGGAGTATTTCAGAGGGATTTTCAACTTGTTTTCATTCAAAATTGGCTTCTGAAGCTTCTACAGCGCGCTTCAACGCTCCTTTTCCTCTGTTTCAATCATGTTTGTCCTCATATTATGAGCTTCACACTCTTACTGGAACAGAAGAAAAAAAAACGCCGACATGTTTGTTTATTACTGGATGTGATTTGTCCCGAGGAGGCTCCAGCTGGAAGTTAACAGACAGAGGGCTCCTGGGTGCTGAAAGAGTTGTCCTGGGCAGATTATGGCCACATAAACCCCGACAGAGACGCATCAGACCGAAACAGAGTCTGATTGACCCATTAAACCACAGAAAAGCTTTGCCAGCAGGCAGCTGAAGACTGAGGGGAAGAAAAGAGGCAGAGACAGGAAGCAAACACAGCGGCCGGACTGTTTTTCTGCATCTGTAACAAATAAACTGTCGAAAACTTACGATGAAGGAAAAAAAAAACAGATTTAAATTCGTCAACGAAGCAGCAGAAGGTCGTCGAGTTCATGTTACTGTCAGTCGGCCATCTTTGAGCCTCCGAATGTCTTCAATTGACTAAAACTGTGAGGTGAACTTAAAGAGAGACGCCTGATTAACCAGCCGCTCGTTAGACCTCGTTATGATCGGCCAACCAATCGGCTTCCTCCAGGAGAAAACGGTCAGTTCATGACTTCTTCTTCTCAGCATTGTGTGTGCAGCTACTTTATTGTGATTTAATCATCCATCATAAAATAAAATGACTTTGAATTCGACTAAATCTACTAAAACTAAATGATTTCTTCTTCTTCTTCTGCTGCTGTTTACACAAACCTCTAACACACTACTTTCCTTTTAATCTCTATTCTTTATTAAGCTTTAATACCTTTTTCTATGTTTTTCACCAGTCTCAGCAAACATAATTTAATTGTCTTGACAGGCAGGAAAAGAATAAATGTAGACGGCGAACGTCCTCGAATCTGTGAGCGTAACCATGGTAACCGTACACGACAAAGATGGCCACAGCTTTAAAAAAAATGTCTCCTGCTTCTGTTGATTAAAACTAAATTAAATGAAAATCTGAAGATGATTTGCACCTGATGTGGGAGAATGATTCCTCCTGCCGTCGTCCACACATGTTAACACACATAGATCACGTATGTCAGGAGTGACACGTGAGGATAATTGATCCGTATGTAACAGGATCCTTCCTCTCTGTTAACAGCAGGTTCACACGGAGGTGACTGCTCCTCTAAATATGCCGATTACTCCGCTGCGCCTTTTAAGAAAATCAGAGTACACACGCACCTCAGCTAAATCACATCAGGGTCCGACTGTCACGCCTGGACGTGTAGCTCCAGTAATAGCTCCACACACGCCGCAAAACACACACAAAGGAGTTATGAGGATAGGGGGGGGAGGAAAGGGAGCAATAATAGGAGGCCTAATAGCGACTGCTCTGCCACATCTGGCTTACCGCGAGCTATCGAGGTGAATAATTTAGTGTTGTGAAGCAGCAGAGACGTGGACCTGAATGCAGAAGCAGGAGGATGCAGATCAGATCACAGCTGTTAGTCTTCACATACCTGCTGAGCAACCTGCGGGGTCTTTTTATAGGTGATTCTTTAATTATGCTCCGTGTTGGTCTGCGGATATCTGACGTTTCTTATGGATTTTTTATTGATTCTTTCACAATATGGTTAAAACTTTTTTAGCCGTTTTTATTCTAACAGTCAGAGGAAAACATCATTTCTATCACACAGTGCTCTGCCTGCATGGAGAAAACCATGAATTTCAGGATTTTAAAGATAATCTTTTCCCAGCGTTTACACTGTAACAATGAATTTTCACTTTGCACAATCATGTTTTCCGGTTCTATAAATCTATTGGAAACAGAACTGCACCATTTTCCAAACTACAAAATATATTTTTAAAGTGTTATTTTTTATACATTTTACATTTAAAAATGTGTGTTGTGATGGAGATGACATGTATTTTAACTTTTGCTGCAGATGTAAAACACTTAATGTGACATCTGTAAGTGCGACAAAAATATAAAAATATTAAAAATCCAGGGACACACAAAAATTACGATAATTGAAAACTTGACTTGACTTTAAAACGAGCAGATTCTGTCAGACGACGTCTCACGTTAAGCAGCTTAATTCTAAAAAAAAAAACAAAAAACGAGCGGCGTCCACAGCGGAAGTTTCAGCCGGTTTCTGCAAAAACACCTTTGTTCGTTCTCCTCCTACTGGGGGCGTGTGCAGAGGACGGACGAGCAAGTCAGGAAACCAGCGAAGAAGAACAGTTGACTGTTTTCCTGAGAGGCTCAGACTGGCCGTCAGGAAGATGTTCAACAGGTCATCATGACTGAAACTGAAAGTACGGAGCTCTCGACGCAGACTGTGCTTTACCGAAGCCGTCTGCAGGTGAGGATGAGGATGGTGACATATTACAGCCTATAAGACATATAACATTTGATAGCCAGCGCAGCAATAATAAAAAAAAAGATGAGTTAAACACTTCCTCTGTGATCTAAACAAACAGGTGAACATGATGCTGAACAACAAAGAGGAGGAAGAGGAGGAGGAGGAACCAGCACAGATCCAATTAGAGCTGCGTGAACTATTCAATGTTATTATTATTATTATTATTATTGTTGTGTGTGACTGTGAAGTAATTTAGAGCACAATATACATCATTCATACGATCAGCTTCAAGATTACATCAGGTTATATTTTACGCTTTCGGAACAAGAAACAGGAAAAGAATGAAAAGTCGAGAATGTCGAGGTGGAACTATTCATCACGACTTTAAACCAATAAAAACAATATTTGATGCTCATGTCAGACAGTTTTATGCATTTTTCAGCAGACAGACAGGAAGTTTAACGTTGCCATGGCTGCGAGCAGTAACTTATTTTATTAGTATATGTGTTTACATTTAGTCAGTGGAGACAACTGTCACCGGATTACTGCGGTTTCCCAACAGCGTTTATTTACAACCAACCGTCAGTCTGTTCAGATTTCCACTCGACAAGCTGCTCGCCGTGATGTGATTCATGCCGACCTCCGTTCTGCGCGCACATCTCCGTATTTTCATCACATGTCTGATCGTATAACTGCAGTTTTTTCTCGGTGTGCGGCTCAGTCGGGTGACTCTCTCTCTCTCTCTCTCTCTCTCTCTGATTCAGCCCAGTGTAAACTCTACCAGGATCAGACACTCACATCCTCTGCACAAACCTGTTAGATCCTCCGGTTTTGCTCACATTCAGTCATGAATGATGCCCGGGACGTTTAATTCTCAGGAGATGTATTTTTTTGGCAGTGTAACTGTGACTTTGCTCCGGCTCTCCGGGAAAGCAGTGAAGGAAAACTCTGGTTAATAATTCAGCATCACTTTGCTTCTCAGCACACAGAATCTCTGGAAACTGGAGAAAAAAAAAAAACTATTTCAGGACAGATTACTGAGTAGAATAATTCAACACGGACAGCGACCGGTTTCTGGAAGCTTCAGTCACACCAGCGAGACTTCCTGTCCACCTCCAGATTATAAATACATAATAATCATTTGCATTTCAGTCTTTGCATTGAACAAATGACTCCTGATAAGACCGAGGGCTCTATCTTACACCACAGTTGTCATTTTCCCGTCCAGTTGTTAAAATAGCAAAGACACTCGCGCCCCATCAGTGCACCCATTGGTCTAAAAGTACGGCGTGGTCAGGCGCATTGGTGGCGCATCGCTATCCTGAGGCAGCAGAGAGCGACTGTGATCAGGTTACCCCACTGATCTGACCTGCTACTCCATGACTGAATAAAACGATTTTAAATAAACTAAAGCTGTAGTTAAAAAAAAACAAATGAAGCAAATTAATGAGCCAGATGTTAAACTGCTGGTCTGTTGCTGCTCGTTATGGATCGTGCGCTTTCACTTTGCACACGAGCAGATCCGTTTCCTCTGCAGAGAAGATGCGCCGTCATAATAGCAATCGGCTAAGGTGCGAGCACATCTGGCTCTTAAAGGGAATGGGAGATGACACTGTGATTGGTTCATTGCATGTTACGAAAACACACCCGTGATTAATGAGGAGACTACGGACAACCCCTTTGAACCATGTCTGCAGTCATGCTGGCAGCTCTGTGGTTTGAGCTAATCTGCTAATCATGCTAACATGCTGATGTTTACCATGTTCACAGTCTTAGTTTAGCGTGTTAGCATGCTAATATTTGCTGATTAACACAAAAGTACAGCTGAGACTGACGGGAATGTCTTTAGTTTTGCAGATATTTGGTCATAAACCAAAAACACTTCGACCTGACGGTGACGCTAAACGAAAAGTCAGAAGTTATGACAGTTCATCCTGAGGGAAACATCAACATGTGAATCTAATTTCCAACAGTTGTTGAGATATTTCATACAAAAAAAAAACACAAATGTGAAGCTCACGGTGACGTTAGAGGAAAAGTCAGAGGGATCATCCTCTGAGGAACAGGAAAGACTTCGATCGATCAGTAAAAAGTCAGTTGTCATGGAGACGGGGAGCTGTGATATTGTTTAAATAACGGTGCATATTTTCAGACAGTCTCTCCTGGAAGATTTTAGTTATTTTTTAAGCAAAATGCCAAATATGTTCTGCTCCTCTCTGGTTTATATATAATTTATGTTGTTAAGTGAATATTTCTGGGTTTTGGACTGTTGGTTGGACGTTTGAAGACGTCGCCTCGGACTGTGGAGAATGACGTTTTATGGACTAAAACAAGCAGATTAATCTTTGATGCATATTTTGCTCCAGTTTCCTTTTTGTCTAGTTTATGAAGTCGAGTCATAAAGACCTGACTTTGTATATAATTTAACTTTTAAAGTCGTCTGAACACGCCGTCGCAGTGACCCTGAAGAGATCCTCAAACTTCCTGAACCACCACACGCTGCTGGAGAACTTTGTTTTTTTCTAGTTTTCTAACTCCACTGATCTCGTGACCCTCGAGAGGGGCCCTGACCCGGAGGTTGGAAACCCGTCGGTTTATAGGATGGATAGATAACGATAAATTCAATCAGTGTGAATAAGTTTGAGATCCTTTATTCTCTTTTGTTTTGTCCTCTGCGCGCTCCGCTCGGCGTCGGCCTGCCGCGTCGGATCAAGCCGACTAATAAATCTGTAAACCTCTCACACCATCCCATAATCTCCTCTGACCATCAGTCCTGACCGAGCCTCCAATTAGGAATCCCCCCCTCAGATCGTAAAGAGGCACAAATCTGCTGTAAATTGGCCCGATAATCCTGCAGCGAGTCCGCCGGCCCCGGCTCTGATGAAACACAGACAACACGGGAACCGCGGCGGTCAGCGTTTCTGAGGGAGTTATTAACGCAGCCGCATGCAAAACCTTTCAATCTCTCAGCAAGTCAGGAGAGATCAGACATGTTTCTAGCAGCAGTCTGGATCCGATGGCGTCCATCAAACTCTGCAGAGTCTCTGTGTTATCAGGTATGTGTCCCAAGAACCGGCCGACTCAGAATAAAAGCGTCTGCAAGTTTGTTGGTGGAAGTTTTGAACTCGATATCGAAAGGTTATGAAAGCAGGAGCTTGCCGTCGTCATGGCAACTTGCCACAGCCTGAACCCGAGGCATAAAATTCACGTAAGGTGTCCTTAATCAGCGTTCCTTTGTTTCTGGTAGAGAAAGTCTCATCCTTCTCTTCTTCTATCGTTTTAAACTTTCTTTCTTTTCTGCTGCGTCCTCGTTCTTTTCAGAACTTCACAACCAGTCAGCTTTGACAGCCCCGTGCTCTTTCGCGTTGCCATGGTTACAGGTCGGATGGCGGATTAATTTAGAACGGCGATTAACCTCGAGCTGAACTACACGGAGGCGCCGGCCAATCAGAGAGCAGTATTCACCCAGAACCCTGCTATAGAAGATACAGTGATTTTTTTATTCTTTTGTTTTCATTTCTACCTGCAGGATTTGTGACATCACAGCCAGTTTGGAGCCAATCAGGATCCAGCATGCAGCTGACATAAGCAGGAAAACTTTACAAACCAACACATGAAGGATGAGATGATGTTCTAAAAGTTTTTTTTTTAAAAGAGATAATTGAACTTTTTCATGGACAGATTATTATTCAAAGCTGCTGACACACTGATGCATCAGCCTTATTAATGCATTTTATTTAATATATGAGTCACAGGGATGATTTTCTGCAAAGTTAACACTTTTACTTTTAATACTATTTACTTATAAGACTTCTTTATTGTTACTAATGAACATTTTAAGTGCAGAGCTGGCAGAAGTTAAGGATCTTCTTCCATCACTAACGTCAGTTTATTTATATTTATGTCTGTTTTTATGTCTAATATCAAGTGACACATCTGTAACCACGACAACAAACAAAGCTTTATCCTGCTCTGAACAAATGAAAATGCTTTTTGTTCCTGTTCAGAGTCCATTAGCTGCTAATGTACAAATCATGTGTTGGTATTGTTTACATCGCTATTCATCAGGCGGTTATTATGTCACTGCTGCTGTGTGGGTTTTTTCTCCTCTTCGTTCCAAAACAAACTTCATCAGTAAAAATCTGTCAGAAATCTGGACTCAGCGGTTCGTCTTCCTGAATGAAGACAGCCGCTCGCTTCCTCGCTTTCTCCACCAATAAACAAAAACACTCACACTGAGCTGCAGGCTCTCCGTCCACTGGCCGATCATACGGTAGCCTGGGCCGGTCACGTTGTTCAGCTGATACTGGAACAGGTCGTAGCGTCCGGGGGCGTCGCCGTTGCGGTTGAACGTCACCGAAGTGCCGGCACTTCCTGTGGAGGAACGGATATATACAGGTTTAACAGGTCAGGATGGCAGAAAGCAGCGCAGAAGTTTCACCTTAGTGAAGAAAGAACTGGATTAGATTCACTTTGTTATTATCACAGAGGAAAAGTGAACATTCACACAAAGAAAGAGAAACAATACAAGACACAGAGTTTTTCTTCTGGTATGTCATGATGAAGGTTTCTGTTTTATTCAGTAACTTGCACAGTTAATATTAACGGTGGGACGCCAGGATACACATGTATGAGGAGGTCAGAGAGGTCAAGGGTCAGGTCAGGAGGTTAGCTAGATTGTATTTTAAGAGGCGTGGCCATAAACTGAGATCATGTTTTACCTGTTGAATGTGTTTGAAAGCATCAAAAGAAAGTCTAAAACTGACTGTGAACGTTCCTCGGGGAGCCTTTCCTCTGTAACACCACTGTGTGTCGCGTTCAAAAACGTTCCTTCTTGTACGAGAAAATAAAGTCAACTTAAACTCTGATTGTTCAGATGCGATCTCCGTCATTTAAAAAGGTCATTAAGAAGAAATTCTTATGACAGACAGCATCTCACAGTGCTCATGATGTACAAAGATTCAGATTCAGTGTGAGAGACTCACAATCAGCCCACAAGTATGGGAAATTTTATGTGCAATACACACACATGCTTATATTTATCATCATAACAACAAACCTTTCTTCTTTAAAAGACAAAAACTATCTTGTTTTACCAGGAAAATCTGTTACTTTTGTATGAAATGTGTTTTCTTATAATAAACACTTGTGTCTCTCTGCAGCAGAGACGCAGAGCAGACGACGCCTGGCTGATAATAACTTAGCTGCTGTGAAACAAACACTTTAAATATATCTAAACTGTTACACTTCTGCACATGAACTGTTTAAGGTGTATATATGTAACCATGGTAACAGGCATGGACACCAGCACAGTCAGAAAGTTAAACAGCTCTCTCTGCTTGTGTCTATTTCAGCAGTTTCTCTCCGACAGGAAATGAAACGTAGTCGAGTTCAGTCATTATTATATTATTATCTGCTCTGGATTATGACAACATTACACAAAGTCCGGTTATCATCGTTTCTTCATGAGCTTTTGAGCACATAATGTGCCGCATAACTTGTATAATATAAGCGGTTATTTCTTTGTTATAATGAGAAGAATGATCTTATTATATCAAGTTGACTTTTTTTTCTGCAGCACCGACGTACAAACAAACCTTTTCATGTGTTTCTGTGTGTAGAAATGTGCTGATATCTGGTTATATGAGGAGCTCCAATAAAAAAAAACACAAAGCTTCACCTTCAAATTAATGTGGCAGCAAACAAATAAACAAATATGTGATTTCATCTGTGAGGCCAACACTTTATATCAACCTGCTCACATCTCCAAAAGCATTTCTAAGACACATTATTTGGATAAACTGATCAAATATTGTAAATCTAAGTGGTTATTTTTATTTTTCCACATGGTTTTTTTTCCATTATTTGAGCTCCGACAGCTTTTTATCTCTTGATTCTGGATATTCGGATATAATTTGGCACTTTTCTCTGCGACAGCTCTCTCAGGATGGTTTGTCTCTCTGACCTCCCTCAGCTCTGCACGCTTTTATTTTTCCCTCTCTTCCTCTTCTTCTTCTTCTTCTTCTTCTCCGCTCGGAGGTTTCCCCTCACAGACTCTGTTTATTTACTTTGGCTGGCCGAGGCTTTGGTGTCGGCCAGGAGTCTCTTTCATGTCTGTGTTTAATAGAGTGAAGAGGGGGGAGGAATGAAGAGAGATAGACAGAAAAATAGAAACGTGGTGAATATGAAACGCAGGAGGGGAAAAAGAATACAGAGACGCCCTCGGGGGTTAAAAAATAAGCGTTTCCTCTCGTGTCTGGCGTGTGAACGTGCGTCTGCTGTGCAGCAAACTAGATGAAGTGCAGCTACCGGCGGGGAAGAACACAAGACTTCATTTTCCGTTTTTTTTTTTTGTGCTTCACAGAAAGTTGGCTGCGTGGATCGATACTGGACGCTGCACTGCAGCTGGCGGGCTTCCAGCTGTTCAGAGCGGATCGCAACACACACACACACACACACACACACACACAGCTCTCTCAAAGGGTGGAGGTCTGACAGTGTAGCTGCTGTAAAGATGTGACAGTGATTCTGCAGCACTGGGAACTTTTTTTCATCAGTTGTAAACCACTTCTGCTCTGTGTTTACATCCCACCGCGGGCTGATGCGTAGGATGCACAGCGACTCTTTCATTCTCTCTGCCGTGAACTCCCCAAATACCATCAGAGAGAGGAGAACACTTTAGACCACTGTTACATCAATCAACAGTGCTGCTGCACTCAGAGGCCTTCCTCCTCCTCCTTTAACACCTCACACGCCACATGCCAGCCGGCCTCATCATCATCTCCCAGCTGCACCTGCAGTCATCCGTCAAGCTCCTGAAGTTCGCAGATGACAAAAACCCCTCGCTGGGTTCCATCTCTGGTGGGATGACACCACGTCTGTAGGTGGGAGGTCGACCATCTGCTGTCCTGGAGAATCCACGTCTCGCTATTTTTCTCTGTTTTTAATATTAAAACATGACGTGTGAGTTCTTCTACACACGGGGTTGTTTTCTTTCTCTCTCTCTCTCTGTGTGTAATGATTTATGACAAGAAGTGAACCAGAAGTGCATCTTGTTTACACGAGCTGTTATTTATATATATGCGAGAATAATGAGACGGTACATGCACACGTGTGTCACGCTCATCCTCAGCTGAAGGAGGAAGGTAAAGATCTCAGATGACACGCGAGGCTGAATCCTCTCTTTAGCTCGATAAGTTTGAAGCATTGATTATCTTCTCATGCGTTGACCTCTGATTATGAGCCATGGAGGCACGCGTCATTATAAACAATCATATCTGTTATTGACAAGCAGCTGATGAAGGTCAGATATGAAGGTGGAACTGCGTTATTGTGTTGCAGGCATGCACGCCGAGTCGTGTGTAAATTATTAAACAGTGTATGTTTTTCATCGCCGTATTCTCTGCTGCTCTTGATACATGTTGTTTTTTTTTTGTGAACAATATGTTGCTTCGTTATTTATTCATTAAGTGTTTTTTTTGTCTGTTTTAATGCAGCAGTTCCTTCAACTCCAGACAATCCTCTCCTGTGGGAGACAATAAGAACGACCTTGACCTCCAGTAGAAACTCACAGTGTGCAGGGAGAGCAGGTGTAGATCAGCTATAAGGAAGGAAGTCTCTGTTTCCTCTGGTGTTTTCATGGACAGTTCGGTATATCAGAGCAAAGAAAAGAAGAAGAAAAGCGTGATGTTCACACGTGTCGTATGTGCGAAGGAAGTTCTTAACGAACCCGCAGCTGCAGAGCCGATGAAGGAGCGACTCTGTGGCTTTTACATGTTTGGATATTTGTTTGGCAGCGTGAGACAGAAGCTGTCAGCGAGCGTTTGACACCGGACGGATAAATCTGGATTCTAACTATAGAAAAGCAGCACAGTGGTTACGTATCTATAGTAACAGTGTGATTTTCATTTACAAGAGAAAAGGATTTAAACCCAATGCTAAAAAAAAAGATAACAATGAACTCAAAACTAACCAAAAATAAATGTAGGTTTATTTCACATTGTTCCTATTTTTCCTTGTGATTATGTCAAACTTTCAGCTTTGTGAACTGTTCCTCTGTAAAGCAGCAGCAGCAGCAGGTAGTAAAGAAAGTCGTCTTCATCCAGTCCTCTGATGTTAAAGCACATCTAATATTCAAATCCTTAAATCTGATCTCACTTATCCAAGACTGAAGATTGAAAGCAATTATCTCCAGAAGAGGAGGCACTTATCTGAGACTGCATGAATTTAAAAAAAAAAAAAAAGTAAACTGGTCCACGTCTGCGCTCCATTTTCCATCTAATCCAAACACATTCCCATTTCAGTTGTGCCTCCTGAATGAAGCCACACTGATGACGAGGAGGAGGAGGAAGATGATGATGGCAATGGGTTGCATGTGCAGAAAAGGTGTTTTTTTTTTTTTTTGGAAGCAACAAGATGAAGATGTGAGTTTAGACAAAGTGGTGAAGTAGATAATGGAACACGTGTGGAAACTGCACATACAATTTACACGTGACAGTGTGAGAAAAACGCCGACTGTCATGAAGCTTTACAGCGTTTCAGAAAAAATGTTGAAAAAGTGACCGACTGTATTCTGGAAGAAAGAAAAAAACTTCATGTGATGCTTCTTCTTGTAATATGGAAAAGTTAAATCATAAATATTTTAAGGAACAAAGACAAGAGCTTTCCTGCACATGCTCAGTAGCGTCTGCTTTACACAGAACTACTCTCTGGAGACTGAAAACATGATGCTGTTATTCGTCTTTGGAGCCGTTTCTTAATAAACTAACGTGACCGAACTCTTCATGATGAAGGATCATGTGAGCCAGAGCAGCGGTGTGGCTCACTGACGGGTTTTTAATAGTTTTAAACAACGACGGGGCACAGAGGAAGAAGATATAAGATCCTGTGCGACAGTAACTTACTCACCGACGCTGCAAACATCAGATATTCTGAATCTGTAAACTGAAAACAAACGTTCTGTTTTAACGTATTATTATTATTAATCGCAGCGTTTGTCATCGTGCAACAGCTGCTGGATGGAGTCAAATCCTTAACTTAGTTTCATCATTCACCAATCAGGAGTCACGTTAGCAGGACTCACAATCTGTTGAGGCTGCTGCAGCTCGATCGGTTGGCATAACAACCTGTAATTGTCATTTATATCACAGAATATAAGTTGTTCAATAAATCAATTCAAAGCTCGTTTTATTACTATTTATTTTTAAGACAACCTGACTGCTTTTAATCAGCCCTCTTTGTCAAACGGCAACAAGCTGAACCGACAGCTGGACGAGTTTTTTAAAAGATGTTTAAGAGCTTTTTAAAGAGCTCAAAGCCGATGACGGTCTATCTGCTGTCTGTAGGTGTTGGTAGCTCAATTAGTCATTCCTCCTGTGACCAGACAAACGCCGGAGATCAATACTCGGGTTAATAGCCACCACAGGCAACACACCAGCCACTTCATACCAAATGCATTGTGTTCCTCAGTCGATACTCGGCTCATGTTTGTTCCAACAGAGAAGCTGGAGAAGTAATCTTCTGTCTTTTATGTGTGTTATGTGAATCAATTTGTTTCTCTAGTTATAGTCATGAGCTTCTGAATCAAACTGAAACACATTGTTAACTCAGAATTATCTGTTTTTTTTTTTAAAGAAAAAGTTAACTATTGAACGTTAGGCGGGTTTTTAAGGCATCGCTTTAAACCTGCGGAACAATTTTCTGCTCTGATTCGTATTCATTCATTGTCTTTTTTTTTTAAATGTGTAATTATTAAACATCGAATAAATGGTGAGTGAGCAGCTTTCAGTGTAAATACGCAGTTTTTCTCATGCATTAAAACCATAAAACTATGAAATAATAACATGAAATCCACAAACATTATTATTAAACAATCACCATAAAAAACTCGACTAACTTGACATACAAAATGTAAATGCCTCTTTTAAATTATAATGTTTTCTTTCAACATAAAGCCACAAATTTGATTAACGATAATTAATGGTCCATTGACTCTTGACCGCTTTATTAACTTAATATGGAAAAGTTGTGCCGGCTTCCAGGAAGAAGAATGTAAACAAACAACGGCGTCCATAGCGGTTTGTGTGAGACTGGCTGTGTTGTTGCCATGGCGCCACCAACCTTGCCTCAGTATGTCTGCAGTTCTGTTTCTGGGCTCCTATTGGTCAACGTCTCCAAACCACGTTATGGGAGGAAAATTAACTCTTTGTTTTTTTTTTTATGTTTCATGGTCATTTTGGATAATTTCTAATGTAGACATTAAAGCTTTTAAAACTTAATGGACAATAATAATATTGTAAAGTCTAGCCTAGGTACACTGAAGAATACAGCATCAATGAATTCACCAATAACTATTCACTTGAACAGTTTGGTTTGTGTTTTAGCTACATGCTAAACAAGCACATTTCCAGAAACTAGAAGATGTGACCTGTCAAATGAAGCCTAACACATCCATCATGGCCTCACAGTCCGTCTGTTATAAGCTTTTCCATTTGGCCAAATAGGCGAATATTCTCTAAAAAGGATGGATGTTAAGGGGTTAACTCTTCACCTGAACAGTTTATGATGTTGTACATGGTGTCATTGTAATCCTTGGCCATCAGAACATGGAGGTAGACGTCACTTTTTCTGTGTTATCATGTTTGGTTCAGGAGATATGATGCAATATACATAATTAGATTATGGCGGAAATTGGTCGCCATGGCCACCACGAGGTGTTTTTGCGATCCCAAACTGTACAAGTGTGCCAAGTTTCATGCTTTTATGAAAAACTGGACTAGTGCATTTTATTCAAACGATGGGAAACAACCTCAGTTCTGTGTTGCAAATGACAAATAAGACACATTGTGATCATAGAAACGATAAACACAAGGTTACGCAACAACGTCGCAGTTCAAAGCTGCTGATTGTCTGCATGTCATGTTGCTCTCTGTGGTTTTAAAAGCTTCAGAGTTATTCTCAGCAGCCGACCACATTTATAACCTACTTTCATTTGTGTGACGGGTTTGTGAATTAAGAAACGCTCCGTGTTCGTAGCTGGAAAAATACGCAGAACCTTGTAGAGTCGACCGATTAACAGAGCAAACAGAAGCGGATCGTTAAAATAAGGCTTCATACTAAAATATGAGCAAATATACTTGTCAGACAGAGAGAATTAGAAATAAAGGCTTCTCTCTC
Source organism: Euthynnus affinis (assembly GCA_029490765.1). Taxonomy (NCBI): domain Eukaryota; kingdom Metazoa; phylum Chordata; class Actinopteri; order Scombriformes; family Scombridae; genus Euthynnus; species Euthynnus affinis. Next base: position 35,189,730 of record CM055840.1, read on the forward strand.
TGCTTCCAATAAAGGCCCGGCGCCCTCTGCAGATGAGGTCGGTATTAGAGGAAATGTTTGACTTCTCTTAATGGGATAACGGTGCTTCCGTTTGATCGCTGGCAGTTAGTTTGGTGATATATACAAGCTAGACAGGCCGGATATTCACTGGTGTTAGTGTGAGGCTGTGGATGTTTCCCGCAGCAGTTGCAGAGCGAGTTTGAGAAAGACTTTGTTTTATGTCGTCACCACTGCCAGCGACTCGCCTTTCAACTTCAGAAATGTCCTGCTGTTTCCGTTTTCTGGCCCCGTGTTGCCAACACTGCATCTCACATGATTTTAATTAGTTCAATTTCATGTAGACTCATAGCTTCAGGCATAATTGTGACCTAAATTCAAGTCTAAAGGATTTTTTTCATTGTGAAAACAATAGCCGGCTGAACACTTTGACTTTTAGGCCACTGTTACATTATATTTTAAATACATACAGTACATTTCATATCCTGGACAGACTATTATTCATATCACATTCATTAGATTATTAATAGTTAAGCGTCAGTGTTAGAGCAGCATGTTACTGTTGTAGCTGCTGGAGGCAGAGCTAGTTTCAACCATAGACTGTGTATAAATATGGACGACGTGTCTCCACTTCCTGCCATAATAACATCAGACCCCCTTCCTGTATTGTCAAATAACTAATTATAATCAAACTGGTGTGATAAGAATTACCTGAAATGACAGAAACCATCTTTGGGGAAAATGTATTTGATGTATACTTTACATTTTAATTTGGTTCATGTCCCATCCACTAACAGGGAGGGGGCGGGGCTTATGACCTATACTGCAGCCAGCCACCAGGGGGCAACCCAGATGTTTTGGCTTCACTTTTGAGGAACTCCATTTTTATATCCAGTCTATGGTTTCAACTACATTATATACAGTTAGCTAGTTTAGTCCACTGGTTTCCAACCCATAATAATACAATGACAAAGTCACTCTGCTCATTTTAGGGAAAAGCTCATTGATGACGACATAGTTGGACTATAAATTAGATTTTATCTGTATAATTTATTCTTTATTCAGATTTGGTGACTGCAGTTTGTCAGAGATCAGCTGTGCTTCTCTGGCCTCAGCTCTGAAGTCCAACACCTCCCATCTGAGAGAGCTGGATCTGAGTGGAAACAAGCTGCAGGATTCAGGAGTGAAGCTGCTGTGTGCATGTTACTGTTGTAGCTGCTGGAGGTGGAGCTAGTTTACACTACTTTATATACTGTTAGCTAGCTTAGTCCACTGGTTCCCAACCTAGGGTTCGGGGCCCTCCAAAGGGTCAGCAGATAAATCTGAGGGGTCGTGAGATGATTAATGGGAGACGAAAGAAGAAAAAACAAAGTTCTGATACACAAATCTGTTTTCAGTTTTTGGACTTTTTCTCTAATCTTTGATTTTTGCTGAAATATTGGATCATTTGAACATTTATTGAAATGAAAGCATGTGAGAAGTTTAGAGGGAAAAATCACTATTTGGTGGAGCTGTTAACAACTCATAGACATGTGAAATGTGACCCCGACTACACACTGCTTTTTGTAAGACGTCAAAAGACAAAAAGGTTGGAAACCACTGGTTTCATCTTTAACAATGTGTTGTATTTTAAAAGCTTGTTATATTATCCATTGTGTCAAATCTGCATCTGAAAAGTAACTAAAGCTGTCAAATAAATGTAGTGGAGTAGAAAGTACAAGAAAGTTGTCCTGAAGTATTAGTTTGAACTCTGCTGTAAGATTTAAATGCATTAAAAAAAAGATTTATTTATGTATTTTTTAAATTGGGGGGGATCTTTAAATTTACACTCAGTTGCAGATGTGCATCTTACAATCCTAATAAACATCTTATAGTTTAGAGCAGCTTTGTTATTTCTCTAAAAAAAACAATCCAGATGTCAGTTTTATACAACACAGCTGCAGGATATAATAATATAATACACAGTTTAAAAACAACACGTCATATATTACAGAGTTTATACTTCACTCTGTGAGACATCATGAGATTGATCTGACCACAACTTTAACACACTTTAGATGCTTTAATCTAAACACATGAAAATGAGAAGAGAGAGCAGATATAAAAGCCTCCATATAAGACAAAATGACAATATTATTATAAAGTAGTAGTCATGTGACATCCTGTCGAGGTGAACTGTGATACTGACCGTTGAAGCTGACGCTGCGGATGTACTTGAGCAGTTTCTTCCCTCCGGCCAGCTCCATCTCTGGGCAGATGCCGGAGTTCTCTGGACACAGGTCTCTCTGCATGTTGTGGAGCGCGTGGGCCATGGCGTACACCGCGTCGATCACAAACTGGACCTTCCCCTCCTGCTCGTACTTAGAATCGATGCCGATACGCTCCTGACCTGAGAGACACAGAGACACCCTGACTCAGTATTTACAGGAGAAAATAATAATAAAAGCGCTGATTATGTTTATAGATCCACTGATTTAATATTTTTCCTGAACAATGTAGAAAATAAACATGTGATGTTGTTTCTGTGCCTCAAAATGAAGGAAACTTGTAGAATTAGCTGTTAGCATTTAGCATCTGTGTTTTTTTTAAATGGTGCAAACTACCAGACAATGAAAGAGAAACACTGTTACTGTGTGATTCTGCCTATTTATGAAATATCAGAAATGTTTGTCTGTGATCAATACTTTACTGATCAGTTTCAGGGACACGTTTTTTATGATCCTTTGTTGCTTCTTACTCTTTCTTCCTAGCCTTCTAAGTTTTTCATGCTAAGTTTTTATGCTAATGTTATTTTTTAATTGTTTATGCTGATGTTACTGTTTATTTTTCATGCCGACATTATTGTGTAGGAAATTTCTTCTCTGAATTTCATTCCTGAATCTCTCCTCTGTCAATCTTCTCTGAACAATCCGTCCGTCTTTAGACTCACAAAACAACAGATCACACTTTATTTCTGTAGTGAAAGCTGTTTTTTTTTTTTTCAGACGGTGCTCACGTTGTCTCGCAGAGCTCGGTTCAGAGACGACAGACGACTGTTTCACAGCATTAATTAGCTGCAGCTTAAACCAGAGCGACAATGGAAAACTTCTACTAACACAGAAAGCACTCGTCAGGTGTTTCTGAATTATTTATTTATTACATACACTTAACATCTTCATAGCAATAAAAGAAACTGTCACAGCCCTCTGAATTTCTTCCCTCAGAATAATAACTTTGACATATTCTTGCTCCTCTTTGCTTTGCACAAAGTGAAACGGTGAGATGAGAGGTGAAGCAGAGCATGAAGACAGGTGCTACTGGTTTCCATTAAAGCTCTGGTATGTTGAACATTGATCTCCCAGTTGGTGGTGAAGCCTGAGGGTGAGTCTGTCTCAGCAGAACGGACGGACGGAGCGCTAAAACAGCAGCTGCATGCCTTTGTTCAGAGAGAGATATAACAGGATATCTGAGGATGTTATTAAATGTTGGATGGTCGATGTGACTGCAGCTCCAACAATGATGAAACACACACACACACATATATATATATAGATTAATTTATTATGTGATAATTTAAAGGTGCTTTTTTAGTCGAATGTTGATTTCTAATTTGCTCTTTCATAAGAAGAATTTGAGGGAAGTTGCAGGAAGTTGTAGTTTTTGACAGAAGACAGCGTTCTTTGTTTGTGATGTGATGTTTTATGTCACTGTGAGCTTTGAATTTAACATAATGTCCAAACAAACACAAATAAAAACCCTTCACGAGCTCTCCTGTATGTTCATTTAAAGCAGCGACTCAGTGGTTATAACTGTCATAGTGCAAATCTTTGCTTCTGATACTGAAACTACAGAACTGTAAATAAAAACAAAAGAAGAAGAAGCTTATCATGATGCACAGAAATATTCTGATAGTTGAATCATTAAGCAGCTAAATAAGCAGTTTAAACACCAGCAGCTGCAGGACTCCACTTATATCGAATGTTTCTTTAAAAAGAGTCACAGTGTTAAAAGATTATTATTTAAATGTGAATTTATTACATCACAGCTCGGTTAATAAATGCAGACTGTTCTGGTTTCTGATAACTTCATTAGATATCTAAACTCTTCACATCTAAACATTCGACATCAGAACAGGAAATAAACGAGCTGGATACGAACCCTTTAACACGAGATGATCGTCCTCTAACCTGAACAGAGTCGACAGTTAAACCCAAACCACGATGTTTCACTAAAGCGGCGGTCGCATCACAAATAGACACAATAATCCTCAGTAAACAGGAGGAGCTGGAGGTTTGTGATTACTGTAGTTACTATAACTCAAAGGGCAAGTTGATGAACTGCTGTAGCTGGCGAGCTAACTGCTAACTGCTAACTGCTAACATCCCCTACGGATACTCTGCAGATAAAAAGCAACACATCATCCTCAGTAAAGACTCTGCCTGCACGTTCTTTACTGTCTCCTTTCTGTTTTAATAATGTATTTGTACATCTTTGTTTTCACTGGTATTTTATTTAACTGTTAAAGAGCACGTATATGTATCATAAATAAAGGTTAAATAAATAAACTGCACGCCATTTGATTCAATAAAAAGTTATTAATGAGGGGAAAACAAAAGCTCTTGTTAGCTTTGCTCATTTCATTGAAAGGACGATAAGTTCACAGTTTATTCAGAGCTGTATTAGTATCATGTCATAACTTAACTGCATCATATTTACTATATTTATTTACTCTATGTCAGTTTATTTGAGAGTGTAAATATATTCGACTCAGTTTTCTCAAAAATTGCACAAAACACATAAATTACTTTTGCATGTTACAGCTGATGGTAACTTTTAGAACTATTATATCAGGAATACAATACAATAACATAAAAATATATATATATATCAATAAATAAAGATTATAAGAAGTCTGTTTTACCATAAAATCTAGTTAGTTGGTTTTAATTTGATACCTTGTGTGAAACACTTTGTAAAAGTATCTTAGAAATAAATATTTTTATTTTTATTATAATAATATCAAACTGTTTATTTCAGTGACTCCAGCGTGTTCTGTACGTTTTCAGCACTAGAAACTGTAGAAGAAGAAGAAGCAGCATCGTGTTTAATCACTTTAAATATGAAACAAGTAGAAGCAGAACCGATTTAAACGTCTCTGCAGTTTATGAACAGAACAGAAATTACACCAAAGAAGAAGAGACTCAAATCATTTATGAATCGCATTTCTTTGTTTTAAATCAAAACCTACAAGGCCGTGTGTAAAACCCCCATCCTGGTCTCCATGGCGATGTCTCCCACCCCGGCTCTCCCTTTGATCCTCTGAATACCCAACAGGCCTTTCACGGTTAATTAGTGAGCGCAGTTCATATTACACAGCGAGGGCACGGAGAAGACAAAGAGACGAGCAGCGGAGCAGCACACGCGTGTTCCTGCGTCTCTCTAAATGACGGCAGAGCATCAGCAGCGGCAGCGGCGGCGGCGGCGGAGACAAATCTACGTGTTCATTGTGATCATGTGTGCGTGTGTGAGAGAGGCGCCGCCGAGGCTGCTGGGATTTTTGATCCACACCATTAACTCTCTCGTCTCTCTCCCTTCTTTCCATTTTTAATTTGCTTTCAAGCGACGGAATCTCTTCTCTCATCACGCTTTATTCTCCCTCGCTCCTTCTTCTTCTTCTTCTTCCTCTTTATCCTCCAACGCAGACACACAGATGCTCCAGCTTTCAGTCATAAACAAGGCTCGAGTTGGCTCGGCTCGGCTCGGCGAATTAAACCTTCAACATGAAAGTAAATATGACTTCCAGTACAGCCACTGAAATAAATGGTTTATAATAAAAATTGTTATAATAAAAACAATGTTTATATATATATATATATTTATAAGGTTAAAAAATGTGTAAATGGTAAATTATGTAATCATTAGATACCTGTCTTTTCAACAGGTGGATCGGTGCAGCTCCAGCAGGACTGCGGACGTTGTACTGGACTGTTGTGGTGAAGAAGGAGCTGAGCTAGAAGGTAAAGCTCCAAACGTACCGGTCGGTCTATGTTCTAACTCTCAGCTGTGGTCACAAGCTTTTCAACGAATGAGAAGAGGCTGAAATGAGTTTCCTCCCAGAGGGTGTCTGGGCTCAGGTGAGGAGCTCGGACATCTGGGGGGTAGCTTGGATTAGAGCTGCTGTTCCTTTGCATGGAAAGGAGCCAGCTGAGGTGGTTTAGGATCCTCCTGGACCAGCCCATTCCCCCTTAAATATGCTAAAGGGGTACTAAAAGTGACTCCACAGGCTCCTGACCAAGCCTCAGTATGTAGATGTCCAGTAGGAGACGCCAGGGAAGATCCAGAATACCCCGGACGGACTACATATCTCCACTGACCTGTGAACACCTCCTGATCCCCCTTTGGGACGCTCCCTCCTGCTAACTTCATCCACTCTGCTCCGGTCTGGCAGCCACCGTCCGTCACACACCAGCTCTCTTTCTGGACCAGACTCCCTGCACACATAACCCCCCCGCCCCTCTACTCCAGCCTTGCCATGTTATGTATATGTATGTATGTATAATAGGCGCCAAGTGGAAATGTTCCTGAATGTAATTTACTGGGAACTGTGTGTGAAAGAGGCTTATATTGTTTCTTATTATCAATTTATTATTATGATTTAGGCGTTTTTTAATGTTATAAATGGGAATTATTGGCCCTGAACACCTCTGCCCCCTCACCAGCATACTGAGCCTGCAGCAACATGTACAGAAAGTGTTTTTTTATCAACTTAAGGAGGAATATTTCCAAAATTAGATCAGCTCTGTCCTCCAGTAACAGAGACAATTATAAATGCTCTTAAATCCTCCTTCCTCCATAAGTGTAATGTCTTGTTTACTTGCCTGAACAGTAGAGCAGCTACAGAACAGCAGTCCTGGTTTCACTGCACTGGCTTCAGGTCTCTTGTAGGATCCATTTTTAAAGTGCTTTTAATCACATCTGCGACTCTGAACGATCTGGTTCTGGAGTATATAACTGATCTCCTGACCCGGTGCTGTCTGAACAGGCCCCTCAGGGTCCGAGTTAAAAACAAAGTGTGATCGAACCTCTGCAGGACCGGCTGCTGGAAGCTGGAACAGCCTCCCGCTGAGGGTCAGGTCAGCTGACTTTAAACTTTTCCTACAGCTGATAAATTACACTTTTCTTTCTTTTCTCTCTCTTGCATTTGTCCTTAATGTTGCTTATATTTGAATTTCCTCACCTTGGAAAACACTTTGTGCTCATTGCTTGAAAAGTGCTCCATTAATAAACTTATTATTATTCTTAACAACCACAACAACAATAACAATAATGATGATAATAATAATAAAAACTCTTAACCCTGTAATGTTCCCACTCAAAAAAAAAGCTATGAAAGAATTTACGGCTGCAACAAATTATTATTTTCATTACTGTTTTTTGTTGTATTTTATTATTATTTTTCCTTGATTTTTAACCAGCAATAATTGTGACTTCTCACAAAACTTTTCACATTTATGGAGCTAAAATCTGAGATTATTTTTGCTTTTTTTGCTTGAAAAGTGACTGAAATGATTGATTGTTTATTGCTGATTAGTTTTCTCCCAATCGACTGATCATTTAATTGTTGCAGCTCTGTGAAAACTTATTATTATGATCATTATTATTGTTATTTTTCCAAATTTCAGTGGTTTTGTGCGACAGCAATAAACAAACAGGGCTGCAACTCACGATTATCTTCGTTATTGTCCATTAAAAATGTCGATTACTGGTCCACAACTAATAGATTAATGGTTGCAGCTCTACATTATCCTGCAGTAGTTTATGTATGTATGTGTTTTGATAATAACTTGAGGGACTTGATGGCAGGTGAGGCCAGCAGCTGTTGTTATGATGACATTATGCTTGAAGGGCTGAAGTCATGATAGAATCACACCGGCGGGGCTCCTGTTTAGTGTGTTAGAGGGTGAAAAACAGATATGAGCCGGTCACAGAGAGACCGAGGGACTCCTGTTTATGAGATAACATTAAGCTCTGGGTCCATTTGCCACAGGCAAGAAAACAGAGAAGGGGTTAGAGACTTTAGCCGTGGCCTCTGGAGGCCTGAAGGGAGAGATAGGAAGACTCAGAGGTGGAACCACATGGCGGATACCCATGCAGGGTAATAACTGGTGCTGTCAGTGCAGGGAGGCGGCGGATATCTGAGCTGAGAACAGTCTGCTTCACTAAAACAATCCAACAGTGTAACAATGTGAAGGCACTCACAGGTCAGGAGGAGTCGGTTCAAGCGGATCTAAGCTGTTATTTAAGGTTAACACTGAAGGGAGCCAGCTGTGGACAGAACATCTGCTTCTCATGTTACACCAGGATTGTTTTATGTGTTTTCCATCATACAGTGTATGCTCCAAAACTGGAAACTCATGTCAAACGGCACATGGAGAGTGTTTAAAGTACATATAAACTACTCAGTATCACCGTGTGCTCATATGAATGCACAGGCGACATCTTGTCGTTGCATAATTGGTTCAAAAAGTTTGACAGTCGATGTCAAAAAGGGCAACAAGCATAAATAAAAGAAGCAGATGTAATTGTGAAATAGAAAAAGTGGAGCGGTGAGAGAAGATAAAATGGTGTTTTCATATAAAAAAAATAAAGACATAAAATGTTTGACAGGTTTGCTGCTGATGTCCTGCGCTGACTGATAAGAGTTGAACAAATGAGTTTTCTTCTTCACCGAATAAAATGTCTCGTTCAAAACTAGCCGATACAGAGACGTGCTTGAAGAACATTTAAGGATGTCTGGACCGAGAAACACACGTTCACTTTGCCGGAGGGAAGTCGGAGAGCGTCGTGTTTGATTGGCAGTCAAACAGCGGCTGTTACAAAACCAAACACGCCTGTTTTAAACGAAACTATCCCAAAAAACACAAAGAAGAACCACTAAAACTGAACCAATATGAAGACTGCAGCAGAATAATTATAAGTGAAGAACTCACTAATGAAGACTTACAGCAGTGTCGTCATCACATCTTTTTATACTTAAGTTGCTTAAGAATACTGTTCATGTACAGTTCTGCAGGTTTGCACTGAAATATCATCATGTAACAAACCTCACTGGACCTTTGATGCAGTAGAAATGTAAGTGGACCTCTTAGACCTGTATTTAAGTACTCCTGGTATATAAAGCGCCCAACAGTATTGTCCTGAAATAGGGTGCAGGTGTAAATCTAAGTCTTAATTCCTGGCGATGCTGGGTGGAGACTGAATCCATTATTAGTGGAAGGAATACAGAATCAACAGGTGGAGTCCAATAATGACGAATCTCATGAGCTCCTCTCATCAACAGGTGAAACAGGTAGAGAGAGAGAACTGAGTTCACCTCTATGAAGCACCTGAAGTACCTCAAATATTAACATCCATCCAAACATGCTGACAACAGGAGACTGAAAACAAAGCTGACCAGTTCTGCAGTTCTACTCCTCCTCTGCATATCTGATCTGCATATCTCCTCAGTTCACATTTATGCCTTTAAATATATATAATATCTATAAATAAACAGATATAAAATTAGGTTTGGGAATTAACTGGTTAGTGTTTGAAAAGTGCACAAGTTCTATCACTGTTTGTCCAAATATTTAAATAATGAATGAAGGTGTCCACGCTGTGTAAAGTAAGCAGGACTGTGTTTAAACCTGTTTTAAAATGTTTCCATCAACATGTTTTATTTGTTCACAGCATACAGGATGCTGATGTAGACCTACTCTGTCAGAGGTTAATTTACACACTGATCATATGGATACATGTTCATGCACAGAACTGCTTTGAGACTTGACTGTAAGTGGCAAAATAATTAATAAAATAAAATAATTATAATTTGAAAATTATTTGTATTTGGGAAGACAAAAAAAACCAAATACTAGCACACAGGTCGGTTACATCGCTATCTCAGTGTCTCTCCTCTGCTCCGCTGTGACGTCTATCAGCAGGTCTCAATGAGGGGCGTCACATCCACCTACTGCATGACGCACATTTCCTTATTTGGACATCACTCCTGGAGTTGAGGGTCTTCCCTACTGACACAAGCAAAGTGCTCCCAAGAGATTCTCCATAACCTGCTGTTCTCCTTCTGCTTTCCACACAGTTAGGTTGTAAAATAATAGATAATAAATGAAAAGTGCAAAGCAATAATCGCCTTTGAAGTTCTTCCCTACACATTGTGCTGTCTCTGTTATGAGTGTATAAATAGGCAGAGGTCTGTCTGCAGTGAGGTGATAGGTAAAGTTTCAGCTCAGTAGTCAGCGCACCAGTTTGAGACCTCCTTCGTAAGGTGGTTTATTCATGAACACTTATTGTAACACTTTAATTTTAAAATTAAAAGCGTCATAAAAACAAAAACGAAAACAGGATTTTTAAGCCTCCAAATACAAATACAAATAATTTTGCTGCCTAAACAAATACAGATACAAATACAAACACTGGGCCCTGATCAAACAGGCACAGATGCACAAAAAGTAGACTTCCACCACAGGGGGAAAATGACATAAAGATGGCGGTTGGACCAGCGCTGACCTTGCACCTGCAGGAAATTGAGGTCACAGTAATCAGTCTATATGTATGGACTTGATTCATTGACAGCCCATTGAAGCCCACTTCAGCTCCTCTCATTTTTATTCATCAAAAAATATGAAAATCCAATATTTATGTCTCCATTCGTAACTTTAAACAGGTTCATATTCTTTTAAATTAGCATTGTAACATCTTAATGCATTATGTAAAGCACTCTGAATTGGCCTTTTGTATAAGATGTTTTTTTTCTTTGTGTTTACTGCTCTGATCGGAGGAGTTGACCCGAGTATAAAGCAGATGAAGATATTACAGAGCAGGTGAGAAGGAGTGTAATCAAGTCTGAAACACAGCGCGGCAATATTCAGTGTTGAAATGAGTGTTTGTCCCGGTCGGAGCTGTGATTTGTAGCACTAACGGGCTCCTGATGTGCCGCCGTTAGCTGCCTGGTTGGCTGAGCTGCTCCTCTGCCTGTAATGAGATTATTTGGCAGTAGTGTTGATAGCATGTTTCCTTCCATGTTTCACTCATCCTCGGCCAAATTGCCTCTTCCATTTTTATTTCCTCTCATTACTTATTTATGAGACTGCACACCAAAAGAACAAATAAAGAACGGAACAAAAAGCTGTACGGCTCTGCTTTCTGTGTTTTCCTTCCGCGAGGCTGTTTTTCATCAGACCCGTCTGATGGAGGGTCAAAGTTTGGAGTGAAGTTGAATTGAATATAAATGTCGGTTGTTTTCGTCGCCTCCTTCAATATAAACTATTTTTCACAATCATAACAGTCATCCAGTGTTATTCAAAACATTATAAAAAATGAAAATCTGTGTTCTTTAAGTTTTATTCACAATTCTTAAACTTTTAAATATCTGATGCTGTAACATATGTTAATGTTTATCTCACTTTCGTTCTTTTTACTGAAGTTACAGCAGCTTAATGAACAAAACCTAAATATTTAAAGGTGCAGATTACAACCAACTAAACATCCCTCCCTCTCAGCCTACCAAACGTGTTGGTTTGTCCATTCTGGGCTACTGTAGAAACATGGCGGGCTCCGTGGAAGAGCACCCATTCAGTCTATAGAAATAAAAGCTTATTCTAAGGTAGCAAAAACACAATGGCTCTTATTTTCAGGTGATTATAAACTAATTAAAACATACTTTCCATTCCATTTCCTCCACGTCTGTTCTGTTAGAAGCCACTAAACTCTACACACCGGTCCTTTAAATGACAGAACACGGCTCTAGTCCTCGCTTTATTCCTCAGCTTTGATCTGCAGTATGTTGTGTCCTTATTTAAAAATGATTATCCATCATTTCAGGACTGGTCTCAGCAGGGGAGGCTGCATATGAACAGATGTCAGAGATTAGAGAAGTATATCTGACATACTGTATGTTAGTGAAAAACAGATAATGGTGGCTGACCTTTGATATGACGTGTTTGATCATGTGTTTGTGTATAGTGAGTAGAGATATAATGAGTTGAAGGTTGTTGACTGTATTTTGATTTGAATAATATGGAGGCTGAGGGTAATGATCGGGAGCAGATGGTGATTAGAAACAGAGTTTGTGTATTTTTCTTACTCAAATGTTTTGCTCCCATCTTAGAAACTGAGTTATGAATAAGTTATGACATATGTATGTATGAATGCGTATGTCACTATGAACTGTATTGGCAAGTTTTTGTGGATTTGTTTTTAATGTTTCTTGTTATAAAAGGCAAAAACAATAAAAAATAAGTCACAGAAAAAAAGATGATTATCCTCATACCCCAACGACGATGCAGTAAAAGCTGGAAATAAAATATTATTTATCTACTTTAAATGTTCTTTGTGCACATTTGAGAGAGTAGTTTGGATTTTCTGTCTAATATTTTTTAATAGAACATCTTAACATTATTACATTTCAGCGTTATTACATTTATTTAATCAAACTGAAACCAGTTGTTTTAGAGAGAATTACAGTGCAAATGAGCAAATCTAATAAATAAATTAGAGAACAAGATTAAGTGAAGGACATGTAATATTGCAGCAGCTTGAATTACATCTCAATTTTTTTTTTTTTTTTTTACAAACTACTCATTAAGCCTCATAAATGTTCCTCTACATTCAAGGTCTACACAAGCTTACAGTGCAGTCAGTAATCTAAACGAACATGAGAATACGAGATAAATAGGTTTACTGGATTAACCGCAGGCTTCACTTCCTGTTTGATCATCCACATGGGTGACAAATTAAAGGAAAAACCCAACGTAGAGCGTCTCAGTAAGGTGTTGGACCACCATGTGCCTCCAGAACAGCTTTGATGCTCCTTTGATACTCTTCTGGAGGGATGAACATCATTCTTCATTGAGATATTCCCTCATATGGTGTTGTGATGATGGAGAGTGCTGTCTAACACGTCAGTCCAAAATCTCTCTCTCAGGTGTTCAGCTGGGTTGGCGATTGGTGACTGGGAAGGTCATCGCCATACTAAACCATTCAGTGACCCCTCATGCCCTGTGAATGGGGGCATTGTCATCCTGGAAGTGACCATTCCCATCAGGATAGAAATGTTTCATCATAGGATAAAGACGACCCTTCCCTCTGAGGGGACAAGTGGACCCAAACCATGCATAGCAAAGCCACCAGAACCCCTCACTGTAGGGGTCAAGCACCTGGACCTGGTGCTCTAGGTGAACGCCGCACACGCCCTCGCCCACCTGTCGAGAACACGTTGAAGGACGACTCATCCGACAAAATCACTTTCCACATCTCTTCCGATCAGTTTCCACTTCTCTGTAGACCGGAGCCTCGATGGTTTTTGCACCACTGAACTCTGAAATGCGCATTCATCTTTGTAATGAGGGGTTTATGCACTGCAGCCCGACTATAATATCCCTCTCTGCGTTACTGTCAGCGGACACTTCTTGCTGACGCAGTCTGATCACGTCCTGCATTGACATTCTCTGTCACCTTCTGTTTTTCCTTACACATCGCATTAATGCGACGAGCATCACGGTCATCAAATGTGTACTGTCGACCACAATTTCCGACCCTATTTACTGGCGTCTTTCCCATAGATCTAAATGCAGACATCACTTTAGTCACTGCTCCTATTGAAGCAGCAGCCAGCTAAACAGTCTTTGTGACTGAAGCATCCGTGACCCAACCATGAACCTTCTTTCAAAGTAGATATTTTCCTCTTGATACAAAATCACCCGTCTTTTAGTCAAACATGGAATCAATGTCTTAAAGCACTGATTAAGCCTCAGTCATTCAGTTGGTTACAATCTGCAACCTCACTGCTAGATACCATTTAAATCCTACACACTGCACCTTTAAGACTGGAATCATTTTAACCAGATGTCACCCCAGTTTTGGTAACTGGGTTAGAAACACAAATAATTGCCCCAGTTTCCTCATGAAAAGGCTGCATGCCACTGCCTGCTATGCTATTTTCAACACAACAAGAAAGAAATGATACCTTTAACTTTCATACACAGCAATGATTAGTGGAAGAAATATATAACATGAATGCCATATTAATTTAAAAATGAGGCTGACTGTAAAATTTTAAGCCTGTTTGACACTAATGTCAGTCACCCAAAAATGAGCCATTAAGAGCAAATACCAGCACGCAGGTCGGTCACATCACTAGCTCCTGTGCTCTGTTGTTACGTCTATTAGGTTTCAATAAGGGGAGTCACATCCACCTGCTACATGACGCACATTTTTTAAAATTTGGACATCTCAGAGATAAAAATGTGTTCCTCAGAGATAAAGCTGAGCTACTGACACATATGAAGGAACTCTCCATAACCTGTTGTTCCCCTTCTCCTTTCCACAAAGTTCGGTTGTAAAAAAAATAGACAATAAATTAAAAGTGTAAAGCAACAATCGCCTTTGAAGTTCTTCCCTAATTGTTACAGGCTGTGCGACCTCCTTCATAAGGTAGTTTATTCATGAACACTTTAATTTTCTAAAGCATCTTTCCACTTTTACTCAAATACAAATGTTACTGCCTAAACAAATACAGATACAGATACAAATACTGGGCCCTCTGTACATCCCTAGTAACTACAATCGTCTTCTAACCTTTAACCCCGTGGTTATTATTGCAGCCATGATGACATAGGTGGCCTAATTTTAAGGAAGTAGTGACTTTAACCCACACTACATGTTTCTCTAACCATAACAAAGTGATCATTTTAACCCAAATCATCATCTTTCCATCAACCTAACTAGCGAGCTTCAGTGCAAGTCCATCAGAATTAAAACTCTTCTCCGGTAATGTTTTCGGCTGTCTCGCCTTCATCATCATCATCATCCTCTGGGTGTCTGAGGCTGCTTTTGTTTCATTTATTTCCACAATATTCTCCAGAAAAACGTATTCTTTCATCTCAAACCATCAATGAGTGAAAAGGTGAGAGATCCATCTTTCAATTAAGGCAGCAGGTTCGTTATTCTTTCAGCCATCATCATTCAAACACAGTGGACTTACATCATTCCCATTATGTGAAATCTTACGGTACTTTTATGTCGCACTATTTTTTAATTTGAGTTCTCTTGATGTCCTCCATATCATTTAACACAAAGACATGTTAATAAATAAATGAGTCCCTTTGTATTGTATGAGATCACTTCCCTGATAGGGATTATTTCACTTGTAAATGGAATTAAAAGAAACAGAAGCAGACACAATGATGAAGGTGAGACAGCAGGAAAAGTTAATAAAGTGTGATCTAATACAGAAGAACTGTGTGATAAAGGTTATTCAGAGATTTTACATGTAAGCGGTACTATAAATGCTATAGGAGACCTTTTATGGAGAGTAAAACTAAAAATCAACGTGTAATTTTTTTGTCTTTCAGTCCAGGACAAATCTCCGAATATATAAATATATAAATATCTGAAAGGACGTGAGGAGATGACGTCACATTTAGTTTGTTTAGATGACGGTGAATCTGCTCCACAGAGTTGAAACGGATGAATGTAGCTGAAACTTTACTGGAGGAAAAGTTAGAAATGTTTGATTATCTACAGAGATCTGAAGTTAGAGCTTCTTTTCCCTCTGATTCAAAAGTGACACAGAGATCACAAAGAAACACACGTCTTTGTAAAGTTTTGACACAGTTATGATTTTTGAAATTTTGCCACAAATTGGGAGGAAACAGTCCCGAAAACACATCCTGCATTACAGGAATCACTTATATTTAAATGATTTTATATACCTGAGGCCTCAAAATGAAAATATCCTCATATTGACAAATATAATGGACTTTCATCTCTTCACGTGGATGACATCACTGCGACATAAAACCTCTCTCAGTGTGACTGATGGTTTATTGTAGAGTCGCTAGTGAGTAAACCTCCTGTAACAAACCAAAAGCCTTTATCCAAACGCTGCAGCATGTGGCAGCTTTATTACAGCAATAACATCTGATAGACTGTTCTTCACTGAGATTATGGGCATGATGGTGATGTGTGTGTGTGTGTGGGCACAAGTGTGGCTCACCACACACACACACACACACACACACTCAGCATGATGAGGATTCATAAATCACAATTGTTGAGGGCTGTCATGTTTATTCTCTACAACGCTTGTAAAAAGCATGTGGAGTGTTCTCAAGGTGGATCCGTCCATCCATTCATCGTGTTCAGGGTCGCCGCAGAGGGCTGGAGCGTATCCCAGCATGCACTGTGTGAGAGAGGTGGAGTGCGCTGTGGACAGGTCCACTACAAGACGAACACACACATTCACAGCCACAGTTCAGACTGGAGTCACTAATACATCAAAAAAAAAACCCACACGTCACTGCTCTGTAGGAGGAAACCAGCGCAGATGTGGGAGAAACAGAAAGCGTCCGCAGAGTTATCCAACAACTAACAATAAAATAACAGATGGTTAACTAATCCTTGGTTACCACTCACCCCTGTGTCTCTGAAATAATATATGCATATACTATATATTCTTGCTAATTTGCAACAGCAAATACATTTTGAAGGACAGTGAATTCCACCTGGATTACTCTATTTATTCCACAGTGACCACAAAGAGATGCAAAATGACTACAAAGACATAAAAACAACCGCAGAGAAAAAACACAAAGACGACCACAGAGACGCAAAAAAATGACTAGAAAGAGACTGAAAATGACCGGCGGGGCTGGATGATAATAAATGACACTAAAGCCCCGGTGGCATGTGGAGAGCTGTAATCAGAACAGCACAGGGTTGAACTAACATTTGCAGTGAGTGGAAGCCTCCGCTAACTCATTCTTATAAAAAGGTCACAGCACTAAAAACACAATGTCAAGTTAAAAATCATTATCCTGACAATCCCTCATTTCTGTCCACATACAGAAACATAATGATGATTCCTTTGTGTTGATCCTCCTCCCCTCCTCCCCTCCACAGACTGATACTCATGCAGAGCTGCGTCTGGTTGAACGTTTCCCCGTCTGAGTCATTAGTAAGGTTTGATAGAATGAAGCTGTCTGTTGAAGCCTGCTGCTCGGAGGGTTCAGAGGGAGTCAATCATCCTGAAATGGCACAGAAGGCGTGTTCATTATGTAATTGAAGGTTTAGTTCTGGGGGGCACAGATGATCCCAGACGTCTCTGTGGTTCGAATTATAATGTGGAAGGAAGGGAAGTCACGGCACACAAAGGAGAACAAAGAGTCATAGGAAAAATGGGGAGACGATAAATTAGGCACCGCAGATGAAATCCGAGAGGGAATATGAATGTTTGTAAAATTAATATCTTTAAATATCAATCAGATAAGTGTCATTACGTGGAGAGAGAGCAGGATATAATAGAGGAGGAGGAGGAGAGAAATAGGCGAGACAGGATAATATGTTCTTTTCTTCAAATCAATACTATTAATATAACAGGTTCATCAGTGTTCAAGGTTCTGCTCACGCTGTCACACTGGGGCTCTAATTGTTATGCATTATTGATTGTAGACCAGAGAGACTTATGAGTTTGTTGTTTACCATTTCAAACGCAGCTACACTTTTCTCGACATCCTCACGAGGAAAAGATGCTAAAAGTCGATATACATTGATGGAGTTCATTACAGCTGTCATATCAGCATTGTTTGTGCCTGGAAGTGCTTCTTTCTCTGAACTCTTACACAGATGCACTTTATGCAAATCACATGAAATGCTGATCATTTATGTTTGTACCAGACGAAATTAAAACATTGTGTTGACGCCAAAGTGCAAATATCTTCCACTATGTTCATGCTGAGACCGATTCTCTGCCTCCTCACGAGTGAAAACTGGTGGATTTTAAAGCAGCCTTGAAGAATATGTCTGATTTTCTGTATTTTTCCTTTTGTTGACAAATCTCATAACCAACAATGAACTCATCTACTAGCAATCATTCCTCCGTTGTTGTCCAGAAACTATTAAAAAAGAGTTTGGTCATGTTAGTTTGTTTAGAAATGGCTCCAAAGTCTAATAACAGCATCGCATTTTCAGTCTCCAGAGAGTAGTTCTGTGTAAGGCAGACACTACTGAGCATGTGCAGGAACAATACTCCTAGAAGTTATGTTCATATACGACTAAAATGTTTCACAGTCGCATCGTGCTGGCAGGACTCTTACCTGTGCACTTCCTGCTGCTCTCGTCTTTCTTGGAGGAGCTCATCAGCTTGCAGTTGAAGTTCTCCTCCCAGTACTCGGCGAACCAGACGTTCCTCCGGTTGTTCTCCAGAGTTCGAGATGTGAAGTACGCGTCGAACCCTGAAAGACATAAGAAACAAAGGGTCAGCTAAGCGAAAGCGAGTTTAGTCATTATAACGCGGCGGTGTGACAGCCAGCAGCACTCAGGTGTGAACAGACAAAACAAACATGAGTGTTTATCTGCACTTGAATAATTGCTTTTATGTAGTACACGTAAAACGCTCTCAGAGACGAGTCCGGCTCTCCAACAGTCACTTCATTCTGCAGCTGTTGGCATCAAGACAAACAAGAGTGAACATTATTATAAAAATGACACGGAAACCTGTTGAAGTGATGCAGATGGCAACAAAAGTATAAAAAAAACCCCCACAAATATCTTCCCGGCACCGACTGAAGATGTTCCAGAGTCATAAAACAAACACTCTCTCTTTCCACGTTAACACGGCTCAAGCGTTGCCGTGTGCATCGCTGTCCAAACACATGCCAAAACAACAATAAACCTTTGCATATGGTAATAAAATGCTTGGCATGAAGAGGAGGAATCCAGACGAGTGAATAGAAACGGAGCTGTGGATCAGCAGAAATAGCTGTGAACATATCACCTATGCAAACATCACAAAGGGCTCAGATATGTGGAAGGTGGTGTGTAGGTTTCTAATCACATAAGTACATTAAGAGATTATCATTAACTATGAAGATAAACAAGAAACGGGTCAAAGGCAAAAAAAAGAATTTCATTCAACCTCAAACAAATAACATGAATTATAAAATCATGTTCAACATCAGAACAAGCTAAGATCAACCTTTAAAAACACTCATGTATTATGATTATTATAAAATACAATGTAAATCAACAGAGCATCAAATACATTTAGCAGAATTTGGCATTTTTCTTTTCTTTTTTTTTTTTAGCAGAATATTATATGTTTAGATGAATCTGGTGACTTATTTATATGTTGCCTCTCATTCATCAGAAGTGAAATATGCCCTTCAGAACATCCCTGAGTCCAATATGACGTCTTATTTGTCCTCAGTTCGGTCCAAAACCCCCCAAATATTAAATTTACAATAATGTAAATCCAAGAAAGTTTTGCAAAAAAAGCAAAAAAAGAAAAATGACTTGGACTCAATTTACAAGTTACATTTGAAATGTATTTATATGTAATTTAGGAAATTGTAACAAGCATTTTTCACTTTTTTCTGATGGTTTATGGGTCAATCAATGGATTGATTAATTTAGAAAATAATTTGCAGATATCTAATGAAAATAGTTGCTGCAGCCCTAACATGCAGTGTTACTGTAGAAAAGGCCAGCACCACATGTTCCGCCTCCACTGTGCAGCTCATCAAGACCGTTTCTGCAAAGGAGTTTGCTTTCATTGTTAGAAAATTGAAGCTAATAAAGCTCTATGAAGGGTGTAACTGCCTTTAGTTTTGGCTGTTGTGTGCGTCCATCGAATTGTAGCTACTCTTAATGTAGTTACTGAAGATGATTTTGCTGTTAGGGTAACTTTTTGTTTCCTTTTTCAGAAACCACACATGCATGTACCCTGCAGAGAAACCTTTGTTATAAACCCTTTAAGCCATTTTTCAGCAATAAAACTGCAAACTGGAACTTTGGACTTGTCGTGATTTGATAAGTCACTTCAGTGGCGGACTGTGGTCTTCTAGAGACCACCTGTATTGGAAAGTCAGTCATTAATTAATCGCGTCATGTCTTTTCAGTGTTGTTGGTTCAAGCAGATCTGAACACAACAAAACAATCGCAGAGACCTTTTAGGGGAAGTGGTCTTGGTTCGGTCACCAGAGAGTTCTGGATCGGTTGGTTTGTGGAGGGAATGTGATCCGACCTTGTTGACTGAACCCAATAGATGCTAGCAGCTAACAGCTAGTCAGAGAATGAACGAAAACAACCAAGTGCGTTGTCGCCAGGAGCTTCAGAGAACGTTTTCTTCTGGCTTTTATTGATGCATTTTGGTTCACTTGGAAACCAACTAACACACACACATACTAAAGGTTTGAAATTGCAAACACACTTCTATGAAATGACCTTGCAGGATGACAGCATGGTACAGCTGGTAGAGAACATGGTTTAATCTGTGGCTTATGACCGCTGCATTCAGAAGACTTTCCATATCAGAGGTATCGGTTTTAGAAGAGCTGCACTGATAGTGAATTACTTTACTCACTCATGGTGAAAGACTCCATCTCTGCTCTGTGGTGTACAATTTAAAGCCTGATCCTTATCAAATCACTTGAGCCTGAAAAATGATAACATTTCAAAAAAAAAAAAAAAAAAGCATTAGCAATGGAGTCAGAATCCATTTTTCCCTTTGTTGACAGCTTTGTCTCGTCCACTCGATCATTCAGATCCTCACAACAGTCGGTGCAGGAAATTGAGTTATAAAGATACGAGTCCTTTATCTCAAGAAGTGCACTTACAAATATGATTCTCCCTCTGTCTCTGATACTGCTCAGATGTCCTTGACACTCTGTGATGATGTCAGTGACGCATTAATTTTAATAATTTCTGACAGGCTAAAATTAGGATCTTGACCTCTTTAAGTTTCTCTGCATGCGGCTTCAAGTCAGCAGAGAGGAAGACGTCGGGGGAGGTGGTGGTGGTGGTGGTGGGGATAAAGGCAGACATAAAAGAGCCGCAGAGAAATAGAAGACACGAGAATAAAAGTTGAAAAGAGTCCATTACAGCGAGAGATGTAACTCATAATTCACTCAGTGATGTGCTGATGTGCTGATAGGGACTCTGGGAGGGAAGATACCGAGCTCGGCCTCC
This sequence comes from Euthynnus affinis, assembly GCA_029490765.1. Taxonomy (NCBI): domain Eukaryota; kingdom Metazoa; phylum Chordata; class Actinopteri; order Scombriformes; family Scombridae; genus Euthynnus; species Euthynnus affinis. The sequence continues at coordinate 35,210,727 of CM055840.1, forward strand.
TCCTGCCGGGGGCAGATACTTCAGACTCTCTCTTCAGCTCTCTTCAGTGGCCAAAGCTGAGTTTCCGCTGCAGAACAAGCCGAGTGCGTTTCAAAGAGTGAAACGTCTGATACCGTAGATCCCAAACCTTCTCTGTCAGACGTACACAAGTCTGTCAGGTGACTCTGAATCAACAATAATCAGTGTCATTTACACTGGATGTTATTTAACAACAATAATACGCAGATATTGTTACAATAATGTTTTCATACAACTGAACTCAGTGTTACAATCGGTTTGGTCAAGTTTACATTTTATACCTCAGTAACCTTTCCATGTTTCAACCAATTATTTCTACCATGTATCCATCCATTAGCTTGTTAGCATCGATTAGCATTAGCTTGTCCAATAATTTAATAACTATTACCACTGTTTGTCATGGTTTTCATCAAACAATGTCAACAGTTTATTCAATAATATTTCCACCATCTTTTCATGATTTTTAGATAACAATTTCAACTCTTAGCTAACCATTTGAAACGTTTATCCAATAATTTAACTAAACTACCATTGGTGTCTTTAAGCTAACAATCTGAACTGTTGTTTGAACTTCCAGTTGACAAGTTCAACTGTTTAGCCCAATAATTTATTTATAATTATATTATTTCAACCATCTATTTATGATCTAGCTAAGAATGTATCGTTTGGGTGAATATAGCGATGACTCAATACTGTGTTGGTGTCGTTTTGACATGTTTTTAGTGTTACTGATTGTTAGTAACTTGTGTATCTTTTGAATGTCACATGAACATCATTTTGTACAAGAAACAAAATGTTTGTTACAGTTTTTGGCTAAATAATATTATAACAATAACAGATTCTTAAAGTTAACCTGGTGTGTTGCTGCTATTGATCCAAAGTGGGTCATATTTTGGACTGTTATTCTTTGCTTTTAGCGTTTTATTTCAACTCTCCATTACTTTCACTATCATACAATAATAATAAGTTTGCTGAACAACAGGACTCAACAATCTTTGCATGTGTCACCTGGAAACTGCCATGATTGCTCAGTCACTGACATTACTGACTTTCTCCGGGATAAACTAATCTTTCCACTGAATCACTGGTACAGGATTTTATTCTTACTGTGTATTCTCTTTGACTGCAGCTACAATGAAACAGCATGGACGCCAAAACTGGGGCAGCCACGATGGCTATCTCTTGAGATATTTTGACAAGCAGTTTGATTTCCTGTCACTGTGGGCTTCAGAGGGACAACTGTGCCAGCACCGTCTATTTAAAGGGAACCTATTATGCTCATTTCCAGCTCTATATTTTTATTTTTGGACTCCGCTAGAGTAGCTTTGCATGGTTCACAGTTAAAAACTCCACATATAGCTCATACTGGCCCATTATACAGTCTCTACTCTCTCTTCAAGGCCTCCCTCCTGACGAGCCCACTCTGTTCTGATTGGCACAGCTTCAGGAAGCCTACCGAAGGGCGGCAATATCAGACTCTTGTTAAGTTACCGCTAATGAAAACCCAACATTTCCTGAGACTTTTATTGTGAAGAATTTAAAGAAAATGAAATGTGTTCCTTGCCGAATTAGCAGTGGTGATAAAAACCAGTATTTGGAGCAGTTTTTTGAGCACATCAGTTAGAAATAACGCAAGGAGGAATAGTATAAGCAGTGATGATGATAATGATGAAGAGCTGCAGACGACCAGCACACCTCCAACAGGTAAAGGACTTAGTTTACTGTGCTATCTAATAGAGTCATGGTTCAAATTAAAAGCAAGACTACCTGCACTAAAGAGAAGACCACCGATGAGGTTTAGACTCGATGCTCACAGAGTTTATTGGTGTTAAGTAGATTTTTCGAATGCATTGATTGAACTGCAGTTCTTCATATCATCAGTTAGGACGTTCCACTGAGTTGTGGCTTTCAGGGAGAAAGCTGACTGTCCAAATGCAGTGTGGTGAAATGGTATGGTCCAATCTAGTATAGAAGATATTCTGGAGGATCTGAGTGTACACAAAGTCACATATTAAAATCAAAATCGTCATAATTCTTTGTTGAGATTGCACTCTTTCAAGACTTCTGTGAGTTAATCTATAGAAGGGGGCCTATAGACACTAATTTTTTTGGAATAACATTATTTTTATCCCAACATATTTTAACATGTTACCTGCATTATAAACCACACGTTCCCCTATCGATGTCATCTCTCACATAGTAAAGCACCCCTCCTCCTCTTCTATTAAGAAGATGCAAGTTTCTTCTGAAACCATGAACACAAGATGAGTTAGCTGATTTCTCTTTGCAGTAATGCTTCAGATGTTAAAGTGTCCACCCTTGGTTTCAGCTTCGGGTCCCATAAGACTTTTACATAACTGACAGTTTGGCAGGTTTTGAATAACCTCTGCCTCCTCACTGCAGGGTTTCGACACACAGTGGTGTCAGCTGCAGGTTTTGTGAGACAAACACTGGACCAATCAAGGTTTCCACAGCCCGGTAGCGAAAAGATATTCACTGAGACATCATGCCTTGAGTTAATAAAAAGTTTAGTCTGTTAAAGGAGAAGCCTGGCTCAGGAAGTTGCTGCTCATTCATCACTGGCAGCAGAGGAGTCCCAGACACACTCGGGCAGAAATCAGCATCGGTCACTGGTCCAAGATTTAGCTGAACATCTCTGGAGAGCAGGAGCAGCATGAAAAGGAGACCTGATATTCTCTGAAATGTGGTGGCACATGACCGGTCCACTGGACTGGTGATTCGCTCTGGTGCCTGGGCTGCAGGACGGAGGAATAGATTGCAAAATATCCCAATAAGTTATGAAGAAATCTCACTGTAGGAGCGTCCACTGGCCGTGAACCAGCCTTCGACCCAAGCTCAATCACTCGGTGTCCCAGCTGTTTTCCATCAGTGTTGATTGCTCTGGTCAGACAGACACGTACAGCCAATACAGCAGCGAGTACAGTCTGCATTTACTCTCCACGAGTCCTTCAAACATCTTATTCTTCCAAAGCTACAGAACAAATGAATAGACATTAAATAGTATCTGACTGCAGGCCAGATTATTCCTGCAGCATCTCCTCGCAGCTTGAAAGGAAACTAAATTAGAAACGTCCTTGTAATTACTCTTTGGATTGGAGCATTAGTGCAACAGTATGCAGAGCGTACGTTTTTTAAAAAATGTGGGGATTCAACAATAATTGCATCTGGATGTAACCTCAAGGGCGAACACGTTGTTTGATCTTAATTTATATGAATCCGTTCCCTGATGGGACGTAGCCTACTTTACGGAGCATAAAATGTCAGATCTGAGTTTGTCTTCGGGGTCCCGAGGAGACGTTTCAGTGCCACCGAGCAGAATAACAACCGCCCACACTATTGTTTGATAAACACAAAGAGCAGATGCTTTTATTAACACGCCGCACAGTTAAACCGAGCTTTCCCTGCTTCTGTTGAGTCATTCAGATTTAGCATCATGTCAGCGACCTTAAAACTGTCTCTTTTGTTTGTTTGTTTTTTTGCACAGCCTTTATTACATTTACAACCTGCATCTCTGTAAACTCCCTCACTGTGACGCAACTCCATAACATGGACTGCTGAGTTTAAAACACCACCACACACACACACAACGAAAAAAGGGCAAAAAAAGTATGATTGAACATTAATTAACTTTGAAACAGAACCAGCATGTATTTGTTTTTGTTGGTCTCGCAGGGTGAAAACTAATTTAGTAGCAAACAGGTAAAGTGCGTTAAAAATAAATGCATTATTCCTTCGAGCCCGTGATGTCAGAGGGAGAGGATAATTACCATAAAGCGCCTCGAGGCTCCACGTTTACATTTATTATTATTTTTTAAAAGGGTGCAGCCAAAAAACTTTGGGGGCAAAGAAATGTCATTAATGCCTCCACTTCTTACAGTAGATGCACTGTACATTATGCAGAAGACGCAGAGGCAAACTGGAGACTAAAGGCTTTTCTAAAAATAGGATGTACTTGGTGCCTAACGAAGGACAAACTGTGCTTCATGAATCATAGATCCGGTTTCAAACAGCAGAGTGCTGCTAATTGTTTTGAGGCTTTGCAATAACTAATAACAAGTAGAACTCCTCCTGTGAGATTCTGTATTAACACGCGATGAATGAAAATAAGATATAACGTGTCGTTCATGTGTATTAATGACATTTTAGGCTCCCAGTTCAGATCGGATAGGTTAGGATTTGGGATTTTTCTCCACTATGTCTGTATTTTAATGTGATTGTGCTCTGTCTGTGGCAAATACTGTAAATTACAGCACATTAATACATTAGAAAACACTTAAAATGTCTTTATATTATAGTGTATTGTAAACTAATTATTACATGTTTACATACTTATGATTAATGTGATGTGATGTGAGTAACTTACTTTGCTTTCTATGCATGTATTCAAGCAAAAATTACATGAATTCAACCCTGAGTTTATAAAGCACGGCAGCGTTTTTAGAGGTTTTGTGACATGAATGAAGCCAGAGATCCGTCTTCGACCACACTGAGCTTTTTCTGCAAGTTTTTTTTGTCCGCTGATAAATATTTGTGCGGGTCACAGACTCCGCTGACAGAGCCGTGTAAAGACTGTCAGGCTATTGTGACATGAATTACCACACTGTCAAACCTCTGCTGCTGCGGAGCCCAAAGTCAGTGAGATTTTCAGGGTCAGATAGTGTCTCTGAGGCTGCTGCTGCTGCTGCAGGTTTTTGTTATTCATTTTACTTTTACTGAAAGCAATGCCGGCTGAAATTTGATGTATTTTCTTTTTTTTTTTTTTAAAGGAATGTCAGCGTGAGAGAAAATTCCAATTTATTTCCTGCTGACACACTGCTGGAAAACAAAAACTCGACACGTCCTTGATTTGAAGAGAAAGCCGGTAAGCTGGCTCTAATTGCTATTGAGTGCTAAATGAAAGGCAGTGTTTTGAATTCCCTCTTATCCGAGCTACCTGAAACTTTTTTTCTTTTTTTTTTCCATTATGGCAGCAATCATAAACCGCATGAATGAAATCTCGCAGAGGACACAAAGTTTAATCAGGAGAGATGAGTATCATCCAGCTCCGTCTCCAGATGCTCCCAGGCCAGAGGAGATATGTAGTCCCTGCAGGGTGGTCTGGTTCTGGACCCCGGGGGGGGGTCTCCTACCAGTCGGACCTGCCTGGAACACCTCCAGAGGGAAGAAAGAGTCGACTCAGCTCCTTCTTCTCCACCACAACGGTCCGGTACATTACTGCTGATGCTGCACCCATCCGCCTGTCAACCTCACTCTCCATCTCGCCGTCACTGTGACAAAGACCCCGACACACTTCAAGGAGCAGCTCACTGTGAGCCCAGAGGAAGCGGTCCACCTTTATCCGGCCTCAGGTTTGGTAGATTAGTGTGTATGTGCATGTGATGTTAAATTAAATCACGTTATTGTGAGTTAACTGTTACACATGCATCATCCTCACCCTGTAAATAAATAATATAATATAATAAATAACTGTTTTTATGAACTTTTATGAAGTTTAAAGTGCTTCCTCACATGAAGCTTAGTGTAATAGCTTATTTTTAACCATCTCCTCTCTCTCTTCCCTGCTCCTCCCGCTTTCGCATCAGCTGTTCAGAGGCTCCATGGTTTCTAACCGCCAATCACGGCTCAGCTATCAAACTTTAAAATGTGTTTCCCTCTCTCTGTCGCTGTCAGCTGTCATTCCTCCACAGCCGCCACCCCGGAAACTCTCTCCTCTTCATCCCAGATCACCATCTCCGCCTTCTCCACCCCGTTACTTCAGCACCAGAAGCCGCCACCGCACCGCCAAGATCTACGTCTCCTCTTCACCACTAGACTCCATCATATTCCTCTTTCATATCCAATCGCCAAAGACTTTTCCACCTTCACCTATCATGCTTGAGTCTCTCCTGATCGAAATGGACTGATCACATTTTGACCTCGAGGTGGCACAACAGGCAAAAAGTCACCAAAGTTGGTTCAGTTCATCCTGAAGGGAACATTACAATCCATCCACTCACTTGTTGTCACTCAAAACCATGAATGTAAACCTCAGGATCACATTCAGGATAAGATTCATCCTCTGGGATGTTATAACATTTTGCTCAGATTCATCTAGTTGAGATATTTTACTGAACGAGTACAAAGTCAGACCTGTTGGTGGCGCTAGAGGAGAAGTCTTTGTGGAGATATTTCAGTCTGAAACAAAGCAGCAGACCGACGTTACCGCACACGGAGGAGAGAGAGCGAGAGAAGTCCGAGTGAAAGACAAGAGAAAGACAACAAAGACAGAAGAGAGGAGGAAGATACATCTCATCAACATCTAAGGATCAAGTTATGAACTCAAAGGAGCGTCTGCAGACAGGAGTGATGCCACTCTGACCCTGCGAACGGCAATAACTAATCAGAGTGTAATTTGGCGCGGAACATTTCCTCTCAGACGTCAGGTAATTGCAGCACATGCATAATGAAGGAGGCTTTGAAGAGAACCCGGGAGGAGTTTCCTCCGAGCTCTCTCACTGCAGATATTGATTGAACAGCAACGCTTAAATCTCGCTCTGTCTCTGCAGCCCACATACACACACACACACACTTCTCCTGTAAAACACATCGTCCGCCTTTTAATGGCGCCATTAATCGACTTCGCTCGCTCATCCACTCCTCCTCTGGCTTCGTATCTTTCGCAGCTCTTGTTCACTTTTAAGTGCCGCCATCTCTCGCTCTCTCTCTCTCTCTCTCTCTCTCTTTCTCTCCCTCCTCTCGTCTGTCAAGTATTACTTAATTGGGAACGCGCACGACAACAAATAACGACTTAATGATTGATGCTTTGACTGAGACTCTGAACTTCTAGTCTGCAAAGTGATTTCAGCAGACAGGCGCTGCTTTCTGGTGACAGTTTGTCTCCGAAAAAAAAAAAAATGGATTCAAGCTGGAAGAAATTTAAAGTCTAAAGTCAACTGTCCTGCTGTTTAAGGCAACATGTCAGAAGTTCATACAAGAAAGATTTGGCCTGATTGGGAAACACAACACACAGAAAATGACATGTTACTTTAACTTTTATATTAAGTATTGATTTTTTTCCCTTCACTGAGGTGAAATGAAAAGTTACATCATACGAATTTGTTGGTAACTGATGACCCAGAGACTTTTCAAAATCTGAACACAAAGACATGAAACACACACATGTTTTACCTCCATCACAAATAAACCTGCATGACTCTGCTGAAATCCTAGAAAAAAAAGACACTTCCTGTCATGACAGAAGCACAGAGACTGTCAGTTTTTCAGGTATTTGGTCATAAAAATTATTGGAGAAATTCAACGTTTGACCAGTAGATGGCAGTAGAGGGGAAAGTCAGCAAAGTTATTACAATTCATCCCGATGGAAACGCAAATGTTTGCCTTGTTTAGAACTTCAGCAACAAAGCGTTTTGAATTAATCACGCTTCTTCTCCATGGCAACAGCAGCAGCCGAGGCTCACGGGTATCGTAGAATATCCTGAGCCATCCGACAAACTAAAGTGTGAATAACATAAACCTGTAGGATCGTTACATCATCCGGGAGAGTCCTGAGTTTCTGTGTTCAGTAACATCGAGGAGATCGATGAAAAGAAATATTTGAAATATGTGAAAACAGAAGGAGGAAAAACAGCAGCTGCTTCACAGCTCGATGGAGGAGCGAGAGGAGTCAGAGGATCACTTGTTGTGTAAAGTGTCTTTGAGTATCTCGAAAGCACTTGAAAACACATAAAATGTTGTTTTATTATTATTATTATTTTCACCAAAGTCAGTAGGATTCATCTGAGGAAAATCCAGTCTGTATCCACCAACATTACTGACATCTGTATCCATAGAGACAGGCTGCTAAGCTGCTAGCGTGGCTAAAAACATACAGGTGGAATGACAAAGTCAGCCAATAAGAGAGGAAAAGCAGTGAAGCAGTTAATTACAGAGAAACCAATATGATGATGAAGATTTTAATACTTCCTGTCATGTAGGCCGGCTCTTTTTTTGGTGACCTTGTAACATATGTTTCCTCTCCCTTTAGTTCCTCTCCTTGCCTTTTTTCTCTCTCTCTCTGCTGTATGAAGTGAAATGACTTCAGACTTCAGTGTCACACAGATGAAAGGACCTTGCGAGCTGAGGTCAGTCCCGGGCAGCAGCGATGTTCTCCCCGCGTGAAGCGGCGGGCCGAGAATAGGTTGTGACGTGTGTGTGCAGTTATCGCTGGTGTGTAGCGACCTGCTCTGTTAGCGCTCCGACCTCCGGGCCACGCCGCACACACACGCACATATATGTGTGTGTGTGTGTGTGTGTGTGTGTGTCAAACCCTTGCTACAACATGACGTTACCAGCTGCAGCGAGCGTCATGAGGTGGTCGCCTGGTGCTCAGAGGCCCGGTGTTTCCACGGAGAGCATGTCCGACGTCACGCTCTGCAGGCCGACACTAATGTAACGGATCACTGTGACAGCAGACGGGAGCGTGAGCGGCTAAAAACACAAAATAACAAGCAGCAGCGTCGTTGTTGCACCATCGAGCTGTTTGTAGAAAAGGCTGCAAATAGTTATACTGTGAGCGGGAGACGTTACGTTCTAGATAAAGAGACATAAATCAGAAAGATGAATACTATTAAAAGGCCAAATTAAATACAACAGACTAAATAAATATGAGAAAAGACACTAAAGACTTTAACATTAACTCTTATTTTGTAGGGCAGGGCTGTTGGAAATGCAGGACGATGTGTTTTATTCATTTCTTTGAATTTATTTAAGAGCAAAATAGATTTAAAACACAGTTAATGACTGTATCTGAAGGGAAAAATGTCATCAACACACATTCCTGTTCGACCGCCAACCATCCACGTCTGTGAAGAACAAAGCCGTTCTGGTCGAACGAGGCTAAAACTTTAGCTCTCTTTAAACAATAAAAGCACAACCGTGGTTTTAATTAACAAGGTTATATTATGATAATTTCATTTATAGGAGCCTTGTGTTTTTATCTACAGGAGATAAAACATGTATGTATGGACGGTCAATATCTGTGAATATTTAACAGGATTCAATGTGTGCATAATGTATGATTATTTAAATAATTTAAAGCTACACATGTTCAGATGGAAATCTGATGTCGTGCAAAAGAAGATTGACTCTGTCATATTTGTTTTTCACAGTCACCGAGCACTTTATTAGGAACACCTGTGTAATCTGACGCAATCCAACTCGACAGCTCCGACATTAAATTCCACTTTATGAAGCTTTTACATTTCCAGTTGTCGTCGTCAGAAAAGGTGATAATTCTACTTTATGTTTATTATTGAGGTCGTAGCAGCACTTTCAATGTCTTTTATTGTCATGTTGTGTTTTTCTGTAAAGATGTCTGAGGTTCACGGAGGTTTAACTTCCTGTCAGGTCTCCATTCTGGGGTTTAGGAGGAAGTGCCGCTGTGTAAAAATCAATTATATTTAAAGCTGGAGACCACGAGCAGAAATCAAAATATATAATCATGTTTATGAGAAATTTTCATGAAACTTGGAGTCATAAAGCAGCAAAGAAAAAAAAACAGAGCCCACAGATTAAAAACATCACGCAGTAAATCTCATACAGAAGAGTCATAAAGACGTAAATCTTTATGTTCAATTCTATATTTTAAAAATCCTGCCAACATCCAACACGACCTCCTGAAGCTCTCATCACTCTCTGACTGTCTACGTTCATCAGAACTGCTGCTGATCGAATCAACGAACCTTTTTATCATCTATCAATACTGAGGACGCGTCACGCTGCGTCTCAGCGCTATCAGCATATAACTGAGTGTAGATGAGCCATTTCTGGATATGAAGAAATGAAAACATCACCCATGAATCTGGAGGAAATCTTCGCTGAGGGCTCGTTTTTGCTCGCTGAAGCGTGCGGCTGACTCTCCCCCGAAGCGGCGGCGGCGGCGGCGGCGGCTGTGATGATCGGTAAACACCAGCGTGCCCCGACACTCCCGACCCGAGCGTGACATGTGAGGCCACACAGTGTGAGTGTGTGTGTGTGTGTGTGTTCATGTTATAAAACCACATTCATATAACACTGAGGCAGGAAGATGATACTGTGAGTTTAGTTTAGTGAGAGAAACGCGTATCCCTCCGCCTGTTTCAATTTATGCACAAAAAATCTCATTTGGCTGAGATGTGAAGTGATTTGTGTGGATGTAAACAGACTTAGTGAATAAACAAACCTGTTCTAACTAGTAAAACTGCAGTAACGGTCTAATATAGAGATGCCAAAAAGGCTAAAAAGTGAACTTTGCTGCGGCTCTGACGTCTTTTTCTCTGTGTTTCACTGGTGAAGAGTCGCTACGGCTCGGCTGTACGAACCACAATCTTTCTCTAACAAAGTGTTTCTGTGTCTGAACCTAAGCAGACATGAACCACAGCGTTGTCACACCTCATCATTATATGATATAACACTCCTGCAGGTCGCTCTATCCTCTAGAGGAAACACTCTGGGATTAGAGCTGCGCTGCAATAAATGAATCATGTGACTTCAACATCAGATCTGTGTGGAGCGATGATGAGGAGGCTGTAACCTTCCTCACATCAACACATGAAGGTTTTCCATTGTTTTGAGCTTTCGCTCTTCTTCTTCTTCTGCAGCGGTTTAACGGCGCCGACTGGAGAGTTAGCGCCACCTGCTGTTTATCTGCAGCAGCGGACGGACACGAAACATTCAGGACGTTTTCTTTTAACTAATTTCTTGGAAATGTTGTTTGAGCTACATTCAGAAGTAAATCTGCCTTGTGGGAGTCTGGACTTCTTATCATTATTCATCAGCACATAAATCAGAGTTCAGATAATTAATCCAAACTGCTGGAAAAAAAAAAAAACATCTCTGGGTTTAAAATAGTAATGTAGTGCTATTATAGTGATGTCACAGGCTGAATGTGGAGCAGAAACTCTTCAAAGCTCACAGAGAGAATCCGTTCTTGTTGATCTGACACGGCAGTTTGTCTCCTTTTTACATTAATGCCGGATCTTGTCCTTCAGCTGAGGAAGAGGAGCACATGAACACGACACAGTCATCACCAGCAAACACACAAGACGATACAGGCACGCACGCTCTCACACGCTTTATTCTCTCATATCACAAATCATGTGTTCAAACAGCATTTTTAACTTATTTTTTATCTGCTCACTGTTACATCTGCTTTTTGTTGTTAATAGATGTTTATAGATTGATTTTATCTCAGTGTTTCTGTTATATGTTCACATTTGCAGCCTTTAAAATGCTTCCTTGAACATATTTGTGTTTCTTAGAGTCAAAATACGACAATTTTCCAATTCGGATTTTATGTATTTTGTGTGTTTTGGGTTCAATATGATGATATAAGTACGTCAAACTTAAAAAATAATTGTCTGGTCATATAGATGATGATGTGCTGAAAAAAAAGATACCAAACATCAGCATGTTAAACATTTTTTAAAGTGATATATGAAGGCAAAAACATCCAAAATATCACGAGACTCCTGAAGGTTAAAGTTGTTAAAATTTGCACCACATTTAAATGGAAACCCGACTTCCCAACAGGCAAACGCTGCCGTTTACACTAACCTGTAACCATGGTAACTGCACACAGCAGCCTCAAAATACTTAAACATCATAAATATTTCATGGTGATATTGTTTTTTAGTGGTTTTATGTTATTTATATCCTGTTAAACATGATAAAAGTTCCAAAACTGATGCTGCCTGCAAGTCAAAACTCAGGGCTTCAACCTTCTCTGGACGCTTCGTCTGTGACGTCTGGCGTCGGCTCGTCTTCTTCTGCAGATTTTACAAGAAATTCAGTTAAACTTTGCTCTGAATTTAGATGGAAACTGACTCAAATAATCCGACCTGAGCCCGAAGAAGAAGAAGAAGAAGAAGAAGAAGAAGAAGAAGAAGAAGAAGAAGAAGAAGAAGAAGAAGAAGAAGAAGAAGAAAACAGCGGACCTGTTGTCGGGATCCGTCGGGTTCATGTCAGGTTTTTTCTTGACGTCAAGCTTCTCTTGAAATACGACGACATGTCATCTTCACACATGATTTATGAAAAGTGAAGCAGTGTGTGTGTGTCAGGATGTGGTCTGCAGAGTTTATCAGTGCTGGTTTTAATGGAGCGCTCTGGTTTAGCGGGACGTCCTAAATGCAGTTTCAGTGTCGGCATCATGAACAGAGACGTAAAGACCAGAATCCGCTGTGACATGTTCTTCACTTCATGAATAAATCAGTGCAGGAAAGTGTTTTCCTTCAAACCGACAGAGCAGCTCATTTCCCCGGAGAGTCGTACGTCTCCTCGTGCGAAATGCCAAGGTCAAACGACGGAGCCTTGTTCTCGTCATTAAGCCTTAAACTGCCGGCGTGCAGCCTCCCCTGACTTCCCGGCGAGCGCCGTGTATCTACCTGCAACTCCTGACGAATCGATACAGACGTTACGTTGAGAGTCTGACAGTGTTTTTCCACCCAAACCTGAGTGTTAAAAAAGTTTTGATTTGCTAAAAGATGTAGATTTGTGGATAAAAAGCTTCATTGTTTGAGCTTCGACCGCCGCCCTTTTAATGACGTCGACCTCGTCGTCTCCTCTTCTTCTGCAGCGCCACCTGCTGTTCATCTGCTGATACTCACACACCAGCAGCAGTGGTGGATGGAAAACTAAAAACATTCAGGACATTTTCTTTTTGATGATGTACTGAAAAAACAACACATGCAGCCCTGGGGGACACATGAAGTGACTCCGCCGTAAGAAAATTAAAAACCAAAAAAAGAAAAGAAAATTCTGAAAAAATGGTTTCAGGATGCAAAACGTTCCACCCGAGCCTGTTTTCAGCATGTTTAATTTTCCTCATTTACCATTTTCTTTGCTTTCTTTTTGCTGGTTGTCTTCACTGTGAAGATAACTCTCTCTCTCTCTCTCTCTCTCTCTCTCTCTCTCTCTCTCTCTCTCTCTCTCTCTCTCTCTCTCTCTTGCAGAGGTTTGTCTTTGTGTTTGAGAAGCAGCAAAATGCAGCAGGAGGGCGATGAACGGAGTCACTGAAGCAGCTTTAAACATCGTTTTTCTTCTGAGATATGCAGCTGCTGCACGTTTATTTAGTATGAAAACGACTAGTTCTTCTTTTTAAATATATATATATATTTCATGGGAGCCTCTTTGCACATTTTAAAGGGATAAAAACAGATCCATAAAAGTGGATAGTTTTCACACCAGATGCACAGACATCGCTCAGTATACAGAGATACAGAGCGGCTCACAATCAAAGCGGTTCAGTGAATCTACAAGTGGTGTTCCTGTTTGCTCAGTGTTCGGTGCTTCAGGGTGTGCGATTCATCTCTCAGGTCTGCGGCGGTGCTTGTATTACAGGATAGAGGACTCACTCGTGGCGTGTTGGGGGAATTTTTTAAACTAAAAACGTGCAGGTAATCAGAGCAGCTGCCACCTAGATGTCAGCGTTCGACACGTTTTAAGAGTTTGCAGAAAACTCACTCGAGGGGGGCATCTTCTTCATTTTTAGTTTGATCTGTAACACCTGAGAGATTTTCTTTTTCTTGGGTTGCTGACGAAAGCGGTCGGCGTGACTCGCTGCTCGGGCCTCAGCTGACTCCGGCTGTATGAAGGAGCTTTAGGTCACAAAGTTCATCCTCAGCCAACAGGACAATATGTGCTTTACAAACATGAGTCATGTTGGCTCTGTTCAGGGTGAGCGTCGGGTGAATGTGATGTTTGCTCAAGGGCGAGTTTTCAAATCTGTTTCCTGGAAAGCGGAGGAGGAGGAGGAGGAGGAGGAGGAAGAGGAAGCTCGTCTCTTCAGCGGCGAGACGACTAGACTGCACAGATGAATCCGCTCATCAGTGGAGTCACAATTACTGCCGTTTCCTTCGTTAAACACAGAGTAACGCCGGCTGACAGTAAACTTTTACACACTCTTGTCTCCTAAATACATAACTGTGATGGAAGCGGAGGACAGCGACCGTGTTGAACGTTACTAACCTCGTCTACCGCCCAGTGTGATCGACTCTTCTGGCCGTCAGCGCTTGAGCAGCCAATCAGGAGAGCCTAGTGACGTGGAATAAACTATTATTTAAGCGTTAGGTGGATGCTGGGTGGAGGCGGGGCTTTTGAAACACTTAACTGGAAACACAGCAGAGTCTTCTCGTGCGTGTCGGTGGACAAATGTTCAGCATATCCATCGAAGGATTATCAAACAGGCCTACAAAGCCGGAGCTTCGTTATGAAGTGACTGTTGAGAAGATTTCTTTTTGGAAAAATATAAAGTATTGATGTCCAGATTCTTTAATGTGACTATTTTTATCCCACATAACGCAGCTGCTCAGCTGCATAATTAAAGAATATTATGTTCATCGCAGTTTTCCTTTGATGGTATTTTTATAACACTTAGAAAAGCACTCAGTGGTATTTGGTCTATATTAATATTAGTGCGGATCTGATGTTCATCTCCTGCAACAATGAAAACAGAACTGTCAAATTTGACTTTATCAGCAAAATATTTTCACTTCATCATAAATGTGAAAGATGTGTTTTGTTTGAATTATGTGTCTTGTATCATAATCCATCCATGAGTGAGTGTACTTGCACATGAATAGAAATGTTATCTGAGGATTATGATCATCTGCTGAGGGTTTGATACTCAGCAGCAGCAGCAGCAGCTTTAGTTCCTTCACAGAGAAGTTGTGTGTGATTTGGAAGAACTAATGTTGGATCAGATGTTTCCTGCTAGTTTTTTCTTCTCTGCAGGACAGATAAAAATCCAAAAAACAACCAGTAGCCGAATAAACAGAAGCCATCATGGGGTCACAGCTGAAACAGCAGCCGAGCTGCGGTTCTAATGGCCAAAAATTAAAAACTAGCTGCCAAACTGCTGCCGGGGCCGAAGCCAGTAAACAACAGAGGAACAGTCATCCTTACTTAGCTGTGCCTTGAGTGGAGAAAACAATTGGAAAAAAGTAGCTTAATGCTCTTATTTAAGATAAGACTAATCCTTCATTTGAAAGGAAAACAGAGGCTTGTGAGGTGAGAGGTTTCACACAGCGAGACTCCGCCGACACGTCCAAACACAAACACAACGGAAATATAATAAGATTTACTCTCAGCTTTTCTGCATGAACGCAACAATGGCACCTTTTGTGCTACCACTTCCAAAAAAAAAAGGGTATTAAATTCATATTTTATGACATTTTAGCGAACAATCCAGAGAATATTTTGGCAATTCACAAAAGTGGAAGCCATCAGAGGAGCTACTGCTTTATGAAACTTCCTGGACATACATTCATTTTGTTAAATGATATTTATTTTTTGTTTAAAGGTTGTTGTTCTGTAGCCTTGCTGATGTTTAATTCCTTTTTGTCTAACTACAGTAGGAATTATCTGCAGTTGTCGTTCCTATGACGATTTACCAATACTTGCAGGTTAATAAGGTCAAAGTTCAATTTGTTGTTGAGTCTCTTTACATGAATAACAAAGATGCACATAAAGGGGACATTTATATCCTCTTCTGATAAAAAACGGTCAAAGTTCCAAACACTCCAATATAAGATAAGACAAATAAGGAGTTTTGAACTGTAAATCATGCAAATATATTCCAGTAGAGCCCCAGAATATAAATATAGACCTGGAAATGTGCAGAATGTGTCCTCTTTAAGGAACCAGGTTACTCAGAGAAACCAGGTTACATGTGTGTAATCAGGGATGTTCATGTTTACATGCGCTGCAGTAACCTGGTTACAGTAAAACTGTGTTTACATGCAGCAGATTTCTCTCCAATCTTTTATTTTTTACTCTTAACTATTGTGTCATACTTTACTGTTGACGTTGCACCGCAGTCTGACACCGCTCTGTTTAAAGTGTTGTTGTTTTTACATGTTGTCCTTTGTGTTTATGATCATCCACTGTCTGTTTATTGATACATGAGTGTGTATTTTATTGTTGTGTTTTATGTGTTCGTTGTAAAGCACTTTGTAATGCTGGTTTTGATAATTGCTGTGCAGATAAACTTTATTACTGTCATAAGCTCGTTTTGGACGTGTGGCTCACTGATTTTAACTGCGTCATTCTGACTTCCTGTGTTGGTGTCTGAATGACAGAACGAAGCTGGAAAGTATCTGAATCTAACAGTCAAATGTTCAACTAGAAACCAACTGACTCTGTCTTAGTTTCAGTTTCACTTTGGATGAAAATACTGTAAACATGAAGATCTCTTCTTTCATCCAGCTGCTGCCCTGTGCTCTCTCTGTCTGCAGACTGTTGTCCTGCACATGTGCACTTGTAAAAAAAGACGATTAGAAACGTGGTTAATGTCTACGTGGCAAAGAAATCAGCGTTCTGCAGGAGAACTATACCTGCTGACTGTAGTCTAGGTAAATAAACGTATTATTTAGCTTCATTTTCTGCTCGAGTTTCATCAGAAACAAACTTTTTCCGTGTGTCATTACCTCAGACAGTTTATTACAGAAGGATTTAATGAAGCTACTAGAATTAAATTATGCCTGGTACTGTATTTACTTACAGTTTAAATTCTTAACTTTTAATACATAAAGTTAGTACAGAGAGAGAAACGTGAAAAATAGCTGACTTATTAATGTTCAGTTGTTGTCGATTCATTTATCTGGTCATTTTTGAGACTGCAGTGTGTTCATGAAACAACTATGAATCAATAAATAAGAATTATAACATCATAAAATAACAATATAATCGTCTCCAGTGGTTTCTATTTCGTGCATTCGTCTACAAACTATTGTTAACGTAATCTCCTTTTTTTGATGTGAGACTGTATCAACGATTAGGAGACAAAAAGTGAAAAGGTCGACACGAGTTCAGCGCACGAGGAGCTGCAGGACATTTTAAAGGCAGAGGAAGTAAAGTAACATGAAAACTTAGTAACGAGGGAGCGAGTGACAGTTAAAGAGAGAAACGTTGGTGTGAAGAAGGAGAAGAGATCAGTGTTGGTGGCTGAGCGTGTCCTCCTCCCTCCTCTTCTCTGTTTGTCAGATTAGTGTAACGTCTCACACTGATGACAATGAATCCGCTGTGACAGGCTGCCAGAGAGCATTCCCTCTGAATTTTCTAAGCACTGCAGGAAACGGACTTCCAGACATCCAAGTGTCCAGACATCCAAATATCCAAGCATCCAAGCATCCAAATATCCAAACATCCAGGCATCCAAATGTCCAAATACCCAAACATCCAGACATCCAAGTTTCCAAACATCCAAATATCCAGACATCCAAGCATCCAGACATCCAAGCATCCAAATATCCAAATATCCAGACATCCAAACGTCCAGACATCCAAGCATCCAAATATCCAGACATCCAAACGTCCAGACATCCAAATATCCAAATATCCAGACATCCAAACGTCCAGACATCCAAACATCCAAATATCCAGACATCCAAACGTCCAGACATCCAAACATCCAAATATCCAGACATCCAAGCATCCAAATATCCAAATATCCAGACATCCAAACGTCCAAACATCCAAATATCCAGACATCTAAATATCCAGACATCTAAATATCCAAACATCCAAATATCCAGACATCCAAACATCCAGACATCCAAGCATCCAGACATCCAAGCATCCAAATATCCAAATATCCAGACATCCAAACGTCCAAACATCCAAATATCCAGACATCTAAATATCCAAACATCTAAATGTCCAAACATCTAAATGTCCAGACATCCAAACGTCCAGACATCCAAACATCCAAACATCCAAACGTCCAGACATCCAAACATCTAAATGTCCAAACATCTAAATGTCCAAACATCCAAACGTCCAGACATCCAGACGTCCAGACATCCAAACATCTAAATGTCCAGACATCCAAACATCCAAACATCCAAACGTCCAGACATCTTGACAGCCAAATGTCCAGACATCAAACGGCCAAACTTCCAGACATCCAGATTAAAATATAGACCTTTGTCCTCTTTAAATACCTGCATGTTACTCTGTAATTTGCCTGTTTGTGTATATTAAACAGTGTTGGTCAATTTGATCCATAACAATAATGGATGCTATTATTTTCTGGGAAAACAGATCAATCAATAATGAAATTAATTGTTCGTTGCAGCCCTTCAGCTATATATGGATTTTTTTTCTAAACACAAACTGCTCTGCTCTGTCAGCTAACGCACACTGACACACCAAGACTCGAATTTCAAGAGGGCTTTAAAGCATCATAAATGCAGTAAAATAAATCTTCACGAGTGCATCTGAAGTCTGCTGCTGTGTAGCTGCCTCTCTTTCATCATCACATCACATCATATGAAGCTTTTCGTCTCTCCTCTGTCAGCTGGAGACTCTTCCAGCGAGCTCGCCATTGTTTGCTGTTCCTCTCAGGCGATTGTGTGCAGGAGGACAGCCGTCATGTTTTAAACATGGAACCGGATTAAAATACACATCCTCCGATCTCCCTCGTACACACACTGAGCCCACCGCTGTGTGACTGAACAGCAGAGAAGTTTAAATCAGCGAAACTTGAAAGCAAAAGTCAAAGCTGTAGTTAAATATCCTGACGTCAGCTCAACAGCAAGATCAGCAGTTTAATGAGTTATGGAAAGTCAGCAGGAGATTTTTGACAAGATTATTTCTGTAAAAATGTCAGAAAATAGATAAATATTATATTTTCTTAAAAAGCTCAAGGTTTGACCAATAATTCAAAACACAAAGATATTCAGTTTACTGTCATGTACGACACAAAAAAGCTTCAAATTCTCACATTTGCGAAGCTGCAAACACTGAAATAATCATTTTGATCAACAAAATAGCTGCTGATTAATTCTCTGTCGTTCAACTAATTGGCTAATCAGCTAATTATTGCAGCTCTAAACAGATTAAGAAACTGAGAGTTTCTACTACCAGCTCATCTCCTTCTTCTTCTGCAGTGGTCCGGTCACATCACTGCAGGGTCCACCTGACATTAATTCATCATTTGCCCATATCTGTAAGGGTCCTCTGCAGATGTTTAACCCAAAATGTGAGACTGTACACACTGCAAACACGCCAACTGCACACGTAAAGATGTCTGCTGTGTGTATGTACTGTATTCATGTTCTCATTAAGCTGTCACACACCACTTCCTTTTTTTTTCGACTTTAAAGGAACTCCTCAGCTGCATTCAGACTGTGTGTAAAATGATCCAAGAGGCTGCGCTGGTGCAGGCGTGTTGTTTAAAATACAGGTGAGACAATGAAATACAACCCAGCGAGTCTGATTGGAGCGACAGATTATTGCATTTAAAAGCCGCTCAATAACAAACACTGAACAGCAGTTTGTAAAACTCACAAATACCTTCAGCTACGAACCAGATTCTGACAAATCCTGCATAAAAAAATCACCGAACTTGTCTCAACTTTTGCCGTGACATGATGTCATCTGGCTCGGCTCTGCAGTAGCCAATGAAATAAGTGCAAACACACATTCTTGGTGGTGGAGACTCTGTAACATGAAGTTACTTCTGCTGCACCAAGACCAGAACTTCTTGGTAAATTCATGTGGCCTGTGCTGCTTTTGTACTGTGGGATAATAAGGTGTTAACTCCATGTTACGGTTAGATATATCCACTGGTCTGCTCGCCATTAAATGATATTAGTGGATTACAGGGAGTAATTAACTCTGGGAAGAGGATTCATCTCAGCTGGAGGCTGCAGACTCAGCAGGCGTCTCCGCCACCAGAGGAAACTTCACAGCATGCGGACGTCACGACGCTTCCTTTTCAACTCATCCTCCCATCTTCCTCCCTCTCTTCTTCTTCTTCTTCTTGTATCTTTGGCCCTTTGTCTTTTTCAATCTGTTTATTTCCTCACTTTGTTTTTTCCCCCCTCAAACTTCCATTCTCCGTCTCCAGGCTTCAGCCTCAGTAATTAACAGCGTCTGTAGCAGCAGCAACATGACAAACACAAAGCAGAGACGTATTTCCTGAGGTCCGAAGAGACAATGAAAGGGAATGCGACCTTTTTCCCGGTTTGGATTGAATCCTCACAGAACATTCAACATGAGATTTTGATTTATTCATAATCAGACAGACTGGATATCACACGGTGTGACACGCAAAGCCGAGAAAAACGAACACAGAGGGAGAGTTTGGACCCAGAACTGATGTCTGGATAAATGAGCGGCTCTTGTTTCTGCTTCTGCATCATTACTGAAGTTACACAGAACAGTTTGAACACTAAATCAGTCTGCTGACACGTAAAACTGATGTCGGCCTTTCAGATCTGACTGCGTCTTTCTCTCTTTAAGGTTGAAACAAACACGCTGCTTCCTGCTTCGTTACCTCTGTCACAGCTGTGGTTGTATTCTCTCTTATTATGTGTGAATGTTTGCAACAGACAGACAGACTTTTGCATGTTAACAACTTTAAAACATCCCATTCTTTATGGAAACGTTCCTCTACCTCTCTCTTATTTCCCGCCTGCAGCCGTCAGCGTCAGAGACGACATTATCTCAGAGACGGTTCCTGAATGCAGCGAGACGTTCCTGGTTTCTGCCCGTTGGTTTTTAACATCGTCCTTATTACAGTTTTGCGCTTACATAGAACATATTCATAAAAAGTAATATTCCAACACAGAAAAACAGAGAGAATTGTAGGAACGGAGGGTTAATAAACACCCTGCGGCTCATTCCTGACTCTCATCATGAAGCCAGATTTCTCTCCCTCTCACCTTTTTTCTTTCACCCTCAGTTTAATGGATGTGTCGCCCTCACAGTTACCCAGACCGCCCGTCACGGCCCACTATCCCCTCCCGCCGACTTTATGCCCCCGAAAAACGTCCATTTCCACAAATCATGCGTCAAAAAAAAAAAAAAAAAAAAGCGGGGACAAAAAAGGTATTACGGAGCATATCGAAGAGGACGGCGCTTATTACAATGCACCGGCGTCCGGCCCTTTAGGGCTTCTTCAAGGTTAAAACAATTTAAACTCAGCTTGCTCGTCCAGTTTGCATCAAGCTCCGGGGCAAAGAGAGGCTGAGAAACAAGTTTTCTGAGGAGCAGAAAAGGTCAGAAAAACTCAGCGTTTGCAACACAACAAGCTCTCTGCGTGTGCAGGAGGAGGTTCGGTTCCTGCAGATAAAATCAGATTTTTCTGTTTCCTATTAAGCTGCTCGCAGGAACAAAGGATTCATACTTTTATTTGAAGTCTTCACGTTAACAGAATTGACACAACAAACGGTTTTTTACATCCTCGTCAACATCTTTGTTTGACTCAACAACACGCTGGCGGTGTCTGTAGTGACTAAACTGCTCTGTGATAGCAATTCATCTTCATCTAACGCGCTGTCATCGTCATCAATAAAGCATTCTGTTTGCTGTTGTTTCCTCTGATCAGTGTTTTGTGACTCTTTATGATCTCAGGCCTCAAACAGAAAGTGTTCTGTGTCGTGTCTTCTCGCTCGTTCTTCTTTCCCGCCGAGGCGGTTAGAAGAGAAGATCGATATCATACCGTCGTCGTGTCTCTTGTGATGAAGATGAAGCTCGGGCAGAGCGTCAAGGAGGGAGGGTGACCACGTAAAGAAAACAAGCGTCCCCCCAAAAAAAATCACAATAAACAAGTAAATCAATGTAGCTTAATCTGTTTGAACCGAGCAGCAGCAGCCACATCTGGAGGCTTAATTCGAAAAACTTGAATTTAAGTCAAACTTCTCTGTCTTCATGTTGATGTAACTGCAACCAAACATAATGCTACACACAAACTAACCCACAGGACCAAATTTATATGGAAACCACGTCGTGTAAAATAAAAAAACATATATATATATATAATACATCTCACGACTCCTGTGCATCAGGAATAGAGTTTATCAGAGGACGGAGCTCAAACAGACTGAAGGATAACTTCTCTCTTTGTCTTTGCTCCTGGAATAAAAGTTTAATAAACCTAAAGTCTGTTTGATGAAGTTTCTGCAGATACACTCGTGCTAATTGTGTCTCTCTGCTAGAATGATGATGATGTATAATCATGTTCTCGCCGATGATGACGACGATGCCGATGAGGAGGATGAGGAGATTTCGAAAGGTGTGAACTCACCGCTGATGGTCGCCCTCTTCGGGAGGATGGTGACGGCTCCGATGGCGGCGTCCTCCAGCTGGTGGATGGGACTGTTTTTGGCTCCCCAGCTGTCGGAGCCGATCCACAGGAAGTGTCCGAGCTGGTCGGCTCGCTTCGAGGCGTCCAGGATCCCCCTGAATCCAAACACACACACACACACACACACACACACACACAGCATCACTGTCTGTAATGACACCACCATCAAAACATGTTTCTCTTCTTGTTCCTTCAGTCAGACATTGTTCTCGTCTCTTTGCAGAGTTTGTTTCATCTGCTGAAGGAAGAATGTTTCTCTGAGCTCAACTTAAAGGATTATTCTGGTTATATTTTATTTTTTATTTTTCTCCTTGTCTATCTTATTCCTCTGTACTGTAGAAGAAAACAAAGTTCTGATACAAAGAATCTCTTCTCAGTTTCTGGGCTTTTTCTCTAATCTTTTATTTTGAAAGCATGTGAGAAGTTTAGAGGGAAAAATCACTATTTGGTGGAGCTGTTAACAACTCATAGACATGTGAAATGTGACCCCGACTACACACTGCTTTTTGTAAGACGTCAAAAGACAAAAAGGTTGGAAACCACTGGTTTCATCTTTAACAATGTGTTGTATTTTAAAAGCTTGTTATATTATCCATTGTGTCAAATCTGCATCTGAAAAGTAACTAAAGCTGTCAGATAAATGTAGTGGAGTAGAAAGTACAAGAACCTCGACAATAAAGTGTTTTATTTACCTGATGTCCTCGTCGGAGGCGAACAGGATGACCGCTCTGGCGTAGCGAGTGTCCAGCAGCAGACGGATGATCTTATCGAAGTCGGAGGGTTTGTGGTCGTGAGGGATCTTCAGCGACTGAGCGATACAGATTCCACCTGAGGAGACACACAAAAACCGACACAGACGTTAACGTAAAGCAATCTGCAGCAAAGAAAGAGGATTTTTAGGTGGAACATAAAGGTAAAAAAGTTTTTTTTTTATTTTTGTAAATGGCTTTAACCTTTAAGAAACTTTCTTAAAAAGGTTAATGTTCATCCAAACAGCAGCAGCGAAGGCGACGGCGAACATTTCTGCAATTTGAAAGAACCTGAAAGCAGTGCAGCTCATTTTTATGGAGCATAAGAGACGAGGGAAGAGAAAAGAGCCTCCGCTGCCTGATATTTCATGAAAGCGTGAGGAAAAACAGGCTATGAAAGCTCCAGACAGTTTCAATAACTGTCACTCAACTGCATAAAAAAAAAAGAAGAAAAAAAGAAAGTGTGCAGCTTTTTATTTTTCTGTTTCTGTGTCTTGACTCAACACACTTCAGCACTCAGAGTGTCAACTTATAAAAGTGAATCAAAGCTTCTTTTTTTTTATTAGAATGTGTAAGAAGCTCTTATACGAACAGATTTGCTGTGAAGCGGCACGTACCAGCGATTTAAGACCATCTCTGACATTCAACAGTTTTCTGAGCTACAAACTAAAATCAGAGCCGTCGTTACGAGTCCTGAACACGTCGTCGTCTGCCTTCACAGCAGGAGCAAAGACTTTGAATCGTAACGTCTTTATCTGGATGAATTTAGAGTTTAATCCATCATTTCATACAGAATCATCTCCACATTCTCTTTTATATCTTTATATATGAAGAGACAGACTGAAGAAGATACTAAACAAACAATAAAATAGTCATTTAAAAAAGATTAAAAAAAACAGAAATACACAAGACATAACAAGCTATTTCCAGCTCTTTGGTCATAAAAATATCAATTTTCAGTTTATTTTCCACTGTAATCATTTTGAATCTATTAAAAGTAACATCCTTAATAAACACATTTTCGTTTTCACCATTTTTTTCCCAGAAGGGACGCTTGTAAGGTGAATAACTTTTGATTTTGTATCCTGTTTCCTTTTTTTTTTGACACTTCAATGAGCCACATCTCTTCCAAAACCATCCAGAGTTTCCATATTTGGTCATTATAAGCACCACGATACCACCACGTCCAGTCAAACTCCCTCTAAGGACAGAAATAATCAGTCACTCTGGTCTCAGTCTCTACATTCAGGCCCTCTAATAAGTTTGCTGGTGGTCATTTTTTGGAAATTATTGCTCTGTTAATAAAGATTTGAAGACTTATAGCAGCTTTGACGTCTGCCGTGTGGGGTGATGATTGACAGCTGTGATTGACAGTTGGCTCCTGCCTTGTTAGTGCAGTTTAGCTAAAGTAGCTAAAGGTCCTGACTCCTCCAAACTGCTGGATGTCACACCTCGCTCCGTCTATCTTTACCACCTATGAGTCAAAACAGTGATGAGTGAAGTGTTTTTCCTCCTCTACAGAAAGTTAGATGACTGGTACAACTGATACTAAACTTCTCCTGAATCTGTTTGTATCAGTTCTTCTTGCATGCAGCGAGGCCTGGGGCTCATCTAAAGTGTTGCCATCTCATCACAGATATGAAATATAGATACAGACACACCGCGAGGAGGAAATGTCTCGATTTGTCCTTTGAAAAGGGCACAAAGGTAATAAGAGGAGGAGCTGTCTGCCCTGCTTTAAATCTCACCGCCACTTAACAAAGTTTTACAGGTTCAGTCGTGCAGATAAAAGGTCGCGACCTCTTCCCGCTCACTAACTTTGCCCACTAACGTTTAGCGCACGTGCCCGTCTTATGGAAAGTAGTGGGAGGACTTTCGACCTGAAAGAGCAGCTGCCGGGAGACGAGGGCGACGCCGGCGACCAGGCAGGTGACATCAGATATTTGTGTCGGTGACGAGGGATAAATGAGGGATGTTTGTTTGCAACACAACATTTCTTTATGAATGTGATGAGAGGGGTTTTGGTTTCAGTTCATTTAGGAAACAGCACATTATATGTTGTGATTTCCATATTAATGGAAGTCTAACAAATAACTAACAAAATGAGAAATGATATGTAAATTTTTGCATTTATACACTTACTAACACTTCTTAAAAACACATTTTCATTTGAATGGATGTCATTTTCCTCAATGGAAAGCTTAAATATTATAACAGATTATTTAAAAAGGGGCTTCATTCTTAACTGGCTGATATTTAATTGGTGATTAAAGCAAATAAAAATACAGATTCAATGTTTTTTTTTTCTGCCTCCTCTAAAAAAAAGGGTTGCAGATGAGGTCGTAGCCGCCTCCACCAATCAGAAGGTCTGTGGTCGGCCGCACGTAGAATAAAAATAAAACACAACAAACACCATTTGTAACAATAAATTCCTGCTAAAGTGTGTCTGCTGTAACATTTTGAATTAAAAACACTCATAAATCAGCATCAGCGGGGCTCACTGTGATCCATGATATAACAGATAATATATCCATAATCAGGTCACACAGTCTTTAGTCGTTAGATTAGATAAAATAATTTAATCTCGCAGCGGCTCTTTGAAACTTTCCAAATGTTATCGGACCGAACGGATCAGATCCTGATAATAAAACCAGTGTTTGTGTGTTTCGGGGGCCGGCGAGCATCAGGAAGTTGTAATTACAGGATTCGGACATCATGTCTAATTGGCTTCACAGCCGGCGCTGCTGGTGGGGGGGCTGGTTAATTAAATAGGACGTGGCTACTTCCTGGAAGCGGTACTTTCTTCCTTCTCTCTCTCTTCTCTTTTTCCTTCTTTTATTCTTCTTGTCTTTTGTTCTTTCTCTTTTCGTCTCTTCCATGTAACTTCTTTCTCTTCATTTTCTGTTTTTTTCTACTTTTCTGTTCTGTTTTTCATTTCTTTCTTTCTTTCATGTTATTTTTTTTATTTTTCTTTCATGTTAGTTCATTAACTTCTTATTCTGTTTCCTCCTGTGTTTCTTTCATGTTCTTTCTCTTCTCTTCTCTTCTGTTTTTTCTTTCTCTTCAGTCTGTCCAGCATTATTGCACAACATGCACATTATTGTAGAATCAGTCATCTGTATTCCTTCATGATTTTTCTGCTGCATGAACATTTTTCTCTCTTCGTGGGAGACAAACTAAACCAAGAAAGGAAAGAACATTTCATAGTTCAGTTGTTTTATTTTTTTATGAAATATTCTTTTGCAGTGACAGAAATATCTTCCTGCTCTGTCAGGAGAGGTTATTGATGAGTGATCTGACAGGTTATCAATACAGGGAGGAGCAAAGATATCAAGATGTCTGTCTGTTTGCCTTCAGCTGCATAAATACACCGATCAATGATCCGATATGTTGTATCAGTGACACCACATGTGCTCCATCTGACAGCTTTGTTTTTGCTATTTTAAAACTTAAATATAGAAAACCGAAATAAAATCTTGCAGCACCTTCGGCGTCCATGTTTATGAAGCTCAGTTTGTTTCATACTCTTTCAGAACAGATCAGCGCTGCGATGCTGCCGTCTAATGAAATCTCAGGTTAATTACATTAACATGTTAAAGGGTAAGTGGGAGCTGACAGACACGATGAAACACAACCTTCTCGTTAAACTGATGAACTGAAATCACAATAACTTCATAAATAATAAGCGATCTGATGTCAGCTGTAACTGGTCAGCCAATAAGAGGCATCTTTCAGCTTTGTGTTTTTTATGTAATCTACACAGACAGCTGTTTATATGTTCTGGACTTATTAACGGTATCTATTAACTGATCAGCTCTCGTTCTGCCTGCGTCCATATTTGTCAGCACATTATTAAACATTAAGTTGGATATATTGGAGCTTCCAGAAAACTAAAGTTTCCCTGCTTGTAATTATGACTTGATAACTTGAATGTTACTGGATGATTGAGCATGAAGATGAAACCAGTGGTTTCCAACCTTTTTGTCTTTTGACGTCTTACAAAGAGCAGTGTGTAGTCGGGGTCACATTTCACATGTCTATGAGTTGTTAACAGCTCCACCAAATAGTGATTTTTCCCTCTAAACTTCTCACATGCTTTCATTTCAATAAATGTTCAAATGATCCAATATTTCAGCAAAAATCAAAGATTAGAGAAAAAGTCCAAAAACTGAAAACAGATTTGTGTATCAGAACTTTGTTTTTTCTTCTTTCCTCTCCCATTAATCATCTCATGACCCCTCAGATTTATCTGCTGACCCTTTGGAGGGCCTCGACCCCTAGGTTGGGAACCAGTGGACTAAACTAGCTAACTGTATATAAAGTAGTGTAAACTAGCTCCACCTCCAGCAGCTACAACAGTAACATGCACACAGCAGCTTCACTCCTGAATCCTGCAGCTTGTTTCCACTCAGATCCAGCTCTCTCAGATGGGAGGGGTTGGACTTCAGAGCTGAGGCCAGAGAAGCACAGCTGATCTCTGACAAACTGCAGTCACCAAATGCGAATAAAGAATAAATTATGCAGATAAAATGTAATTTATAGTCCATCTATGTCGTCACCAATGAGCTTCTCTCTAAAAAGAGCAGAGTGACTTTGTCATTGTGGAACAAAACTAGGAACTATTTGAAACTAGCTCCACCTCCAGCAGCTACAGCAGTAACATGCTGCTCTAACACTGAAGCTTCAGTATCAATAATCTAATGATGTCATACATAGTAATATATCAGTCAGATATCTATATTTACTGTCTGATCAAATTTATTAACAGTTTTCTTCCTCTGCTGCAGCTCTGAACAGATTTTATCTGCTGATGCAGGGCAGAGAAATAGAAACATACGTCTTCGTGTTTCTCTCAGCGGACTGAGAGACAAACATTAAGTTGACAGACAACCTTCTTTAATTGGCTCCTTCAGAGGCGGCTGATGGACGACTTCATCCCGCTGCAGCTCTAAGAGCCATCAGAGCGATTTGTGAAAATAAATGTTTGGTTACGTCTCATCATTAGCAGCTGATATATGTGATCTGTTCCCCCCTGAGGGCCGCCGAGCTGCAGCCATGTTCTACATTTTTAAAGCCACAGTGCATCATGGGTAACAGCAGCAGGCAGCAGGCGTCCATCTGAGGCGATTAAATTTACTAAGACAACTAATTTACAAATGAAGATTTATGTGGATTTAAAATGTTTTGCAGCCCAAACAAACACTAATCAGAAATACATAATCATGTTTTTATTACACTGGTATAAAGTTATTATGTTGGTCCCCATTTTGGTTGTTTTCTGTTTCTTACGGATGATTTATACTCAGAGTCTCGCCGCCAACAGCACACAAAAGTCCACCAAATTACATGATAAAATATGTCGTTTGTAACTGTCCTCCAGAATGACATAAAATATTATACATCCCTCGGGTTTGCTGGCTTGAGGCCTTGCATGAAAAATTTACAACCCCACAAGACTCAAATGGCCTGCCTCTTCCATTTTCATGATTATTATTATTACCTTTATTTATTATTCTCTCTATCTTGTTTCTTTTTTCCTCTTTTCTTTGTCATTACTCATCAGTCTTCCTCTTTTTACAAACATGCCCGACCCTTCACTTCATGTCAAGTCACTCCCAGCTCCATGTCAGCTGTTTTATTGGCGTGTCTTAATGTTTCCTGCATGTTTTAATTGTTCCTGTAACTCAAAGACACGTCTCTCCTCTTGTTCCTTCAGCTGGATGTTTGAGCTTCGCTGTGCAGAGTTGCAGCTGAGTGCAAAACTCCCTTTTCAGTGATAATACTGATACATGTTGCTCCGTATGTGCCTCCAAATCATTAATTGGGCTTCATGAAGGACAAAGAAGAAATTCAGTCTGTTAAAACTCCCTGCAAACTGTCTTAATATTTAATAATATAATAATAAATCTCTACGTTTCCTCATCTCACATTCAGCTGGAGAGCTGCATCAGATCAGATATACCGCATGTACGAGGAGAGCGTTCCCACGTTTTATCCGACAAATGAATAAAACATTTTATCGGTACGTATCAAATGATCACATACTGTATCCATATACATTAACATTTCTCTGCATCAGGATGAAATGACCTTCACACCCTGGAAGATGGAGGTGACTCTCTGCTTATACATTGTCTCTGTCTAATCATATAATACATGTTTAATAACAGCAATGATTATTTTATACTCGAGGGATTTTTTTTTCTTAAAAAAAGCAGGGAGAGTTAGACACTGTGTTGTTATAGGAATTATATTTATTATATATCTTTAACTCAAGAACGAGACAGTTATATGTTCACGACAAGAGGGTGTTGCATTCTGGGTCGTATGTTATTATTGAGGGGAATATATTTGCCGTTTTAATGACGTAAGGGGATCAATTTATCCTCTAATAACAATAACGACCTCGTTACATTTAAATGACAGTTATATCAAACTCAATTCAAATGTTTTTAGAGAACAAACAATCATAATTAATGCACTATAATAAATTCAGTCAAAAGTTAAAAGTAATAAAAGTTTTCTAAACTACAAAACAACATTGTTGAATCAGTGATTTTGTGCGTCCAATCAGATCCTCATTGACTTTACATTGGCGTTGTTTCCGTGGTACCGGCACGTAATCTTAACCCATGTTGTGGTGATTTAATGTATTTTTGCGAGATCAGGTTTTTATGTGCATCCAATGTGAACAGTATTCTCTGTTGTTAAAGTGAGATCATGTTAGATCCTGTAAAGCCAAACACTCTCTCTCTCTCTCTGCTGTTTCATCTTTCTCTCCACTACGCCACAGAAACGAAGCCGAACCATCCGTCACGTTGCTGATTGCTGCTGTCACAGGTGATAAAAAGCTCAAAAGGACTTAAAAAAAAAAAATCTGCTAGAGAAAATAATTCTGATGCTTCCAAGAATCTGACAGGAGAAAGAGAGAGAGCGAGAGAGTGTGACTGAGAGACAAGATACACTAATGTGGGATTCACCTTCAGCTTTTAATGAAGGACGAGGACTCGCTTCTGCTCGGATTAACACTCAACACCCAACAAGACGACTGTCAGAGTGTGTTGTGAAAAGGTGGGAGCGTCTAATAATCAGGGTCTCTCTATATTCAGGCCAAAACGGTAGAAATTCAAGTCAAGCCAAGTCAGTTTTGTTTATGTAGCTCGATAGCACAGATCACAAATTAGCCTCGAGGGGCTTTAGAGTCTGTGCAGCATCCTCTGTCCTCAGACCCTCGGGGCCAATAAGGACAAACTCCCAAAAAAAAAAACCCTTCTGACAGGGAAACTTGCTGATGGTATTTTTAACAGAGTAGATGCCATTTCCTATATTCTGGTGCCTATTAAGAGGTGCTTTTATCTGACTGTACCAGCATGAGGAAGTGTTTGGCCCCACATCACATATTTGAAGTTATTAAAAAGCTAAAAGTACAGCGATTGATCCGATGACTAATTCAGAGCCGTCAATTTAATATCAACCACTGTGATTTCTGTTAAACGAATCGCTTCGATGTCATCAAATCGATGAGGAGGACGACTGCAGCCGAAGCGCCTCGATTCCTTCTGAAACTTAATTCATCTTCCGATCGTTTCTACTCATATGAAGCGTCACATGACCCGAGGCCTCGCACCTGCTGTTGTTGTTAGTCAGATATCTGGGTGCTGCCGAGAAGCTCTGCACTATAAATATTCAGGGGAAACATTTCACAACAAGAGGCGTCGATATAACAACCGTCTGCCACCGTTCATGAAAAACTGTAATAGTCTTGAATTGATACAAGTCTCTCATAATGCTGCGTCGGCTAAAAATACATATTTGCTAACATTTCAACCAGCAAATAACTTTTATTCTCTTCTTTTATCTGTCTTATTTCCTTTTTAGCTTCTTTTTTAACACTTTTTAATTGTTTGTTTGCTTTTATATTCTGTTTTAATACCTTTTATGATCCAAGTAAAGCACTTTCAATTGCCTTGTTGCTGAAATGTGCGATACAAATAAACTTACCTTGCCTAAAATCCAACACATACAACCCTAAACTCCACCATTTCATAATAAAATACATATCTGCTGCCATGTTAGATTATCTAATTTTAATTTAATTTTGTTTTTATGCTGTGAAAAGTTTCGCTTGAAAGAGAAAGTGTGTCTAAACTAAATTAACGCTGTAGTTTCCACATTTTTAATTGAAGAACAGACTTGTTTCTCTCTGGAAAACAGACGTCACGAAGGCAGCAGCCGTTGGATTGACTCGTCTGGATAGATTACCTTCATAATGGCTGCAGGAGTGCTAACATTGTCTACTTCACAAGCGGTGAGAAAGGTACAAGACAGGCCTGTCAGAGTGAGACACTCACACACACACACACACACACACACACACAGCTATTGATCAGCCTGTAATCTCCTCGCTCAAGCATGAAGAATCCATCAGAGTGATCAGTGATACAGGAGACGTGTACGCCGGGGTGTCATGTCTGTTCAAACCGAGTGTATTTACAGAAACATGTCTCTCTCTCTCTCTCTCCTCACATATTGGATGTCTGACGTTCATCCATCAGCTGTAGATGTTGCCGTAGATCCTGTTTCAGACTAACAGCTCGTCACTCTGCTGCTCGCTGCTGGGATGCTGCAGTCGAGTCAGACAGACAGGATGCTGATATTCAGGTGCGCGGTGATGCATGAAGCGAGACGCGCCGCGCATTTACACCAAGGGTAAAGGGTTATATATTTATTTAATGCAAGAACGCACATAGATTCAGACTTTTACTGTGTTTTATTTTAGGGTTAAATTGAAGATACAGATGAATCTTCTCTTGTAAACTCGCAACAAACTCTGTAGTTTATGTTGAGAGGATCGAAAAGTAATAGGAGATCCAGATCCATATATAATCCACCCAAACTTTTTTCAGTGAAATTAACCGCTATTCTACTTTTTACAGCGTGTTTGATTTACTTGTGCATATATAACTACAGCTGCATCTACCAGAAACAGGATAATGTAATGTTTATAATGTAAATAGATTTAATTAGATAGATTTCTTATAGAGTTGCATCACATCCTGACTGACCGGTGATCAGCTGTATTAGCTTAGCATCGTGTTTCCTAGCTTATGGCTCATATAATTACAATCATTTTCTGATTAAAACGCAAGAAACCGTTGAGTTTTGATGGGTTAAATCAGAAGCTGCTGGCTCATTCATTACAGCTGTCACAGTGAGAGGTTAGGGTGGAGCAGGTGGACACAAATGCAAAGCTTACATGCAGGCAGGATACGATGCAGTGATGTTTCTTTAATGAAGATGCGAACAATCTCAGGAACTTACAGAGCATTGGCAAAAGCAGGGGAAACATCAGGAGGCACAAGAGACGACTCGACAAGGACTGAACTGGAAACAGGACTATAAATACACAGGCAGTGATTGTAAATGAAACACAGGTGAGACCTAATTAAACACAGGAAGTAAGGTGACTAGACACAAGGTAGAAGGGTATTTCAAAATAAAACAGGAGCTAAAGGAAACCAGGTTACACAAAAACACAGAAGGAACACAGAGGCACACACAAGACAGTCCTGATCGTCCATGACAACAACACTTTAACATCCACAAAAAAACTGCTTCATAATTAACCACACACCACAGACTAGTGTTTAAAGACTGAATAGCTTCCAAAATTCACACGGACGACCTTCAGCTGTCAGAGGGAGGCTTCACTTCCACTCACAGCGCAACACATAAATCAGCTGTCAGGTTCATCTATATTCTGTTATAAAGCTGTGATTCAACGTCAATGCTCCTCAAAACTCCCTCTTTGTACAGATACCTGTGCACGCCAGCTGCAATATGTTTAAATTTATAAGTTATAGGATTTCAAATAGATCCGACTGGAATCAATGATGACAGCAGAAACATTAAAGCCACATGGTGCAGCTTGTAAGAAGAAGAAGAAGAAGAGCCTGAGTAGTAATCCACAGGAAGACATTATATGTGTATGAAGAGCAGAATATGTGAGTGAACAGCGACAATAAACCTGTCTGGTGTTATAAGCATAATGTATCTCTGTATAAATACACATCTGATGAATATTTATGTCAGATACTGAAAGGATGTGAAGTACTTTTGTTGAAACCAAGGTCTCATTCAACCAGTCTGAGCTACACACAGTGGAATAAATCAGTGTAGTGGAGAAACAAGTCTAATATCTGCTTCACTGCTGCATGACGACACTGAAAGTCTCACAGTTATTAGTATTAATATGAATTAATAAGATGAGTCTGCAGCCAAAGAAACCATTTTTACTTGGACTGTCTATAATGGAAAGCCCTTTGAGCATTTATTAGATATCCTTGATATCAAACGAAAATGTCATCTAGTTCGGACTTTGGCAGCAACTAGTTGAACAAAAACTTGTACAAGTTACTCTTTTTCAGCAACTAGTGACACTTTTGGCCGACTAGTTCAGACAAAAGTGCCACTAGTTGAGCCAAAGTACCAACTAGTTGGCTTTTTAGCGCACTAGTCGACGACTGGACCCAACTAGTAAAGCTCAAAGTCTTACTAGTTAACTAGTACGCCAAAAAAACATGTTGACTACTTGAGTACAAATTCGCCTTACTAGTTGACTACTAAAACTCAAAATGCTTACTAGTCGTACTAGTAGGAGCCAAAATGCCCACTATTACTGTCATATGGAAAGCCCTTTTGACATTTATTAGATATCCTTGATGTCAAACGAAAATGTCATCTACTAGTTAAGACTTTAGCAGCACTAGTTGAACATTTTGTCGAACTAGTTCACAACTTTGGCAGCACTACTTGAACAAAAACTTGTACTAGTTACTCTTTTTCAGCAACTAGTGACACTTTTGACCGACTAGTCCAGACAAAAGTGCCACTAGTTGAGCCAAAATCCCAATTAGTTGGCTTTTTAGAGCACTAGTCGATGACTGAACCCAACTAGTAAAACTCAGAGTCTTACTAGTTAACTAGAGTGCTGACAAACGGCAACATGTTAATTACTTGAGTGCAAATTTGCCTTACTAGTTGACTACTAAAGCTCAAAATGATTACTAGTACTACTAGTAAGAGCCAAAATGCCCACTGGTCACGCTAGTTGCACAAAATGCTAATGAGGAGGCATGAAAGGAGGCTTCCAATTGGCTGTCTGGTTCAAAATAAAGAAAACCAACCAATCAGGACTCAGAATTTCATCATTATCCAGTCCACTAGTACTACTAGTTGCCGTATTCCCATACTACTAGTGCTATTAGTGAAGCTCAAAATGCTGACTAGTATTACTAGTAAGAGCCACTATTACTGTCACTACTACTACTACTGAGGCCAGAGGCTGCTTGACAGCGCTCATAAAGACTCATAAAGAGCGACGACTTATCGCCTCCTCTGCAGCGCACTAACGACACTTCCACCGGGAGCCAACCTCACAATTTATTTGTACGAGCAATGACTAAATATTGATCCAGGTGATCATTCTTTGCTTAAAGTATGTCCGTATCATTGTGTGTGTGTGTGTTTGTGTGTGTGAAGTAAGGCCATGCCGCGGGGCTGAATTATGGCCTCATTCCCCTCCAACCACTGAATGTTGGAATTATGGCAGCGAGTGTCAAAACTTGCAAGGTCGAAGTGCGAGTGGCTGCCAGGCCGCCGTCAGGGCTGAACGCTCTCGGAGCGACGGCTGGAAGCCAAACGCAGCGTCGGGATCCAGAGGAGCGCTTATCACAACCTCATAAGTCTTTCTCTGAACGCTACGAGAACAGACTCTCTCTGCTCCAGACGCAGTTCAACTCTTTTTAACGTCACACCCCAGAAAAAAAGAAAGAAAGAAAGAAAGAAATGGAGAAAATATCTTTTGGCACCAACAACAACTGACAAGGTTTTAATTATGAGCCTTTAATTAAGAGTCAAGGTGTTTGTTTACAGTGAAAATCCACTTCTGAATAGATGTGTCTCCATTAAAGTAAAAATAAAAGCATGTTTTAAAATGAAACGTCTATTTTTATGGGTGAGAGTGAAATATCAAACACCCCCAATGGCCAGATTAAAACAGCAAAACTGTATATAATATGCAATGAAATGTGGAAAGTATTTTTATTAAACCTACTCCTGTTACTGCTGGACATCTGACCACTCATGCACAATACACTTCTCATGTTAGTGACTCACAGTCCAGTCTTGGATCAACATAAAACTTTCCTGGTTGAATCATCAGAATAAACGATGAACAACAGTGTCAAAGGTGCAAAACTGTGGACGTAAAAACTTTGAGCTACAAGTTAACTACAACTCCCAAGATGCATTTCAGCAAGAAACATGCAATCACTATGGTGACTTCAGCAACAAGGTGAAGTCATGACCGTCTGATTCACACCTCTGACTGACTTCTTCTCCATAGCAACAGGAGCTGAGGCTCATGGGTATTGTAGTATTTAGAGCGATCCACCAAAATCACAAACAAAATGTGACACAAAGTGTAAATAATGAAAGCTGGAGGTCAGAATATGAAGCTGTAGGATCGTTTCATCATGCAGGAGATACTTTAACTTCAGACCTTTCACTGAATTCTTCAGTCTGTTTATGAACATCACAGATTTAATGAGTCTGTTTTCTCAAGAAAAACAACACAACAGGTCGTAATGTCAGTCACCCGAAAACAAGCTGTAGTTAGTCTGAGTGACAGATGGACGCTGTTTGTTTCCTGTTTGCAGCCGCAAGTCGGGAAAGTTTTTTTAAAAAGTGTAACTATGGTCATCTACTAAACTTTCATCCACTATATGTTGATCTAACATAAACACAGTGATCATTTTAACATAGATCACATAATATTAATTTCTTATATTTTTGTTTCCACATACCATCACACATGCTAATTGCACTTTATTTATCCTATTCAGCATTTATAAGCACTGTAAAATACAATTAATGCATGTTTTATAAGATAATAACACACTACAGTGTAATTGTAATAACTTTTAATGTTTATTAATGTCTTTAATAACTCTTGACTCCTATGAAAACACTGTAATCATATATTGTCAGTAGTTTTAAATATATTTATAAGCAGTTTTAAGCTCAGGATTTTGACTAAACACTCCTGTCTAATATGCATAGTTAACATTTTATCAGCATTTATTAATATAAGTAAAGCAAACATCATGCACACTTTAACTTTAGCTCCCTTTCAGATGAATAAATAGTATAATATGTTTTATTAGTGCATGATTCATGGTTTCTTTGTTCATATATATGAATATTTGAAACTAATATCTAAGCATTTACAATTTTTCACAATGAATAAAAAAGATAAGATATCGATATGTTGGTTTGTTATAAAGCATTTACTGTCTGTACACATAT
Organism: Euthynnus affinis; assembly: GCA_029490765.1. Classification (NCBI taxonomy): domain Eukaryota; kingdom Metazoa; phylum Chordata; class Actinopteri; order Scombriformes; family Scombridae; genus Euthynnus; species Euthynnus affinis. The sequence goes on from CM055840.1 coordinate 35,246,988, forward strand.
ACAGCAGGTTTTATAAGTATGTTTAAAGCTATATGATTATATATGATTAAAAATATATTATTCTGTGTATTCATAAATAATGCAATTCATAAACACCAACAGAATACATTAATAAAGACTGAAAAATGCCACTTCCAACTACAATATAGTGTATTATAAACCATTTTTTTAATTGGTTGCATGGTGTTTATAAATGATAAATAACTAATAATTTTTACTATTTAATTCTTTATCAGAGGTTTTGTGGTTATTTCAAGGTTTGAAATAAAGAAATGATCCACAATGTGTGAAACTCTTTCAAGTAGAAATTTCACAGAAGTATATCTGTTGGCTGTTTTTTTTTGTCAATTCCTGTTTTGAGGCAGTAAAGTTGACGGACGAGTTCAGAGACTTCTAAAGCCCAGATAGTACGGAGCTGAGCCATTTACGTCTTTACAGTTAAGGTCAAGGAGGGTCCGCTAAATGCCAGCGTGGACAACCTCGGTGGCAGACCGAAACATCTGCCTGTCAAAAAAAACCTCACAGTTCTGGCTGCTCTGGTCTTGAGGGAAAATATTTCAAAGGAATGATCCTCTGACCCCTGAAGTCCTGCTCTTTTTTTATTCTCTTTTCTTCAGGAATTGAGATTTCTTCTTTTTTTTTTGTGGAGAAACAACAGAAGACTTCAACCAAACCCCCCATGCAAAGAAAGCGAATGTGTCACTGTGTGTTTCTGTCATTCTGTCTGTTGTACTGAGCTGAACCTCAAACCCAACACACACATTCACACACACACACATTCACACACAAACACACACAGATACTAATGTATGACTTTCAGTTTGGACTCTTTAAAACTTTCCCCCTCTGATGTTCTTTCTGTGTTTCTAAAAGAACGTCCCCCGCTCAAGTTTTCTCCTGGAAAACATTTAAAAAAAACTGTTTCAAAATACATGAAGAATATCAGTCTGATGAAAAAAAAAAAGAGTTTTTACTTTGAGGGGGAAAAATGGGACACAGTAAGAGAGAGTCTTATGTAAAAAGAAAGCAAATTGTACAAAGACTCAGATGAGGTTTGGTGAGCGGTGACTTTGATATGGTAAACGTGCCGACTGTGACTCACTGAGACAAAAAGAAAAAGGAACGAGACGAGAAATGAAAAAGAAGTGGAATGTTTTTATTTTTCTGATTAGATTTACTCATTTTTTTCTTTGAATTGGAAACACAATAGACGCCGAGAATTATATTTTACCTTATAAGACCTAAAATATCTATATTTGATCAAAAGGAGCCGACGTTCAGGGGATGCATTAAAGTTATAATCCTCAAGATTTCCATGTAACCAAACACAGTTTTTTTTATTAAATTTTTAGTCTATAATGATTTTTCTGTCGCTCGGTTTACAGACAAGGATGTGTGTGCAGCAGGAAACACATCGCCACAAAGTCCTTATGGGCATTTTCAGTATTTACAAGTCCTCCAATATTAATAACCGCTTACATGGTTTGATCATGTGACTCCAGAACAACACATAGCAGCGCCTATATCAGCAGTAATAAGCTGGACGACATCATCTGTCTGTGTTTTATGATGATAGATTTATGGAAAGATGATGGTTTGGGTTAAAATGACCACATTGTTGCTCAGGTTAGAGAAACATGAAGTGGGTTAAAGTTACTACGTCCTTAAAGTTAGGTCACATTTGTCTTGATGAACTAACTACGGCCACTAGATGGCAGCTGTCACTCAAACAGCTTGTTCTGTTGTGTTGTTTTTCTCGAGAGGGCAGACTTATTAATGTTAATAAAACAACTTTCCGAGGTTTCCAGGAAACATTTAAAAAATAACATTTCCAAACCTTGTTTTTTTTCTTACCATACGCCACCTCTGAAAGGCATCAGTTAGCTCTGGCTAGCTCACATATGTCACATATTCCAGTAAGAAACAGCAGCTAGTAGCAGTGATAACGCTAACACAGACTACACAAAGTTAGCTTTACAGGTGGTGAGAAATGCAGTGAACAGTGAACGTCTCAAACATCAACCAGCAACTCAGGTTAAAAAAATGGAAAAACCCCTCATCCCCCTTATCTTAGCATAAAAAGGTGATATTAGCATAGAAGCCAAAACAGTAAAATAATCATAAAAAATAAATGGGCTGTTCCTGCCCATTTATTCTGGTTAATATATTTGTAACATGTATGAAAATCTTGCTGTTTCCTCAAAATAAAGACAGATATAGTGGAACTACAGTTCCCATAATGCTTTGGCAACTGTAAACAGGAACAGGAAGTAACGTTGCCATGGATTCAGGGTCATATCTAGATGGTAACCCACAAGATTTGTAAGGAAGTAGTGACTTTAGCCCACAAAATGTTTCACTTTTTGATTTTTAGTCCATGTTTGTTCACATTTTGTCAAGTAGTCTCCATTAAAATCATGTGAATCAGCTGTTAACAGCTCCTGGTTGCAGTTTAACACGGATGTACAGACGACTATCACTGGATTACTTTGATTATGGAGAAAACAGCCTCATCTTTCTCTGATTTCTAAGTGGATTTATGGAGGTTTATTGCGATGGACATCCAAGATAATAATTTCCTTTGGAAGCATAAGTCACACTGAGTCTAAAAATATATGTTTCATATCTGTGTGTTCACATTTGACTGAGTTATGACTTAAAGAAGGAAAGAAATTCCAAGTTTTCAGAGGCTTTCAGTCCAGACAGATTCCCCATTGCCATAACAGCTCAGATGAGGATCAGCACAGATTGAATTTGGTTGGGAAAATGATTTTAGATCAGATTATTATCACCCTGACTCTAACCCGGCTCAACGTGCACATTTGCTTTGGGGTCAGATTTAAATCGCATTTGAGAAAGTTGATTGGATTAAATCAAGACAGAATTGGGTCCATTATCCCAGAAACCGTGTAATTCATAAAGTCTGTAGTGCTCTCTCTTTAAAAAAAAAAAAAAAAGTAGAAATATGTAGAAACATCATGCATATTTTACAGTGTTTGATCAAATAAGTAATAAATGGTTTGCTTTGAGAGTGGATGAATCAGAAAGAGAAGGAGAGAGAGAGAGAGATGCTTTCATCATCAGAGCCATTTTACACTCAGGCCAACAGCAGAATATCAAAGTGCTGCATATGTATTCACACTTAGAGAGAATACAGAGCAGGCTGACTGTGCTTGTTAGTGATACACGGGCGAAAGCAGTGGTCAACTCCGGGTCAAACACATTTACATACTGCACTTTGCAGCATTCAGTGACAATTTACAACATGTCAAAACATGGAAAAGCTGGAAAAGAAAGACTGTACAATTCACTACCTGAAAGAAAAAAAGGTGTTGAGTTTCAGGTGTTAATGCGATGCCTTCATTGTTTCACACAAATATTAGAGACATGATGTTTTTTTATCTGTTACACAGATGAAAGCAGGAAGAATCAATTATACCTTGTTGATTTCTTTTCATCTAAATGAATCACACAGTCAGAGACGCGCAGATAAACAGAGAAGGTTTTAAGGCTGAAGGCATCCGAAAGATGAACTGTGCAAAAAGCTGCTTTACAGTAAGTCATAATCAGAGCAATATTATGCGCATATCTGTAGTGTTTCCCATCATCATAAGTATATTTGGACCATCCACGTAGACCGATATGCCCCCAACCACAAAGAGTTTTTTATATTTTTGTGTTTATCGTCTTTTCTTCCCCTTTCAAAAGAAAAAGAAAGCGACATAGTGAGAGTTTGAGCAACACTGCTGCAGGTCTGGAATAAATCCGACAAGGAAACGTAATGTTTCAAGATGCTTTTCAAATGCGGAAGATTTATTTCTTATGAAGCTGCTGCATTTGTGGCATTTCACTACAATAAATCACCACCGTGTCCTGAACACAGTGGCTGTGAGCCCCAACGCTGTCCTGAAGTGACCGCAGTTCTGCCGGCGTGTTGGGGAACGACCGTCTGCTTTGAGTAGTGACTGTGTCGTTCTTTCTTGTTCGCTCTCAGAGAGATTTTGTTCAATCACGCACACCTGGAGGAAGCAGTAGAGCGCTGCACATTGGTGCCATGGTCACACATACAGACTCAACACTGCAGCTCACTCTTACTATAACTCTCACCTTGCTGAGAGCTTGCAGGTGTGTTTGGTGTTATGTCCCAGTAGCTTATTTATTGGGTGCCGAGTCATGCCAGGAATACGTGAGTTGAGCTGGCACGCTGCATGTTTTTTACAAATGGCACGGTGAGGTAAAAGAGGTTTACCTGTTGGAGCTGTGCTGTTTGCAGAATCTGCAAGTCTTTATTTATCATATTTGTTTCTGACTGTCATTATTTAACCTTAAGCTTTCCCCACCACCACCTCCACCACCAGTAAAGAGTAAATGCTTTGGAATGAAACACACCCATTCCTAGTATATTCACTGGTACACCTTCCCTCCATTCAATTGTTGAAAAGAAGAGAAGAAAGAAGAAAAAGAACCTGTCAATATCAATATCAAGAACACATCAATATTTCAATCACCCAATACCCCATTCCCTACTATATTCCATGGCACCCCTTTCATACATTTTATGGTACCCATTCCGTAGTACCACTTAACAGCCATAGTACATTGCCCCCTTTCCTAATGTATTTCATGGTGCTCATTCTATTGTACCTCTTACCTACAGCTTTCCAAGGTACCCCATTTGCTAAATATTTCACCCTACCCTTCACCAACACTATCCACAACATTCCATTACCTTTAACGTTAACTTCTACCCCTTCCCTACAATATTTCCTGGTACACTTTACCACAAATATCCAATGGTGATCCATTCCTAGTGTATTCATTGGTACACCCTTCCTCCATTCAATTGTTCAAAAGAGGGGAACCAAGAAGAACAAGAACCTGCTGCCTTGGTCACAGATCCTCTTTAATCTTACATGGACACAACAATCTTTCAACCACACATGGTCTTCTTGAGTAAAACCCCTTCCCCACATTACTCCAATGTGCCCCATTCCCTACTATATTCCATGGTACACCTTTCATATATTTCATGGTACCCATTCCATAGTACCACTTGCCTGCCTTATTGCATTGCCCCCTTTCCTAATTTATTTCATGATACTCATTCTACTGTACCTCTACGGCTTTCCATGGTTCCCCCTTTGCTAAATATTTCACCCCACCCTTCACCAACACCATCCACAATATTCCAAGTTGTCCTTTACACAAAGTTTTCCATGAGTTCCTTTTCCTGGAATAGTCCCGGGATTTTACTAAGTTAGATTTTCATTATTCAACCTAAATGTCTCTTTCAATAAAGCTGCAGCAACAGCTCTCCCCATTGCCCCCTGAGTAAAGAGTAAATGCTTTAGAATGAAACACACCTTGTGTATCATGTGAAGTGAAAGTATTTACTAGCAAAGGTGTGACAAAGCTCCACCCCTCAGCTGACTAACCTGAGACAAAGCAAGAAACAGTTCGTTCTTCCTCTCTACAGACAGCCTGAAATACAGACGATCAGAATGAGATTCATCTTCAAACTGACTGACTTCTGTGAGTATAATTAACTTTTTTTTATTAACTTTTTTGGTTATTATTTAAAATGACAACAAACTGAATTAATTAACATTTATTTAAAAACTGAACTGAATTATATTTGAAAGGGAAAACCCATAATGGGGTTTTTAGTTGGAGTATTTTGTGTTCTTCAGAGACTGTAGGATTTTGAGCATTATAAAAATGTGCTCAAATATATGAATATTCTTGCCTTTATATTTTGTGTTTGTTGTCCATGTTTTTGGTTTGTACACTATATTTATGTTCAGTGTGAAGGGAGTATGTTAAGTATTGTTGCTTCAGCCTGGATCCTTAGTTAATGTTGACTAAACTATTGACTGAGTATAAAAAAACTGACTGCTGACAGAATGCCAGGAGAGAAACTTCCTGGTACCCTAAAAACACAAAAACTCAAACTATAACAAGCTGAAGCAGCAAAAGCAGCGATGATCCGATGGTGCCAGACTTGCTGGGTGTGTCACTAAACACTCTTTGTGCCACCAGAACAAGTTGATCAGCATGCCATCATTCCTTACATGTGTTGGTACTGTCCTTTTTGGTTTTGGGGAAATCCGAAATCCTAACTAGATCAACCAGAACAATATTCCCTCCTTTGTGTATCCCAAGTTCCTGGAATGCTTTGACAATAAAAACTCCGTCACAACAGATCACCCCTCTGAATGAGACTTTATTTCATAAACTTCATAAAGGTCAAGTTGTTTTCTACTACATAGATAAAACTAGATCAAACCTGTTAATCTGGTTTTTCTGAAAACACTCTGTGTTACATGTGAAGCAACAGCATTTATTAAAAAGAGATCTGACAAAGCTCCGCCCCTCAGCTGACTCACCTGAGACAAAGCAGGAAACAGTTTATTCTTCCTCTCTAAAGAGACACATAGGCCCAATGCCAGTGTCACAAAATGGTATTTTATGACATATAACATTACCTTGACGTCACCAAAACATTTTATGTAGTCTTTGATTGTGGATTTGGGACTTTTTATTTTATGTGTTTTACTTTATTCATGGCCAAGCCACGTAAGATTAAAATTCAATACTTTATTGCAGTATCTGCTGCTTCATTATAAAGGACTTAATACATTAAATAAAGTATAAAACAGACAGGTAATATCCAACCCATAAAACGATCACGTGCATGGCAATCAAGTAAAGGAGTGGACAAGCGATAACCGCATCATTTTTTTAAAATTGTGTGGAATATGACCTATGCTTGCATTCCTATGAATTCATATATCTTTGGATCATCTTAATCCTTGTGAATGTTGTGTTTCTTTGTAATTTCAGGCATACCAGAGCACCCACTATGGCAGCCTGAACACCAACGTGCCAGTTTGTTTACCTTTTTTTTTTTTTTTTATGTTTTCAGGCCTCCTCTGGTAACCTCATATTTAACACTAAATTAATGTCACAGTTCTATGAACTGTGGGTAATTCCCTCAGGTGAAGTCTGCAGAGGTGCAGACTTACAGAAAGTGTGAGTAAAGGGCTCAAAAGATGTGACAGTGGGACAGCCCAAAGTCTCAAAAGTCTGTGAATGTGTACAGAATTTGGCCACAGATTGAAAAACAGACGATCAGATTCACCTTCAGACCAAACTAACAACTTCCTCTGAGTGAGTACAGCTGCAGGAGAGAAAAGTGGAAAACTAGAACTCTGCTGCTTCAACCTGCTGACTCTCCACACACTGAATGTGAGTTTGAATAAAAACTGGAGTCAAAGTGAAGTAAATGTCAGTGAAGTTAGTAGAGGAGGGAGGGGAGCCATGACTGACTGTACTTTCTGTCTGCTGTGTTTTCAGCTTCACTCTGAGACAAGATGGCTTCCATATCAGAGGAGGATCTCTGCTGTCCAGTCTGTCAGGACGTCTTTAGAGATCCTGTTGTTCTAACATGTAGCCACAGCTTCTGTAAAGACTGTTTGAAGAGATGGTGGAGACAGAAACAAACACAGTGTCCTGTTTGTAAGAAAAAGTCTTCAAGGGCAGAACCACCTTGTAACCTGGTGTTAAAGAACCTGTGTGAGTCCTTCTTACAGGACAGAGATCAGAGAGCTTCAGAGACTCTCTGCAGTCTGCACTCTGAGAAACTCAAACTCTTCTGTCTGGACCATCAGCAGCCAGTGTGTTTCATCTGCAGAGATTCAGAAAAACACACCAACCACAGATTCAGACCCATCGATGAAACTGCACGACAACACAAGAAGGAACTTGAGGAAACTCTGAAGCCCTTAAAGGAGAAGTTAAAGGTTTGTGAAGAAGTTAAAGTGAAGTTTGATCAAACAGCAGAACACATTAAGGTCCAGGCCCGACAGACAGAGAGGCAGATTAAGGAGCAGTTTAAGAAGCTTCATCAGTTTCTAGAAGAGGAAGAGGAGGCCAGGATGGCTGCTCTGAGGGAGGAAGAGGAGCAGAAGAGTCAGATGATGAAGGAGAAGATGGAGGCTCTGATCAGAGAGATAGCAGTTCTTTCACACACAGTCAGAGCCACAGAGGAGGAGCTGAGAGCTGAAGATGCCTCATTCCTGAACAACTACAAGGCTGCAGAGGAAAGAGTCCAGTGCTGCCCCCTGCTGGATGATCCACAGCTGCCCTCAGGAGCTCTGATAGACCAGGCCAAACACCTGGGCAACCTGACCTTCAACATCTGGAACAACATGAAGGAGATGGTCTCCTACACTCCTGTCATTCTGGATCCAAACACTGCTGGTCCAGAACTCATCCTGTCTGAAGATCTGACCAGTCTGAGAGGAGGAGAGAGACAGCAGCTTCCTGATAATCCAGAGAGGTTAATAGGTCCCATTGTCCTGGGCTCTGAGGGCTTTAACTCAGGGACTCACAGCTGGGATGTCGAGGTTGGAGACAATACAAACTGGAGATTGGGTGTGTTATCAGAGTCTGTCCAGATGAAGGGAACTGTACAACCACAGTCTGGATTATGGAGAATAAGGTTCAATAAAGGTAAATACTCAGCACGGTCACCACCAGCTCCCTCCATTGATCTCTCAGTGAAGAAGTTCCAGAGGATCAGAGTGAATCTGGACTGGAACAAAGGAAATCTGTCGTTCTCTGATCCTGATACTAACACACACATACACACCTTCAAACACACTTTCACTGACAGACTGTTTCCATACATTTACATTGTGAATAAACTCCGACTAAAGATTTCCCCACTGAAGGTCTCTGTGACAGTGGAACAGAGCAGTTAGAGACGACGATGATGGTTCTTATAATTACTCTCATTTATTTCTTAAAGGGAAAAGTCACTGGATTTAACCTCTGAAGCTTCTGTCCTCCTGCTGTCTCATTATTCCAAAATGCATTATTGTTGCTTTATTTGTTGTTTTTGTCAAATATAATATGACTCCTCTTACTTTCTTATCTTTATATTTGGTTTCTTTTGGTTTCTACTATTGACAACTAAGGAAAAGTTTGGAGATTCCTAATACTGCTTTTCCCTGATGCTATTGTAGCATGGGATGGGAGTGTTTTGGTAGATCTTACCATCCTTGAAGGCACCACTACTGAAAATGAGGAGTTTTTATCAAGGCTGATCTCCAGGTGACACGTTTTGCTTCACCTTACAGATATTTGCTGGCAAAGCTCTGAGTACACAACATGGAGGGAAGTTAAACATTGTTCATTTGAATATACTACCCATATCCACCTTAACCCAACCAATCAAGGTGCCCACTTAGAGTCCAATTCTGCTTGAGGTTCCTTCCTGTTAAAGGGGAGTTTTTCCATGCTGCTGTCACCAAGCGCTGCTCATGAAGGAATGTTGGGTTTCTGTAGATTAAAGAGTTCAGTCTAGACCTGCTCTTTCTGAAAATTGCATTGAGATTACTTCTGTTGTGATTTTGGTGCTATGTAAATACAGTTGAATTGAACTGAGTTGAATACTGTAATGATACAACGCTTGAAAATCAGCAAAGTTTCCCTTTAAATGTAGTTAATTGTTTAATTACATTTACTGTATATAAAACTCTATATGATGTAATTCAACATATCTGTGATGAAGTCAAAATGATTCGGTCTGTAAACATCTATTTATTCAGTTTTCATCAGTTTCAAGCAGACGTGAGTTTTAAGGTGGACGTGTGAGTTTGGGTTCATGTTGGTGACTTAAGAGCTGAATTTTTTTCTGCTGTTTCTCTCTGAATAAGAAAACCTGCTAAATGTAGAAAATGTAAATGATTCCTGATGTTTGCTGGATGTTCATGTAACCTGTAACCTGCTGTGATTCTTTTCAACTGGAAAACTTTGTATGGACACCAATAAAAAGTGAAGCGGGAAACATGTTCAGATTTATTATCATCATATTTTAGTTCTGACCTTCATTTTATCAAACGCAACAATACACCAACTCTAGAGGACCCATCATATTTTTTAACTATTTGTCTCTTTTCTCTCAGTTTCTGTTAGTAACACACAGGTATCCTTCAAATCGCATAAATCTCCTGCTGTCTTTCTTCTAATAGGCAAAGGTACCTCTTCCTTACAATAGTCCAGGGTATCCCTTTCCTTCAATATTACCTAGTACCCGTTTCCTTCTAATATTATCTGGTATCCCTTCCCTACAATATTTCCTAGTGCCCTTTACCACAATAATCCACAAATACCCAATGGGCAGAAGCAAAAGATCCTGCTGCCTTGGTCACAGATCCTCGTTAATCTTACATGAACACAACAATCTTTCAACCACACATGGTCTTCCTGAGTACAGCCCCTTTCCCACAGTACCCCAATGTACCCCATTTCCTACTATTTTCCATGGTACCCCTTTCATATATTTCATGGTACCCATTCCGTAGTACCCCTTACCTGCCAAAGTGCATTTCCCCCTTTCTTAATATATTTCATGCTACTTATTCTATTGTACATCTTACTTACAGCTTTTGGTACCCCCTTTGCTGAATATTTCACCCCACCCTTCACCAACACTATCCACAATATTCCTGTTTCTTTTAATGTTAACTGGTACCTCTTCCCTACAATATTTCCTGGTACACTTTACCATAAATATCCGCAAATATCTAGTGGTGAAACATCCCTAGTATATTCATTGGAACACCTTTCCTCTGTTCAGTTGTTCAAAAGAAGGGAAGAAGGAAGAACAAGAACCTGCTGCCTTGGTCACAGATCCTCTTTGATCTTACATGAACACAACAATCTTTCAATCACACATGGTCTTCTTGAGTACAACCCCTTCCCCACATTACTCCAATGTAGCCCATTCCCTACTATATTCCATGGTACCCCTTTCATATATTTCATGGTACCCATTCTGCAGTGTCACTTACCTGCCTTATTGCATTGCCCCCTTTCCCAATACATTTCATGGTACTTCTTCTATTGTACCTCTTACCTACAGCTTTCCATGGTACCTCCTTTGCTAAATATTTCACCCTACCCTTCACCAACACTATCCACAATATTCCTGTTTCCTTTAACGTTAACTTGTACCCCTTCCCTACAATATTTCCTGGTACACTTCACCACAAATATCCAGCAGTGACCCATTCCTAGTATATTCATTTGTAGGAGAACCAGTTGACTGTGTTTTCCCCTAACATCATTTCTGAGAGGTTTGTGGCTGAATCAGCAATAACCTCTGACCTCAAAGGTATGGACGTGTATTCTACTTCGTCTGAGAAGGCTCTCAGATAAACTGAGGACCCCTTTCTTCACATTGTAGTGTTAGTTTGACTCTTTGCAGGACCATCTCTACAGGGAAGACACCCCGGTGCAATTTACACCCAACCCAATCCATTGACATTCCTTATCAAACTATATGTCAGAAATACTGGATCAAAAGGACCCTTTCTTTGGAAACATGTAGAAAGACTGCTTATCATGGTGAAATCCACTCAGCTTGTTTTTGAATGTCTAACCATCTTATAATCTGCATGTCATCGCTTATCAAATAATATCTGTTAAATCAATCCAATTCTGGTCTTTCTGCGACAAAGTAAAGCCGAATTAGAAATATCCAGATGTAATTGAATTCATATTATTGCAACCACAGTGCCACCCAATGGACAGCTTCAGTCAGGTAAAATGCTTTGTGTAATGTGTATAATCTATTACCTTTTAATTAGGCGCTATATAACTTAGCAAATAAGATTTGATATATATAAAGGATTACTGTAATAGTTAAAGCAGTAGCATTAGAAGTTGTAATGTGCGTTAGCCAATAGAAAGAGAAAGCTTGTTCAATAGCTATAGTGTGTTTAAGTAAACTTAATTTTATGATTGTTAATGTGTTAATGAATACCAAGAATATCACATTACATTTAATCAATCAAATGCTCCAACTCAACTACTATGTCTGTGATTATATGATAGTCATGCATCTCATATATATGTAATTAATATATAGATGGATGGTCATGGTGAAATTTTTTATCCGAAGCCGGAGATCACGTGTTCCGTTTTCGCCCGAGAAATAGTTTTACCCACCCAGAAATGCCCCTCGCGCTAGCCTCATAAAACAGTGTACATGCTACACTCAGTTTGTTTTTTTTGGTTTTTAAGTTTTGTTCTTCAGTCTTTGTTTTGCACAGTCATAAGTCTATCTTTTGCACAATTCTTGAGTTTGGTTTTTCTTTTGTCTAGCTTTTTCCACATTTTTGCGCGCTCGCTTTTGTCTTAATTTTTGTAATTGATCAAGATTCATTTTTCTTTAAGTCAAGTGCCTTACTACAGTGAACCAAGAAAACTTTATTTTTGAAATCCTTTCAAGCTTTTATCTTGAAATGTAGATCCGTTTGGCCAGCAAGATTATCATTTTGAGCTATTTGGCAAGAAAGACAGTTAATTAGAGACTTCAATTAAAAACCGAACTCTCGACGGATCAAGACATCATAAACGTCATGGACCAGACATCCTCACCAGACTTAAAAGTCATTCTCTGTAACGGCAAACCCTGTGATGGTTGCAAGAATCATCTGAAGAAACCGTAACTAAGAGAAGTTCCAGACTTAGCCGGGAAAACCCCTGGGAACCCTGCGGCATTAGTGTGACGTCCGTGACGCAAGCAAACAGCTGAATTCCCGCAGAGTCATCCCGTACGGGCCACAGCTGAAAGTCAGCTTTGCACTGAGTCAAACCCAAGGACAACGCTGCATAAAGTAAGCTCAACAACACGTCTGAGGAACCATGAGTTGGTGTCGTTTAAATTGAACCCTCTAGTTAAATTTTTCTTAGAGAAGTTATTCAAATTCTAACCGAAACTAATTCCCCGTCATAAACATTTCAACATCACCTATTTCAACAACAACACTCAATTTGAATTTCACTTTGGTTAATTGTTCATTCATTAATTAATGTTGCATTTTATTACCTTTTTACTATTTAGTTAATAAATATATCTTTGTTAGCAAGTCGTTGTCTGTGACTTCAATTTCAGCAGAGAATTAGATCACTGCATCGTAGCTAACAATTTTAGATTTGAGATTGATAAAGTGGTTTTCTGTGTTTCTTCCTGACACAGTTACGTTAAGCTTAATGGGAAGTGGTGCCCCTTTCTAAACGAGGATTTTATAATAATAAGTGATGTTCCTACACGATGGATCATATTCATCACATTTATCATCTGTTCCTTTAATAAGCTCCACCTCTTACATGACGTCATGTGACACAAAGCAGGAAACAGGTTCTTCCTGTTCAGCGTCAGTGGAAGGAGGCAGACAGACGGTAAGATTTACCTTCAATTACAAAGCTGTAATTTAAAGTGAGAGAGGACAGTTACAGCAGGAAGCACTGAAGACCTGAAGTAGTGAAATAGTTCAACTTCAACCTGCTGCTGATTGAAAAAACAGAAGTCAAAGTGAAAATAACTGAGAAAGTTTCTACAGCAGGAAACACAACTGACTTCCTGTTTGTATTTCTCGTCTGCTGTTTTTCTTTCAAATCAAACACACCCTGTGTTACATGTGAAGCAACAGCATTTATCAGAAGAGATCTGACAAAGCTCCACACATCAGCTGACTCACTTGAGACAAAGCAGGAAACAGTTTATTCTTCGTCTCTAAAGAGACACACAGACTGAAAAACAGACGATCAGATTCACCTTCAGACCAAACTAACAACTTCCTCTGAGTGAGTACAGCTACAGGAGAGAAAAGTGGAAAACTAGAACTCTGCTGCTTCAACCTGCTGACTCTCCACACACTGAATGTGAGTTTGACTAAAAACTGGAGTCAAAGTGAAGTAAATGTCAGTGAAGTTAGTAGAGGAGGGAGGGGAGCCATGACTGACTGTACTTTCTGTCTGCTGTGTTTTCAGCTTCACTCGGAGACAAAATGGCTTCCAGATCAGAGGAGCATCTCTGCTGTCCGGTCTGTCAGGACGTCTTTAGAGATCCTGTTGTTCTAACATGTAGCCACAGCTTCTGTAAAGACTGTCTGAAGAGCTGGTGGAGACAGAAACAAACACATGAGTGTCCAGTTTGTAACAGAAGATCTTCAAGGGACAAACCACCTTGTAACCTGGCGTTAAAGAACCTGTGTGAGTCCTTCTTACAGGACAGAGATCAGAGAGCTTCAGAGGCTCTCTGCAGTCTGCACTCTGAGAAACTCAAACTCTTCTGTCTGGACCATCAACAGCCAGTGTGTCTCGTCTGCAGAGATTCAGAAAAACACACCAACCACAGATTCAGACCCATCGATGAAGCTGCACGACAACACAAGAAGGAACTTGAGGAAACTCTGAAGCCCTTAAAGGAGAAGTTAAATGTTTGTGAAGAAGTTAAAGTGGAGTTTGATCAAACAGCAGAACACATTAAGGTCCAGGCCCGACACACAGAGAGGCAGATTAAGGAGCAGTTTAAGAAGCTTCACCAGTTTCTAGAAGAGGAAGAGGAGGCCAGGATGGCTGCTCTGAGGGAGGAAGAGGAGCAGAAGAGTCAGATGATGAAGGAGAAGATGGAGGCTCTGAGCAGAGAGATAGCAGCTCTTTCACACACAGTCAGAGCCACAGAGGAGGAGCTGAGAGCTGAAGACGTCTCATTCCTCAACAACTACAAGGCTGCAGTGGAAAGAGTCCAGCGCTGCCCCCTGCTGGATGATCCACAGCTGCCCTCAGGAGCTCTAATAGACCAGGCCAAACACCTGGGCAACCTGACCTTCAACATCTGGAACAAGATGAAGGAGATGGTCTCCTACACTCCTGTCATTCTGGATCCAAACACTGCTGCTCCAAGACTCATCCTGTCTGAAGATCTGACCAGTGTGATATATGGACAGAGACAGCAGCTTCCTGATAATCCAGAGAGGTTTGATGACCTCTGGGCTGTTCTGGGCTCTGAGGGCTTTAACTCAGGGACTCACAGCTGGGATGTCGAGGTTGGAGACAATAAACACTGGGCACTGGGTGTGTTATCAGAGTCTGTCCAGAGGAAGGAAATCATACAGTCTGGATTATGGACAGTATGTTTCTATAATGATAAATACTCAGCATGGTCACCATCAGCTCCAGACACTGTTCTCTCAGTGAAGAAGCTCCAGAGGATCAGAGTGAATCTGGACTGGAACAGAGGAAATCTGTCGTTCTCTGATCCTGATACTAACACACACATACACACCTTCACACACACTTTCACTGACAGACTGGTTCCATGCACTTTCATTTGGGATAGACTCCCACTGAAGATTTCCCCACTGAAGGTCTCTGTGACAGTGGAACAGAGCAGTTAGAGACGATGATGATGGTTCTTATAATTACTCTCATTTAACATGAAATGATTCGACTTATTTTCTGATCTTTATATTTGGTCTCTTCAGCCTTTAGTTTTTTATTGATACTGTGTCATTTTAAATGTTTCTTAATGTTTTCTGATGTTGACTTTGTGTGGAGCCATGAAGACCAGCAGCCAAGAATCAGTTACTGCATGTTGAACTTTATTTTATATTCTTTACAAACATTAAATGTAATTCATTGTTTAATTAAATATACTGCATGTAAAACTTTATATGAAATATTTCAAAATATTTGTACAATTTTTCATTTGATGTGATAAAATCAAAATGATTTTGTCTGTAAAAGTGTTTTTATTCAGTTTCCATCAGTTGAATTCTGTCATTTAATCAGAGAAGTAGTTTTATTTAAGGTGGACATGTGAGTTTTAAGGTGGACATGTGAGTTTGGGTTCATGTTGGTGATTCTCTGCTGTTTCTCTCTGAATAAGAAAACCTGCTAAATGTAGAAAATGTAAATGATTCCTGATAAATACATCTGTAATGATGGATCAAGTTTCTCTGTGAGCTCTCTGGTTTCACTGCAGACATACAGAGCTACTGTGGCCGTGTGCATAAAATCAATCAGGATGAGGTACTATAGCACCTGTGTGTCACATGACCTTGCAGAGTGAATTACACCTCAGATATACCATTGTTAGTATGACAGGACTTAAAGGATATTTCTGCCAATTTTCTATATTTTTCTTCATGATTGGATCCAAACCAACAATGAACTGATCTGCTAACAAGTGTTGTGTATGTATCCAAAGCTTGATATATCTTAATCCTCCGTTGTTGTACAGAAATTATTAGAAACACGTCAGTTGGTTTGGATTTTATAAGCCCTCAAAGTTGCAGTGCCACATCACATTAAATGTACCCCTTACACTGTAAAACAATGGGGGAGGCATGAACTTTGTATCAAACAGAGGCTTCTGACATCTAAACTATAAGTCTGACCACTTTCAAACTTGTATCAATGGATTCAACACAAAATTTCCTGTTAAAATATTATTTTAAGTTAAGATTTGGCCAAAGTCATGGTATTTATGAGAAGATTTCACAAGAAGAGTTCTCTAGAATTCTCTCCAGGGGGATGGGTGTGGGGGCTGAATGGAGCTCATTTCTGTAGGATACAGCAGAAAGGTCTATATACATACAGGACATTATATACAAACTCTGTATGAAGTTTGGTGTTATTATTATTTATTTTACAATAATTATAGGTCTTATATGTATAATCAGTAGTGGGGATGACCTATGAGGGGAAGGGAAGTGCTGCAGAAAATTAGAATCAAGACTAAAATTTGTAGCTCCGTACTGTCGTTTTTCCTTTATTAGGGCCCGAGCACCGAGCGGTTCACTCACACTCTCCGTTCAAATATATGAATATTTTTCTGTGTCCAGCTGCAGTTACTTATTGTCTCTACACACCTGACAGCACACATGTCAATCACACTCTGACCAGCTCATGTGGGTTCAAAGTCTTTACTTTTCTATAAATAGACTTGATGAAAATTAGGAAATTAATTTCTTTTACACACAAGCTCATCAAGAGTTTTCAGTTTATTAATTGAAATTCAGGTAAAAAAAGGCCAAAAACTTTTATGATTTTGATGCTACAGGTGTGAACAGACAGACGTCTCACCCTGCAGGAAACTCTCATCCTCACACTGTTGAGATTTGATGTTCCGCCATGACAGAGGAAGCTGCTATAACTTTATTGTAAACGCTCCAGTCTGCACCAAACTGTATATGTTTGATAAGACTCCCGTCATGAACACATCTACATGACAATATTCCATCAGTGATGCAAACTGGCTGAATAGCGCCCCCTATGAAATTTCAGTAAAGCAGCCCCAGCAGCAGGTAACGTAGTGGACAAAGGAAGTGATGTTTATCTCCTTCCTGCACTGTCTGAAAACAGCCCGGGTTTGAAGATATCTACATACTCATGATAGAAGCCCTTGGATTGCATTTGTATTTCACTTTCATTCCTGTTTTTATCTTTGAGCAGCTTTTGTTGAGCAGGGTAATGTATAGCTGATGTCATGTTACTGTGAGGTTTTATTAGTGGTGCTACAGTTGTGTTGGTACTAGTGTTGTCATGTTTTTCGTGTCTCTTTAACTCGCTGACACAACTAACTAGTTTCAACACATCATCTTCTTCTCTTTGTGCTCTTCCCATGAAAGTTATGATGTCATCTCAAAGCAGTGCGATGGATCATACTCATAAAATTTATCATCTGTTCCTTTAATAAGCTCCACCTCTTACAGGAAATCATGTGACACAAAGCGGGAAACAGGTTCTTTCTGTTCAGCGTCAGTGGAAGGAGGCAGACAGACGGTAAGATTTACCTTCATTACAAAGCTGTGATTTAAAGTGAGAGAGGACAGTTACAGCAGGAAGCACTGAAGACCTGAAGTAGTGAAATAGTTCAACTTCAACCTGCTGCTGACTGAAAAAACACAAGTCAAAGTTAACATAACAAAACTTTCTACAGCAGGAAACACAACTGACTTCCTGTTTTAACGTCTCGTCTGCTGTTTTTCTTTCAAATCAAACACACTCTGTGTTACATGTGAAGCAACAACATTTATTAGAAGAGGTCTGAGAAAGCTCCACCCCTCAGCTGACTCACCTGAGACAAAGCAGGAAACAGTTTATTCTTCGTCTCTAAAGAGACACACAGACTGAAAAACAGACGATCAGATTCACCTTCAGACCAAACTAACAACTTCCTCTGAGTGAGTACAGCTACAGGAGAGAAAAGTGGAAAACTAGAACTCTGCTGCTTCAACCTGCTGACTCTCCACACACTGAATGTGAGTTTGAATAAAAACTGGAGTCAAAGTGAAGTAAATGTCAGTGAAGTTAGTAGAGGAGGGAGGGGAGCCATGACTGACTGTACTTTCTGTCTGCTGTGTTTTCAGCTTCACTTGGAGACAAAATGGCTTCCAGATCAGAGGAGGATCTCTGCTGTCCGGTCTGTCAGGACGTCTTTAAAGATCCTGTTCTTCTGTCATGTAGCCACAGCTTCTGTAAAGACTGTCTGAAGAGCTGGTGGAGACAGAAACAAACACATGTGTCCAGTTTGTAAGAGAAGATCTTCAAGGGACAAACCACCTTGTAACCTGGTGTTAAAGAAGCTGTGTGAGTCCTTCTTACAGGACAGAGATCAGAGAGCTTCAGAGGCTCTCTGCAGTCTGCACTCTGAGAAACTCAAACTCTTCTGTCTGGACCATCAGCAGCCAGTGTGTCTCGTCTGCAGAGATTCAGAAAAACACACCAACCACAGATTCAGACCCATCGATGAAGCTGCACAACAACACAAGAAGGAACTTGAGGAAACTCTGAAGCCCTTAAAGGAGAAGTTAAAGGTTTGTGAAGAAGTTAAAGTGAAGTTTGATCAAACAGCAGAACACATTAAGGTCCAGGCCCAACACACAGAGAGGCAGATTAAGGAGCAGTTTAAGAAGCTTCACCAGTTTCTAGAAGAGGAAGAGGAGGCCAGGATGGCTGCTCTGAGGGAGGAAGAGGAGCAGAAGAGTCAGATGATGAAGGAGAAGATGGAGGCTCTGAGCAGAGAGATAGCAGCTCTTTCACACACAGTCAGAGCCACAGAGGAGGAGCTGAGAGCTGAAGATGTCTCATTCCTGAACAACTACAAGGCTGCAGTGGAAAGAGTCCAGCGCTGCCCCCTGCTGGATGATCCACAGCTGCCCTCAGGAGCTCTGATAGACCAGGCCAAACACCTGGGCAACCTGACCTTCAACATCTGGAACAAGATGAAGGAGATGGTCTCCTACACTCCTGTCATTCTGGATCCAAACACTGCTCATCCAGAACTCATCCTGTCTGAAGATCTGACCAGTGTGAGACGAGGAGAGAGACAGCAGCTTCCTGATAATCCAGAGAGGTTTGATTACTTCTACTCTGTCTTGGGCTCTGAGGGCTTTAACTCAGGGACTCACAGCTGGGATGTCGAGGTTGGAGACAATACAATGTGGGAACTGGGTGTGTTATCAGAGTCTTTCCAGAGGAAGGGATACACACTGTCTGGATTATGGAGAATATGGTTCTATAATGATAAATACTCAGCATGTTCACCATCAGCTCCCTCCACTGATCTCTCAGTGAAGAAGAAGCTCCAGAGGATCAGAGTGAATCTGGACTGGAACAAAGGAAATCTGTCGTTCTATGATCCTGATACTAACACACACATACACACCTTCACACACACTTTCACTAACAGACTGTTTCCATACATTGACACTAGGGATAAACTCCCAGTGAAGATTTCCCCACTGAAGGTCTCTGTGACAGTGAAACAGAGCAGTTATAGACGATGATGATGGTTCTTATAATTAGTCTCATTTATTTCTTAAAGGGAAAAGTCACTGAATTTAACCTCTGAAGCTTCTGTCCTCCTGCTGTCTCATTATTCCTAAATATGTTCATGTTGTTTCACTTGTTGCTGTTTTTGTCAAACATAAAATTATTCGACTTATTTTCTGATCTTTATATTTGGTCTCTTCAGCCTTTAGTTTTTTATTGATACTGTGTCATTTTAAATGTTTCTTAATGTTTTCTGATGTTGACTTTGCGTGGAGCCATGAAGACCAGCAGCCAAGAATCAATGACTGCATGTTGAACTTTATTTTACGGTTCAAATTATAAAGTTTACAAACATTAAATGTAATTCATTGTTTGTGTAAATGTGTAACTTTATATGATATGATGATAATTCGAAATATTTGTACATTTTTTTTCCATTTGATGTGATGAAATCAAAATGGTTCTGTCAGAAAAAGTGTTTTTATTCAGTTTTTATCTGCTTGATTTCTGTCATTTAATCAGAGTTGGGGTTTATTTAAGGTGGATGTGTGAGTTTTAAGGTGGACATGTGAGTTTGGGTTCATGTTGGTGATTTAAGAGCTGAGGTTTTCTCTGTTGTTTCTCTCTGAATAAGAAAACCTGCTAAATGTAGAAAATGTAAATGATTCCTGATGTTTGCTGGATGTTCATGTAACCTGTAACCTGCTGTGATTCTTTTCAACTGGAAAACTTTGTGTGGAAACCAATAAAAAGTGAAGCGGGAAACGTGTTCAGATTTATTGTCATCATATTTTAGTTCTGACCTTCATTTTATCAAACGTAACAATACAGACAGATTAAGACATAAACTAAACTATAATTAAAATGTAGAGGATCCTGTAGAGTCTATTTGTTAACATTAATTAGAATAATTAGAAGTCAGAAGTTTTTCATCTGAAAATGCAGAAGATGTGCAGGATTTTCAGCCTGAGAGACGAAACCCAGGGCAACAAAACTCCTAACTGAAGGAGACGCAGATGACATAACACAATTATTAATGTTATGATTATTAATGTTATGATAAAGACTATTCTTAAAAACAGAACTATAAAAAAAGCAAGAACTCAAATACCACAGTTGGACCAATAAAACACGACAAAACCTTTCTGCAGTCTGTAAAAGGTTGTAAGAGCAGATGACAGGAGAGACAAAATCCATCAATATGAACTTTTATCATTATTATTATATTAATATTCATCATATTTACAGAAAACAGAACACTAATGGCTTTACGCTTCTTTCAAAAATGTATTTTCTGTTGTGATTTATTCGTATATAAACGTACTTTCTAGAGAAAAGACCAGTCTAATGTGAACCTTAGTGGCTTTTTTGCTTATTAAATTATTGCTATGGAACACTTTACCTCAAGTCCCTGTGTTTATAATTAATAACCAGTCAACAAACAGTTAATAAATGGTTTATAACATAACTATAATGCAGTTATAATCAGATTTAAGTGTTCAATCATCAACTATAACTCCTCCTGTTGACACCCAGAAGTCTTTGCTGCTGTACAAACAGATCATGAATCAGCTGCAATAATATGAAATACTGTACATTAATAACCACTTAAAATGTTATAAACCCTTTATTAACTGTTTATATGCTGATAATAACTGATAAAAAAGGGGGATTAAAAAACATATTAAGGTTTTAAATCTTAAATATGTGTAAAAGTAGAAAGTTAAAACTCAGATAAAGAGGTAATTCAGTCAGATTATCAGGTTATGGTGATTTTTTTACATTAAAGAAGAAGACAATCTTAATATCAAACAGCCTCCTTATCTTCGGGTTTGCTGTTGTGCTACGAGGCCTTCAGCCGCGTCAGTGTGAGGTCCTTCTGCTGTGTCACAACAAAGCGTCGGTGAGATTGAACTGTGAAATATTAATGGTAAGAAGCCCCAAAAAAAAAAAAAAAAAAACTGGAACAAGAACATTTCTCTTGGGAGTGAAATATTCTTGGGCTAAGTCGTGGAAAAATGATTAAAACATGCAATGCTGAATCTCTTTCTGCTTTTGTTCCCTTGTTCCTTTTTCTCACTGTGCATGTCTCTCCGCTGCTTCCATCCCTCCTCCTCCTCCTTTTTTTTTAATGTTCTTTTCATTTCTTCACATTTATGCTACAGTGAATTGTACTGTGTGCACATTCCAGTATGAACAAGGTACATCTGCATAAAAAGGTAATAGTCTTTTTTTTTTTTTTTAAGAAGAAGAAGAAGAAGAAGAAGCGCACATTAAAACTCAG
Organism: Euthynnus affinis; assembly: GCA_029490765.1. Classification (NCBI taxonomy): domain Eukaryota; kingdom Metazoa; phylum Chordata; class Actinopteri; order Scombriformes; family Scombridae; genus Euthynnus; species Euthynnus affinis. Next base: position 35,268,907 of record CM055840.1, read on the forward strand.
AGAAATGAAGCGGCTTCATTCAGTGTATCACACAAGTGATTAAAGTCAGGTTTCCGTCCAAATTTAATGCAAATTTTAACCAGGAAATTATCAAAAGAAAATGTCGTGAATGCTTGTTTCCATCCATTAGCAGATGAACAGCAGGTGGCGCTGATTCTCCAGTCGGCGCCGTTAAACCGCAGCAGAAGAAGAAGAAACGACAACAGTCAAAGCTCAAACGAAGGAAAAACCTGATGGAAATATGACGTTTCTGATGGTTTCATGTGTTGATGTGAGGAAGGTTACAGTCTCCTCATCATCAGATCTGATGTTTTCAGCTCTTTCGGTCACGTTTAAGTCACATGATTCATTTATTCGCTCAGTCTGGTTCGTTGTATTTTCATCCACACGACTACTTCTACACCGCAGACAACAGGAAACTGGTGATTTTCTATATTTGTCTTCATGTTTGGATCCAAAACAACAACGAACTGATCTACATGACATGACGTGTTCCTTCATCATGAAGAGTTCGGTCACGTTAGTTTGTTTAGAAACGGCTACAAAGGCGAATAACAGCATGATGTTTTCAGTCTCAGGAGAGTAGTTCTGTGTAAGGCGGACGCTACTGAGCATGTGCAGGAACTAAAGTACTGAAATATCTGTACCGTCCATGATGTTTGGGACTCTCTCTACTCACTACGTCTTCTGGTTAGTGCATCTTCTAGCACCGTGTCGAAGTCCTGAACTCAAGCTGTTACTTGACTAAAAGTACACAAGTATCAGCATCAAAATATACATAAAGCACTTAGTTAAAGTACCACAATGGTCCCATTTTATTAGCTTATAATAGTGCATTACTGTTACTTTAATGTTGCAGCTGGTAAAGGTGGAGCTCATTTTAATTACCCCATAGACTGCTGGGTGGGTTGAAAATTTCCCCCCCAGGATCAATAAAGTTTTATCTTCTCTTTACCCAGCGGTGGAAGAAGTGTTCAGATCCTTTTACTCCAGAAGAAGAAGAAGTAGTTTATTGATCCCTGTGGGGAAACTGATCCTCTTCATTTGACCCATCACATACACACACAAACCAGGAGCAGTGAGCAGCATCTGGGGACCAACTGACTGGAGTATTAACCTTAACATGCATGTCTTTGATGGTGGTGGGAGGAAACCAGAGACCCCCAACGGAAACTCACACAAACAGAGAACATGCAAACTCTGCATAGAGAGGACCAGAGCTGGCCGGGGATCAGACCCAGGATCTGCAGAGGTATTAACAGTGTGTACTATACTTCCACTGAGAGAATTTGCTGTTTCACATAAACCTTTAACCCTCACTTTAGTACTTTTCAGGACCAAATCTGACCATTTTTTTTGCATTTGAGAGCAGTGAAAACACCCTAAAACACATTTCTATCAGTCTGACTTTCTTTGGACATACAAATGTACAAATATAGAGAGATTGAGAATGTTTTTTTTCTTCATAAACAAATAGAAAACACTCCGTCTGCTCTCAGCTTGACTGAAGATTTATCACATATGTATTATCTGTAGAGACTAATGAACAGTATTTAAGGGTTAAATATAGTTATCCAGAGGAGGAGGACAGTGGAGTTTGTCCTCCATCATTATTTCCACCACTGTAAATACTGAATGATGTCTATAATAGATGTGTTGATGTGTTGTCAGAGTGTGTGTAGTTTGTGTTTGTGTGTTCTGATCATCTCTGGTTTTCTGGAAACGTGTCGGACAGCTGACGGTCAGGATCGAGACCTCGACTCCTCTCCCACCGAGAGAAATCTGCTCAATGTGACTTCCATCATCTCCTCGCTGTGTCCTGACATTAGTCTCCTCCTCTGTCCTCTCCTCTCCTCTCCTCTCCTTTCCTTTCCTTTCCTTTCCTTTCCTTTCCTTTCCTTTCCTTTCCCCTCCTTTCCTTTCCTTTCCTTTCCTCTCCTCTCCTCTCCTTTCCTTTCCTTTCCTTTCCCCTCCTTTCCTTTCCCCTCCTTTCCTTTCCTCTCCTCTCCTCTCCTCTTCTTTCCTTTCCTTTCCTTTCCTTTCCCCTCCTTTCCTTTCCTTTCCCCTCCTTTCCTTTCCTTTCCTCTCCTTTCCTCTGTCCTCTCCTCTCCTCTCCTCTCCTCTCCTCTCCTCTCCTCTCCTCTCCTCTCCTCTCCTCTCCCCTCCTCTCCCCTCCTCTGCTGCTCTCTTACATGTAAGTTACTCAAGACTTTAACTCTATTTTCAGATTCACCGTTTGAACACAGAGATTCAAACCTGCGTCCGTCACATGGGACCACAAACAGCCGTGAACTAACCGCTGCACCGCTGCTGCTTCCTCATGAAGATAATAATTCACTCCGCTGTCAGCAGAAGCAATAAATAACCAGGAGAGGAATCACAAACCAGATATTCTCTGTTACATCCTCCTATTTATACGCTTGCATTCTCCTAACCTGCTGATTAACAACACTGTTACTGAGAGATTACATTTCCACAAAAGCATATATTTGGATGGATTTTCGGTGGTGGAGTTGCTTCGTTCTATTCTGGAGGAGTCTCCTCCTCCTCCTCAGACATTTCCCTGTACAAACTGTGTCAGTGCAGCTTTCTAATGAGACCAGGAGAGATACATCATACATGAAGGGAGGAAGGCTTGATGAGGACAATGTGTGTCCGAGCGGGGGGTTAAGGGGGGGGAGGTCTCGGAGAGGGCTTTGCCTCATTAGAGATGATGAATGTGGAGAAGCGGTGAACACCGGGAGGCAGAACAAGCAGACACACCACTGAAACACCTTAATACCCCCCCCCTCCTACACACACACACACACACACACACACACAGTCAGCTCTGCATTAATGCACATATTCATCTCAGATTGAAATGGCCTCCATGCACGCTGAGGAGTTTTTATATTTTCTTACTGATTTTTTTCTTTTACACATCGAAACAGCAGAACTACAGAAAAATGTCTGAGTCTCCTCTTCTCTCTCTCTTTCTGATAATAACAGACGATGTTCAACTTACTGTAAATAATTTAGATAACCGACTAACCCAAAAGCAAGCGAGAAAATTAAATCCATTTTAAAAAAAAAAAGAAAAAAGAACCCAATAATGAGAATTATAATAAAAAAAATAATAAACCGATTTAAACAATTTCATTCAACCGTTTAGCTTCTCTGCAGTAATGTGTATCACTTTATTCTAGAGGTCTTTTAATTTGAAACTCATTTCCTGGACGTTTTCTGAATAATATGAACAGTTAAAGGTTGACAGACGTCGGTGAAATCTGGTATAAAGTAACTTCAAAAAGTGTGAAGTTGGTTATTTTTCTTTAAACGACACAAGTTCATTCAGTGTGTAGTTTTGTGTGTGAAACTACATATTAGCACATTAAACTTATTTCCTGTAATACGAAACAATATAAAGGTTTCAATGAAACAGTTACACAGCAGCTACTTTTAGGAAATTATTGAAAAAACCGAACAATTTTGAAAAAGATCTACATCTAAAACATGAACCCAAACAACCTATAATGATCCACTTCTTACCAACTAAACCAACTACTTCATTCTTTTCACTTTTTTCTTATAATTTGAGAAAAATGAACCATTAACTACCTGCTAATTACTCAAAACATGTCCAGGGAAATACTATAAAGTTATGGGACCTGTAAAATAAAGCGTTACCCAACGACGCCCTCCAGAATAAAATGATAGTTTAATATATTTCTACATCAGTTAAGCTTTCTGTTCTTGAGTGACGGTTTACCATCAACATTCATAATAACTTTTCAAACAATTCCTTATTTATATATTTATTTATATATTTTAAACAAGTCCTTATTTCAGTCAGAAATAGAGAAAATTGGGCTCATTTTTCAGCTGCATCTCAGAAATAATTACAGCTGCAATGAGCGACATTTAAATTGAAATGTAAATGTATTTTAAAGTGGATGATGGAAACTAACAGCAACATATCAGCCTGTTTGAATCGATATGACGACAGGAACATGAATCTGTTTTCAGTTTCTAGACTTTTTCCTCTAATCTTTGATTTTTGCTGAAATATTGGATCATTTGAACATTTATTGAAATGAAAGCATGTGAGAAGTTTAGAGGGAAAAATCACTATTTGGTGGAGCTGTTAACAACTCATAGACATGTGAAATGTGACCCCGACTACACACTGCTTTTTGTAAGACGTCAAAAGACAAAAAGGTTGGAAACCACTGGTTTCATCTTTAACAATGTGTTGTATTTTAAAAGCTTGTTATATTATCCATTGTGTCAAATCTTCATCTATAAAGTAACTAAAGCTGTCAAATAAATGTAGTGGAGTAGAAAGTACAATATCCTCCGCCACTGTTAATGTGTACATGAGCACACGTGACTGTATGTAAAGATTAACATCCACACACATGTTCAAAGACGTCATGGCCTCATAGATCCGTCTCTAAAGCAGCTGCCTGACAGCTTCCACCGGCTCCGTCCAGCAGAGAGTCGACTAATGACCTGGAGACGTTTGATGAAGTGAAAGTTTACAGAGTGAGTGTGTGTGTGAGTGTGTGAGAGTGTGTGTCTGCACTTTAAGGGTCTTTAAGATGGATCTGAGGCCGTTAATGTTCTTAAACTCCAGCCTGCGTGTCACGACTGTTGTGTGCTGACGCCTTTAAACCATCTGGGTGTTCATGTGAGTCTGAGTGTGATTGGATGTTCACCGGTGCATCACTGCGTTACGGGAGAAGAAAGGAGAGAATAACAGAGAGACGGATGCAGAGAGAAACTCTGTATATAACAGCACAGCGCCAGGTGTGGATAATTGATATCTAACAGTTATATCAGCAATAATTTACACTCATTTTAGGACATTTTACACAAAACCCTGCAGAATTAAACAGATTTACATCATCATCATTATGAAATAAAGTTCTTCTGCTCATCTCTCTCTCTCTCTTTCTCTCTCAGATGATGTTTATACATAAAGATAATGTTTTTTATTATTAAACTTTATTAAACAATAATCATATTTTATGATGTGATGCTTAGGTTTAAGGGAAAAGATGATGGTTTGGGTTAAAATGATAAGATTAAAGTTAGAGAAACATATTGTGGGTTAAACTTAGCATCCATCACCTTCGTTGCCATGGCTACAATAACAACCACGGGGTTAAAGGTTAGGGGATGATCATATTTTTTAAAAGAAGTGGAAACAGCGTCTCTTTTGGACTAAAACCTCGTTACATTGTGACCTTTTTTGCTCTAATTCAACGTCTGTATTCAACATTTTGAGCTTTTTAACATAATTCTCATGTCATCCTGATGAATATATAAGTATATATATATGTAAACAGCTACAGAGATCAAGAATAAAAACCAACGTATCACTTCGCCGCTCAGGAAAAACGTTCGATTTAGCGTTTTAATGTGACGAAGTTGCACGAGGTCGGTCAGTCTTTTAATAAATGTGAGACCCTCGGAGGATCTTCAACATGTGTTTTTTCTCAGTTTTATCTCTTAAAAGAGCATCGAGGGGTTTGAATGTCAAAGTTCAACGAGCAGCGTCTGCAGATAAAGAGGAAAAGCTTTCTGTATCTAACAAACACAAAGAGCTCAGATATCTATCAGAGGAGGGTTCTGATTAATTACTAAGTATAAAAATAAGAATTTAAGACCAAAAAATAAAATAAAAGAATGTGTACGCTGCAGAATGAGAAGCAGTGTTTTCAGTCTTATTCATGCATATTTCAGGAATCCAAACATTACAGTCTCCAGGTGATCTTTCATTTGCGATGCTAATTTTAGTCTTCAGTGTGCAGGTTAGCGCTCGGAGCAGTGTGCATGTTTGCAGCATGAATGAATACGGTTAGGCTGGTCATGTTAAAATGTTAAATGGCCTGCTTTGTAATTCTTCCCGCATTCTGATTGGTCGGCTGCATCGAAATAGAAGGAGTTGAGTTTCAGCAGCCGGCAGCTCGCTGTTCGCTCATCTGGTGACTGCAGGGGAAGCTAGAGTGATAAGATTAAAGCTAAATGATGATTTTAAACCGGATGAGAGGTTTGAGTTTGGGTTTGTGTAAGAAGGCTGATGGCTCTGGTGTCATGGGACGTTTCTGCGGATGTCACATGATAACCTGGACCGAGCTGAAGGCCGTCGCTGCCAGAACTCGGTTGAGATCCTGGCGCACCTGACGTGATTCCTGCATGTAGATTATCAGCCGCAGTCTGCAGGGTTATGGAGATTATTCCCTATCTTTATTCAAGAGCGTAGTATATAAATTTGAGAGCAAACTTTATTGATTTTACGTTCAAATTTTGTAATTTGTCCCTCAAAACCCTCCCCTCGCACTCAAACGGCCTCTGCTTGCGTAAATCCGTGAGCAGAAACTTAGCGAGCGCGCAGAAGGAACTTGAGTGCGAGGAGAAGAGTTGAAGTTTGAGCGCGAGCAACATTGTATCCGAGTGCGAGCACACAGTTTGAGCACAAGCGGAGCAAATCTGAGCGCAAGCAGAGGCTGTTTGAGTGCGAGGGTAAAGTTTTGAGGGACAAATTACAAAATTTGAACGTAAAATCAATAAAGTTTGCTCTCAAATTTATATACTACGCTCTTGAATAAAGATAGGGAATAATCTCCATCCAGGGGCTGCAAACATTTGATCTACTGCAGACAGAGAAGAAGCACTCAGGTCCTTTAAGTGAATGTAGAAGTAGAAACTAAAGCTCCTATAATGTGTAATGTGTTGGTTGTGACTCGTAGTGATGAACCTGCAGAGAATTATCAGCGACTCTGGAGCTTTATAGTGAGTTTCAGCTCATTGCTTATCTGTCCGGCTGCAACTTTTACCGTTCTAGTTCACTCTTAGTGTCGTTTTCAGCCGCTGTACACTACCTGCTCAAACACACACAGTTAGCTGTAGACTAGCTGGTAGCATTTAGCAGCTAAAGAGCCAGATATTTCCCTCAGGAGTTGGTAGAGAGCAGAAACAGAAGCTAAAAAGAGAGAGAAGATTGGACTTACACCCTTCAGTGTCGTATTATCGTCTTTCCTGGTGAGCTTCTTCTCTCAAAACCATTTCAAAAAGGGTGACAAACACAAATAAGATTAAATAAATGTTTAATTTGAAAAAAAACAACAATGATGAATTAAACGTCATTTGTAATTCAGCTTAAAACAGAAGACGACGTTTAGAAAAATCCAGCAGCAGCATCTCTTTCCAGAAAATTCTCATTGTTATTCTCCACATCCATGTTCACAGTTTTCATTTAGACCTACTTACTACTGAAAAAAAAAAATAGTCAAAGCTCATTGGCCGAGGGCTCCCCTTCCTCGCAAACGCCACTTTAACCCCTAATTACCTGCCCAGTGTGATGAACTCTCACCAGTCACTTTTTTTTTAATGACTAACTGGAGAAACGTGACGAGCCTTCGGAGCAACAGCACAGCTTTCTGCACCCGGAGAGTGAAGAATAAATGACAAATCCAGCAGAACCAGCTGTGCACACACACACACACACACACACACACACACACACAAGTGTATTTGTAATCAATCCAGCGCCGTTTCTCGTCTCTGCTAATGAAAGAGGAGATGTTCAGCAGCAGATCTTTTCTCTAATCTCTCTGCTAACAGAAGGCTAATAAAGGGGCCGGAGTCAATTATTGACCAGTGAAATGAACAGTTGATAAGGTGGGATCGTCAGCGGTGGGGGGGGGTGAAAACGCCAAACGCCATTTCTATTTTCTCCAGGGATGGAAGACACAGAGAGAGGAGGAGGAGGAAGAGGGGAAATGCCATTTTCTGAACACAAGCACAGAACCATCAGAAGTCTCTCACTCTTTCTAAACGCTGAAACAACCACTGATGTTACATCACACTGGAACACAAAGCAGTTTTCATTTAAAGGGACATATTCAACATATTTTAATGAGTATATTTATATTCTGGAATATTCTACTGGAACATCTTTGCATGATTTCCAGTTAAAAACTCCTTATTTATCTTCTACTGGTCCTTTATGCAGCCCCTCAGTTCAGCCTCTGTCTGAAACAGGAAGTTTTAGCTCCTGTCTCTTTAAGGAAGGCCCCGCCTCCTGATGAGCCCTGCTCTGTTCTGATTGGTCAGCTTTCAGGAAGCTTCCTCCGGCTCCGGAGGCTAAGTAAACAAACTACAGCAGCAGGATTTCACTTCTTTTTTTCTCCTTCTTTACTCCAAATGTTCAACTTCTCAAATCCATCCGTACAACAACACATGGAAACACCTTAGCAACCGCCTTAGCAACCAAGGCTACCATACCATTTACCTTAGCTGACATCAGCTTATAAGCAAGGTAGATAAAAAAAAACATTACAAACTGACCTGTGACTTGCAGGCAGCATTTCTACATACGTTCTTCAACATGTTTAACATCCAACATGAGATCAGGATATTAATGACAGTGTGTTTACATGCTGCTGCTCTGCTTATCATCAGGAGTTTCCTGGTTATGTGTTGCTCATGTAAACATCATAGACACATTATAGGGTTCATTCTGCGCAGCATACACTTACACTCACTCATACTTACAGCCAGCACACAGCAAATAAAACCGACTACATGACTCATACTGACAAGGAAATGATGCAAAACCTCCTGCAACAGACCTAAAATCGCAGCGTGGGTAAATATACTAACAAAGAGAGAGAAAGAGAGAGAAAGAGAGAGGAGGGAGGAAGTGTAATTGTTATTCTTATCTCCAATTTGTCCATAAAAATTGGAAATAAGAAGTGTTTCCTGTTGTCTGAGGAGTAAAAGTGAAAAATCAAATGTAAACAGACCTAGTGAATGAATGAATCATCTGAAAACATCAGATCTGTGCGGAGCGATGATGAGGAGGCTGTAACCTTCCTCACATCAACACATGAAACAAAGGTTCTCCATCGTTTGAGCTTTGACGGTCGCTCTTTTAATGACGTTTTGTCTTCTTCTTCTGCAGCTGTTTTAACGGCACACGACTGGAGAACGTTTGTCTGCTGATATTCACACGGCAGCAGCGGCGGTGGATGGAAACTAAACATCCAGGACGTTTTCTTTGAGCATTTTGTGGTCAGATTGAATCTAGATTCGGATGGAAGGCTGACTTTAGTCACAGGTGTTCACAGTGTGAGTAAAAATAAAGTGAGGAGAGGTGACGCTGAAAGGCTGAAAGGAGCAGAGAGTGTTTTTCACCGTCCGCCAACAGAGAGAAATAGAAACGAGTTGCAGAAACTCGTGTTTTTTCCTTTGATTGAGTGCAGAGCGTCGGGGCGAAGCGGCGGCCGTTACAAGGTCGCGAGCCTCGGGGAGAGAAAGGATGACGGGAGTCTGACATTCATCACTTAAAGGACACAAACCTCAGACACCAAAAGAATGCAGACGCAACTAAGCTCCTCAGCGGCTGTTTATGTCACACACTCATAGTTACTACACTCACTAATCCTGCAATTAACCTTCATGTTTGTTATCAATTCATCTGCAGATTATTTGGTCTATAAAACGTCAGAAAACGGTGAAACATGTTGATAAGGACGCCGGGATGGAAGCCAAATGCATTAAACTAACTATAATTCAAGCAGCACATTCTCACATGTGTTTGCTGATAAAAGATAAAATAATTGATCCACTAACTGCTGAATTATTTCAGCTCTGTAACGTACATATTGATTAACTGCATAATCACAGATGTGTCAATTTAAAACCTCAGAACTCAACACTCGCTGACTGAATCATTACAGTCATTATGAAGACGGTCCGAACGTGTTTAAAGCCTCATTTTCAAACCAGTGTTCATCTAATATTAGAGTTCAAAATAGATTTAAACCTTCAGACGATCAGGCTGATGTTATCTTACGTCACATGACTCGAGGTTTTACATGGTCGGGAGCTCGAACAGCGCTATAAAAGCATTATTATTTCTATTATTTACCATAATAATAATATTTATAGAGCAACTTTAATACATAAAATGCAGCTCAAAGTGTTCAAAGACAATTTAAGCAACAGTTTGAGAATCAAAATACATTTTAAAAGAGGAAGGAAGTGAAACGATGAAACAGATTTCTTTGTTTCTGCACAGGAAACTTTGTTCTTGATGCCACTCTCTGTGTTTTTGCACATATTTAACATATTAAATGTTCTCCTCCTTTACTCTTGTGCTTGAAGTAAATGGCAAATCCAATCAAATATAATCAGTCTCACAGTTTTTGTCCTGCTGTTTCATTTCAAATGCAGAATATATATATTTTTAAATGCTCATTTAGCAAGTTTGTACACTTTTATACAAAGTACTGTCTGACATTAAAACAGTAACTGTCCTATCACTCAGACGTCCTCCTGTGATAACTGCGTTATAACTGCAGGTCGTGACATCGTGGAGATGAAGAAGATGAAACTAATTAAGAAAACTGATATGTGTGGGTGGTATCAGTCATTTCTTTTAGTTTATGGTCCTTGTCTAATTACTAAAGTTTGCATTTTTATTTTGGTTTTTTACAGCAAAGACGAGCTTCCATCACTTCATGAGGGACATGATTCACATCCAGAACAAACGAGAGTGAAGAGGAGCCGGACAGAAACGGCTCAGACGTTGAGGTATATGACCCTCCACATATGTTACCATATTAGTCTTAAACACAGTTGCTTTGAGTAAGGTCCAGCCAATCACTATCTTGAACTGTGACCCCGGCCATCCTGGGCTCATCTGACCCTTACCCCCAAATTTAAGGTATAAATACAGAGAGTTGGCTGCACTCTCCAGACAAAGTCCATGGTACTGTCTGTAAGATGCTGACTTCTTGTGAATAAAATCTTATCATATGCAAGAAAGAAGTGTCATCGAAGCATCGTGTCTACATCCTCCACCTGGCATTGGAGACAACAACGTCCAATCAGAAGTTACGCAGCGGTTTGAAATCAACCAACCAGCTGATCGAAGGATGTAGTTCGACTTTGACTTGTAGATAAATTCCTCATCTGTAGTTTTTCTGTCTTTTTTGTTTGTTTTAGTTAGTTAGTTATGTCTTTTATCCCCATTCAAGTGAACGAGGAGCCAACAGGAAGTCAGCAGGAAGTCTCTCCTTCACCAACCAGCGACTCGACACAGGAGGACGAGCGAATGTCACTTTTTTTTTTTGTGTGTGACTAACATTTGGAAACTTATTTTCAGTATCAGTCGTCATTTTCCTCTCCATTTTGTTCCCTTTTCACTGAGAAACATCGTCTCAGAAAAAATAACAAGATAATACATGAAGCTCATCACACGAGTTCACGGAAACACGTTGTGGATTAATGAGGCGGTGTAGAAACTAAACAGTGTGTCGCGTGTGTGTGTGTGTGTGTGTCGCAGTGATGGATCGACTAATATGAGACGTTATGAAAGTGTTGTCAGAGTAGAATATGAACTGATAAATGAGTTTGTACATGTCTGCGGCTCTTTTTTGGATTCATTAAGTTTTAATGCAAACCGATGAGGGAAATACGGTCATTTTTATGACACTACAAAAGTCTGAGGTCACTTTCTCTTTACAGAAAGGTTCGTGGCGCCTTTTCAATTGTAAAAAAAGTTCTGTATTTATAGATTAGCTTCCCCCAAATCCAGTCTTTTGACTTCTGCTTTACAGATCTCTGCAGTCTGCAGAGTATTTCGCTCACATTTGCCCCTAAAAATAGATTTGTGTGAACCAGAAAAATAATTTATGAGCACAATATGTGAGAAAAGACGAGCTGTGTCAGTGTTTTAAGGCCCATGCTTGGTGTCTAGATACTGGAGTCCTCCACTGGTTTACTGGTTTTCACACACACACACACACACATGCAGTATAGATATGTATGTAATAAATGCTTTGTTAATAAACTCACCGTGCTCCTGCATTTGCTTTGTGTGCTCTGCTTGGGGGGGGGGGGAACGTTAGCGTACAACTCTGCTTTAAACATGTTAGCTTATCTTAACCAGAAAGGCATAAATGCTGATTTTAAGGGATGCTGTCTGCTCGTATCTTTTCCTCTTCGGCCCCTCGAGACATGACGGATGCAGAGCGATGGTGAAAGAGCTCCAGCTTTTTTTTTTACTTTTACTCCCCAGATGTTGAGAAGAAAAAAAAACACAAAGTGAAACTCATCTGATCTGTTTTCTCTGCCGTATGTAGTTTTCATCAACATATTTTCTGCTCAGATTCTCTCGTCTTCTCTTTTAAATCAAAAGGCTGAAGACTTTTGTTTGCTGCTGCTTTTATTTAGTTCAACTTGGGAGCATTTAATAATATCTCATACCACATCTGGGAGGGATGGAAAGATCGTTTTTTTGCTTGGAATGAAAACTAACTTTTGCGCTGATGAGTCACTGTGTGAGTCGTTACGCAGACGACATCTTCCTCTTAATGAGCTGGAACTCAGGTGGCGGTTCTGCAGGCGGCGTTGTGTGATGGCGGTCATTAAACGAGCTGGTGGTCAGTTTTATAACCAACTAGCTGCTGTAACTACTGCAGTTCCCATCCAGTGTCAGACTGTCAAGACAGGAAGTAGATACTGTAGTTTATGTGTTCTTCAGATGATGATGCGTTTGAGTGAAGTGGGAAATTATAGTGTGTTGTAGAGAAACACCTCTCTAATGCCATCATCACTACATCTTTACACACAGGTACAAACACCTTGAACAACGACTTGTTCATCTGAAAAACACTCTTACATTGACTGTGTCATCGTCTCTGATGTTCAGTGAAAAACTAACAGCAGCAACAGTTCAACAGTTCAATCACTGGAAAAAAAACAAAACAAACGTCCATGTCAAGGAGTTGTAAATTCCAGTTGGAGATAACAATATCTCCCATTCAGCGAAAAGAAATTAAGAAACGTCAACAAAACATTTCTAATTAATTAATTTAAATGAATTCATTCATTCATTTGCTGATTTTCTTGAAACCGAGTTCAACTTTGTGTTACATTTTAATGGAAACCTGACTGATGCCAAACAGCACTGAGACTCACTGCACCACACAAGACTTCAGCAGACATGTGACATAAATAAATAATAAAATGAAATGACGGCTGCTTCACTCTGAAGGTCCTGATCATCATCATCATCATCATCATCATCATCATCATGGTTTACAGGGACTCCTGAACAGAAACGCATTGCATCGTTACATTTTAGTAACACCTGTGCATCTGTTCGTCCATTTAAAAGTTCCAGCATGAACATGAGAATCTTTCCCGTCCATCCATCCATCCATCTGTCCATCCACCCATTCATACATCCATCCATCTGTCCATCAAACTGTCCATCCATCCACCCATCCACTCATCCATCCATCTGTCCATCCATCCATCTGTCCATCCCAGTGTCTGTCCATCCATCCATCCATCCATCTACTCATCATTCATCCACCCATCCATCCAACCATCCATCCATCCATCTGTCCATCCACCCATTCACACATCAATCCAACCATCCATCCATCCATTCATCTGTCCATCCAACATCCATCCATACATCAATCCAACCATCCATCCATCCATCCATCCATTCATCCATCTACCCATCCATCCATCCACCCAACCATCTGTCCATCCATACATCCATCCATCCAACCATCTGTCCATCCATCCATCCATCTACCCAACCATCTGTCCATCCATCCAATCATCTGTCCATCCATCCATCCATCCATCCATCCAATCATCTGTCCATCCATCCATCCATCCATCCATCCATCTATCCAACTGTCCATCCCAGTGTCCGTCAATCCATCCAACCATCCATCCATCCATCCATCCATCCATCCAACCATCTGTCCATCCATCCATCCAATCATCTGTCCATCCATCCATCCAATCATCTGTCCATCCATCCATCCATCCATCTATCCAACCATCTGTCCATCCATCCATCCAACCATCTGTCCATCCATCCATCCATCCATCCAATCATCTGTCCATCCATCCATCCATCCAATCATCTGTCCATCCATCCATCCATCCATCCATCCATCCATCCATCCATCCATCTGTCCATCCAACCATCCATCCATCCATCCATCCATCCATCCATCCATCCATAACTTCAACCTGTTAGTGGTTCATGTGACAGGATTTGAAGCTCTGTGATTGGATGTTTCTTGTTGAAATCCACCTCAGGTGTTGTGTTTGACGTCTCTCAGTTTTTTATATCCACAGTTTCATGTCCAGACATTTTCTCACACAGTTGTTCTTCTATTCTTTTCTTTTAAAGGTTTCTTGCTGATCCAAAACTGATAGAAGTCACTTTGTCACTCTACAGTAACGTCACCTGATTTCCTCCTTTGCTTGCGTCATCATTGCTGTCATAAGGACGTAAACAGATGCTGTTTTAGGGATTTCCTGTCGTCTTTCTTGTTTCCATGGCATCTCTGCAGCTGTTTGCCTCCTCACTCTCCCTCCTCCATCTTCTCTCCAAGCAGCCGTCCCCTCAGCGTGTTTATTTATAAATTCATTAGGCTGGAGAGATATTAGAAGCGACACCCTAGTTAATGCAGCGCCTAATTTGCCTATTTTATTACCTGGGAGTCCCGGACAGCATCCATCAGCCGTTTATTAGTCCCCTTTTTGCCGCCATAAACACAGCGCACTGACACTGTACTTATCACCGCAGTAGGAGGGGGAGGAGGTGGGTTGTAAAAATAAAAAAGAGAGGTGGTTTCACTTTACCTCATCAGACTATGGTGTGTAACTCTGGGAATGATAGCCGGTCTGAACCGATGCGGGGAGCGATCAGTCACACGGAGAGAGGAAACACGTGGATATTCATGTTCAGCGATACAGTATCGCTGCCTGCCTGCGGAGGCTGCACTGTCTCCTCAGCCCGTCTCAGAGCAGCCGGGCCTCCATTAATCTAAATAACTTGTCCTCTCTGCTTTAAATATTCTATTTGGTAAAACAAATCCTCTGCACAGCTCAGTCATAATCACCAAAACAGTGATTTTTTCTCCATCAGACCAGCAATGACGGATCCCCCTTAAAGGCTTCTCTCTCTCTCTCTTTTTCTTTTTTGTTTCAGTGCAGAAGCAAATCCAAAAAACTCAATGCTGAGTAATTCCAAAACAGAGAGAACGTTAATGGCGTCCCACGGGCTGCAGGATTGAGTCAAAAGCGACATTAATATTTCACGCCGGCGGTCTTTGTGTGAACCGGTGGTCATACTTTAAAAAATTGAAGAGGCCGAAGCTCGATATCATGTCAAGATCAAGGACTTCTTAAAAGGAGGAAGAGGAAGAAGAGAGGTAGAAGAATCCTGCTGCAGGTTTTTTGTTGTTCATACATGTGAGAGTTCAGCTGAGTTTGTGCTGTTTTTATCTCTTAAACCTGTTATTCTTGTGTTTCTCAGTCGTCCTCGCAAAATCAGCTGTTTTAATTAAAGGAATCATCAATCAAGTCAGTCAATCAAGTTTATTTGTGGCGTGCAATCATTCGGGCACAATCAGTGAAATGCATTCCCATCAGTTCCTTCAAACTGTGCAATAAAAACAGACTAAATAAGTAAAGATTAGTATTAATCTGTTTATTAGGTATGTGTATGGGGGACTTGCTCCTTCTCTAGATATATAGGGTTCATATTAAAGTAACAAAAACACAATGGTTCTTATTTTCAGGTGATTATAAACTAATTAAAAGTTAGAATTATGATTATTATCTTCTATTTCTGCCAAATCTGTTCTGCTAGATGCCTCCATATTCTACACACTGGTCCTTTAAGTTGCTATCTATCTATCTGCACTTGTTTGAAGCTCTGCTCTGCTTAGCGCGTTGTTGTTCTCCAGCTGAAGTGTCGGTGTAACTAACAGTCAGGTTTGTCCAAACTACCGTGATGCTGCAGCCTTCAGAGACATCAGTGACTTTATGAATAGTTCTGACATTAATCTGTGAGTGTCAGCGTCGATCCTGTAAGAAACAGTAAATATGAAAACACTTTACTCTCAGAGCAAACAGGAGCTGCAGGTAGTTTTTCTTTGCTCTTCACTCAAACGCTCCACACGGCAAATAGCTGTGAGACATTATTCTCTCTCTCTCTCTCTCTCTCTCTCTCTCTCTCTCTCTCTCGCTACGTGCTGCCAAACGCCGGAGCTCAGATGCTACGAGGGGGCCCCTGTCAGCACTCTCCACCTCTGAAGGAACAGAAAGCAAATATCTCACAGCGTTTTTTTTTCTTCACAATCCTGCTGATTCAGAGATAATAAGAGGAGCAGCTTCCGCGGGCTGCCTCCTTTCAAGAAGCAGCAGGATAATAACCTGTGGTCAGAAATCACCTCTGAGAGTTCAGATCTCCTCCCTCACATGTGCACTCGACGTTTTTTTTTTTTTTTTATTTCACACCCAATTAACCCAAACCGAACCTGAGAATGAAAGTTTGTTTTTGTAATTAGTTTGAACTTTAAGGTCTAATTGTGTAGACATCTTTGGTTAAGGAGCATGAAATGAATCCCGGCGTCAGATATTTAACTAACGTCTCAGCCGGCCGTTTGCATTCCAGGTTTTATTTATGTTCTCATTTATTTTTCATCAAAGGGAGATACATTTCTATTCTGACGAGGACGAGTATCAAATATATGTTCAGTATCTTAGGAACTAGTTGTTTTTATTTTAATCTCAAACCAGATCTATGAAATCCGCAGGGCTTTTAGCCTCCACATAAAACTACTGACTGACTGAGAGAATGATGAAAATGACATTTCCAACCTGTCAGTTCCTTTAGATATATCTATATATATATATATGAATTTTAGAAGTAGAAGAAGAACAGAGTTTTCTGCTGTGAGGGAAATGACCGTATGAATATGCATAAACGCTTGTGTGAACTTGTGAAAGGTTAAAATGTTGCAGCGACAGTCACAGAAATCCTGTTTGTGCGTTCCTGTGACAGACGAAACAAAGAACATCTGCTTGCTCTGAAACAGATCCCCGCCACACGTCGGACGCACGGCCGAAAACCAGCGACGACCTCGAGGACGGCGTGAAAACGGGATGAAGGAGGATTCGAGGGCTCGGAAACGGAAACGTCGGCGTCCGGCGTGAGCGAGCCGCTCCGAGAGCGTTAACGACAGCGTGACAGTACCGTACAGAGAACCGGCTCTTTTTCCTCACTGAGAGTGCGAGAGGAGGATCACCATGACAACGCCCTTAGATTTCTACACGTGTTTTCCAAAAGCAGTACTGGAGAGTGAGTGCAGATGGGCCTGCAGATGATGCTGAATATATTTTAAATAACTTTGCATATTTAATTGTTTGTAAGCCGTGATGTTCGGTTGAAAAATACACACACGTCTCAGAGAGTAACTGTTGCTAATGACACAAAAACACACGGTTTATACTTGAGATTCAGCATGAGAGTGAAGCTTAATGTGAAGGAAACAGTCTCACACAGTTTTTTTTTTATGATTCATGTTCCTGGAAGTCAGCTGAAGAAAGTAAAGCTTTGATTTATCAGCTGCTGGAGGCCGACGTGGCTCAAACTGAAGCAGTGAAGGTTTTCTATACATTTCATGAATATGTGTCATTCTGTCATCATTATGTATGAATATAAGAGTGAGACAAACAACATAAATGCTTTGATGACAAACTGGCAGATCAGTTATTGAACTTATTTGTTGCTTGGTTCAGTTTTACCTCCTGACATCATCGATTTTACATCGAATGTCACTTCAAACTGTACAAAACCTTCTTAAGATGCTTCAGTCTTCTAAATGTCTATTTGTCTAAAATGGATTTTTAACGAACATCTTAGCCTCCAGATGCTTTTGGGAAACAAGGATCTGGTTTTTAACAGAGGTGGACACTCAGCAGGGGGAGGAGAGGAGGCAAGAATACTGCAGGAGGTGAAGAGGTCAATATATATAAACAATAATCAATAAATCCACAGAGTTTTCTTCAGTATCACAGTAATCAGTTGCAAACAGCGTCACCTGCCTGCAGCTGACGGCACAGCAGCACATCTGAAGAGCTTCTATGGCGTCTTTAATTTGTTTTTTGTCATCATATAAGCTTAATTTGTAATTATCACTGTGTTGGGTTAGAGGGGCTGGAGTCAAAGAGGAAATTTGAGATCAATTTTACCCACAAAGTTGAAGGTTTTTTATTTTTTTTTTGCAGCAGCAGCTGTATCATGATTACACGACACTAATGCTGCTGCAGTGATCCAGTGAGTTAAATCTGACTCAGAGAGAGAAGTTGTGAGAGAAGCCTGAGAAAACTTTAGATAAGAGAGAACTATTTCCTGCTAATCAGTCTCCTACCACCTGACTAATCACTCTGTGTGTCAGCCCGCGTGTGTGTGTGTGTGTGTGTGTGTGTGTGTGTGTGTGTGTGTGTGCAGGCTTCTATCTTCAACACCCTGCTGGAAGTGAACGCCGTCTAATTATATTACCGCCGCTGTGTGTGTTGGTGTGTGAGGATGTGTGAACCTCCCAGAATCAATACATGCCGGATTACTCTCAAATCTGCAGATAACCCAGAAAGACCTACACACACACACACGCACACACACACACACACACACACGCACACACACACACACACATTTTTGGGGGGTATTTGCATAGACTTGCATTCATTTCCTGGAGACTTACCCTAACCTTAACCACTGACCTAAAAATCAGCTTTTTAATCAACCAGGGACTTTTACGTTTTCTTTGATTGATAGCATCAGGAGTATCGATGAGTAATCACAAACATGTGCACATTTAAGCGGACTCCCCTAATGATGCTTTGATTCATCATTTATTCTTGAATCTCAGCCCTTTTTCTTACTCTACCGCTGCATGACGCTGCATGGTAAAGACGTAAAGATGCAGTGATACGTATCAGAAAACCGATACAAGAGTCAGAGGTTCGGCTGCATCAAATAGTCCTGAGCGGCACGCAGGCGACACCACGAACCTCGCCGCTAATTTCAAACATTTGTCATCGAGTCTGAACCGAAGGAAACACAGAAATTAAGCGTTCAGATCAGACATTAATGGTTTACTTATAATATCTTATTGTCACATGTTCGCTGACAGTAAAGTTACAGTCAAGGCTAGCAGCTAATGCTACTTCCAACACACCCTTAAAGGTGTATAAATCTGCTCCTCCATTAGTGTGTGTGTGGTGTGATATCAGCTGGTGTGACGAAGCTGCCAGGTTTTTTTTTTTACAAGTTTGGGTTTTTAATAGCAACATTAGCATTTTAGCTAATTGGGGTTTTGTTTGTTTTGGTTTTTTTTTAAACCAAAGTCCACCAGATAATCAAGTTCTGTGGTGTTTTTTCACTGTAATGTGAAACAACAAACGTCTTAACTCTTAATGTTTAAGCAAAAAAAAAAACCTGTTACTACAGTTCTGAGCATAAAAAACAGAACAACAGAGGTCAACTACAACTCCCACAGTGCATTGCTGCATTAAATGTCCAGCCATAAAGATTACAATACTGAGAAAACTGATTTTACAATCTGCAGCTTCAGATTATTTTTAATTTCTGGGTCACTTGTCAGTGAATTCACACCTTTGCCTGGCTTCTTCTCCATGGCAACAGCAGCCGAGGCTCATGGGTATTGTAGTATTTTTTTTTAGCCAACAGTATTACAGAAAAAAAAAAAGTGTGTATAATTAACACTGGTGTACAGAACATATATATATAGATCTATAGGTCCCTTGTTAATATAAAAATACATACCTGATCTAGCGGAGCAACAATTACACATTTAACACATGAATGAAAATATTAAACACATGTTTAATGTAGATTTTCATGAAATCAAACCCTGGTTTTGATATTATCACATCATCCAGAAGAGTCCTGGACAGTTTCTATGTTCAGTAACATCCACTTCTGTATCAGCAGCTGCTCAAACGTCACCAACAAACCCAGAATTCGTCCTCCTGAGGATCCGAACCTAAAAAACATCACCACCGTCTGCGACGTCTGCTAACGAGCCGATTCCATCCGTATCAATTAACTTAACAACTGAGTCCTCTATGTTAGCTTTCGTCGGTACAACTGTGTCCATTAGCGAGCTGACGGTTTGACACCAGAGCATTAATTTAATAGAACAACATCAGCATTTGATTTCAGACATAATGAATGAACGCCGGGACGATGCTGCAAACCTCACACACACACACACACGCTTTTTATGTTCATTTCTGTTGACGCTGGATGTTTTTCTTCACAATAAATTCTTTTTTATGTGAGCTTCTGCTGGCTGCTTTATCTGCTTATTATCCTTAAAAACAAGAAACACAGCTGGTGGTTAATGCAGAAAATGTTTTGCAGGGATAAAGAGGGTGAACACTGCCCTGAGGGGAGGGGGGAGGGGGGAGGGGAGGGGGGAGGGGATCTTATCATATCATTGTTCAAAAGGCACCACAGTTGAACGATCAGAGGTTTATCTGTGTGGAAGTGTTTGGCGACTGTCCTGTGTGCACCCTGGCAGCGCCGTGTCCTTTAATAATCTCCCTAAAAAAAATGAAAAAAAAAACTCCAGCTCATAAATGTCAGGACACACATCCTAACCGGCGAGTTGTAAAGAGTCATCAGATCTGCTCTAAATGTCACAGAGATTATTCAGAGAGCAATCGACACCGCTGTAAACTCTCATTAGTTCCTTTCAAGCTTCTGTGACTCCGCAGTTTAAATCTACTACTTTATTTTTTTTGTTTTTTTTTTGTTTTACAAGAAGAAACATAACCGGCAGACGCGTTTCTGAGCTTTGAATGAGTGAAGATAGTTTAGTATCGAGCCGGTTTTTTACCTTCCAACCATCTTTTCAGGTTGTGAATCAGATGGAATATATAAGCTGAGTCGATCCCGTCTGGAACAAAGAAGATGTCAAAGACTGAACTGAAACTGTATCTCAGACATTTGCCCCATATTTTTAGGAATAATATTGGATTTTCTCTCCTGTTATCTACTGATCTGTATTATCTAAGTGTGCCGGCAAACTCCTGTTAGGAGCCATGAAATAAAAAGAACTAATCTGTGCTCTCCATTTAATAATTAGTGCTGTTGATTTGATAAGATTTGTGGATCATGCACAACACTGTGTCATCTCTGAGATCCCTTAAATATATTCTACAGGACTTTTTCATCATAAACTCTTTAATGTTCCTGTGAGCTTCAGGGTTTCAGTTTGTCTCCATTCAACACATCAAGAAGCGACTGAAATATCTTCTCCGTCGCTTGTTTCCTCTACAAGAGAGGAACAGGCCAAATGGATAAATCGAGAGAGAGAGCGCTAATGAAGCAATTTTAAGTTCATTAAATTATTAAATTGAGAGCACAAATTAGCTTTTTTTTTTCCCCCTCTATGGCTCGTTCTCAGTAAAATCAACTTCCTGTCTGGCAGAACTTTTCTGTCAGACGTGTAATTTCGACTCGGCTCGGTTCAGCGGTTTGACAGCGACGTTTAAGAACAAACTGCAAGTGACGCATTATAAGAAAAATACTCCATATTTTCATGAAATGCGTCACCTCAAACCTCAACGTTTGGCTCTGATGATGATGAAGCTGCTGCCGGGCTTCGAACAACAAAAGCCGCATCGTATGTAGAAAACGTTATCAGCACTGCTCAGTGTTTGTGTTCACAGATGATAATGATACAGATACGGATCCAGAGAGGCGGCATCACATCCTCACCGGCCAATTACAAATCTGCAGTCGACAACACGGTGAACACAGCCCTCCTCATTATCTATGAGGAAATCAGACAAGTGCACGGAATATTAAAGGGCACATCACGTGTTTTATACCAGAAGAATGAGCCACTTTTAATAAGTGAAATACCTTTAAATGTGTGTGATTTAATTGGATATCTAATTAACGGACATTCCCTCCTTTGCACTCGTTGTTTTAAACATGCTCTGCTTCCTCACTGAGCTCTCTCTCACTGTCTTTTATCATTAGATGATACATATACGCAGCTGTGTGCAACACTTGAGCCCAAGACAGATCTCCCCCTCGGGGGGGGGGGGACAATAAAACATGTCTCACCTTATCTTATCTCACATACTCAGCATAACTATAATACCAAGGCCGGTGTGTGTTCACGTAGGGAGCCGCGAGTAAATTATGAAGCCGGGGGAGAAACACTTACACGCATCCAGTTGTTAAAGGTCCCGTCTTGTAGATGGAGAGATTTCCATTTATTTTTCTGATGATAAAGCAGCTGGAGACGCCATATAAATACTGTGAAAGAGTCAAAACGCTCAGTCCACGCAGAGATGCACACAGCCAGGAACTGTGCCACTAAAAAAAGCCTTTTTTTTTACTTTATGTATCTAATTTATGTGCACTTGTTTCATTTCAGCTCAGTGTGAGAGTCTCTGCTGCTGTCATTAATGGTCACACTAGTTTCTCTGCTCTGCTCTCTGTGTTTACCGAGGAGGGGGGCGGGGCTTCACAGGGCCTTCACACACACGCACGGAGCAGAGCGGAGAGCAGACACAGACGGCGGAGGAGACGCTGTCTGCAGCTGGTGACTGTCAGGAAGCTCATTTGTCGATGTCAACCTTTGGAAGGTCGGATAAGATGGTTTTTATATCGCTACAGGCTAGGCGACAGTCTCAGCCAATCAGAATCGAGGAGACACAAAACAACCTGATCCCGGTAGAGCTCCAGAGAGAAGCCCAAGACAGGAGATAAATAATAAAGATGTTTTGTTTTTTTTGCTACTTAAAACCACAAAACTATCTTCTTTAATATCAAGACTTCAAATAAAATAAAATAAATGTGAAATATGGGACCTTTAAAATCAAAAGGAGCTTACAGATATTACATTTTCAATGACATTTCTCCTTCAGCCATACAATTATCTTTGCTCTATTTGAGTGTTTTGATGTTGATGTTATCATCTTTTATATAAATTGCAGTGATGTGGTTTTGGATTTTTATGAATTTACTGTTTAATTCTGTGTTTTTTTGTTTTGGGACGATGTTGGAATCACTTTTGTGTCATTAATCCATGAATATAACAATGTAAAAACACTCAATTATAAGTAAAAGTCAGGCATTCAAAATGGGAAACTTTACCGTCCATGTTTTTCTACTCAGCAAAAATATCCAGCAGGTGACGCAAAACATCTGACTGACAACGGAGATCGGCCTTCGACTACAAACTACGCTTCCTCATATTCAGCAAACACAACATATCAGTGGAAGAAAACTACTGCAGGAGGAAGAAGAGACCATCAGAATGAGTCTGATTGGACGGGACGTGTGCAATGCATTCTGGTTGTTGTATGCTTCCCCCATAAGAGCATTATGGTCAAAGGGCACCGAAGTTGCACATTTCTGCAACACAGTTTAAATAAATCATTTCCTTTTCCTTCAAAGTAAAAGCACGTAAATATTCTGGACTTCTGACGAGCTGCTAAAACGTAGTGCTGAGCTCAAACAGACAAACAGACAGTTTGAAACATGATGACTGTCAGAGAAAACCATCTGGACCTCTTCCAACAGTCTGAGAGTAAAGACTGTCAGTGTGTGACTGAACATTCACAAATGTGGGTTTTTACCTTCTGCTTTCATGGAAGGATTTCAGAAAATGCTTCAGGGATGAAGTCTTACTCGTGTTTCCATCGTTCTTCTTTAAGAGAAAAACCATCAACTATCCACCGTCCTTGCGTGGACGTGTAAGAAAAAACCCAGCGGTCCTACCTGCTTCCCTGGAGAGCTGCATGAAGGCGTCCACTCCTTTCTCCCCGTAGCTGCCCTCCGAGGCCACCGTGGACACGTAGTTCCAGCCCATGGCCTTGACGATGTCCACCATGGCCTGAGCCTGGAAACTGTCCGGAGGGACGACCCGAGAGAAGAAGTCGTACCTGCGGTCGTCGCTCAGCTCCGGCGCCGTGGATGCATAGCTGATCTGAGGGATCTGCAGGGAGACGGGGCGAGAAGATGGATCAATCAGAGGTGTGTGAATGTACTTTTCAGATATGTATTTTTCAGATCCTGCTCATATTTTAGGTCGTTTTGGACAATCAGGTAAAAAAATAAAAGCATTAATTGGTTGATCTATTGAGGGAACAACATGTTTACATGTGATAGAAGCAGAAGTGGTTTCAGTTTTAGGGTTCATGAGCCGACTAAATTCATTATTATTATTTAAATAAGTTTATGATGGATACCCTGGAGACTTTTTTTACCCTGAGCGCAGCCTCACAGGCAGATCTACAAACCCGCCTCCTCACACAGAACTAAATGAAGTACGGTCCAAATCCTGAAGAGCTTCTTTACGGGAGTTTGAAGCATCCATCAGTTCCTTCAAACTGTGCAATAAAAACAGACTAAATAAGTAAATATTAGTATTAATCTGTTTATTAGGTATGTGTATGGGGGACCTGCTCCTTCTCTAGATATATAGGGTTCATTTTAAAGTAACAAAAACACAATAGTTCTTATTTTTAAGTGATTATAAACTAATTAAAAGTTAGAATTATTATGAATATTATCTTCTATTTCTGCCAAATCTGATCTGTTAGATGCCTCCATATTCTACACACTGGTCCTTTAAGTTGCGTTATTGTGTTGTTTTAAACTGCTATCTATCTATCTATCTATCTATCTATCTATCTATCTATCTATCTATCTATCTATCTATCTATCTATCTATCTATCTATCTATCTATCTATCTATCTATCTATCTACAGGAAACAGGTAAGAAAAGGTTGATAAATTAGCTTTAACTTTTCCTGACACAGTGATTTCTGTTGCATAAAATTCCTCCTGTAGTAAAAAACAGATGTGAAAAATAGAGATGCTGCTTTATCTAACGTGTAGTTACTGTGTTTGTTTGTTTTTTTTGCTTTGAAGGCAGAATTAAATGACAGCTACATTAAATATGCCTTTAATAATTTACATCCTAACGTTGAATTTAATTGCAAATAACTAACACTGGTTTTGAAACGAAGCCTCAAAAAGTGATTTAACAGTAAAACCAGTGAAGTGAAAGTAAACAGACGTTTAATCTCTGAGAGCAAACTTTCATTATAAACGCTCCGAGGTGACGACGGATTGAAGGCGTTTCGTGGTAATTACACTAAATCTGCGTGAGGTCAGGGATTATTTGATCTCTGTCCGTCAAAGGTCCCACGTTAATGCACGGCAACAATTAAATCCCCTCCCTGTGAGAAACTCTGAAAGCTGCGTATCTCCCACTTAGATATTTCTTTCCAATTAGCCTTTTGATCCTGTCGGGAGCGGATCTGCCGCTCACATTATTCATGTTTGGGTTAAAAGTTCGATGTTGTGGGTTAAAAGCGCTTCTTGTCAATCCACAATTCATTTATTTTTTTAGTTGAGCATTTTCAAAAAAAGAAAAAAAGAGAATTGGATTTTAAAAATTACCATTTTCAGCACAAACACTCAGAGGGACTCTAACACGTAATCAGCAGCTTATTCGCACTTCCTCCTTGTTTTCCTCCTCGTTTCTATTAAATGAAGACGCTTTCAGAGCTGTCAGCGTCACAAGAGGACTTTATTTACTGTGAACTGTGGTGACCAGAGCCCTCCAGGTTCTGGCTGCACCGGGACATAAAACGCAGCTGAAAATTGGTTCAAACCAAATATCTTCATTTTTTTTAAAAACATCACATATTCGTCCAGGAGTCGAGGAAGAGCTTCAATGCTTCACTCACTATTTCTGCCTCAGCATACCTGTGAGGGAGAGCCCGACACTTCACGATCGCAGCCGTTCATCAACGCTGTCTCCTAGAAATTGCGTTTGTTTACATTTGTTTTCCCATTTACATGAACAAACGTTAATCTCTTTCCCTTCGTTATGTTCACAGGCAATTATAAGCTGTCGCCCCAAAACCCAACAAAACAGATCATAAAACATATTTATTCTCCAGCAGGTGATGTGTGACAGTCCTGCTGATCATTCAGGAGCTCACCAACCAACCACTGAGTTTTTTCGCTTTAATCTGGAAGACTTGTTTGATAAAAACATGAATCCAGCTGATGGTTATTAAACAAACTTCAGACGGCTGTGGATGTTTAAGTGTCCTCCCAGTCTGCACGCTATATTAAATATTTGTTTTAGAAGCGACTTTAAATGTCTTCTAGCAAGAAAATGTTGATATTCTGCAGAACAAAGAAAATATATTCAACTTAAACTCTGATTCTTCGGATCCGGTCTCCATCATTTAAAAAGGTCATTAAGAAGAAATTCTTATAACAAAAATAGGTGCAAAAAGACAGTAGATGAGATGAGGTGTCGACAAGGACTGAAGTGAAAACAGGACTATAAACACACAGGCAGTGATTACAAATGAAACACAGGTGAGGAGAACAAGACACAGGTGAGACACATGAACTAACGAAACACAGGAAGTAAAGTGACCAGACACAAGGTAGCAGGGAATTTCAAAGTAAAACAGGAAACCAGAGGAACACAGGGGAAACAAAACCCAAAACAAAGCACACATCAGACAGGGGAGGTTAAACAAAAACCCAAAAAGTCCTGATAGACCATGACATGAGGACAGTTACAGTAAGTGTCACTCAGCTCAGTTGTAAAAGAAAGCAAAGTATGATGATGTTGTGAGGTTTTGGGGTTTTGGGGTTTTGGGGTTTTGTGCGGCGCTGCAGTGATGCTGACAGCAGCAGGTTGAACACTGCTGCTGCTTTAGCAGCCGTGTCCTTGAAATGCAGCTGAGATGTGTTTGAAGTTTTATGGCTTCTGACTCAAGATGTCACAAAGGCCACCTCATCTGGCCTGCACACACACACACACACACACACCAATGTAAAATTGCTCTCACACAACATGAAACAAGATACTGAGTGAACATAATGTTGCACGAACCTGAGCACACAGAAGAGCTTTGAAAAACATATGAATATTCAGAGCACACACACACACATACATGCACACACACATGCAGACACAGTGTGTGTTTTGCTGAATCTGGTGTGGAGGCCTACGGCATGAAAACACAGTAAAACCTCAGGGAACAACCTGCTGTTCCTGCTCTATGCTGCACCATTATTCTGCTCAGGCCACACACACACATACACACACACACACACACAGTAATCCAGGAATGTACATTTTGTGCAGGTTCATCACAGTTATTGGAAGCACTGACACTTTCTGTGGCCATTATATCATCTCCCAGAGGGGAGAGAGACACACACACACAGAGAGAGAGAGAGAGAGAGAGAGAGAGAGAGAGAGAGAGAGAGAGAGAGAGAGAGAGGTCATCTAACAGAGACACAAAGAAAAAAGAAAGAAAGAAAAACATCAAATATCACTACAGACAGTAATTTATTCTAATTCGACTCCCAAATCCTGAACTTAATGCACGTATGAAGCTACAGTTTGAAAGACAAAGTGAATATTGGGTTGATTGAAGGTTTTGTTTTTCATTTGCACCAATGAGATCTGGAATAACAAACATATGTTTTAATCAAAAAAGAGTTTACTGAAATTTAATTTGCCTAAAAGAGAAAGATGTGTGTGTGTGTGTGTGTGTGTGTGTGTGTGTGTGTGTGTGTGTGTTCTGTGTGTGTGTGTGTGTGTGTGTGTCCGTGGTGTGGGAGAACAAGGATCAGCTTTGCTAGCTTTGTTATTGAGGAGAAATGAAGTAGAAAATGAAATGCATTTCATTTAGTTTTGTTGTTTGTATCATGAAATAGACTGAAGGTGATTACTTCCTTATGGAAGAAGGTGGAATTATGAAAACATTTAGTGAAGTGGACATTTTCACTCTGAGAATTTAGACAAAACCTGGTTAAAATATTTTATATAAGCAGCGTTTATATTGTTTATTTGTTTGTTTTTCCCAGACTACATAGAGTGTGTGGTCTGCAGCAATGATTTGTTTCTGTTTGGAACACAATGTTGATCACTGGAGGTTTTTTATATCATTGTTGTTTCATTGCATGTCAGGTAATCCCATGTGGGACGGATCATTTTTAATGGTATGACATGAAAATATAAATGTATTCATTCATATACTTTAATCAGCATTTCTATCCTCCACAGTCTGTCAGTGTGTAACATGCTGGTTGTGTCTCGTAGTGATGAACCTACAGAGAATCATCAGAGACTCTGCAGCTTTATAGTGAGTTTCAGCTCATTGTTTATCTGTCCGGCTGCAACTTTTACTGTTCTGGTTCACTCTTAGTGTCGTTTTCAGCCGCTGTACACTACCTGCTCAAACACACACAGTTAGCTGTAGACTAGCTGGTAGCATTTAGCAGCTAAAGAGCCAGATATTTCCCTCAGGAGTTGGTAGAGAGCAGAAACAGAAGCTAAAAGAGAGAGAAGATTGGACTTAGATTCACCAGGTGGATCGGGTTTAATTAACAGATCTTCTGCAGACCCAGGAACAAAATATAAGACATGACAACAGCTCATGATAAGTTGTGTCCTACTGTCTTCTTCCTCACCATATGATGATATCATGTGCTCATCGTTGAGGTGAAACCCTAACAGACCGGTCCTGCAGGTCTACCGGGCCGCTCTCCGTTCTTATTCGTCTTCCAGGTGACAAAGTCTTCACCTAAAAGTGATTGTCTGAAAGAAAAATCTTTCTCTGGGCCTCTGTGCTTTCTGAAGCCAAAATAACCTTTCAGGCTGATGGATTTGGTGCTGAACAGAGAGGACAGAACCCCTTTAGAGCCGCTCTGCTGAAGGTCAGCTGTCCATTTCTCACCAGGTGGATTGTACAGAAGAACCTCAGGGTGGAAAAAGGAACTCCTGTAAGTCTGCTGGATTCAGGCAGAAAAAAATTGTGTTTCTTCTTCAGCTGCTGGAGGTTTGAACTGTATGTAAATGCACATTTCAGTTACTTGAGTAGTTTCAACAGTGGTCCTGAATTCAAAGTTTTATATGTATATCATATTATATAAATGATATTAGTCATTGCAGATACATGTAAGAGCAATTTAATGTAGTTCATCATTGTTGTGCCTATTCTAGCTACTTTTTGTGGATGAATAGTAACAGTATTGCATCATATTATATCAGTATATCATGTTTTTTTTATAATAATAATAAAATAAATAAATAAAAGAGCTCTTTATGTCTTGTCAGAGCTGATCTTTGAGGGGACGGAGAGCCGGAGAATCCAAAATAAAGGAAGCTACGTTGATTGGGTTAAGAGAGAGAAAGTAATGATAAATATAAAATACAGTCTGAAGAGCTGTTTAGTGTTTAAAAAGAAGAGAAAGTAATGTATAAAATATTAAATATTGTGTTCTGTTTCGTTGTCATCCTTTAAAGATATTTGTTATTAATATTTAGGGAGCAAGAGGAGGGTATATTCTTACATTTAGCTCGTCTGTGAATGTTTGAAGTGTTCAGCAGCGACCTGCAGCACATCTGATGATCTGATGTTTGAGCTCTGGACAGAAAAACTCTTCAAAACGTTGCTGTCACCTCCATCAGGAGGCCACGCTCCACGCCGGCCTCCTCCTGTCGCCGGCTGGCAGATGTTACACGACTCATCCTGATAAGGAAAAGCAGCAGCTCCTCAAACAGCCGTATGCATGGTGACACAGCAGCAGGCACACAGTGGCCTCAAGAACTGGCTGTGCTTCGGAAAATAATGTATAAAATGGCGTCCGGCCAGCCTTGTCCACCTCCTCAGGCTCCGGCAGAGACAGTTGCTTGTTACAGACAAGGATGCCAAAATCCTCCATCCTCTCACACACCGACTGTTCCAGTTTTCTCTGCTTTTATTTCATTATTGTGGAGACGATTTCACACACACATGCAAACACAGATGCAATGTGGTGATAACGGAAAGCTGTGATGGAAGAAGATCCTTTACCGCAGTAAAAGTACCAATACAGCAACATAAAAGTCCTGCAGGAATAATCCTACAACAGTAAAAGTACATAAGTATTATGAGCTTGATGTAGTTAAAGTATTGCAGTAAAAGTAGTGGTTTGGTCCCTCTGACTGATATATTATTATATATGACATCATTAGATTATTAATAGTGAAGCATCAGTGTTAGGGCAGCATGTTACTGTTGTAGCTGCTGGAGGTGGAGCTAGTTTACACTACTTTATATACAGTTAGCTAGTTTAGTCCACTGGTTCCCAATCCACAATAACACAATGACAAAGTCACTCATTTTAGGGAAAAGCTCATTGATGAGGACATAGTTGGACTATAAATTACATTTTATCTGCATAATTTATTCTTTATTGACATTTGGTGACTGCAGTTTGTCAGAGATCAGCTGTGCTTCTCTGGCCTCAGCTCTGAAGTCCAACCCCTCCCATCTGAGAGAGCTGGATCTGAGTGGAAACAAGCTGCAGGATTCAGGAGTGAAGCTGCTGTGTGCATGTTACTGTTGTAGCCGCTGGAGGTGGAGCTAGTTTACACTACTTTATATACAGTTAGCTAGTTTAGTCCACTGGTTCCCAACCTAGGGGTCGGGGCCCCTCCAAAGGGTCAGCAGATAAATGTGAGGGGTCGTGAGATGATTAATGGGAGAGGAAAGAAGAAAAAACAAAGTTCTGATACACAAATCTGTTTTCAGTTTTTGGACTTTTTCTCTAATCTTTGATTTGATTAGAAAGTAGCATCACATGGAAATACTCAAAAATTGTATTTAAGTACAGCACCTAGTTACTTTCCACCACTGACAATCATGAAAAAACATCCATATGTTCTGACGTTTTCGTAAACAGTCTGACTCAGTTTACTGAGTTGTGGTTGGAGAAGAAGAGAGGAAATTAAATAACAATAATAATATGAAAGCCTCCGTCCTCTCCACCTGTTCTGTAACCACAGTCTGACTCCTGACAGCAACGGCGGGCTCTGACCTCTCTGTCAAAACACTCAGCCCATACATGTAAGCCAAAAGGCCGCAGGACACGAGCAACACCAGCTGTCACACTTCATCCGACGGCCTTCTCAGACAAACACACTCGTTTAATGGACACCAGCGTTCAGCGGAAGGTCAATAACTTCGAGTCCTCTCTGATCGGAGGCTCGCAAAAAATGAAATGTCAGACGGAAATGTCAATAACCGTACCCGTTTGCATTGTCGCGGCGGCCACCTCCACCACCGTTTCCTCTCGCTCGCTGTCTCCTCCTGTCTCTCTCAACGGCTTCTTCTTATTCCGCTCAGGTTCAGAGAAGCTTCTGAGCCTTTGAATCAATTTTAGATTCTCTTTTCTCGCTTCCTGTTTCCTTCCTCCGCTGTCCATCACTCTCTCTCCATCCTCTCTCCTTCCATCACCATCTGTCTTGGATCAATGCAGCTTTATCCGTTGTCACCTTCCAGCTCAGGTCATGTTTGCTTCTCTCTGCCCCCCCCCCCCCTCCCTCACCCCTCTCTCTCTGTGTCTCTGATAAATGCAGGGTTTAGCTATTGTCACATTGTAGTGCAGGTTGTGTTTTATTGAAGCTGTCAAGGTGCTGACCTTTCCATGTCCAGGGGAAGAAAGAGGGATGGCAGCAGGTATGATAGAAGGAGAGCGGGATGACCAAGCCACTTATGAGTCTAATCTATCAAAAGGACAGAGAGAAGAAGAGCCGCTCTGCTGCCAAACTTCTGGCTTCAGGGATTCAAAGATTCATTCATTTTTGTTTTGTTATTCATTCGTCATGTCATTCACCCGTGTTTCTATATATTAGTTTCTTGACCTTTTCTTAGAAAGCAGAGAACATATCGTATAAACACATGTGTGTCGTCACTCAGAAACAAAACTGTATGTGATTATTAAATCTTATAGTCAGTACTTCTTTTCATTTTCTTGTACATGTACGTGATGACCAGCTGAAAGGTTTTCATGTCTGCTGCTTTCATAAAGGCTCATTCGCTCATTTACCAAACTAATTGCACGTCTTTGGCAGGAACCTCCAGTTTAAAAATGAAGTGCGGTTCATCAAAGCGTTTTTTACTGCAGAGAACAGCTGATTGGAGGATCTGGCAAACTTCCCCTGAATCTAACTTTGCATCTCTGCATGTTTCTCTCCTTTGTCTTCTTAAAGCATCTGTGTTGGCTTCAGTTCAGAGAAGATGTTTCCCTAAACTGTAAACATTGTGCTGCAGATTCTTCTTAATAGGAGCAAAATTAGGAGAAAAACGCTGAGCAGCATCAGCAGACTCCCAACAAACACGACGTGCTAGATACGTGTTCAGGATTAAACTTCTCTTTTCATTTAGGGTTAGTCTCCTTTTTGTCGTGAACAAAGTCCTTTTTGTTGATGGTATTAACCTTAAAACAACATTAACTGAATGAATTCAAATGTTGAAACAAAAGTTTTTTTATCTCTCGTGTCTGTGGAGAAAATGATGAAGCATCTCTTCGACACATTGAGCTGAAATCCTCTTAATTCTCAGACCTGCACTCAACTTTCTCCTTTTTCATTCTTTCCTGTCAGACTTGTCATCAGTTTCATCTTCTAGCTGTAACTTGAACTTTATTATTTTAGAGTTATAGTCATAGGTCGCAGGTGGACACTGGAGATCATTACTTTCTCTGTCTGATACTATTTCTGTCTTTTGTCTCTTTTTTCTATTTCTATTTTATTTTCATTTTTTGCTGCTCTCATGTCCATCACCTTCCATCAGTGGTGGAAAGCACATTTACTCAAGTACTTTATTTGAGGTATTTCCATGTGATGCTACTTTCTACATTTCAGAGGGAAATATTGTACTTTCTACTCCACTACATTTATTTAACAGCTTTAGTTACTTTTCAGATGAAGATTTGACACAATGGATAATATAACAAGCTTTTAAAATACAACACATTGTTAAAGATGAAACCAGTGGTTTCCAACCTTTTTGTCTTTTGACGTCTTACAAAAAGCAGCGTGTAGTCGGGGTCACATTTCACATGTCTGAGTTGTTAACAGCTCCACAATTTATTGAAATGCTTTCATTTCAATAAATGTTCAAACGATCCAATATTTCAGCAAAAATCAAAGATTAAAGAAAAAGTCTAGAAACTGAAAACAGATTTGTGTATCAGAACTTTGTTTTTTCTTCTTTCCTCTCCCATTAATCATCTCACGACCCCTCAGATTTATCTGCTGACCCTTTGGAGGGGCCCCGACCCCTAGGTTGGGAACCAGTGGACTAAACTAGCTAACTGTATATAAAGTAGTGTAAACTAGCTCCACCTCCAGCAGCTACAACAGTAACATGCACACAGCAGCTTCACTCCTGAATCCTGCAGCTTGTTTCCACTCAGATCCAGCTCTCTCAGATGGGAGGGGTTGGACTTCAGAGCTGAGGCCAGAGAAGCACAGCTGATCTCTGACAAACTACAGTCACCAAATGTAAAATGTAAATTATTGTCCAACTATGTCCTCATCAATGAGCTTTTCCCTAAAATGAGCAGAGTGACTTTGTCATTGTGTTATTGTAGGTTGGGAACCAGTGGACTAAACTAGCTAACTGTATATAAAGTAGTGTAAACTAGCTCCACCTCCAGCAGCTACAACAGTAACATGCTGCTCTAATGCTGATGCTTCACTATTAATAATCTAATGATGTCATATATAATAATATATCAGTCAGAGGGACCAAACCACTACTTTTACTGCAATACTTTAACTACATAAAGCTCATAATAATTTATTCATACTACTTTATTAACTGTATATATACTGATTATTCATAATGAATGGTGGAGTTTAAAAAAAAAATAATGGAGCCAAACCAAAGGAGAATGATTTCTGATTACCATGGCGACCTCAGCAGAGCACCGCTGAATCTTAATTACACAGATTGAGCACCATGTATGAATACATGTATGAAGTGTGTACATCATTATTTCTGTCTCATCTCTGTACTTGTGTATCTCTGACAGATCTCTGTATTCTCCGTTAATTAGCCGGCGGGGGCCACATCTGGCTCGGCGCCGGACGATGTGATCGCTGAACCAAATGGAGCTGACAGGCCTACGCAGCACATATGGCAGCGAGCACAGAGAGAGAGAGAGGCTGCTGCTGCTGCTGCTGCTGGAGCACTGACCGGACGTCACTCAGCGGTAATAAACGTGTGTGTGAGTGTTATTGTGCATGTGTGTTTGAGTTTGTCATTGTAATATTGGTAGGTTCTTTGAGGTGGTAAATTAAAACGAAGTTGTGTTGCAAAGTTGGAGGAGATATGTCAGGCGCTCTTGGTTCCTGCAGTAAAAGTCTTATTAATTTTTCTCTTAGACGATGTTCGTGAGTCACACTTTGGATCAACATGAAACTCTCCTGGTTGAGTCATCAGAAAAATATGAACAACTGCGCAAGAAAATATCTGGATCTTTGGTAGAAACTCGATGTTACAAGGCTGTGGATGTAAAAACTTCAAGGTAGAAGTCAAAGGAGGTTTTTCCAGGTGTGTGTTAAACCAGCAGTCAGATGTCCATATGAATGAAGAGGTTTTCCTGGCTGTAATCATTCCTCCTGTTCATACTGGATATTAAAAGATCTCCTTAAAAGGTGCTTTCAGTATGAAGTGATGGAGGCAAAAAAATCCACAGTGTGTCCACACAGACATTTAAAGTGTGTGTGATGCTTCTATTAAGCTTCATCAGTCTGAGTTTAGTCATATCAAGTGGATATCTGACACATTTACAGTCTTTTTAGCGTCAAATTCTCCTCTTTGTGTTTCCCTGTTGAGCTGCAGGTGGAAGTATAGAAACAAAAAGAGGGACTTTGGCAGTAAACAGACTGTAACGTTGAAAGATATCTACTGGATTTGACTCATTTGGACGCTGAAGCTTCATATTAGCTTCACATAAATGTTTAAATACATTTTTTTGCATAGAAGGAGGACTGTGGATTTAGTCCTCCATCACTTCCATTGTAAGGTCATTATGAAGGAATCTTCTAGTGGTGTGTGTGTGTGTGTGTGTGTGTGTGTGTGTGATGAAGGGGGAGAAAGAGAAACATGGTGTCCTAATTACACTTACTTACAGTGACCCTGCTGGCAATCACTGATTCCATTACAACCTCTCATTTTGCTGCGATATCCTCGGAAACACTCACACACACACACACACACACAGGCTGACATTTTGGCGCAAAAACACACTCATACAAATATACACACAAGTAGGCGCAGCATTCATCAACATGCTGTTATTTCCCAGCCTGCAGACAGACGGCTAAATGAAGCAGAAAGCAACAAGCTACTGGATGGTTATACACCCTCTGACTCACTGGACTGGTGTGTGTGTGTGTGTGTGTGTGTGTGTGTGTGTGTGTGTGGTTATGTGTGTTGCACACTGTTTTAATCACTATCTTTGTAAAAGAGTGCATCAGCATTCAGCTAAACTGTGATTCACACAAGAAAAACAGTTTGACAAAAAGCTGAAACCCCGTTCTGCCAACTGACTCACTGTCTTTATCCTTTCATCCTCTTCCTCCTCCTCCTCCTCATCCTCCTCTTCCTCTTCCTCACTCGTCTCCCTCCTTCCCTCTCCACTCCTCTATCTCTGTTCCCTCTTCTAATCTTCCTCGTCTGTCTCGGTTTCTCCCCGTTTCTCTTCCCTGCTTGCTTTTTTTAGTCGGCCTCCTCATCAGCGAGGAGCTCGTTCGGAAACATAAAAATGTGGATGAAAGTGGAGCAGCAGCGGCGGCGGCTGGCGGCTGGCGGCTGACGGCGCCGATGTCTCTCTGACGAGGTGTAACTCCGGTGCACGTGTCACCAATTATTTCATACTTACCTACATATGATGGTTGTTCATTCTGTGTATCTGCATGATGCTACAGAGCTCATTAATATGGTCGTAAAGGTAGCATGGACACAGTTATGGTGTTAAAACACGTCCGCCTTCTTTGAGGAGCAGAACTTCTGCACACCTGTAGATCAGACAGGTAGACAGGTGCGTTGGAGAAGACAACAGGCCGACTATTTTATATATCATTTTTCAGGTTATCATCATTTTTTATGTTTATCATGAATAAATCAGATAAAAGTGACACTCCCTATAACTGCAGAACGTTTCAGAGATCACTGTTCACTTCCTGTTTCCAAACCGACTGTCAACAGTAGATCAGATTCTTCTCCATCATGGAGGCGTCTGATCATCTGCAGCAGGAGCTTCGAGCCCAAACATGCAGCCAGAATCATAAAGAAGCATCCTCAGCCTCTGATCTCCACATCATGGAGTCAGTCTGGGATCAACATGAAGAGACACAGAAGCAGCTGAAGAAGAAGAAGACGCAGGAATACCGACCTGGCGAGAACCTGAAACACTGTGCAGGTGTAACTGCTGCTGTTTTTTAAAAAGGCAAAGCTGCTCACAGCACATATCGATCTCATTTAGGTTCTGCTGTTTACTCAACTTTGGATCAAGTTAACTGATCAATAAAAACTATTTACTGCCTATATGTGTATATAAATACGTCGGTGAACATAGTGGAGCATTTAGCAGCTAAAGAGCCAGATATTTCCCCTCAGGAGTTGGTAGAGAGCAGAAACAGAAGCTAAAAGAGAGAGAAGATTGGACTTATATTCACCAGGTGGACAGAAACGAATCTACTTTATAAACTGATGAGATGACAAAAGTCAAGAAGCTTTAAAGGATCAAGAACAGAAACCTGAGGAACCCCACAAGTAACATCCAACAGCGTCTGCTGGACGTGGAGATAGTTCAACACATTAAATTAAAAGCTGATGACGTCATTAATTGTGTTCACTACTTGATTCTGCTGAAAACTAGAGTACAAAAAAAATGCAGTGCAGGTTTAAGAGAATAAAATAGTGTGTGTGTCCAATGCTGCAGATTAAAGATGGAAAGAGATAAGAGGTAATTATCAACTCCTTAAGAACACCAGCGTCTCTTTTTCTTTAATCAAGACGTGTTTATAAAAATTAAGAGTCTCCAAATACTCGTTCTAGAAATCCGTCTGGACCTTTTCACGACAAAATCACTGCGGAAGTGTCAGACTTTGTGTCATCTTCCTCAAATGTGATGCAGGTGTTTAGTTCACAGCCTCATACTGCTGTCCAGCTTCACAGACAAACACACAGGTGGTTCTTTATGCAGATGATATGTTGCTTTCTGCTCGAGTGTTTCTGACACTTTCACGTGAAACTTTGGGACGTTTCCTCAGTGATGCGGCTGGTCGCTGCGGTTCAAGAGCTGCAGACATTTTCATTTCATTTGCTATTAAATGTTAGTTTCACAATAGAGGTGAAGCAA
The DNA here is from genome assembly GCA_029490765.1 of Euthynnus affinis. NCBI lineage: Eukaryota > Metazoa > Chordata > Actinopteri > Scombriformes > Scombridae > Euthynnus > Euthynnus affinis. The sequence goes on from CM055840.1 coordinate 35,306,031, forward strand.
ATAAATAAAAAAAAGTTACAGTTGGAAATACATACACACTCTTTTAAACATGACATTACCTCATCAACAAAACATTACAGCTGATTCTTGGCCTCTAGTATTTGACATCACACACACACACACACACACACACACACACACACACCCAGCAGCTCAGCAGCATGCCATTAAATCTGCTCAGGATTCTTTGTGCTTACATAATTCATTAGGAGCGCCGAGCCGCTCTCTGTCACTGAGTGGAGTAATCCTATTTAATCTGATGCTGTTAATTCATTTGTCCTACATCACCCTCGATTCTCACCTCACTGTCACCTCAGACACAGAAGACGAGGAAGGGGGGGAGGAGGGTGGAGGAGATGGGGAGGGAGGGGGGGGGTATGTACGACAGGTGAGGAAGAGGAGGGAAAGACGAAGGAGCGAGAGGAGGTTATTAGAGGAGGAATATTAAAGAGGCGAGTCGAGGTGAAGAGTCCAAACACACTCAAACTTTTAAGTAATGACCCGCCTGCCAATTACAGTCTGAATGACCTCACTTTAATTGAATGGCACACTTCTAGTAACAATGAACATTTTAATTTGGCTCATTGGGAGAGGAGGAAAGAAGAAGAGGAGGAGGCGACGTTATTATGCTTCAAAATAATTTAAACTGAAGTCTGGTCTTCGCTGCAGATTGTTTTAACCACGTTAACACATTAACCTTTTCCATCCCAGCCCCGTTCGAAGCGAAATACACAAATTAAAATGACTGTAGCGTCTGAATGACTATATGAGGCCTTGTTAGAAAGAAAAAAAACCCTCTCAAGTATCTTGGGAAAGTGTCACAGAAGGCAGTCGGGGCTTTGAAGTCAGTGGAGAAAAATAAAATAAATAAAGATGTGTCAGCTTAAAAGAAAAGAATAGTTTTTATTATAAGTAACTGTGGCTTTATCTGTACAGGTAAAGGACAGCACTGCAGTTCATGAACCTCTCTGACTTCTCTCTGTGAGGTTTGATATGTTTATATATAACAAACGTTGTAAAAAATGTGACAAACTCTTAAATCTCTGTGTGGTAGATCTCCATCGTTGTCCAGAAACTATTAGAGACACAGTTTGGTCACGTTAGTTTGTTTAGAAACGGCTCCGAAGACGAATAACAGCATCATGTTTTCAGTCTCCAGAGAGTAGTTCTGTGTAATGCAGACGCTACTGAGCATGTGCAGGAACACGCTTCTGTTTACAGCTTCACTAGCTTGTTCTGCTGCAGATCACAACCTCTGGACTTGAAGTTCTTTGAGAAATGTATATGGTAGTTTGACTACAAAACACCCTAACACCCTACACATTTACATTCAGTAACAGCTGATACTTCGTGTGGTGTAACATTTAGTGAAGAGCAGCTGTATGCGCCTCCGGTGGAAGAATCTTAATACAAAGAACATCAATTTCACACAAATTACATGAACATCACATATGAATTTAACTGATTTCCTGTCAGTCTCCTCGCCGCTCCCTGCTGCTGCTGCTGCTGCCGCTGCTGATAAACTCTCTGATGAATCGTGTTTGACAATATTCAGTGTGAGGATGGAGCCAAATGAAGCTGTGTGGTCACACCTCAGATCTCCTCTCATAAGTGTCTCAGTAGTAAAAAAAAAAAAAGAGAGAGAGAGAGAGAGACAGCAGCTCATCTGCAGGGGGTGAGATGATTTATTGGAGGATGTGGTTGAGATGGAGAGGCGTGATGACGCGTTCCCGGGAACGGTTGAACGGGGGAGAGGGAGGAGCGGAGAGAGATGATGGATGGATGGATGGATGGAGAAGCAGAGAGAGCTGGAGGGACGTCGGGTCAGAGCTCCTCTCACTTCTAGAGATGAAGGAGAAGAAACGAAACTGAAACCTCTGTGAATCTGCCACCAAAATGTTGAGGTGAATTGTGGGAAATGTAGGAAGAAGAATGCGCTGCATGTTTCCATCATGAGACCGAAGATAAATGTGTGCTAGACTTTTAATTTTCAGTGTTTCCACTCAGATTTTTTTAATATGGAAATTGAAAATGAGAATAAAAACGTTGTCACATCCCGCCTGGACTTCTTCTCTATTGTTTTTGTTCTCTTGGGTTTTTCTGTGTTGCACTTATGTTGCCTGGATTTAGTTTTCTCTGCTCCCAGTGCCTCCCCAGTTCATCAGCTCCCAGTCTGCTCTTGTGTTGTGTCACCTTGATTCCTTTAGTTCCTGTCTTATTTTGAAAGGTTTTCTTACCTTTACCTTTACTTCCTGATTGCCTCATGTGTTTCACCTGTGTCTTGGTTCACTCACCTGTGTTCAGTTTGTAATCAGACCCCGTGTATTTAATCCCGGTTTTCAGGTAAATGTTCCCTGTGCCTCTGCTCACTACACTACTAACGCGCAAAACGAAATGTCAAGTTTGACTTCATACCAGTATATAAATGACAGAATAAATCCCCTTTAACGATGTAATTAAACTTTTTTTTTCTGTGGGAAAAACACATCAGGCGCCTATTGTTTGTCAAAGCTGATTATCTTCAAGTGTTCAAACGTGTCTGGAGGGGATCTTTAAGTAAAGATGAAGAGGGATGGAAAGGTTACTTCAAAATACAGAAATAAAGATGTTTTCAGTCTATTCTGCTTCTCTCTGGAGTCCTCTCCTCCTGCCAAAGTCCTGTACTCCACTCTTTCCCTGCTCTGCCCAGAACCCATTAAGCAATCATCAGAAAATGGCAGCTCATTCATTCATTTTGTTTTCGAGGCCTCTTTTGCAAACACGGCGCGCACACACATATTGATCCTGCAGTTACACGGTGTGAATGCATTCAGTCACAAAGTGGCACTGAGAGCAGCAGCGTTCTGCTAAAAGCAGCAATGAAACACTTGACAGTCGAGTGGAAATGCTCCAGGCTCTCGGTATCGCTCTCTTGCATAAACACACACACACACACACACAAACACACACACACTCTCCTCTCCACAGCAGCCGATTCTCTGCGGGCTTTTTAAATGTCGTTCAGCTGCGCGCCAGGCGTGTTTCTGAGAGATAGTTGCTTCACACAACAGCACCGACAATGAATCTCTCCTCTGTGATTTGCTCTGGTGATGCCGGTCCATCCTCCACACACACACACACACACACACACGCAGAGCGAACTCGCTAGCTATCACAGCTACAGATTAAGCTCGCTCCTCTGCCTGCTGTGCATGCTAAAGCAGAGACAGATTACACTCCCAGACCATCGCTGGTTCACAGAGCGAGCAGGGGAGAGCTCAGGCGCTTTGTTCAGGAGATCACTGTGACTGTCACACAGTATTAAATTACTGGTATTGTAAAACGGCAGATTAAAGGTCTAAACGGGAAATGATCTCTGATTGTTCTGAAGTCTTGTCACTGTGTGTGTGTGTGTGTGTGTGTGTGTGTGAACGCAACAACTCAAAAAACAACATGATGAAGACGTCATTCTTACACAATGGATTTCCCCTGCAGAGAAGATGATTTCACACCATTTTCAAACAATTTACTGCAGAAATTTGCATTTAACAAGTAAGCAGGAAGCTGTGTGTTCCTCTGTGCGCCAGGACTTTATAACTGAACTATGACCAGCAACAAATGATGATTCTCATTAGAAACTACAAGAGTTTCTCTGCCAGGTTTGTCTGTGTCAGTATAGTGCACGTCTTCTTAGTGTTTTTGTATAGTCTCAGTTTTCTTTAAGATGCATTGAGTAGTGTAATGGTTTCACTTGAACTTAAAGCTCTAATCTGTTTTTATTCCTCATTAAAATGTGTAAAAACAACTAGACCAGACAGAAGCTTCTCTCCTGAAACCTTCAGGTTGTTGTCGCTCAGGTCTAGACCTATGTTCTATATGTTGTTGAGTTGTGTTCTTACATTAATGTTCAAACCCAGAGAAATCTGTCATTTTAATCAAAGTAACGGACCGTTTCATTTGGTGGCCTGTCAATGGCGTCATACCTCCTCTACCAAAGAGTATAGCACACAAGATGCATGCGTCGGCGCCGTGTTTGTCCGCTACAATGGCGTCTAGCAAAGAGTAACTTACACACATACAAGATAAGTTGCGGCTGTTCGACAGAAACTGTTATTAATTGACTTTTATTGTCATATTTCGAGCCACGACGAAGGCCGAAATGTGGCCTCTAACAGACGAGATGAGGCTTGTTTTCAGTCTAGCCGATCGCCTGAAATAGTTACGTTTTATTATCGGCTCACAAGAAGGTTTTTAAACGTTGTGAATCACTGCAACAATGAGAGGTCCTTGAGCATTCAGTCATAGCTGTGCACAAAAAATATCAGTCTGATGGGTCCAGTAATACGTGAGATTAGCTGCAGACAGACACATAGTTTCCAGTTAATCATTTAGTCTATAAAATGTTATTTAAAAAAATCCAATAAATTCTCAATCTTCAAATATTTTGTCCGACCAAAAGTCTAAAAAAGTTTATATCCATATAAACCAGAGAAAAGCAGAAAATCTTCACATTAGAAAAACTGTAACCAGACAATTTTTGGTGCTTTTTCCTTGAAAAATGACTCGCATGATGAATGGATTGACACTTTTGAATCCTTCGACTGTGTAAAAAAAAAAAAGTCTTTTCCGCATCACAGGTGATGAAGAAAGTCATTGAGATGTGAGATTTAACACGACAGTCACGAAGGTTGTTGCAGGAGTTTCAGTAGCAGAAACTGTTTCTCCATCATTTACATTCACTAGAAAAGACAGAAACTTATCCACGTGTGCACGGAGCCACATTATTTTTCACACTCAAGAAAGATTATCAAGGACTGTTATTCATTTGTTCAAATGTCCTTGTGACAAAGTGTACGAGGGAAAGACTACCTGACCCCTGAAACTGAGAATTAGGAAACATTAAAATTCTATGAGGACAAAAGATCTCCTTTACTCTGTTGCAAGTCATTGTCATGAATATTTACATCCCGTCTTTCTTTATCAGGATCCCCATTAGCAGCAGCATAAGCAGTCGGCTAATTCCTCCCTCAGATTTCAGGACATCAAGCATGCTGAGCTGCACGGAGAAGGAGGAGGAGGAGGAGGAAATCTGGAGAAAACGTTGGGTCAGAAATGTTTTGGATCAGCGGTCTTGAGTGTGAAGCTCTGATTCAGCAGCTCCGACTGCATTTTAGCAGCTTTAGAGTACCTGTAACCTATCGATGCTCCGCAACACGCTGAACAAAACTGACACAGAATATGTTCAGATTAGTTTTACTGACCTTAAGCACAAAAAAAAGAAGAAAACATCATTTATCCAGTGAAGTTCTGGCTAGAAAACAACTTTTCTTCTCTTTATCATTTTCAGCAGCAGCTGTTGTATTTCTGTTTTTTGGTCTGTTCACATCAAACCTAACTGCTGTAGCTTCAAATGTTTTTTAATGTTTTAAATCCTGATGTCACTCTCTGTCTTACTTTATTGATCTTGTAGCCGTGTCTTCTAGAAATTACGTTCCTATACAAACTAAACGTTTTTCTATATGTATCTCTGCAGTGGGAGGGAGGAGGTCAGGTGAATGGGGGGCTAATCATTTTGTAATTTTATCATTCAATAATCATGCTTATGATGATAAAACACAGGACAAAGTTTTAAAAAATACTTTTATTAAGTAACTTAGAAAGGTTAAATTTCCCTTTTGGGGTGGCAATCTGCATTTGAAACAGTACTTAACTCAAGATTATTTTTTTTTTTTTCAATTTAAAACATACTTTCTCAGTTTGTGTGAATAAACACCACTGTATAACGATGTCACAGTGCAACAATATCTTATTTCTTTTCTGCAAACATCACTTGCTGTGGTTTTACTCTACGCTGTAAAATAGCTCCAAACGACGCCCCTCTTCCTCTTTGCCATCGAGCAGCTCAGTAGTTTGCAGCTGTGCTCGCAGAGTAGCATGGAGAGGGGAGGAGAGGGGAGGGAAGGGGCAGTATTTGCACAGCCAGTCGGTCACTCTGTAACGGAAGTTGTACTGAGTGAACAGAGAGAGGAGAAACTGAAACTAAAAATGCTGCTGTGGCTTGTGCATGCTTGTAAATTTACAAGCATGTGCACATTGTAATATTATGGAAAATGCTGATAATATTGTTAATGCACTCACTACACTATCTTGATGGAAGATGGAACAAAGGGTGAGAGAGAGCAAACGGGGATGGGATTTGGAAGGAATACTAGGAACTAATGGTGATATGGGGGGGGGGGGGGGTTCAGAGAGAGAGGTATTAAAATTCTTAGTAAACTTTCTTTCTTTCTTTTAACTGACTGTAAACAGGATCCCGTTCTACAGACTTAGGTACGGTAGGTGACGATATGCTCCTGGTGGATATCGTCACGGTGGGTAACGGATTGCAATCTGCCGGAAGAGCCGAAGAAAGAGAGAGAAGGACCAGGGTGGGGATCTTTATACAGTCTATGGGTGGGACCAAAACATTTAGCCTATGCTAATCGGACGGTGACAGCAGCAGCCTGGTGTTGTTTTGTTTATTTGTTAGTTTGCGTTCCAAAGTTAAAGTTATAGTTTGTTGTAAACACTCGTAGTGTTGAAGAGCTTTTTTTTTTTTTTTTTTTAACTTAGTTTATTTGTCACATCTAACTTCTAACATCTCACTAACCTGAAGTTTTAACTGTTCACCAGCTGCAGCCGAGCAATAATGTCTCATCCTAAGAAGTTGGCACCTGTGGAGTTTTTACTATCGTGTTTTTGTCTTATGACTTTTTCTGGAATAACACTTGGACACGAAAACGGTAAGAAAGTGACGTTCGCTACATAATTCACTAATAAGTGCTGAAAGGTTCGAGTGTTTGAGTTTTCTCAGTTTACCAAACTGCAGCAGAAAGTATCTAAACGCCAACAAGCTAACATGCCTGCTAATGCAGGGCGGAGAGAACCGTGCATACTATACACGGCTTTAACAGCGGTTTTGCTAGGCCTTACACACCTATGCTAATCGGGCAGTGATAGCAGCAGCCTGGTTTTGTTTTATTTGTTAGTTTGCGTTCCAAAGTTAAAGTTATAGTTTGTAGTAAACACTCGTAGTGTTGAAGAGCTTTTTAACTCCTAGTTTATTTGTCACATCTAACTTCTAACGTCTCGGTAATGTTTAACAGTTCCGTTAAAGCCCGTTACGGACACCTATGCTAGGCTACACACCTATGCTAATCGGACGGTGACAGCAGCAGCCTGGTTTTGTTTTATTTGTTAGTTTACGTTCCAAAGTTAAAGTTATAGTTTGTAGTAAACACTCGTAGTGTTGAAGAGCTTTTTAACTCCTAGTTTATTTGTCACATCTAACTTCTAACGTCTCGGTAATGTTTAACGTTTAACAGGTCCGTAAAAGCCCGTTACGGACACCTATGCTAGGCTACACACCTATGCTAATCGGACGGTGACAGCAGCAGCCTGGTTTTGTTTTATTTGTTAGTTTGCGTTCCAAAGTTAAAGTTATAGTTTGTAGTAAACACTCGTAGTGTTGAAAAGTTTTTTAACTCTTAGTTTATTTGTCACATCTAACTTCTAACATATAAAGCAAAATTTATAGTACACACGGTGCTTGTCAGGCTTGTTAAAGGCCTGTTAGCTTGTATACATTTTATACTGCCTACAGGCTAACAAGCTAACAGGCTACGTTAACTAACGGTATGATTGAACAAGCATCAGATGATCGTGTAGCTACATGATGTGGAGGCAGCCACACATCCTAATAACTGATCTAATAATCAGCACAGATTAAATCTAACACCTAATTCTCTACAACAAGGCAACAAGATACAAAACAATCATCTATATCAAGAAAACTTAAAGAAACTAAAACAGACACAAATAATAAATATATTTTTAAAAATTCAGTATTTATTAATCAATGTTAATTTGTTAGTTTTAGTCATTATTGACAGTTATTGGTCATGTTATTTGTATCTGTGTTACAGTCTGATGCTCAGTACTTTTTCTTGTTCTGCATCTCTGCTGACTGTGTTTTAAACTGCTGCAACTAACGTGATGTTCATTAGCTGATTATTTTTTCCTTTAATGTATAAAATGGTAAGAAATACTAAAAAAAAGAAATTCAGGATGTGATGTCTTTAAGATGCTTGCTTTTTATTACAATCCAATATAGGGCTGGGCGATATTACGATATATATCGTTTGACGATATAAAAATGTATATCGTTTCATTTTTTGCTATATTGTTTATATCGTGGTGTCGCAAATCACACTCTTTACGGCAACAGCTGTCGTCATTTAACGACGCTTTGTAAACTAAAAGGAGAAATTAATGGATACAAGTAAGTTGCTTTTATTTGTCGAGTACATAAAAGGGCAGGAGTTATACATTACAACGGCCAAACGGTCAGTGCCGTGGATGTTTTGCTGTGTGGCCGTAATGCCCTTTAAAAATGTAACGACTCACACGGCCAGTTTTACGTGCCTTGTTTTGGCTGTTGTGCCCTTTATGGATTTCTTAATTTAAAACTACATGTGGCGAAACAAATAAAAAGACTGCATATTACCCAGTGTCTCTGTCATCATGCTGGATATCAACAGTAGTGGAAGATTTCTCACAAATTCGTGTGTAACAGCTAGCCCGCTAGCTTACATTAGCTACCAGCTAACAGTAGTTGCAGTGATAAGCACAGGCAGCTAAACACTGTACAGTCTAAGAATTAATACTCGTTGTGTTTACAGTTCAGTCACAGGCTCTGGGAAGTGGTCAAACATTATTCTCTCTGGCAGTTAGTATTTATCAGACTGCTTATGTCAGCTGTCTGTGACAGTGCTAACTCATCTGGCACTTTGATATTTTCTGTTTCTGCAGTCTGAAGACGCTTTAGACTTGTTTTCACTCGTCATGAATTTATTTCCTCCGTGGCAGAAAAACACGTTACACGATCCTTCAGCAACTGCTGCAGGTTAAAACGGACTAAGGAAACAGTTTTAGTGCCGACTGACTCTAACACTCACTATAAACACACTAAAGACACTCGCTAGCTTAGCAACATTAATGCTAAAAACAACCTGTAATGCTTAACTCCGTATTGAAGTCGGTTTCACATCGGTAGTAACGTTATATCCACTGACAAGTTTCTCATCAGTGTGTTTAATGTTTAACATGTAAAAAGTGTTTAAAGTCATTTTTGTGACTCCTGTGATCTCAGACTCAAATGCTAATAGTTGCACACATGTTTCAATTAATTTTGATCACCCTTACCCATTTATACAATAACAATTAATATAATAGTTCACATTTTTTTCAGACAGCATTCTGTGGAAAATTCAAACATTCAGTGTAGTTTTAATAAACTCAGAACTGTTTTTCAATACACTGACTAATTGTTGATTTTACTGTTTTGTCCTCATACAATGTAATTATCACTTATTGTTATTGCACCATTGGTTTTGGCCTTAATGCCCCAATAAATTTGTATTTATCAAAGGCCAAAGTAGCCTTGCCCTAAAAATGACTTCATTCCAGGCCTGATATAATTCAAAATGCAATAAGAAATAGGCCTTTCCGATGTGGTCATCTTATATAAAATATTTATTCATTGAATTTACAGAAAATGTGCTATATCCTGATATATATCGTTATCATGATATGAACTGACTTATATCGTGATATGAAATTTTGGTCATATCGCCCAGCCCTAATCCAAAACCTTAATTATGGACTAATTGTTGCAGCTCCACATTGATCACAACTACATCTACAACTATTCAGATGATTGATTACATGTTTTGAATAATTTTTTAAAGAAATAAAACTGAGATTCTCTGGTTTCAACTTCTCAAACAATATTTTCTGTTTTCTTCATTCCTGTATGATAGTAAACAGATGTAACGTGTTTGTTAACTCTGAAATGAGGAGTTTCACAGAGAGAGGTTACTTAAGCTCTCGGTCAGTTACCGTAGTAACAGACTATGAACCTAACCTGGTCGGGACCAGGTTTTTTCTTAATGAACCTCGAGTTTCTCTCTGTCTCCGCCCTCTTTCAGAGCCACACCCTCTTTCAGGCCAGTTTTGGCCTAGTCTAGTTCTGTCATCTGTCATTTAAAAAAAATCAGTGTCAGTATGTTAGAAGTCCAAAAGTCACAGCAGGTTGTGACTTTTTTCACTAACATCTCCTTTTGATAACGATCCCGTGGATGAAGGTGCAGCATTACTGCACAGAGAGTTAAATATTGGTCTGATGGTTATCAGACCGCACATAGATGTTCTAGGATTTCCACATAATTATCTTTTAGAGTATCACAGTCCATCATATACATACACAACCTGATCCATCCTTACATCTGCAACATTACCAGTCATAGTCATGCTCTGACATCCCAGCAGATATCGTGTGTTGCACTGCGTTTATTTGGCTGAGTTAAAGTCTGTGTTACTTTAAATAGGCCTAATTATTTAATAGAACATGGTATATATGAGACATTTATGTGTGTGAAACCAGCTTTATGTTGGGGATAAAACAACTGCACAATCAAACAGCCACTTAATATTTACCTTACAATGTAAAACGTGGTCAAAATGAGTAAACCCCATGAGCTTATGCCGAAGTCTTAACTGTTTGAACAATGTTTTTATATTTCATCCTAAACTGCAGCCAAGTGCGCTTCTCCTCTGCGGGATTGCACCTAAATGACATAAATTAATATTCTGCCATTCACGCTGTTTTCACTATAATATTATTGTGATTGCAAAGGACTACATTTAAACATTTAAACTTACACACTGACCCGAGCAGCAATGCGTCTTTTGCAGCTGCAGCAGTGTTGCTCTTCTTTCTGAAAACGTGTTGAAACTCGCCGTATGAGCGCATTAAGATTTCTTATTCTAGTGGGGTGAAAAACGCTGCCCTCTGCTTCCCTGTTGCCATGGTGACTCGTTCCGCCTTCAGGTAGCCTTATATCTGCTAAACTTGGTGCCACCTGCCACACAGAATAGTTTTGGGTTGTAGACTGTTGGTCAATGAAAAAAAAAAACAAAAAACAAGACAGCTTTGGTTGCATCTTGGGTTTTTGGAAACAGTGATCAACATTTTTATGTTTGTTGGGACTCAGCAGCTGTGTTGTGGATCAACTGGATCCAGTAATCAATATGAGACAAAAATTCAGTATAACTGGGAAGGATGAAGGGATTAATAATAACTAGAAAATTCCAGCTTTATGAAACTATATGAATTGTCCTGGTAATATTTCAGTTAAACAGAATTAATAAAATTCAAACATCCCACAGAAACATTTTGTGCTCTTTTTCTATTTTGCACTGAACCCTCCATCTGAAAAAGTTCAAAAACCAAAACAAACCAAACCAGGTCTTCAAGTGTCTGTGTCATGTGACATCAGGTTTCCCATATGATAAACTATCAGCGTAAAAATATTTAAATTATGTCAGTATGAAAAATATCTTCAGTTTAATCTGAATATTAACTGAAGTTTGATAGTAACAGAGGTGACGTGTGAAGCTGTCGTCTGTTGATCTGATTACTTTCTATTTAAACACAGTGATTAAAACATGTTTCATCTTTCAGGGCCAGATGTCGTCACAGTGACAGAAGGAAGTGACGTCATTTTACCCTGTTCACTCAAAACGAAGGAGGACATTACGTCAAACAGTTTTGCCTGGAGTAAGGATGGTCGTCAGGAGGTGTTCCGGTATTATAGAGGTGAACACTACAATAATGGCGGTTCAGGTCAAGATGAGCAGTTCAAAGGACGAGTCTCACATTTTCCAGAAGAACTGAAGTCCGGTAACGCCTCCATCATGATCCAAAATTCAAAGACGGAGGACAGTGGAGTCTACACCTGTGTTTTACTTTCAAAAACATTTCCCATCAAGCTTGTTGTTGTTGGTGAGTTAATTCATAAAACACCTAAAGAGAACATATTATGCTTTTTGCGATTTTCTGATATTTATAAACTGTTGTGTGGTTCCAAAACTTGATATTAAAGTATGTAGAAATGCTGCCTGCAAGTCAAAACCCAGGGCTTCAACCTGACTTATACACTTCATAAGCAGTTTTTTTTCAAATGTTCCATGTTATTTGTTGGAAACAGTGTTGTTTAAGTTTCAAGAATTTCTCTCCTGCAAAGTGGTTATTATTGCTGCCTAATCAATTTCACCTGCTGAGCCCGTATATTTATTTACTATGAAATATTCTCAGGGAAGCCTGAGAATATTTCCCAAATGTTGAACCCTTAATGTTGTGTTGTTTTGTTTCCCTTGTTTCATTTAGCAAGTTCATGATATACATATTATTGTACTGTGCATACATTAATGTCATTTCTTTTTTGTTTAAGATCATGCCTTAAAAGACAGATCAGGTGAAATCAGAGGTGAGTGATGTCACTGATGTCATCATCTGCAGTGTGTGAGCTATATCTCTGTCCTCTCAGTATCATTCACAAGTTTTAATACGGCATCTTCATTCCGACTTTTGCTACTGTTCTCACACAACATGTCAGCCAGACATGTTGCCGGGGGCAACATTGGGAAAAACAGCTGTATAACTCTAGATTTAATTGATCATTTACCTTCCACAGTAGTAGTAGTAGTAATAATAATAATAATAATAATAATAATAATAATAATAATAATAATAATAATAATAATAATATCTCAATAATATCTCATGACTGATTAGATGTCTATTAGATCTAAAGAGAAGTGAGTGTGAAGTCTTTTATTTTGATGTCATTGATCTCTATATCTGCAACATTTATCAGCCATCAGCAGTTGTTTGGAACGTCCAGCCTACATAAACTATATCACTGTTTCAAACAGAAACATGACATGACATAGAAACACGTAATGAGACTGTTTATACCTGTAGCCACCTGAAGTGTGTTCTCGCTTCATCTGAGTGTCAGAGGTTATTCTGTTGTGTCAATATTCTTGAATGATACTTGGCTCTAATGTGACAAAGTTGTAGCTCACACTGCAGATGTAGAGTTCACTGACATCAATGTCACGACTCACCCTTGATACAGTTGTGCTCATAAGTTTACATACCCTGGCACACATTGTCAGATGTGTATTCAGTGTTCCCTTATAATTGTAGAGGCTTGGTGATCCTACCTCTGTCTGATTTATTAACTCAGTAAACAAGACTGAAGCTGCACCAGAGCCTCAGAAGTTTCTCTTTATAAACAAATGAAGAATATGGTCTGAAAATGTAGGTTTACCTCTCGTCTCATTAGAGCTTCATTTGGTTCATATAAAATATTTGACCAAAATTTCATCTTAATTTTAATGGACTTTAGGTTGTAGGAGTTTTTAGTGTAATAAAATAATGCTCTCCTTCCTGTGTGAGCAAATCAAAAGTTCCAGTTAAATGTTTGATCGGCTGCTGTCGGCTACTAAAGAAGAACTACAGCTAATCTGATGGTCACTTTTTCATTCTGGCAGCTTGAGACTGTTGATCAAATGTTTCTCACTGACACAATTAACACAAAGGCTCAAACATGCTTTACAACAACCTATGATTTCACTGTTTCTCTATTTTTCCTCTGAAATATGATCATATACAAGCAGAGACAGGTTGAACAAACCAATCCCAGTATTACAGTTCTTGTCTGATCCTCTAATTGTTCTTTACAACTTATTGTTTATACTTTGTTCACAGATGCAGCTACAAAGCCGTCTGTCACATCACTTAATGAAACAAAGGACGGGGTGCTGCTGCAGTGTGAAGTTCGAGGTGCTTCTAAAAAACCTAAATTACACTGGCAGGATAAAGATGGAAACATCCTTACTGCTGAAGAACCAAAGGTGACGGAAAGAGGAGGCCGTTATGACGTCATCCTCCAAACTACTGTGACCAAGACCGGCTACTATCGCTGTGTTGCTACACAGAAGGAGATCAGCCATCAGATTTATTCTGAGACACACGTGGTTATTTCTGGTGAGTTTCTTCTTAATCATATTTTAATATTCAAATGATTTTAATTATTAACATGTTTTTAGTTGTGAATAAATGTCAGTGTGTGCTCAGACTGAACACAAAGTGAATGAACTCAAAGCAAGTTGAAAACATTTTAAACTGAGTGAAAACTTCACACTTTGTTTTTCATTGAACCTGCGTTATGCTTTGGTTTGTATTCATAACATAATCTACCTCCAACATACAAATGGACACTTTGGAAATGAAACTATATTTTTATATTAATGGTTTATTTTAATGACATTATTGACAGATTTTATTTGGTGCTGATGTTGAGGTGAAAGTTTATTTAATAAAAGCTTATAAATGTAACTCAAGTACAGTATTTATAGTGTTAACAGGTGAGATTGATCCTGTTGATGGTTTTAATCTGAAAATAACTGTTCAATGTTCAAATGTTGTAATTTCAATTTTCATAAATGCTTTAAGTTCTTTTCTTTGTGAATGTTATAACCAATGTGTTATACATGATATTCAGTTTATTCATTCATGATATTTAAGTTCTGAGATTCACATCAGTGTTTTGTTTGTTTCAGAGTCCTGCCACGGAGCCGGTGTGTTAGTAGGTGTAGGGTTTGCTGGAGCTCTACTTGTTGCTGCAGCTTGGATTCTGTTTGAAGTTGTAAAGCGTATTAAACACCACAAGAAAGGTAAGTTTAAATAATGTTTTCTATCAACATATCTATAATCATGCAGGCATCAATATGACAAACACTTTCTGTCGTCTCAGATATGAATTATTCTGTTGGTTTTAACATCCACTACAAAATCCACTGACTGTGGAAGAATAGTGAATAGTGAACAGTGTTCCTGTTAAAGAGGTGTAGAGCAGACAGGATGAGGACGTGTTTGATGGTCGACCTCAGTGTAACGAAGAGCTTTAAGAGTTACCTGTAAAACTGAATTCATGAGCAAACTGAAACCATTCAGTCAAATGTTTCAATGTTCACTATTAACTGTTTGAAAATATTAGAATCTATTTTGGTGGATCAGCATAATATAGAACAGACTTAATGTAATTTATACTTTTGTTTTCTTTCTGCAGGTTCTCCTCAAGGAAATGGGTCTATTAGCAACCCTTCAGAGGAGCCACTTAAACAATCTGTTTGAGGACTTAATATTGGGTGTACATTTCAATGTGTGTGTGTGTGTATATACATATTTATATGTAAATATGTACATATGTAAGTAAAAGTAGAATATATCACAGGGCTGTATATTAGATTATTCAGGAGTTTTATAAACTGCTGTTTTTATGGTTTTATATGTTTTGTATGTTTTTTAATGTTTTTTTGTTTTTTATGTATGTTTTATATGTTGTTTTATTCTCCTGCTTTGCTTTCTCATTATGAGTCTTATTTGTATTTTTCACTCTTTCACTCCGTTGTCCATTAAATTATTATAGGATTAAGCTACATAGAAAACTAAACAAATGCACAGTGAATTCTGCAATATCTGTATGTCTCTGTTTAGCGTCTTCAGGCTAGGCTAACCCATCGTTGCTAACTTTGGAGCTAACTCCCTTCACTTTTCCAGCACTTGGAGAAACAACAGACGTGACTTTTCATCATTTAACTGACACACTGTAGCCTGTACTGTACATTTACTGCCACACTGACAACTTACCGCTAACCTTTTCCTCTGTTCCGCTCATATCCACCGTCACTTTCTCTGCGTCCAACTCGCTACATAAACATACTTCGCAATGACGTATAACACAGTTGCTCGTTTCCCTGGCAACAACACAGCGGTTGACTCACGCGCTGCACAGACTCCCACACGCTAAATATTTCTGAATGAGTGGATATTTGGCGTTAATTCTAGTATTAAAAAATATTTTTTGGCCTGGCGGGGGTTCTCGTTGATATAATCGTAGGAGAAACACTGATTCAGTAAAAGTTCAGTACATTTAATAAACGCTCAGTAACGTGTACAGTTAGACCATGAATTAGACCCTATCTCTATACAGTCTATCGTTAAACCTCCGCTCCGCTCCAAACATAGGAGCCCCGCTGCAGGAAAATAATGGATTAATCCCAGAAAGCTGCTGATGTAGCACTTTTCTCCTTATGAAAGAGATACACGGAGATTAGTCGACCAATGAGAATTTAGTCGGATGAGAGAGTATCGACCAATTAATCGACTAGTCGACCAACAGACTACAGCCCTAGTATTTATATGAACAGTAAAAGAAGGTTGTTGTTTTTTTTTTTTATTTCACCCTCACCACTCTTATCTTTGTAATAAAATAGTCTGAATACTTCTTCAACCAACAGCATTACATTACTACACTAACAGTATTTACAGCAAGAAGGTCAGTTTTAATCTGTGATATCATCTACCTGTTTGGCCAGTGAGCCTCACTGCCGTTCAAATACACCAGGCTCCTTTGACAGAAAGATTAAATTTACTTAGCAGAGCACAGATCTACCACACAGTCTCTTTTTTGGCATTAATGTGAGGTACTTTGCTTCACGAAGGGATCTGATAACTTCTTCAACCGCTGAAACTCACCCAGTCACACACACAGACTAAGCAGCTAGCTGCGCTACAGCAGCACCTTTAAACAGCTTCTTCCACTCTAAGCGATGACATCACACACTCTAGCTCTGAACATTCCAGCAATACACACTAATGTTAAACTCAATTTATCCAAAATTGCACATGAAACTTTAAAAGTCACAGATCAAAAAGTATAAAAGATACTCAAAAAGTTGAATACAAGTTTAATAGCTGACAACTTTGTGAACATTTTAAAGTTTGAATGAAGTCTGTAGCTCAAAGTATGGCGAAGTAGTTGAAGCTTGAAATTGCCCCTAAAATGTGGACATTTTTTGACCCCTCCCCATTCATTTCCTATGGGAAATTTATCACAGTTTTTCGCGACGTAAGCACACCATTCCTGAACGAGCCGCACGTTTGCTATTGCATAGTTATGGAGCGTCGTGACTCGTTAGGTACCCCGTGTCACTAAAAAGAGACCTGATGGCAATGGCACTTTGATAAAAAATTTGTTATTAGTTGTTATTTAAATATCAGCAGATCTCTTGTTCTCAGGTTTAGATTAAAAAATATATTTGTAGTTTGACCAAGTTGTGCCTTAAATCACCAGCAAAAATTTATAAAAAGGGACCTGAGCAATGAAACTGAAAATATTATTATATTTATTATTATATTTAAGGTTGTGATGACAACGACTCTTTTTTTATCTCATATTTAGAAAATGTTGGACGCTAAAAAAGTGTAGAAATGTTGTTTAATAGACTTCTTGTAAAGACAAAATTTTGGCTTATTGTATAAAATTGAAGGTTTTTTTTGTGGGAGAATGATGAAAAGTCTTAGTTGTAGAGTCTGTTTGAGGAACCAGAGAAAGTGCTAAAGGTTCATTTAATGTGTTTATGTATAAATTTTAAGGTATTTGTACGTTGAGTATGTCCATTTGAATGCTATTATATACTTTTACTGCACTAGATTTGATCCCATATGATCAGTTTGTTATATATTAATTGATTTTTACAAGAATATCCAACAATATAAGGTGTTAAAGTGAACTCTACCTTTCCAATAATAAAACACTGCTTACATGTACACATCAGTGAATCACTATCAGTTTTTCTCAATTGCAAATACACGTTTTAATGAAACTGATCTTCATCATCACCTTCTTAATGCAGCAGAAGTCTTCTCTTACAAACGTAGTAACACTTTTTTCACTGCTTTCACACGTTTTTGACACCCTTTTTCAGAAAACAGATAACACCGATCTCACAGAGGCTCAAAACATCTATTCAACAGCTGATAGAAATGACTCTGAACTGCGTGCACGACTCTTCAGTCAGCAATAAGTCCTTATCTATTAAATGACGCCACCTCTGCGTTGCTGTTTGCAAGCACGGATCAAAGAGTAAGAGAGTAAGAGTCCATGGCAGAGGGGCCCGAGGAAGAGGAGTTCACATGCGTCTCAGAGGAGAAAATAGAGCTCAAGTTTCTAATTAAATTCAGGCAACAATTACTGACCATGTCATCAATCATGGCTTGTCCGTCAGAGAGGCTGGACGAAGGCTGCGGCCCGTTCTGAGTTGAGGAACTGCGGCTTCTAAAGTCAGACTTTTTTTCAGAATGAGAATAGTTAAAGTCACAATGTTTATACTGCTGTGTATTTCAGTTTTACTGTATCGCCCTGCTGGCAGAGCAGACTGTGTCTACAGTGATGCAGCTGTGTCATCAGTCCCATTTATGCGACTGTCATAAGGTCATTTCTTTTTAAAAACGTTTTTTTTTTTTTTTGCATTTACTTTTATAGAATCCGGAGACGACCGCACGCTGGTGGCAGAGGGAAAGGTCTTTAGTGCTGAACAGGAGGCTGCCGTGATAGATACGGTCGGGACGAACAATGAGCTCAGACTACATGAAATTCAGGCGGCAGTAATTGCAGATCAGGGAGCATTTAGACATTTCAGCGGTGCGAGTTTGGCTACTATCGATCGAGTCTTCACTACTAAAACTGCAGCACAGTTGTACAGAGTTCCCTTCCAGAGAAAACTCTGACAGCGTGAAGGAGGAAAGACTCCAGTATGTGCAGGTAAGCATCTGTTATTGTCAGGCCTTTTCAAACCACACAGTTACACGCAATTGGAGTCATTTGCTTTATGAATTTGCTTATTTTTCTTGGGAGAATAGTGGAGCTTGAAGCTGAAGGAGCGCATCACATATTAACTTCTTCTAAGTGAGGACAGTAGCAGATCAGAACATGTGTGCTGCCATCTCCGAACCCCTCATCACATTTCTTGATGCACTGAATGGAAGACTGAACCACTCTGGAGAGAGAGAGTTGAGGCCTGGCATGAATGGTTTGCAGCACAACCCCGTATGACGATCCAGTTCCTCTCTGCATACTCTGAACTGAGGAATTTTTCTCTGCTCAGAGATGGAAGATCATGTGACCAGAAGTCCCTCCTGGATGCTATGAATGCTGGCTGCCTGGCAATAGATGCAGAGGCCTTCCAGGGAAGGAAACACCATGCAATGGCAACACTAACCCTCCTTTACTGGGTCTTTGGTGAAGAGAAGAATGAAGTATAAAAGCCGCACCATAATGGATGTCAGAATACGTCTAGACTAGGGGACTGCTGGAGGTCTTACATGTCAACAACAGGGCATGGAAAGACCTGCACACAAGAATAAAATGATTTTTTAAAATAGTATTTCAATCTGAAGTCTCAACAGTGCAGAGTGCAGCAGCATCTTTGGAGAAAAGCTTGTTCGCCCTTTTTTATTTCATTCTATAACGACATAAATCATCAACAAAAGGTACAAACATGAAGGCTGAATCGGTTCATATTGACAGCTGTGTTTTTTGTATGTTAATTTGAGCACAAGTCGTGTTGTTTGATGGAAATATTTGCTTTTGTTGCACATTTTTTAAAATTTTGTGAACATCAGAAACAAAATGAGTAAGTTTGCTGAGAAAAACTAATGTTTAAATTTTATATATATACACACATGTATAATAAATATAACACTCTAAATTGGGGGAAAAATTAAAAAGATAGAAATCATTCCAAGAAAAGTGAATAATAATGAGCACTAAACAGGAAGCTGATGATACTGTAGATTTTTAAACATGTTTAAATTGTTGTATTGGTCCTTTAATTAAGATCTGAGTGTTTCTTCCTCCAACACTGATTGTATTTTAGTGAATCTGTCTCTCTCACACACACACAAACACACACATACATGACAGCAGGTGAGTAGATTTGATTACGAGGCCGTTATTCTGACCATATGCGCCGCATTCGCCGTCACAGAGTGAGCCATCAGCGCGTCGACGAACCACACGGCTACATAAACGCAGATTTATAGACGTCTCATGTATTCTCCTGAGGTTCTCCTGGGAGGTTTATATCATGTTTATGAGGTCCTAATGAAAACATCATTACTGCAGCACAAACACAGCCTCTCCCCAGGATTAGTGCACAGTTTTTAAAGGTCTAATGAATATATTTCACTTGTGCAGAAGTGGGTGAAGTCTGTGATGTCGCTGCTTTTTTTTGTTCATAAAAAGAAGTCGTGTCTTTTTTTTTTGTATCTGCTGTACAAATGAGAACCTTTTTGAGTTCAATCAAACTTGTGTGTCGCAGTCATTTTCCTCTTCTAACAAGTGTAAAAGTCATGCAGAAGCGTTACACGCTGTGATAACTCGGCCTGGCTCTTTGCGAGGGGGAAGCTTTTACCCTTTTACCGCCTCACGTAATTGCATGCTGACCGTTTTTCACACACTTAGCCGTACGAGTCCCCCCGCCGGGTTCCCTCCTGATCGAGTCGCAGTCAATTGTGCTTCAGTCCACTCTGCATTCAGTATGTTTAACACCTGCGGTACACTTGTGGGCTCTCGAGGATTAAAGCAACAGGAAGCGGGCGGGTATAATGAGCTGATAAAGTAGAAGGAGGGAGAGCCGAGGACGCCGAGGATGATTGAAGGAAGTGAAGTACACACTCTAGAGATATTCTAAGATCCTGTCTATATAATTTAAGACTTTTTTTCTTCTTCTTCTTCTTCTTGAATAGTCCAATAAACAAACTGTATGAAAATAAGAAAACTGCAAGACGTCACTGAAAGAGAATCAGAGGAGCAACATAAAAACACAAAGCCTCTTACTGGCTGTTCATAACAGAGGGAGAGGAAGCTGTGACTCATTCACAGAGGCTGACATACTCCTTCAACCTGCCTGTAAGCATTGTGTGTGCATTGTACTACCAGATAAATGATTATTATCCTTGAATATAAAGAATATAGGATATAGGTTTGATCAGTTATCGGTACAGATGAAATGTGAGCTATCATTCTAACTCTACCTCGATAGTTTCTGTTGAAAAAGTCAGATCCATCCTCACACCCTCACCTCCTCCTCTTCCCTTTGAAGATGCCCTCAGGGTGTTAAATGCTTGACAGTAAGAAAGAGACGCTTCAACCTCTTTTTAGTCTTCCTGATCCCCTCCGCCGCCACTGCCGCGCTGCTACTTTGCACTTTTTTTGTGTGTGTAGATGTCTGTTTTATCTTTTATCTGTAATAATAACCTTTATCACACACCTCTCTCTGTATCCTCACCAGCAGCTTAAGATCCTGAACTTCTCTTAAAATTAAATGCATCATTGTAAAAAAAAAAAAAAAAGCATCACTGACTTCCTGCCTGTTGTCTGGGATGGTACTGTATTAGCCTCGTGTCCCGCCGGGAGCGGAAAAGTAAAGGTCATCTTCTTGTTATGCCGTGTCCCTATAAGTGAGACTCGTTCCGCTCTGATCTATAGAGTGAAGAATAAAAGAGGTGCCTTCTTTATGGCATCGTCCTCCTCCTTTTATGTTCTCATCGAAGGCCGTGGCAGGCGGCCCGCGCTCCGCAGACCGATAGAGAGATAGATGCAGACAGAGACGACGGCGGCTGCGGCGCTGCCAAAAAGTTTGAGTCAGACAGATTAAATATTAAACGGCCAATCATCCGCTGAGTGTCTGCGAGGAGGCAGCCGGGCAGGAAACAAATATAACCGCGAGACAGAAAAGCAGAGGGAGACCGAAACGGACAGATGAACACATTGTTCAGAGAGACGGGCTTTTTGCCTAACAAACTCAATTTATATTAGAGCTTTGGTGGAACAGGAAGCTTCAGACAGCAGCTTGAACGCGAATGAACCCGCGGATACGACCTCGTTTTTTTTTTTTTTTTTTTGAAACGTTGGGCGCCGGAGGAGCAGACGATAAGACTCGCATCTGTTCTTTTTTTACTCCCGCAGAACATTTGGAGCAGAATCTGTCGTAAAGAGGAAGTTAACATCAGACAGGGAACGTCTCGGACCAGATGTCCAACAAGAGTCCGAGTGGACACGTTCTTCAGGTGCTATTAATGATGTTACAAAACAAACACTTGAGACGCAGCAGTTAGGAAGCAGCTGGTCGAGTTATACTGGTGATGGATTTAATCCCAACACATTTATTTATTTCCATGTGATGCTGCTTTATTGTACTTTCTACTCCACTACATTTATTTGACAGCTTTAGTTACTTTTCAGATGAAGATTTGACACAATGGATAATATAACAAGCTTTTAAAATACAACACATTGTTAAAGATGAAACCAGTGGTTTCCAACCCTTTTGTCTTTTGACGTCTTACAAAAAGCCTGAATCCCGCAGCTTGTTTCCACTCAGATCCAGCTCTCTCAGATGGGAGGGGTTGGACTTCAGAGCTGAGGCCAGAGAAGCACAGCTGATCTCTGACAAACTGCAGTCACCAAATGTCAATAAAGGATAAATTATACAGATAAAATGTAATTTATAATCCAACTATGTCCTCATCAATGAGCTTTTCCCTAAAATGAGCAGAGTGACTTTGTCATTGTGTTATTGTGGATCAAAACTAGAAACTAGTTGAAACTAGCTCCACCTCCAGCAGCTACAACAGATTTTTCCCTCTAAACTTCTCACATGCTTTCATTTCAATAAATGTTCAAATGATCCAATATTTCAGCAAAAGAGAAAAAGTTTAAAAGCTGAAATTTGTGTATCAGAACTTTTTGTTTTTGCTTCTTTCCTCTCCCATTAATCATTTTTATACTCTGATCCTCTAAACTCTCTTTCTTCTGATCAAAGCTGAGAAGAAAAGCTTCAGTTTAGCAGCTTCTCATGTTTCTTTCTCATCTTCACTGAGCGTCACTTCCAGTTTTTTGGTTAAAATGACAAACGTTTTTTTTTGGGCAGCCATCACTAATTAACCTTCATTCAGTGAGCAACTTTATGAATAAATAACACCATTGTACAACCCAATCCTCCGAACCAAACTCCACATCTGTGTCGGCGTTTTCTAATCCGGCGTCTCTAACAGCAGTAACCAGCAGGACGACATCATCAACACATCACTGTTCAGGTCCGGTTAGGTTCAGGGAAAGATCATGGCAGGGGTTAAAGTTACTACTTCCTTAAATTAGGCCACTTTCGTTGTCATGGCTACAATAATAATGAGGAAATCTGTCCACATATATATGTATATGTCATCTGAATTACAGGCAGAATAGCAAACATGTCCTGAGTGTCATCCAGGTTTCACGATCACATGACAACTCGTGACGTTTTCCCTCTTTTTGCCGCCGAACGAAACTCGTTCCGACAACTTTTCCGTCGTCCGAGTTGTTCTCAATCTAAAAACTCAAAAGCATGAATTATGAATTGCTTCCCTGTAATAGCAGTGAGGGTGGAAAAATGTAATGACAAGTTATTGCATTACCACACATCCAAACTCCGCGGCTGATAAATGAACAAGTCAGCCACAAAGACTAATGACATTTTTCCTCTTCTCTGCGAGCCCGGCGAAGGACAGAAGCCTGCAGTCTGTGGTTAAATCAACAATGCTGCAGCTTTTTTTTTTCTTTTTTTTTTTTAATAGAGGGGAATTCCAGGCGTTTCTTTGCTAAGCTCATTACAGTAATGGGAAAAAGCAGCACACAGACGGAGGAGGAAAGATGCTAAAAGAGCTGAGAGAAGACGGGAAACTCTCTGATCATTTTTTTTATACCTCTCTTTCTCTTTCTATCTCTTCTTCTTCTCCTCCTCCTCTCCCTCTCTGAGTCTCTCTGTCTGCCTTGGCTGGCTGCACTGGCACAACTCCTGTGGAAACAGGACAAGGCTTGGCAGGATCCGTTTTTGGGATTGGCTCTAAAGTGGCACTAATATGCTAATTCCTCTCTAGGAATGTCCCTCCGGTGGAAGCTCGGGCGTCGGGGGAACGCCGCTCCACTCCAAGTGATCTATTTATAAAAGCAGAGCGAAGTAGGTGGAGGCATCAATCAGAGAGCCCGGGAGGAGAAGGAGATATGTGGTTAGTATCAATTACAGTATATTGGAGAGCCACATGTTTAGTCTCAGATGTTGTTGTGGTGAACGCTGCGTTGGGATTCATTTATCTTTATGTATGGATATGAAACTGGGACGGGGTTGCTGAAATGCTACTGTACATCTCAGAGGTATAAAACCGATGTTACCAAAACATGACACGCGAGTTCTGTCGTTGCATCAGTTAACCCTGCGAAGGCTCTGCTTTCACCCTCTTGAAAGGACCAGACGCTGCATGTGAGGTGAACTAAACACGACTTACAGCAGCTTTCATGATACAAATAGTTCTGTGCAGTTTAAACTTGTTTGCCTGCACGTCCAAAGGTTTCTACGGAGCAACTAAAGTCCCAAAAAGTGGTGTTTTTTTATCTTGTGTGCACAAGTTATTTGTCTCGGCTGCAAGAACAGCAAGAATTTCACTGCATGACGTTCCAAGATGGAAATAAAGCATGATTAGCTCCATTATACAGTTTCTGTTTGCACCAGGAGTCGTTACAGATGCATATGAGTTCATATAGTTTATAGTTTGCACAAGATTAAAAAAAATACCACTTTTTGGGCCTTTAGGGGCTCCGTAGGTTTCAAAGAGAGGAAGTGTGAAACAGGAAGACGTCTCCGGCTCCTGAGGAAAAAATCCTTTTCCTGTTTTCTTACAACGTTAAAGACTTAAGTTTAATATCAGCTGATAATATGTCAGAAAAGAACTTGGCTGTCTCTGAACGTTTCACTCATACGTTCGGTAGCAACATTTTTACAACTTGTCAGATACGTTGATTATTTTCTTTTCTAGCAAAACATATTTGCTTTTGCACTTGGTCGTATTTGAAGGTGATTTCTAGAAAGCTTTATCATCTGATGGCATTCAGGTCAGACTTGTGTGTCACAGAAATGTTTCAGGATCAACTCTTAGTAAGATTTCTCTTGTGACTTTAACGACATGTTAACGTTGGACGCGTTAAACTGTCGACAGATGTATGTGAAACGCTGCAGGACTTAAAGGGGATTTAAAGGATCATTCTGCTAATAACAGCTTTAGATTCTGTTCACAGCTTCAGCAGGTTGTTGCACTGAATGTACAATATAAGTAAAAAGTCCAGAGGTTGTGATTTGCAGCACAACAAGCTGGCGAAGCTGTAAACAGAAGCGTGTTCCTGCATATGCTCAGCAGCGTCTGCATTACACAGAACTACTCTCCGGAGACTGAAAACGTGACGCTGTTATTCGTCTTTGGAGCCGTTTCCAAACAAACTAACGTGACCAAACTCTTCATGATGCAAGAACATGTGACCCAGAGCAGCGGTGTGACTCACTGACGGGTTTTAAATACTTGTTAGTAAGAGTACAACATTCATTAATCAAACTATTTAACCTCCTGCAGATACATAATGCTTTATTTTCCACCTCTAACATTCAGCTGGATGTACAGATGAACACTACCTGCCTCCTCTGCCGTCTCGTCCCCCCGCTGAGCCAACGGGAACAGAGTCTGACCCGCTGGAGGAGGGGGGGGAGGTGGAGGGTGACCACCATCTGTACCCGACTCGCTCCGCTCATAAACCTCAGCAGCAGAGCAGGACGCACACAGAGCCCGGACGCCGCTAACGAGGACACTCTGATAACGAGGGTTCGTTCCAGTCCGATAACAGCGGTGACCACCTGCTTCCTTCCTCCTCCGTACAGCGACCTCGACGGCAACGGCGGCGGCGGCACGTCTGAAGGGTTTCCTACGTTATCGTTATTAAGAGGGTCATTTCAGTCGGAGTTAAACTGGCAAATAAACTGTTATTATATTTCATTACTCAGGATAATCAGGTCCTAATTAAATGAAATGATTTGACTGAAAATGAAAAGTAAAGTTCTTCATTTAAAGTGTGAAATGTTGAATAAAGAGAATGAAGGAAGATAAAAACATAAAGATAACTTTCATTTTCTCTCTCTAATTTTAATACAGTATAATTCTTCATTTCCTTTATTAATTACACATTTCAGCATTTTAATTTGACTTCCACAATATAAACTTGGTGTTTCAGTATCGAGTCACCTTTGTTTCTTTTTTCTTTTTTTAACATTTAATTTAAGCACTAAAATATTATAACAGTTTATTTGACGCAACTTAATCCAACATGTTATTAAAGAGCACTTTTCAAAGATGCTGAAAGACGACTAAAACCACAGTGGAGACACGAGGAAGATGTTAAATCAGACTTTTTGTGATGATTGTGATGTTCAAACTCTGCGTGCAGGTCGCAGGTCTGCAGGAGGTTGTCGAGGGTTTTGATGAGGGATTTGGGACCGATGAAGATGATCTCAGATTTAACAAAGTATAACTTCAAACAGTTTCAGCTTGACTAACATATAGACCATCAGCTGACTGCTTACTGCAACTTCCTGTTAACCGTTCATTAAAAGCAGCTATGTTACCAGGAGTTTCCATGGCAACGACAGGGCAGCGATGCTCAGAGGCTCCAAAACGCTACTGAAACCCAAATCATTGGGTATTTGGCGTTATTTTTGGCTTTTAAAAAATAGAAGATAGATAAATAAAAAAATAAAAAAATAGAAGAAAAACCAGAAGAGGAGTTTGCTGATTTTCTGGGAACGTTTTAATGACCTTGATCAAGGGAGAAACAATCCAGAGTCCACGTCTGAAAGTCAAAGACCAGCCTTTAAGCGAATCAGAGATGTTGGTTCATCAGTTCCAAATCACACGTCTGTGACCTCTGGTTGTATCTCAGATGTTTGTCTTGTTTTGCGTTCTGGCCTCGGTTTGCCTGCCAACCATGCCTCTATCTTCTGTTTAAGAAGACAAGAGGGTACAGCTTGACATTTCCCAGCTCTGTCACCCTTTACTTATGGAAATATCATCAACTCGATTAATCATATTGAGTCATTTTTTAAGCAAAAAGGTGACAGTAAAGTGAATAACTTTGGGTTGTGGCCAAAACAAGACATTCGAGGGCATCATGTAGCTCTTTGGGGAAACACTGATCCACATCAGGAGTGTTTTTAAGTTTTAAAAAGATCTGAGATGAGAGAAAATATATTTTTCTTCATATTTTGGGTGAACTGGCCCTTTAAATGAACCTGTTAGAAAGAGGATTGGTGTATCTGTGGAACAAAGAGATTCAACTCTATAAAGAACCAACCATCGAGTCCCAAAACACCCAATAAAACCACTTCCTGTCTGTGTGTAATGATTATGACCTATTTGGTGCAATAAGAAGTATTTCAGCACATAGAAACACTTCCCTGTGTGCAGTAATGTCACTTCAGCAAATACTGAGAAAAGCCGAAAACTGAGAAAAACAAACTTGACAGGACAGAGAAAAATCCTCAGAGGAGACAGTTTGGACTTTCAGCCACTTTAAAATAAGCCTGGGAGAAGTGTGTGACAGACCTGTCGGATGTGTAGAGGAATACTGAGCATTACCGTTCAGATCCTGACCGATCCGCTTGGCGTGTCGTCGGTGGGGTGGGGAGGGGGGGGGTTTAAATCATTAAAGAAGTCGCCGCCGCTGTGCAACCTGCTTCCTTAATTTGGAGACGCAAACACATCACTTTCAGCTGCTGTGCGATCGCTGCAGGTTATTTAATAAACTCAAAGGAAAAGAAGTCTACACACAACAAGCAGCTGTTGGCAACAAAACAGAACATCAGTATCAGAGATTATATCCACTGACGTATGACCGACATTAATTAGTCAAACTCAGACGCTAATCTAACCTGCTGCAGACCGATGTGACCAACAGAGTGAATGAGAAGAGAGGAGCGACCTGTGTGTGTGCACCTCTGCTAATCAAAGCCACAGACGCCGATCATTCAGGGCTGCAGCTCCGAATGATCGGCCCTGACGACGCCACCGAATCGACATTTTTCACCATTTTTATGGAGCACATGACTGATCAATAATGAAAATACTGGCTGGCTGCAGCTCTAACATTAAATATCGGTTTGGACGTATTTAACGGCCGTATTTGAATTATTCTAGATGACTTTTAAACGTGTGGCCTCATTTTTAGCAGGTAATGTTCTTCTCTTAATGTACGTACAGTTTGCTTTCTGTCACACAAACCGACTGTTTCCAGACAGTTGCACATTTTATTATTAATTGTGTTCAGCTGTAACACTTAATTCTCTGATATTTCCCTGCATTGTTTTATGTTTCTAGTTCTCCTGACTACTGACTAATGAAAACTTCTGTTTCAGTGGAGTGTGATGAGATATCTGCTCCTCCTTTTTGTTCAGTTTACATCACAGAGCTGTGAAATCCTCCCTCTAGTTTCCTCTCTCTGCTACTTGTGCTTCTTCATTCAACAGAATAACTTTCATACAGGAGCGGAGACGACGTCTGGAGAGGCAGATTTCTCTTATTATGAACCTGAACATGAAAATCTTTTATTGATTCTCACTGAAATATGTTTTTATTCAGTTTTATTGTTTGGTTGCAACTTCTACGTCTTAAATGTTTTTTTTTTAATGAAATTTATGTGCAGCACCTTGAGCTGAATTTCATGTAGCTGCTATAAAAAAATAAGATTCATTATTATTACCGAAGAGCTGCACAGATCAGAAATTTACAACATAACTCTTTGTAACAACTGAACAGTTACACACATGCCTCTGGGGCGGCTGTAAATCAGCAAACGTGACAGAACTCAGTGATGGTGAAACAGCAGTTTTTCTGCCACGCAGCATCATTTTTCATTAATTCTCACAACACAGTAGAGACCTAATTTATTGATATGATATTTCAATATTGATCCAGCTTACTGCGATGCCACGTGGCTCGTCTCGGCTTACAAACAGCTGATACGACCAGCTGATGTCGGGCGTTATTCGGATAAACTGACCACATACTTGGAAATCTACATGATTACTTTATTAACTAAGCATTCAGTCTGGCTTCTTCTTTACTGGGCAGCTCTACGTCTTCCTGTCGTGTCGGACGCTGCAGTGACTCACTGTCGCCCCCTCAGGTGTAAAGTGGTATTACAACATCGTAAAGGCTGTGGCTAGCTGGTTAGCATGCTAACTACAGTAGATATCTCTGTTTAACGTTATGTGTGACCTATTTGTACTGTGTTGCACTTATTTCTTCACATTCTGTTGATAATTTTAGTTAATTTGGGAACGTTTTTAAAATGAAAATTCTGGTCATATCTAAGACATTATACCTTTAATATCAGCTGGACTTTTCTGAACTTCTTGTTTTGGTTTTTCCTGCATGGCCTGATGGGTCAACGAGCCAAAATAATCTTTTTTTTTTTTAATAACGCCAAATATCTAGCCTCTGTGAGTCAACCTCTGTATCGTTGCCAAGGAAACTCTTGATGCTGCAAACCACCCAGGACTGAAAAAACAATTCTAGAGGAAACACTGACTGTAAATTATTGCTGATCATATCGACCCTCACGTTACATCACATTAGACAAATGTCTTCTTCCTCTCACTTCTACTTCATTATTTGCTGTTCTGGCTACATTTTATATTCATCAATCAAAATGAAAGTTTGCCAAACTATTCTGCAGTGCGGCAATGAAAAAGCTGAAGTTAAATCTTTTTATTTTATGTTTAGTTTATATCATTTCTATTGTTTACTTGCTGTATTCTTGCTGTTTAAATAAAGTTTTTGAAGGAAAAAAACCTTCCCATGTTGTCAGTAAATATTAAAATAAACATTCTTGCCGTTGGCTTCCTGCTTCCTTCTGTTTACATTTTATACTTTTCAGCATTTGGCTCAAATCACGCTCACTACTAGCCTTTCCTGCGACACATTTGACTCGTGGCGGTTTTAATTTGAGAGAATCTGACGTTCCTCAGAGTTTCATTAAGAGGAGACGGGCCGATAAGACGGATGCGTTTTTTAAACACGAATCTTTCAGGAAAAAATGGATTAAATCTATAAAAGCTCGTCATTGTCATCGAGTTCATTTCATGGGAAGAGCAGGTGTTCCCGGGATTCTGTAACCTCAGCATGAATCACTTTTTTTTTTTTTTTTACTGGACTGTGAGCCTGTAAAAGCAGAGCCGCATGCTGAGCTGACTGCACTAACAAGTAACCACTGCATGAAGCAAAAAAAAAAAAAAAAAAAAAAAAAAGTAAAACCTTGCTCTCCGGCTGTATTTATTAAGCTCTGGGTTAAGGTCCAAAATGGGCCACAGGCTTGTTTGTGATGGGCCCTGACTTGACAAGGCTACCTGTATGTTTTAATGAGCTGGGGTCTCCGGGAGTGAATAAATTATCATAATTACATCCTGTGCTGCAAAAGTTTAAGACTGCTCAGCGGTACAGTATATTAACCTTTATCCTCCACATTTACTTTACAGCCTTGTAGCCGAATGGGTGCACAAAAAGCTGACCACGGGGAGCGACAGAAGGACGGGAGGGAGGGAGGGAGGGAGGATGTACTACTTAAATAAAAGCCCAACAAGATAATAAAAAAATCAGCCACAGAATCTCTGCTCTTTAATTAAAACTGGCTGCTGTGTCTTCGTTAGCCTCGTGTGGGAGGGGACGGACGCTTTGCTGAAGCTCAGCACGACGTCGGAGATCGTTTTGAGAAGTGTAAGCGAAGGAGAGGCGATAGTCACGTTAAGGACGCTGGCTGCAGTTCACTTTACGGCCACCGGTGTCATCAATGAGAAAGATTTTCAGATTCCTTCATATAGATCCTTTAAACTTTGTGCAACAACAATCAGAACTGTCAATCAGCGCTCACACAGCGGACATCAAAGCTACTGTACGTCTTCAAATCTTATTAACAGAGCAATAACTTTAAAAAATAACCACCAGCACACTGATTAGACGTCTTTAAATTAGAGATTGAGACCAGAATGACTCGTTGAAAAGAAAAGCACAGCTTGGTTAAGGATAGCTTTCATTGGCGTGGACTTTATCTCTGTCACGTGCCAGAGGTGTGGAGGAACCGGTGGACCCAAATGCAGAGAGCCGAAACAGGCAAAATCTGATGCAGACCGTTTATTCTAACAAATAAATTTCAAAACACAAGGGCTATGCGCAACACCAGGGATAACAACAGACAACTCGACAAGGACTGAACTGAAAACAGGACTATAAACACACAGGCAGTGATTACAAATGAAACACAGGTGAGGAGAACAAGACACAGGTGAGACACATGAACTAACGAAACACAGGAAGTAAAGTGACCAGACACAAGGTAGCAGGGAATTTCAAACTAAAACACAGGGGAAACAAAACCCAAAACAAAGCACACATCAGACAGGGCAGGTAAAACAAAAAGACAAAAGTCCTGATAGACCATGACAATCTCTGTATAACAACATCTCCTTATTTCCTCCTTCGCACCAATCAGAATTACCGTACTGTCCTAAATATAAGATGAATACAAGACGACGCCCCCCTTTTCCACCAGCTGTTTTCGTCTTGTTGGGGAAAGTTCCTCTGAGATTAATCCGAGCGCACCTGAGTCCTTCTGTTAGAGGTGAAACTCTCTCCTGTCAGATTATTGGAAGCATCAGAGTTATTTTCTCTTTTTCACACTGTGTTTAAAGAACCAAAGACTTCATGTGGCACGGAGAGAGCGACACAACAGCAGAGTCAGTGGGATTAAATACATGATTTTCAATGTATTTGTTGCTTTAGTCATAATTATCCTTTGTAAATAATATTAGTTTGCATGTTACTGAAGAGCCAAACTTACTTTTTCTAAAGGTAATAAAGATTTTTTTTTACAGGGAGCTCTCAGAAATCATTGTTGACTCTGTTTGGCAACTACGAGATCAAATGAAACCAACTCTCGGCCAACAGGAAGTCAGGCAGCGTTCTCCTGAGTTCCCCTTATTAATCGCACAATTTTCCAAAACAGTGGAAAAAGCCAGACAGTTTCTAGAGGAGCACATATTTTTTTACGGTGTTTTCGTGTCTGGGACAGATGATATTCAGTCCTTCCCTGCCGGTTCAGTCTGCCGCCGGCGTCTCTGACCCTGCAGGACGGGCTGTTTGGTGTGAAGTGCGGACGCTGAGCTCCGCGGGACGGGTCAGACACGACGCTTCGGAGAGGTAGAAGTCAAATAAAGGAAGCGGTTGCTCTTTAAAGCCTGTCGTTGAAATCACAGCTGCAGCGACACCGGTCTGGTGTGGATTGTACCGAAGTAAACAGCCGCTTCAGAGGAGCTTCAGCCCCGCTGGCTGCAGGAGGAGTAAAAGTAGTCGTGTGGATAAAATGGATAAACGTCACTGAAGAGCTGAAAACATCAGATCTGTGTGGAGAGATGATGAGGAGGAGACTGTAACCTTCCTCACATCATGTTTTCTATGGTTTGAGTTTTGACTGTCGCTCTTTTAGTGACGTGGAAGCAACTGATGGAAACCTGACTACAGTGTAGCTGCTAACATGGCTGCAGGCTGTATTATTATATTATTCTTTTGCACGTTCACTGACAGACATTCACCCTCCGTTACTGTGTATGTTGTGTGTGTGTGTGTGAACACGTCTGCAGTGCACCAAAGATTAAATGGTTTATACTTTGACTGGAGTCATTCTGATGTTTGAAGCCGTAGACAATCAGTCACAAAGATGCACTAGAAACAAATAAGTTGTATATTTGATATGATAATAATATAATATGATAATATTTACATGCAGATGCAGCTTTGAGGTTTATTAATCAAGGATCAATGTTCATTTTGACATGGTGCTGTTGATCAGACAAAAGAAGACATCTGACAACAATAAATTTAAAAAAATCAGCAGATTAGTTGCAGCTCTGAATATTAGCGTTATTGTAGTTTGTAGAAAAGTCAGTCCGCCAGGTAAGAATGAGGAGAGATGAGAGAGTGGAGCGCCACCTGGAGCTCTGGAGGAGTAACTAAACGCGACTACAAACACGAAACCGTTCGAGTCTCGAGTGTGAAACCTGCAGCTTCAACATCAACCTGATTACTGTGCTGATGCTTCGAAGAGCGAGAGAGAGAGACGTCCCACTGACCTGCTAGAAAGAAATAAACTAACCACCACCCCCCTCCTCCCACACACACACACACACACACACACACACACACACACACACACCTACATTACTGACACAGTTACAGCGACTGATGTTATAAACACACAGTTAAAAGAGAAGAGGCACGACAGAGCTGTGATCCTGGCTCTATTTTTATCACCGCATGTGTGTGTGTATGTTTGTATGATACGTGCATGCATGTGTGGAAATGTGTGTGTGTATATTTGCCTCACACCTCTCTCTGTGTGCACAGATATATATATATATATATATATGTGTGTGTGTGTGTGTGTGAGTGTGTCTGAATTGCTCTGTGCCCAACAAAGAGGAGGCCAAGCATGCAACACGCATTTGATCTCAGTGGCCAACAAGCAATAAATTTTTTATCAGGCTGGAAATGGAAATCCTGGTGGGCCGCTTCTAAAGGAGCAGATCAGAATACAAACGCCTTTAAAGTGGAGAGAGACAGACAGACAGAGAGAGAGAGAGAGAGGAAGATAAAAGCACAGAGAGAGAGAGAGAGAAGGAATGATGAATAAATGACAGAATGGTGCAAAAAAAAAAGAAGATAAAAGTGAGTGAGATGGAGAGGACGAGATAGACAGATTAGAGCTGTGACTAATTCTCAACATCGGTCGAATCAGTTACTCGTTTGGTCTGTAAAACATCAGAGGAGTGAGAAATCTAATTTCCTAAAGCTCAATATAACATCTTAGAATATCTTGTTTTGGTCGTCCGACAATCCAGAAAAGCTGAAAATATTCAATTTGTAACAACTGACGACCGTAAAAAAAGCAGCAAATCCTCACATTTGAGAAGCAGAAAGCGTCAAATGTTCGCTTTGAAAGAGGGACTCGAATGATAATGAGAAGAGTTGGGAATTAATTTCCTGTCAATAGATGGACAGATAGACGGATATATATATATATATATATATAGAGAGAGAGAGAGAGAGGACATTTAATAGTGTAGAGAAGAAGAAACCTGCATGTAAATGTGTTATAAAGGGAAGGGGGGGGGGGTGTTTAACTGCTCCTGTGCTGCTCAGAGACCCGGAGGGAACTAATGAGCCTCAGCAGGAGAGAGTTAGAAAATAAAAATGATAGAGAGGAGAGGGAGAGGAGGGATGTGTGGAGGATGGAGTGATGGACAGCTCGGTAGATAACGTGATGTGGGAAATAATGCCTGTCGGATCTGTGCATCCCTCCACCCTCCACCCTTCCCTCTTCCCCTTGAAACTGCCCTTTGGGAGAACCCCCTGCTAAAAGAGGCTGTGTACAGTAGGAACAGTCTCTGCTGCTGCAGCATGTGGCCGCAGGCTGAATCCTGCTTTCACCACCTCATCCGTCTCCATCGACCCCCTCCTCTCCCTCTTCCTCTTCCTCTCCGTTATTCCATCCAGGGGAATATTCCTGCTTGTCTGTTCACACTGATCCTTTGTTGGATACAGTTCCTCCTTTTTTTTTTAATAGACGCTGCCGCACCTCATGATACCTGCAGGTTTGCTGTTTTTCCAGAACGTAGAAGCTTCTTAAAAGTAGAGTTTACGTGGTATTAGATCGCACTGGTGTTCCTAATAAAGTGCTCACTGAGTGTAGAAGATACGTGCTTTATGTTTTATTTATTTATGACACGTTTAAATGCAAATATACAAAGGAAACGTGCATCAAGGAAATAATCCACAGATCCATCGATAATGAGAATAATTAGTTAGTTGCAGCCGTAATAACAATGTTTGCTGTGTTTTACTTTATTTCTTTATTAGATTTCTTGTCATTTAAGCGCACACATAGAGAGTTATCTGCTTCAAATTCTTGCTTTTAGCTCTTTTGGATCATCTTTTTAACTGATTTTAAGGGTCTCTCTCTCTCTCTCTCTCCTCTCTCTCTCCTCTCTCTCTCTCTCCTCTTCTCTCCTTCTCTCTCCAAGCCAGTGAGCATAATCGACGGAGGGGTCTGGAGGATTGGGGCGCAGCAGGAGTCATTAGCAGTAGCTGGCAGGCTCACTTGGCGACTCATTTCTGTTGTGTGTGTGCATGTGTGTGTGTGTGTGTGTTAGAGTGTGTGCAGGAGAGAGAGGGGGGGAGAAAATGGCTAACTGCTTCCTTCATATCTCCCTCTTGTCTAAAATGAGCTGCTGCAGGTAACAAAAAAAAAAAAAAAAACTCCAGCTGACAAACTGAGTGACACTCGGAGTGTTTGCGGGTTTGATGGCCGGCGTAAATCACGGCGAGGATGTGAAAGCTTTACAGATCCAATCTTAACAAACTGATCCGAGCCGGCACATGTTTGATATTCATGACCAAAACATCTGCCACACGTCCAGCACGGAAACACAGCCGCCATCACCGCCGCCGCCTGCCGCCGACACACGGAGACCACAGTCTGATGTATCAGGAGTCAGCGGGATCATCTGGGCTGCTGTCAAGTGTGTAATATCTCATCTGCGGCTAATTATCTACCGTCAGCAGCAGCAGCGAGTTCAACGACAATGACAGAAATCTGGGAAAAGCCGCCGTTATGTGTGACGCAAAACCTTCTGTGTCTCAGAAGAAGACGTTTCCAGCTAAATCCTGCTAAATTCGCTTTTGTCGAAAAGCCATGACCGCCACAACACAAAGGTTTGATGTGCAATAAAAATAAATCACTGAGATGTCGCTGCTGATGACGGTTTACAGAGGTGGAGCAGGCAGAGGTATCGACATGCATGAAGGTGATTAATCTCGTCTTTTGTACATCTGAGAGAGAAAAAATCGGCGTCTACGTGTTTCTGTCTTCTGTTTTAGTGTTTTGGATCTGCAGAGTTTTAAGCATCAGG
This sequence comes from Euthynnus affinis, assembly GCA_029490765.1. Taxonomy (NCBI): domain Eukaryota; kingdom Metazoa; phylum Chordata; class Actinopteri; order Scombriformes; family Scombridae; genus Euthynnus; species Euthynnus affinis. The sequence goes on from CM055840.1 coordinate 35,341,677, forward strand.
CTCCACAGCAGCAGCAGCAGCAGCAGTGTCTGGCCTGGCTGACCTTCCAGACTCAGAACAAGACTGATTCACAAGTCTCGCATCGGTGCACCAGCTCTGGAGCACACACACACACACACACACACACACACACACACACACACACACACACAGCAACATTAAATGCCAAGGCTCGAGAGGGCGTCACCAGCTGCCCACATGGCTTTTTGTTTTTTTTTTTCCATCGACTTATTCAAACTTTCCACAAGTTCGACCATCCTGAGAATCTTTTAGAAACATATTTGATGTATAATAAACACTGAGAGTCGTGTATGTGTGTGTGTGTGTGTGTGTGTGTGTGGAGGTTTAGACAACGGAAGCACTTCTTCTTCGCTTCAGGTTACTGAAAGACGGCGGTTTCTCTTCAACGTTAAGAAGATCCGAGCCTCTTCAGACTTTGTTCGGTGTTAAACAGAGACCTTGATCTTTCTCTGATCTTCACCGAGCGCTGCCGGAATCTGAACTAAAGCAGGAAACTGTTTTCAGGACGCTGGAGTTTCTACCAGCCGACGTTCCTCCAGACTAAACCACTAAATACTCCTGTTGGTCCGTGAACTTCTCTGATCTGACTCCTACAGTTGGGACTCCGTCATCTGTCTGTGTCTTCCAAAACGAGGTGACAAAACTGTAGTAAAAGTTTGGTTAGATTCAGGAAAGGAGGTTTAGGACGAGGACACAAACCAGGACTGTGTCGCTCTACAATGACGTCATTACTGCGGCCACTAGAGGGCGCTGACACTGCGACCACCTCTCGCATCCTGTCCGTTTTTCAGTTTCACAGATACTGAACTGTGAATTCTGGTATTTTAGCAGGAAAACAGAAGAAAGAAGCTGCTGATTTGTTCAGTATCAATACTTTAATTAACATAATTTAATTGTGACGTTGAGAGAAGGTGTAATCTAGAGTCGTGCGATTAAAATCTTCTCTTACAGACGTCCGATAAAATGCGGCTTCTCTCTTCCCTCTCATGTGTTTTGTCCTCTTCAGCCCCGCCGGCGTCGATCAGAGTCGACATCAGAGATCAGAGTAGAAACGCTTCGGTTCAGCAGCTTCTTCATGTTTATCTGCTTCGGTTAAAACGACACAAACACGTCGCGCGGCGGCGGCAGCTCGTATCGTTCATCGCCATTAATTAACCTTCGTTCTGTGAATAACTCGTCTCTGTTGTCGGTTTGTGTGTCTGTACTCGAACAAAGAGATCATCTGAGTGTTTTCTGGAGATGCAACAGAGTGAGACGTCTTCTCTCTCTCTCTCGAGAGGGTCAGGGGTCACGGTCCTCCATTTCAACTGTCATTCACTTCAGTTCAAACGTTTTAAAGGATCAGTGTGTAGAAAATAGTGTTTGGACAACAGTGGAGGTCGACCGCACAGAGATCACATAAGACGTGTCAGACTTTGGATGCACACACGATACGTAATAGTAGATGAGTTCATTGTTGGTTTGAGTCTAAACAGAAGAAACAAAATATAGAAAATCAGCAGAATGATCCTTTAACTCTAAATTTGCTGCACTGAGCTGATCGTGGTGCTTATAAATGTTCAACTTTCTTCACTTCCTGCCCCCACATTCTCTCTCTTCTGTGCTAAAACGATGATTAAAATATAGTTTGTTTAAGTTTTTTTTTTTGTGGCTTTATGTAGGGTGATGATTCTCTGCGGCTGCAGCCTGGATGGTGCCAGATTTATTTATTTTTGTTTTTATTGCTTCGGGCTGCACGCTCGGTTCTTTCAAGATAAAAACCCCTCTCTCTTCGTTTTTTCTCTCGCCCACGACGCTCAGTAAAGAATCCTCCGGTTATAGAGAGGCTCCTGGAGAGGCAACTGGAGTGGCCCGTTGGGGACGGCGATTATGAGAAGTTCGAACTTTGTTTATAGAGCGATTTTTTTTTTTTTCAGAAAGACGGAAGTTACAAAATATTAAAAACAACAGACAGAGAAAAGGCAGGAAGTACCCGGCTTTTCAGATACTGTAGGAAAGTATCTATTTACTCCTCAGTGTCGTCTGTGCAGTCTTCTTTATGTTATACATCTTTTTTGCATATGTTGCTTGTTATTTCTCATAGTTTTGCTTTCTTTTAAAAAGTGAAAATCTGGAATATTTCGACTTGTTTTTGAATCGACTTGTTTTAAAAACTCTCTAAACTCGCTGCTTTCTAGTGCAGCAGCGCTTCAAGCTGATTTATATTAAAAATAGGTTGAAATATTCTCAATATATATTCAATTATTCAACTATTTTTGGGGTAAAAACTGAAGGAAAAAGGAAAAAAGTTTCTTGTGAGAGTGTCTGAAACACAGAAACGGAGCAGCAGGTCTTTGGCGTTTGCATATTTAGACTGAAAAAATATTAATATTATCGCATTATTTTAGGAGGACAACATGTTCAGAGTGTTGAGAGTTCAGATTCACAGCGGTTTGGTTTGTCCCTCCGTTAAATAAATACATATAAATAGATTATATCTTTATAAGATCATGTTTACAGAAGCTTCTCCAAGTGCATGAACAAAAGTTTATTTTCTCTTTTGGCTCCTAAAACTGATATTTGTGATGCTACTCTTCACTTTACACATTACTGAAGCGTTTACTCGATATTTAATAAGTTTTAATGGTGCAACTAGTAACTAAGAACTAACTGAACTTATTTTATTATTTGTGGTCATTTGTGCTCTTTGCTTTCCCTCCTTAAAGCCTAAAAACATAAATGTAGCTCACTGCTGGCTGCATCAGGAGAGCTGCGACTGTTTTGTCGATCATTCCCGACAAAAGGTTGTTTACTGAATGTTAATCTGCTCGGTGTATCTCTGTCTGCAGCTGACAGCCCACCAGGGCTTTGCTATGTGGGTTATCGGTGTCTCTCCTGGCCGCACGGCCCACCACCACCAGCACCACCACAGCTAAATTATTCATTCACCTTGTGACTGCTGCCTGCTTTTCTCTGCTGCAGTCGGCGTGCAGATTATCGACAGTGAAAGGCTCGGTCAGTGTGTGTGGTGGCAGGCGGCCCGCAGAGCAGCGAGAGCAGCTAGAGGATCAAGTGGAAGGAGGACACGATGTGATAAAATGTCAATGACGAGGGACAACAGAGAGACCTCGTTCATTTATCTTCCTGCAGACATAAAACTTAGACTAATGTGTAGCGTACATGTCGCCCCTTGGAACCCTAAAAGAACAATAAACATCCTAAATCTTTACTCACAAACTTGAGGATTTATCAGACTGGTTCTGCACAAAGTCTGATTGGACTAAATATGATTGGTCATGATCAATAACATGTTAGCTGAGGTAGTGAGTTGTTTTATTCTATTATTTGATGGGAGTTTGCACCACTTTGCAACGTTTTCATGTTTCTGGTTGTTCCCATTTTGATAACACTGTAATGTTTCATGTTATCAGCCAGAGGGAAATATTGTACTTTCTACTCCACTACATTTATTTGACAGCTTTAGTTACTTTTCAGATGCAGATTTGACACAATGGATAATATAACAAGCTTTTAAAATACAACACATTGTTATAGATGAAACCAGTGGTTTCCAACCTTTTTGTCTTTTGATGTTTTACAAAAAGCAGTGTGTAGTCGGGGTCACATTTCACATGTCTATGAGTTGTTAACAGCTCCACCAAATAGTGATTTTTCCCTCTAAACTTCTCACATGCTTTCATTTCAATAAATGTTCAAATGATCCAATATTTCAGCAAAAATCAAAGATTAGAGAAAAAGTCCAAAAACTGAAAACAGATTTGTGTATCAGAACTTTGTTTTTTCTTCTTTCCTCTCCCATTAATCATCTCACGACCCCTCAGATTTATCTGCTGACCCTTTGGAGGGGCCCCGACCCCTAGGTTGGGAACCAGTGGACTAAACTAGCTAACTGTATATAAAGTAGTGTAAACTAGCTCCACCTCCAGCAGCTACAACAGTAAGATGCACACAGCAGCTTCACTCCTGAATCCTGCAGCTTGTTTCCACTCAGATCCAGATGGGAGGGGTTGGACTTCAGAGCTGAGGCCAGAGAAGCACAGCTGATCTCTGACAAACTGCAGTCACCAAATGTGAATAAAGAATAAATCATGCATATAAAATGTAAATTATAGTCCAACTATATCCTCATCAATGAACTTTTCCCTAAAATGAGCAGAGTGATTTTGTCACTGTGTTATTGTGGGTTGGGAACCAGTGGACTAAACTAGCTAACTGTATATAAAGTAGTGTAAACTAGCTCCACCTCCAGCAGCTACAACAGTAACATGCTGCTCTAACACTGATGCTTCAGTATTAATAATCTTCATCTTAATAATATTTATTCCACCACTTGAAGACATTTAATAGAAGCTAAAGATGTAATGATATCGTTGGTGAATCTACAAACATAAATTTCCGTTCACATGTATCTGTTCTGCTCGAGCGGTTGATGTTCAGCGGAGCGTTCAGCGCCTTCGCAGGATGTTCAAGAAACAATAACAGATGTTTAACACCCTTCAGCGAGTCTGATTATTGGTCAACAGAACATGTGAGTTCATCAGATAATACACTGAGAAGCTTAGACGTGGTGCGATGCTTTAAGTTGTCAGGTAGCAGGATTTCTCTGCCTTGTCTTTTTTCTCATTACATTTCTGTACTAACACTGAAATAATGAGGTGAGCCGTCACATCTGACAAGCAAACAACAGTAAAAAAAAATGAAACTGCCTTCAGCTAAAGTTTAACACAGACACTTATTAACATCAGGAGATAAAAAGATAAAGATAAGCCTCCACTTTATTGAACACAAGTGTCTTTTATATGCAATATGAGATATTTGAACATGGTGGAAACTTTTTAAAAAGGGAAACGTCAAATATTTGGCTAAAATACTGATATATGTTTTTACCTTTTTCACATAAGACATTGACGTAAAAGAACTAATGATTCGAGTTTTAATGTTCCAAAATCTCCAAACCAATCAAATTCAGTCCATCAGAAGCCACGTCCACAGTTTTATTCCTTTTTGTCTCAAAAAGCATCGTTAAAATCAGATTAATGCAGCTAATAAAGTGGGCAGTGTTTACAGCGTTACAGCTCGGGGCAGGAAACACCGTTTCTCTGCGTCACGCCGCTGTCCTGTTTCCTTTTATGTATTTATGTCATTTAGAGACGAGACTCAGCGTATAATAACTAAAACAGCCATTGTTGTGACTCAGAGGCTTCTCTGCTGATGATTCACATCATCAACGTTTAAGGGACAGCGCTATAAATATATGTATATACTGTATATGTACTGTATACTGTACCATTTAAATGTTTGCACACACTTTCTCATTCATTGTGTATCCAAAAGTTTGACTATAAATATATAAATTCTGTGAGAAAAGTTTCCCACAGCTGTGTTGCACTTGCAGGTTTGTTGTGGATCATTATGTTGCTGTAGGTTGAACACCTGACCAGCAGGTGTAGACTACAGGCTGCTGCACCGCTCTGCAGGACGCCATGATCAACCTTCTTTGGTCACCAACTCTGGATCCCGATATGGGAATAACCTCCTGTAGAAATTATCTACCTTCACTGCTGCAGAAAAACTGAGCTGTTAACCCATTATTTAATCCCTGAATAACTCAAACTATTTGTCAGTTTTTGTTAACCTCACCTCAGGCTGCTTTACCTTTCTATCATTTAAAGTCATTCAGTGGAATTGAATTGCTTAAATTTAAATAAAAACTGGCAAAAAAAAATGGGGTTGTTCTATATTTTGACCGCTAGTGTTAATGCATCTGTATGAAATCTATAAATGTCGACACAGAGTGACAGCAGGCAGGTAAAGTGCTGCAGTCTATTAGAGGTAAGTGACGGTAAGTGATGTACAGTCAGAGCGGAAGAAAGCATCTTTTTTACTCTTGTCGTTGTCTGTCGCTGGTTTCCTGTCAAACAGCCCCACATGACTGTAACGTCACCCAGTCTGTCTCCCGTCAGTCCAGCTCTGATGTCGCAGGACGACGTCAAAGTAAGCGAGATGTTCTTTTAACATAAATGTCACCATTAAATGAATCTATACATTCAGCAGCGTTTTTTAAATCACTCCCCCCTCTCTCTCTCTCTCTCCCCGCTGCTTTTGATGCATCACTTATCAGCCTTCCAGATGGTAGTGTAGAATATTTTATCACTATTAATTTCAGCAATACAGCAATACATTAATGAGGACTCCTACACACACACACACACACACGCAGCATCTGTAGCAGGTGCCACGCAGCGAGGATTGCTTGATTAAGCTTTTATTTAAATGAGTCGTTTCCATGTTTGGTTTGACAAAAGCTTGTAGAACAAGGAAGTAAAAGCAGTGATGATGACGGACGTGGTGGCGTTTCGACGAGCTCCAGCGTGGAATCGCTCAGAAATGTTTGTGTTCAATGTTTCTGTGTGGAAAATGTGTGTATTTGCAGCTCTTTGTACTGTATAATAAACCTTTATCTGATGCGTCTCAGGTAAGAAAATTAATTTAAAAATGCAACAATATTGTGAATATCAGAGGAGCAATTAGCAGTTTGAGATTAAAGTAGTTCAACAGCTTGATTTTTTAAATATTTAAATAGAAATTTGTGGCATTTTATTTTATTATTTTATTTATTTATAGTGTTTTATTTCTTTATTTTATATTATAATTATAATTTAAGAAAGCAAAAGTGTATTTTTGTCTACGAGTTATATTCCTTTGACCTCAAATGAGATGTTCTTCTCATTTATAGAAAGTTTTGCAGCATCAGCAGATTGAAATGAATGTTACAGATCTACAACTGTCATGTCTTTTTGTTTTACCTGCCCTGTCTGATGTGTGCTTTGTTTTGGGTTTTGTTTCCCCTGTGTTCCTCTGTTTTCCTGTTTTAGTTTGAATTCCCTGCTACCTTGTGTCTGGTCACTTTACTTCCTGTGTTTCGTTAGTTCATGTGTCTCACCTGTGTCTTGTTCTCCTCACCTGTGTTTCATTTGTAATCACTGCCTGTGTGTTTATAGTCCTGTTTTCAGTTCAGTCCTTGTCGAGTCGTCTGTTGTTATCCCTGGTGTTGCGCATAGCCCTTGTGTTTTGAAATGTATTTGTTAGAATAAACGGTCTGCATCAGATTTTGCCTGTTTCGGCTCTCTGCATTTGGGTCCACCGGTTCCTCCACACCTCTGGCTCGTGACAACAGCAGGTGTTAGAGACTTCACTTTCCTCAACGTTTCCCACAATGCTCCATTCCTGAACTCCGCCCACAGAGCTCGGCTTTTACAGTATGCCGTTACTATAGTAACAAAAGTGATCCATGATGAAAACATACCAATAAATCCAGCGATGGTTTAACTTCTTTCTCTCAAACAAACGCCCACGTTGTCTTGCATCTGTTTACACGTTGGACCCGACCAGAGACTGAAGCCTGATCCAGCTGATTAAACCAGAGGAACTGGATCTGCCGGATCTGCTTCAACGCTATTTAACCCTCCTGATGTGTTAGAAACACCTTTAGTGTTCGCGGGTCAAATTTGACCCGTGTTTGAATTCATTAATAAACACTGAAAAAGCACTAATTACCATCCAGATATTATCATCCTGATATTTTATGTACCTTAGACCACACTTAACTTACAATGTACAAACCGCTTTTATTTTAAAATGGTCACAATTTATCTATTTTATTTCTTCTTCTATGATAAACATAACACGCAAATGAGGCCATGAGCTGATCTGATAAACAAAATAATTCCCATAATAACCTGTTTATATTTTCCTTCACGTTAAACATGCGGTGAGATTGTTGTAATTTTTGTTATTCATGATGGTTTGGCAACATTTACCACGCATTTCTCTACATAAACAACACATAATTACTACCGGGTCAAATTTGACCCATAACACAACATTTACTTTTTTTTAACAGGCATAAAATATATAAAAATGTGTTTTATTGTATTTGATATGTCACTGTAGAGGATGTAGAGGATGTTTCACACATTTAAAACTTGAAAATGGGTCAAATTTGACCCGAACACAATACGAGGGTTAAACACAAAAGAACAGATGCACTTTTTGTATTTTAATACTGTATGTTTAGTGTTTACAGATGTTTCCTCTACTAACGTGCGGATCTCAGTTTGAGTCCTGAGTTCGTATTCAAAGTTTCGTTTAGGCGCCTCGTTGGAAACTGAAGCCTGATAATCTTTTGTCTCGTTATCGATCTCGTTAACTTTGATATGCTGGAACAGTTTTGTCTGAATGGTTAATAAACCCTTTCAGTCTGCTAAACGCTTCAATTGCATTTGCATTATTCAGCTGGTCTTATAGATCTGATTGTAATCATTTTAGTAGATTTGCTTTAATTATTGATTAAAGTTCCGACTTTCATGGTGAATTATTAATTAAACCGATCTGACGCAGGAATCTTTTTGTTTTATTATACCTTTTTATTCACACCTAATATGAACATTTAAACCTTTTATTGACATCTTATCGTCGTCTCCTGTTGAGTATAAATGTCGAGCGGATCGTACGTCACTACGGCAGCAGCGGATCCGCTGAGGTCCGGTCGGGTCGTTGCTCTCAAAGACAAACAGAGAAACTGTCGGCTGAGAGAGAAACTGAGCGCCCGGCCTCATTCTCTTGGTAAATTACCCAAACAGCACTGCACCGAGCTAGATATCATTACCTCTTTCCTTCTACTTCCTCGAGGATAAATTCTGCTGCCATGCATTCCCTAATCATCAAAACAAGAAGCTTTTCTCCGTGAGTCACTGGTAAACAGAGAGAGAGGGAGAGAGAAGAAGGAAGCAGACGATCCCTGAATATAATTGAGCGGAATACAAAGACGTTATGTTCTCTTGCTTCTTTGTTACGTTTCACAAAAGCAGTTCAGTCTGCTGAAAGAGATGAGTGACACAATTAAAGCCAGATCCATGCATTCATCCACACACACACACACACACACTTCACTTAGCTCTATGGTATCAACACACACACACACATATCTTCAAACAGATGTAAGTGTGAGTGATGGGAGCACACCCAGAGTGACAAGACAGAAGAAACACAGGATGAGAAATAAAGAGATAAAGCCCCTTCGCTCCGTGATCAACCTTTTTTTTTTATGCATTATGGGAAATATTAGAGAAGCCTGCAGCCTCTACATCAAGATTATAAAAGCTGCATCTCTCTGTGTTTCTATCTGAAAGTGGATTTTAAAAAAAAAAAGCATCTGAATAAATCAAAGCTGCAACTAATTAATCTGTCATCAGTCGTTTGCTCTATAAACTGTCAGAAAAGGTCGATCACTGTTTCCCTAAAAAAATCCCCAATTTACAACCAAAAATGTCTTGTTTTGCAGTCCACAACCCAAATATATTCATTTTTTTCTCTTATAAATTACTCATAATAATCAATCAATTAGCAAAACATCTCATTTTATGAGTTTAATCAAGCAGATGGTGTCATTTCTCATGGATAAACAGAATAGTGAGGTTTTTAATGACTGCTGGTTTTCCAGAGTGATTCCCTTCACCCGAGTATTCTCGACTGTAACGTGGCTGAAAGCAGATCGAGACAGATGCTGCTTGAATAACCATATCTCATTAGCAGATCACATCTCTGATTAATAAGACGTCTTGACCTGATCGGCCAGATTTAATCTCTTTCAAGAGGGGGAAACGTCTCCTGGTCACAGCAGGAAAAACTCTGAGTTCAACTCTGAATATTTTATCACTTCTTTTTTTTTTCTTCACGACGAGAAGCATGTCTGAAATGTGTCGTTTCTATTATTATTTCCTCCTGATGATAATTTGAGATTCTCCTCGAGTCAAACTGTGAAAACGCCACGTGAGAAAATGCGGCCAGGGCGTCCGTCCAGCTCGCCTGAGGGCGGGAGGGCGGAGGCGGTGACAGTCCAATTAAAAGGTGAAGAAATATGATGTGTCAGAGGACGTCTGATCCACAGCAGTTCTGACACAAACAACCAGTCAACATGTCTCCACTTCATCTTCTTCACTTATAGTTGCTTCTAATTACAGTATATTGTGTTATAAACCATTAATTGAATGTTTGTGTTAAGGCTGAGCGATTCATGATGTGTAAAACGTCTAAATTATGAAACTCAGGTTGTTAAAACATGTGCAAAAGGTCGTTTTTAGTCAGAATGTAGCGTAGGTGATGTAGCTGCTACATTAGCGGTTCGAGTCACGACAGTTGTGAATGTGTCTAGTAGTGAATGAATCTTAAAGGAGGAAAGAGTGTTTGTGTTTCAGCTCTGTTCATATAAACTAAACTGTCACTGCAGACTTTAAACTGAGAACATAATCATTAACAGCTTAACAGAGAGATATGTGAGGCGTCAGGTAGTGAACATTTCACTCCTATGTTAAGTATCAACATTTTTGCAACCTGACAAATACATTAATTAACAACATGTTCTCATTATGTTGAGATTAAAGCGTTGTCTGGTCAGCAGTGTTTGGACCTTTCTGCTTCCTGCCACTGACAGTCAGCAGCTGTGTGGCATAAACTGTATTTTATGAGTAATAATCCTGCATTATTCTTACACAACTGTTTTAAAAATATTTAACGTTTCAATCCTGCATTTTGCAGACAAACAAAAATCAATTAAAAATTGTGAATCAGTTCCAAGGCTGTGTCTCCCCAGTGTGTAAAGTGCTTATAGATGCTAAATATGTGGACTTAAAAGTAATGATATCATCAGATCGTTCTCTGGTTTATTGTTTTTTCATCTCTGCTTACTTACGGTATGTATTTCAGTTCATTTTCTTCTGATAGGCCACATAGACGGTCGCCTGGGGCACCAAATGAGGGAGGGGTGGGACATCAGATTAGAGGGAAGTGGGTTTTTTTGGAAATAGATAATCGACATGTTCTCCATTTTTTAATGTTTTGTCTGCGTGTTGCCTCGTTAACTTGCTGGATTTTCATCTGATTTGATTTTCCAAAGCCTTAATGTTCAGTCAGTTTTCGCACAACAGCCACCAAACTTCATCAGACACCTCAGGCAACACCTTGACCCCCGCCTGCCTTTTTTCTCTGGAGGACTGGGACGACTTTGCCCGTGTTGTAGGAACCATTGTGGCGATTTCTTTTAATGCAAATTCATATCTGAATGTTCTTGGAGTGGAGTTTGTACTTTTTTTTGGGGGGCGCTCAGATCTAAATCTTTTTGGGGTTTCAATTTAAAACCTCGCCTGGGGGCACCGACACAGTGCGAGCCGGCCCTGGATATTTTGTTTGTTATTTAAATTATTATGACTTCTTCACAAATGAGCAAAAAAACTGTTCTTGACACTCTCATTTCTTCTCTACAACCTTTAATTTTCTCCTCTTCTCTCTCCTCTCACTGCGTTATTGTCTCCGCGGTGACAAGAAGAGATAAACACTAATAACCAGTTAGGTTGTTGACAACACATTACTCCAGTGGTCAACAACAAAACGTCAACATGTCCGCCTGTCAACAACAAATGCAACCAAAAAAAAGGAAAGAAGGAAAGACCTGAAGAGGAAGAAACCAACAGGTGGTAAAAAAAAAAAATCCCCCTGGAGTTTGAGACAAAAGTGGATTTAACACATCGAAATGTAAAATTTATTACCGACATCAAACTTGTTTTGGTTCAAAGCCGAACAAAACAACAGAGACGGTTCTGCGTTACTGTGCAAATGACTATTCTTTCAGGTCTGCGAGTGCTTGTGAAGTGGTCGGCACAGATGTAGGCGGTGATGTCAGACCCCGGCTGACAGAATGACAGAATCCTTTCAGTTTCCGTCGGAGCGCGCCGCATAATTGAGCTCCTGACTCCTGAGTGCCAACATTCATTTTGTGCCAAAACTTGTCTACAGCACAATTTTTTTTTTGCTTATTATGTGTACCGACAACAGAGAGAGAGAGTGAGAGAGAGAAAGAGAGAGAGAGAGAGAGGGGTTCAGGTGAAGTGCTCGACAAGAAGCAGAAATGTTTATTCATGTCATTTGTTTTATGTTTTTTATGGAGGAAAGAAAGTCACTTATCTTATCTTCACAAACTCCTAAAAGCTCGGCTCCTTCATGGTACCTTACAACTAAATGTTATTTTCATTATCAATTAATCTTTTGATGATTTTCTCAATTCATTGATTAGTCGTTTGGTCCATAAAGTGGTCTTGTTTTGTCCACAACTCAAAGATTCAGTTCAGTTCACTGTCATAAAGGACTAAAAAACCAGAAAATATTCACATTTAAGAAGCTGGAATCAGAGAATTTGGACTTTTTCTTTTTTTTCAACTAATAAATTAATGAACTAATAGTTGCAGCTCTACTTAAGGATGTAAAGATACAACAGAAATCATCCAGTGGTGACGATGTTATCATTATGAAGAGCTGCTTAGTAGGAATTAACTGAATACAGGAGCCTTCATGGAATAGTTTTTGATGTCTGGGTTGAAGCTGTGGTTTAAAAATATGGTGGAAAAGTGACATTTTTTGTGTTATTCACAGCTAAACATAAAAGATTTCAATGTACAGTTAATACCTGCGTCTCACTGAGATACTGAAACAACAAACCCTCAGGTGTTTCCACGGGGCAACTAGAAGGAGGAAGTACATAAAAAACTAGCTCAACATTGGCTGCTCGTACAGCTACGATCCATTCAAAGCTTCACAAACACACCACTGGTCAGCATGACACATATTAAGCTCCAAAACTACACAAACTGCAAACTGCAAACTAGAAAAGTGATTCCACCACTGCTGAAACTCACTAGAAACTGTACAGCTTCAAATAAATATTAAACGGCCACAGAGCAGCTTCACAATAACATGAAAATAATTGTGATTCATTTGGGTCTCAGACATTGATCTGAGTCATCAGGACACACACACACCTGTTAACGGACGCATCTTAGCTCTTATGTGAAGCTCTAATTGTGACCTTTCGGCTACATAACGTTTTCTCTGAGACTCGCTCGCTCTGCTTTACAATCTGGAAACAAAGAGCAACAGTAAAGTCAACTGACTGACATGTGAAATTGCCTCCGAACATTTTATTCCAGCAATTGCTAACACCGAGGGTGCTGTTCACTTCCACAAATGAAGGCGTTTTATGCAAACCATGGGGCCAATTGTTCTCTCTGCATGTGTGAGTGCAATCACATTTACATTTTAGTCATTTAGTGTGCACTCGCACAGACTTACAAAGAGCACATTCATCAAGTGCAGGTGAGCCAAATGCATATCATTACAGTTAGGCTAAAGTCCTCTTTACTAAAACTAACAGTTGAAATAACAATAAAGTGGCGGATACGATGGTCCAAGTGTCATCTGAAGTCAATGTGTTTGAGAGTGAAGAGTGCCCAGTCTGTGTCTGAGCCACCGCAGAAGCATAAATTCAGAGGCAATGAGATGTCAGTATAATTACCTTCTTTATGTCAGGCTGGGTAAGCACCACTTCCTGCCACATTAGAGAAGAGGACGATCTGTCTGTAGAGCCACACAAGGCCCAGATCTGTCACACCGATCCGATCCTGACCCCCCGTTTGTCTTCACACATGAACATGAACGTCAACCCACTGAAGGGTTCATATGGGAATCTGCCGCTTTTTCTTTTTTTTTTTTTTTTAATTCACAAATGAACAAAATGTGAATGAATTATTCCCTGTTTTCCTCAATGAATTATTTATCCAAGAGGAAGATTTGGCTTTTTTTTGGCGGGTTTTTTTTTTTCCACTGTGTTTTTTGGGGAAGTCATGTTGAGTCATCCATGCTGGGAACACCTGAGTCGAGCTGCATGCGGCGAGTGTCTTTCCATCACACAGCACGGCAGGTAAAAGAAGATTTTTACCTGTCGGAGGTGTGCTGTTTGCAAAAAAAAATGCAGTAAAAGATGTCATCTGCAGCTCTTCAACTGACTGTTTGTGTTTATACTCCTTCCTCCCCTGCAGAACAAATCACTCCACACATCTCCAGATGTTGTTGTGTGACTTGTTTTTATTGTAGGAAGCTCTGCTAATGCTCTCAAAGACACATTTTATTTCCTGGAGATTCTTCACAATACACTTGTCAAAGCTATTAACTTTTTCTTATCATGTTAAGAGAGAAAATGTGATTCAGCAGCTTTACGATTCTAACAAAACATCTCATGAATTATTATCATCCTGATGACTTTATCGCTTATTATGTTAATGTTTTGTTCACACAATTGATATTGTTCTTGCAAGATATGGACCTTTTTTGCACTCATTAATATCTTCTTTACACAAGATATGCATCTGATTTGTAAACGTTAGCATGTTGTTCGCACATGTTACTGTCTTGTTTGCACACATTAATATCTTGTAACAAAATACTATCTCATTTGGATGCTATTATTTTCTCGACAGAACTTAATATCTTGTGCAGTAATAGCTAAAGTCCGTGACTGAGTGATTGATGTCGCCACATGTTGCCACCTCCTGTATCTGTTGTTTCAAATTAAGCCTGTTTCTGTTTCTGCTTGTACTCTTCCTCTAGATGTTGTTGTGTGACTTGTTTTTATTGTAGGATAGCACCGCTAACGAAGCTACGCTAACACGCTGAAAGACACATTTTATTTCCTATAAATTCTTCATAAAAAACTTGTCAAATACATTAATTTTTTTTAGCTTTTTCTCATCATATTTGCTGTTGGTTCCTTCTAGCTAGAAAACTCTACGTAGTATCAGCAGCTACATGTTTGTGAGCGTCTCTACTGCAAGCTAACGGCTAACGTTAGCCCTTGAGATTAAAGTCTTTTCGCAAACATTTTCTGGTTCAATATTGCTTCTAAATTCAATATAATGTCATTCAGTTACAGCTATAGATAGTTACATAGAGTTTGGTGTAAAAAAAAAAAACATTAACATGTGCATCATGAAACTGTGAAAACTTAGCATAGAGTGTTATCAAATGGGAGGTGATAGGAAAGGAACATTGGTTTGATCAGGCAACAAGATACTGCATGGTTTTTTTTTCTTGGCGTAACCTCTTGATGTCAGATATGATTTATTTTGTAAAAAGCATCAGCACAATCAGCGGCAGAGATCTTCATGTTGTGTTATCATGTTGTTCCTGTGAGATTTGAGTAATTTTAAAGTTCAGTCTCTGTGATTGATTTTTCAGATTCTGCATCCGTCGACACGTCAGACAGAAGACGTGCACGCGTGTAGCGACAGACACTTAAAGACAAAGCATCGTTTCGCCTCACAATTATCGTTACAAGGAGAACATTTTCATTTCTCACAGTTTATCGAGCCTTGAAAAAAAGATCAGATCTGTGCTGCAGAGCCTGAAGACGACTACTCGTGTGTGTGTGTGTGTGTGTGTGTGTGTGTGTGTGTGTGTGTGTGCACATGTAAATGCAGCAGGAGGAGGAAGTCGGGATATATTTGACTCTGTCTGCGCTCGGTCTGTTGCTTCCCCTGACATGATATACTTGTTCTTGGTGTACCTGATTTTCTGGATGATTCCACTGCAGAGAAATAAGTGACAATGATAGAAAACACACACACACACACACACACACACACATGTCCACTGTCTCCATGCGGCACAGCCATGTGATGACAACTGTGATCTATAATTAATTCGCAGCTGTAGAAATGTAACACAGAAGATAAATCACTTTAATACCAGAGAAATATATAAATAAAAGAAAAGACAGAATAAGATAATATTGCGTGGAGACGGAGGGAGAGCGAGCGAGCGAGCGAAGGCGGAGGGAGGGAGGGAGGGAGGGAGGGAGGAGGAGACGAGCGAGACAGGAAGTGGGGTGTGGAAGCACTGACACACAAAATTGATGGCATAATAAAATCAGTGGGGCTGCATTCCAGGAGCTGGGTAATTCTGTAAGCGAGGGGGGTTTAAACACATTATTTTGCCCTTCCTCCTGACGTCTTCCTCAGTCGTCACCCTCCTCTTCCTCTCGAGTTGATCTCAGAACGGAAAAAAACCTCGTCTTCTATCATCTTTCACGGACACTTTAAAGTCTGATTGGTTTGGAGAACGTGAACAAGACAAAGGTTGAGTTTAGTTCTGTTAGTTATAAAAACTACAGTGAGTCATTTATCAGACCAGACTACACAATATTATTATAGTCTGATATGATGTCACTGTGTCAGAGTAGGCTCGACCAATCACGGCTCGCTGTCTTCCATGACCCGTGTGACGTCATCGACAACAATGTAAACAAACGACGGCAGCCACCCTGTTAGCCGATATATGAAGTGAGAGTTCGATATTTCTATTCTTGTTGGATTTTTTGTTGAATTATTGATTGAAATTTTGCACAAGACGACATTTGATGATGATTCATTTCCTGCTTATCACCAATAAAGTAGAAGTGTGTCAGTCAGGGACTCCTTGCACCTTCTGTTCACTTGTTTTTTTTTTCTTGTCCCGCTGAGATTTTTGTGCACACCACT
Source organism: Euthynnus affinis (assembly GCA_029490765.1). Classification (NCBI taxonomy): domain Eukaryota; kingdom Metazoa; phylum Chordata; class Actinopteri; order Scombriformes; family Scombridae; genus Euthynnus; species Euthynnus affinis. Next base: position 35,358,119 of record CM055840.1, read on the forward strand.
CCTCTGTTTCACCGGCTGTCTGGTTGCCATGACGCCACTAACCTTTTCCTCTGTTTCACAGTTCCACCTGGCAGCGCCCGACAACACCGTGCCCGTTACACTCCAGCGTGTTTACAGTCGGTCGACATCGCCGGACGTGTCGTGGAAGTTGTCGCACAGGACGGGAGACAGTCAGCCGTCCGCTGCGACTCACTACAACGGCATTTTCAGCCCTCGTCTTTGCATCCTGTGTATGCTACGAGCAAAATATTGTATTTTTCTGAAGCAGCAACTGTTACTCAGCGGCTGAAGAGCCTCTCAAGTTGTCTGGTTGTGGAAAAGCTGACGTATATGATAGTAAAAGAAAACACTTTAAAGACAAAAATATGTCTTTAAGCACCTGGAAACTATGAAGAAATGTTCAGGTAGTTTTGTGGCCTTATTTATTGTGGAAAAATATGAAAAGCAATGAATATATTCAAGCAACAAACATGATTTGAGAAATGTTTTGTATATGATAATTCCTCCGTTGCTCCTCCACCGTCCTCCTCCTCCTCCTCCTCCTCCTCATCTCTGCTGAAGGAGACTAAATACATACTCAGCCCCTTCTAAATTATGAACATGATAATAGTCATTACCTTACGAGTGAGCTGCCATCATGGCTGTTCTGAGAAAAAGCCGTGGATGTGTTTAAAGCATCCGCATGATGGAGGTTTAACGTCGCACCTGAGGGTGTAATTTCCACCGGGGGGGGGGCGTTTGATTCATTCACTGAAATCTCTGCAGACGTCGTTCTCTTAGCATCCAAACACCAAAAATCCAGACGGGGGAGAAGATCTGAGCCACGCTGTCCTGACCTCGAGGTGGAAGTAGTTTCTGCCTGTGAGGAAAGCCTGAAGACATAGCTCAGGGCTGCAAAGACCCACACACACCTCATCTCCATTTTTGTGTTTAATTTATTCTATGTTTTTATTAACAGCTAATAAACATGGTCAAAGTTCCAGGTACCATCTGCTGTGAACGCTTCGTTAACTCTACTTCCTCTTTGTGATGCCCCCCCCCCAATGGCCGTCCGCTCTGTAGTCTTGGTTGCTAAGGTGGTTGCTAAGGTGTTTCCATGTGTCGTTCACGTTGTCCACTCTCATATTTCAGCTGCAACATGTGTTGAGAAGTTGAAGGAGTGAAGGATGGAGGAAGCTGACCAATCAGAACAGAGCAGGGCTCATCAGGAGGCGGGGCCTTAAAGAGACAGGAGCTAAAACTTCCTGTTTCAGACAGAGGCTGAACTGGACCAGTAGAAGATAAATAAGGAGTTTTTAACTGGAAATCATGCAAAGATATTCCAATAGTTTTTGGCATATAAGCAGTCGAACCTCCACCTTTGTTTCTACCTGGTGAAGTGTCTACTTTTGATTTGCAGCTCGGTGTTTTTTCTGTTTTCTGTTCTCACTAACTGAGGAGAGAGAGAGAGAGGTCACTCTGTGGCTTCCCTCCTCGACTCAGACGGTCCACATGTTTCTTCCTTAGCAGCGGCACGACTGCAGAGATTACTGAGGAGAACTTATCGAGACAGAGTGCAGAAGAGTTCACAACATTAGTGCCGGCTTTTGTTTTCATCATCATTATCTCCATGATAAGTATCCTCTCTTTTATCCCCTTTTCTTTCTTTCTTTCCTTCACTCCTTCTTACTGTCTTTCTTTATCCGTCACATCCTTCTGTCTCCTCTCCTCCTCCTCTCTATCTGTGCCATCATTACTAGCAGCGTTATTAGTATGCAGGCCTGTAGCCCCCAAGGCTAGCAGTCTAAAAAACAACAGATGCTGAATTCACAAACCAAAAAGACACAATTGCAGCATCACATTACAGTCTTAGGAAACAAAAAAAGAAAAAAAAACAGACAGAAGTTGAACACGGTGCAGCACGATCCAGCTCCTCATGAGCCGCTCAGTTTGACTCAGCAGAAACAGGAAGCTCAGAAAATAAAGCTAGTAAACGAATACTCTCCAGTCACGCTTCTCTCTCTCTCTTTTTTTTTATTTCCCTCCATCTTCATCAATCTCTGCTCCCATCCCTCCCTCCCTCTCTTCCTCTCGCATGCAGCAGCCTCTCTGACCTAGTTGCATATTCTCATCGCAGCAGACAGCGCTGCAACTTTTAATCAGACAACTCCTCTTTTTTTTTTTTTGTTTTTTTTTTTAACTAACACTCAGGATGCGCATAATTGCGGGGGGCATGGTGGGTGCATATAATTGGCCTACTGTATGCATGCGGAGGGATGTTTCTGCACAGTAGCATCACGTACTTACTGCATGTCAAAGCCAGTTTAAACAACAAGAAGCCTCTTCAGCATATTTCTCATGTTTTTTTTTCTCAACCAGCCTTTAATATTCCTACATGTCTTTTTATGCTGTTTAATGAGTTTCTCTGCAGGAAGCATTTAACCCGAAACATGCTGTAAATCAGTTTACTCATGTTTTCAACTCGCTGTAATTGTTTTGCTGCATATCATGAATAGAAACACAAGAATTTCACTGTGATACTTGTTGGCTAATTGATGTTATATTCTCACCAATCAAGTCCTGGAAGTGTTAGTTATAGTTGTAAAGAGATGAATGTAAAGGATATGGACTATATATGCATACAAGCGATGTTCCAGTTTATAACCTGGAACCTCTTCATCTCCGTTTCTGATCAAAGTTGGTGTCAAATCTGCTTTTCTGAAATACGCAGCTCACATCCTTTTGTATGAGTTTAACGGTTAAATATGTGACATCACAACTCGTTAACATTATATATTAACCCTTTTAAAACCCACGGGGATCACCGGTGACACCGCTGCGCACGTGTTTTTCAAATTACCGTAACTCCTCGCTACTTCGTGCAGTTGATCGAACTTCCTCCTGAAAGCTGTGAAACAAACGGGGCTTTCTGAATCATATTTATTTACACAGAATAAACCTTTAAAACTTTGCTGAACTCAAACGCCGCCTGCAGTCGCTGCTCATTTCCTCCCTCTTTCCCCCCACACGGCACTCAGTCGTTACCGTAATGCATGTAATAGCATGAGAAAGCCCACGTTTCACAGCTTCCAGGGGCAGTTTGAATGATTAAAGTTGCACGAAGTAGCGAGGAGTTAAGGTAAAAGGGTTAACATACAAACACATAAGAAATAAGCCCGAAACAAATGATTATTTTCATTACTGATTAACCATATTGTCTATAAAACAGTGCAAAAGGCCTTAATAATTTCCTAAAGCCCAATTTAACCTGACTAACAGCTCAAAAATAAAGAGATTCTTATATTTGAGAACATGGAGGCGTCAAATATTTGGCATTTTTGCTTGAAAATGACTGAAACAATTCCTGGATTATGAAAACAGTCATTCTTGGTTCCTGCAGATCATCACAAGATAAGTCAAATCCATAAAAAAGGAGCCGACAGGACTCATGAAAACTCCAACACGGTCTCGTTCTCCTCGCCGCGGAGCAGATCCGGTTGAACATTCGGGTCCTGCTCAGAGGCCACACAGGTGGCGGACGCTGAGTTTGAAGAGAGATTTATTGAATTTCCTTCCCTCCTGATTCTGAGGATTCCCCCTTCCCTTTGCCACCTCACTATTGCGTGCCTCAGCTAAAAACCTCCCTGGTGTTTATCCGCTCATTATCAGGCTGTGAGAAGAGCTGCATGAAAAAAAAAAAAAAAAAAAAAAAAGTTGTTGTACAGTCGGAGGTGTTGATTAAATTCGCACCTCGGGGGGGAAACGTTCGTCTCTCGGCTGCAGAGTTCCTGCGTTACTAAGAGGTTCACATCAGAATCGACCCCGATGACGCCACAAGCACAAACCTGTTGGTCTGAAAGTAAAACTTGTTCTATTTTTTTACGAGCGTTGCTGCAGTTTTGACCTCTTTAGACACCAAAAATCATGTCTTCTAGAAATCATCTCAGCGCTGCGGTCGATAAAAAGAAAGAAGAAGAACGACGGTGTTCATGCAGACGCACGTTCCACTGCAGACGTGTGTAGGCTGTAAAACACGCAGCAGTCTTCACGCTGCAGGCAGCACAAACCAGGCGGTCACTACAAGGTTTATTATCCATTATTGATTGATTCATTCCCCTTTTTTTTTTTCATTACATTTGCAACCTCGTGAGCTAAAAATGTGATTTTTGCTGCCTGATTAGTTCAGTAAAATACATCATTTCTCTGTTTGAAACTCCAGAGTTGTGCAGATATAATCACATGTATGAACACGTTAACTTCTTCTTCTCACAGTCATAACTCAACAATTATAAACTTCCTTAAATCCACTTTGAAGTATATTTTATTAACAAAAGAGGCTCCTCACACCTGCAGACATTTCCTCCAGTGATCTGAACATCGACGCTACAAACAGGAAGTGCTAACAGTTCAGACTTTTCATGAATGGAAACTGATACAGACTAGAAGAACAGAGCTCAGGTTGAGCGCCATGGCAACATGAGTTCCTGCCTTTATCCTCCCCCCAAAAGCATTATGGGAAATGTAGTTCCAAACCTCAACTAGATTATCCTCAATAAAAGACAAAGAATAACACTTTAACTGAGGCTCAGGATGTCCTATAAACATGTTTCATATATATTCCTGCATCACTGACACTCTGCAACTATTTTTGATAATCAATTTTGTTTTTTATTAATGTTTATGGTTGTAGCTGATTTGGCTTTTCTTCAGATTATAATGAACTGAATGTGGACACACAGGCAAAAAAATAAGAGCTCAACTTGCCCTGAAAGAAATAAATATCATGTAGTGAGTCTGTAAATAAAACGAAAGCAAAGGGTTAAAAGAAAGTCGCCTCTTTTCCAACACTGAATTTCACTCCAGGCAGTTTTTTTTTTTTAATGTTGTACAACAGCCCTCGCTTTCATTAATCATTAAGATTCATTACGCCAACTTGTGCACAGACCACAGTGAGAGGAGACAGCAGGCAGCTGACTGGCAGCTGCAGGAGGAGATTCAATCAAAAACGTTCCACGTGTGAAACAACAAAAAACACGTCATCGTCTGACCTCGCTGAACCTCCGACAGACGAGGCCGAGCGTCGACGCTCGGCTTCAAAACATCACAGACGTGTTCGCATGTGCATTTCACACGTTATGAGTCACTAGAAGAAGAAAAAAAAACGTCTTTTCATGCAAATAAAGTTGCACAAAAACACCAAATTCCAACATTTTTCTCTCAGCTGTGTTGGAAGGACGGTAAAAACAGAGATGAGGGTTTTTGTAATGCAAAGATTGTAAATGTGGAAGATCAACATTTAAGCTTCAGCTACACTTTAAAAAAAGTCATTTTTACACACAACCAGGATCTGTGGATTGAGTTTTGTTTGAATGTGGATTTGCAACCAGTCTGATCAGGAAGCTTTTCAATGCACATATGAGCGTGTGAGTTTAGTTTTTAAAGGATAATTCTGGTGTATTTTAACCTTAATATACGTGACTATCGTGGATCAACGGGTCAAGTTTTGTCCTCAGCAGCTTCGTTATAGAGATTTTGGGGGAAATGAGGACGTATATCGGTGCTCCGACAGCTTTAAACATGATCTTTTTGAATCGTTTGTCTCCGAATCTGACTGAAAGCAAACACAGAAACTAAACATCTGGAGCAAAGAAGACTTGTCGACCTGCCGTTAAACCGCTGCAGAAGAAGAGATGACGTCATTAAAAAAGAGCGCCGGTCAAAAGCTCAAACGATGGAAAACTTTTGTTTCATGTGTCGATCGTGGATGAGGACGGGTCTATATTTAATAAAAACCAGCTTATCTCTCTAACAATGATCCTTCAGTTGTTTTCAGATGGAGTCCAGTTGCAGGTTCTCCTCTCCTACTAAACAAATCACACAGCTGTGCAAATAATAAACAGAATTAAAATAAACAGCAGTTCAGTTTTCATCTGAGGTTCTTCACCAGACGAAGCTCTGCGCATCTCTTACTAAAACTATCCAATCAGCAGCCACAGACTGCACACTGAAGACGGAGAGTGAGAGTGAAGAGAAAACGCCTGTCTGTGTTTGGCCGACGGTGTTTACGAGCTGACAACAGACGTGAGCCACCTGGCAACACGGGCTAGTTAGCTACGAGCTAGTTAGCGAGCACGGCTCCGCTCTTCATCGCAACCTTTCGTTAAAACACATCACCGACCAACTGCTGTTTCCCTCCGACTGCAGGACGAGGAGGAGAAATGCAAACACTGGCTCAGCTTTATGGAAGAAAACATCAAATTATATCCATACAAACATGCATTGTCTCATCCTATCTTTCAGAAGGGGGGGCAGGCAGACCGCCCCTCACTGACTCAATCTGTTTACATTTTCACTTCAGACAACAGGAAAGACTTTTTAAAGATATTTAAACTTTATTTTCTGGTTTCTTTCGTCTAGAAATTCATTAAACATTCACATTTAAGAAGCTGGAATCAGAGAATTAGGCCATTTTTTCTTTAAAAAATGACTCAAAACAATGAATTTCTTATTAAAATAGTTGATTAATCACTTGTCTTTGGACTAATCATTGCAGCTCTGCACCAATTTACAGTTCAATCAGATCTTCAGGCTTTTTAATTAATAGAAAAACACTCGGAGGATCCCACAAGTTCTCTTAAATCACTCGTATGAGCCACTTATTAACACATTTGTTCATGTATGAGCGGTTCTTGAGTATTGTGTGTGTGTGTGGTGAGGTGTGTGACTAAGCAGGAATCACACACACACACACACACACACACACAGATGAGATGAGATCCACCTGTAAACAGAGTGATTACTGACAATTTTAGGAGCACAAACGATAACACTGCTGGTTCAACAGCCGAGATAAGGACCATTCAAAATAAATGTGTTTGTGTGCTCTGAGGATATCTGTGTGTGTGTGTGTGTGTGTGTGTGTGTGTGTGTGTGTGTGTGTGTGTGTGTGTGTGTCGGGGGTCGGCAGGGCTAATGTGCAGTGGCAGACCAGTCAACTGATGAGGAGAAGCCAGAGAGACGAGGAGAGAGGACGGAGCTCACTGACCGACTGAAGCATCGATTATCTGACCCACTGATTGACTAAATGAATAGTTTTATATCCTTTTGTCATCCTAAAGACAATATTTAACACTGAAGCTCTCACTGTTTGGTAGAAATAAAATATAAAACATTAACTATTAATACACTGAATTCATATATTAGGCACAAACCTGCAGTCTGCAGGTGAAAATGAAGCCGAACTAAAGCCTGACACTGGTTACTGAGACTGCAGGCTACGTGAAGTGAAGAGGCCACAATTAAGAAATAAAAATATATGAATAAATATTCTATATTCTGCATGTAAATACATTTAAATCAATATATTTCCTCTGCTGCTCCTCAGCGGATCAAAAACTCTGCATCATCTAAATCAACACAGCAAATAAGACATTATGATGACGCTGGTGTTAGCACGACAAAAATGACAATGTTGTATTTTCATTACAATAATTAGAGCTCTGTGCTTTACTGGCTTAATTTTTGATTGATGTACTTTCAAATATCTTTACCTGTAACTGAGAGTACAGATGAAAACATGCAGAGGTGGAACTACACGTCTTCTTCTGTGAATAATGTCTGCAGGTAAGTCGCCTGAGAGGCAAAACCCAGGGACGCAACAGTCTGTAAACTCCTCACTGCTGCTGCTCGTTAAGCCTAATTGAAGGCGACTCAGATGAGCGTTTTTAACATTTTCTATCATCTCAGATCTTCTTTCATCTGGACTGTGTCAGTGTGTTCGGTCAGAGGACGAATGTTTACAACCTGAAACTCTAAAAGTGAAGCAGACAGAGGAAAGGATTCACTTTCGATCGTGTTTTGTTATTGTAGAAAGCAGTAAAATCAGCTGATTAGATGAGAGATGTGGAGCTAACTAGTTTAATTAAATTACTGAAAGGGTTTGAATGTTAATTAGTTGTTGTTCCTGCAGTAATATTTACTGAACATGTTGCATTTGTAAACTTTTGCATCAGCGCTGCGTCGGCTTTTCTTGATAAAAGGTCTGCTCGCCACACTTTATTTTAAATTATAACTTTTATTTTGTAACTCAAATTCGTTTCAGATTGTTTTCTTGATTACCACTGCATCCATGAGGAAACAAAGATTATTTTTTACGACAACGAAAACAATATATAAGGTGGTCAAAAACTGTTTTTTTAAACCAAACATTTAGGGTTTTTTTTTTTTACCCGTATATATCCACCCTGTCACATGACACGCCCCTCGCTGGCGACACGCCCACAGGAAGTAAACAAAAACAAAAACAATACCATAAACACTCGTAGCGATAACACAGATCATCATGAGCAGAATAAACAATTAATGTTCAACCATTTTTTACATTTAATGGCTGTTTTGTGTGGCAGGTTTTCAAATTAAAACGTCGTCTGCTGCTGAAGTCTGAGTGACGCTCAACAGCGAGATCAGTGACTGAAACACCAGCAGATTGTTTCTGTAAACAGATAATATAACTGTTAATAACAATAACCGCTCCCGTCGTATCACACTGGACCGCTGAGACACATCTAAACATCAGGCAGGAAAACGTTCGGGGGAGGAGGAGGGAGCTGCGGTGGCGAAAACAACAGACTAACAGAGAGCTTCTTTCTCTCTTTTAATGTCTCTTGAATCAGATCAAACAGAGCAGCTGCAGACATTAATAATTCACACTCACTTTTCCTGCCGCAGCGGTCATCTCGTCGAAATCGGCTTCAGCAAATATTTTAATATACATTTTTATTCCCTCCTCTTCTCTCATATTTTAGCGCCTCGCAACAGGAACACCTTCGGATACATATTTCATGAGCCCAAACGTTCTCTGCGGCATTTTACGACACAAAACCTCAGTGAAGTCCTTCCGTACATAAAAAGAAAATGCAACTCGGCCGTTAAGAGCCTCAAAAAGTGGCCACAAATCCTCCGGTAAATACACCTCATGGAGCTCTGTGATGTTATTATCTCCATGTTGTTGTTCAGGCTCAGTCGACACGCATGCAGAGGCTAGAAACACCTGCTACAGTAGACACAGAATGACTGGATTTATTGTTTCACCCCCCCCCTCCTCTCTCTCTCCCTCCGAATCGAATCAAATCAAATCAAAACTGACAGGATGATTCACATCAGAAGCCGAAGTGATGAGATTTCGGGCACAAAACATGCAGCAGAAACAACACAAACAGAATAATGTAGAGAGAGAGAGAGAGAGATACAGATGTCCTGATGGAATAAAATGTCACTAATGATGAGTTTACCTCCACATGCAAAAAAAAAAAACATCTCTGAAATCCTCCAGAATCACACAGTCTGTGTTCGCTCGCTCGCTCGCTGGCTCGGAGAGGAGAGTGAAGCGGAGAGACTCAGACCTTCTGTTGCATCTCGGCTGTTACTATTCGCTCTTTAACAAGGCCACCTGGTGCTGAGCCACTACACTTGTAATGAAAACACAAAGATAACAAGTTCAAGTTCAAACCTTAATCGTCCCCTGAAGGGAAAAATCCAGCAGGAACAAGAACACCGCGACACACGAGCTGACGGCGACTTTAATATTTGATATGAAAACAGCGGACGGAGTGCTATCCATCAGTGGGGAGGAAACGTAATCCGAGATGTCAAACGCTTACTTATTGTGACTCGGTTTAATGATCCTAAATAGCTAATAGCGTTCCTGATGAACGGGAACAGATGAGCGTAAAGATTAATCTTCAGATGAAGGATCTCTGTTTCTTAACAACCTCGTTACGCCCGTTGGATAAAGTTTGCTTCTCCTGAGTCATAACTCACAAATCTGAACACGCAGATATGATGCACATATATTTCCTAAAGATATCAATAAACCTCCATATATCTGCTTCCTGTAACCTGACAATGTTAAAGTGCAAACAGCTGATTCATACGACTGTTAACGGAGACTATTTGACTAAACGTGCACAGATATAGACTCGAGACAAGTGAATGCATCTCCTCTCCGTCAACACACAACTTCAAATGCAAATTTAATCAAAATAAATAAACAAATAAACACATTTTTTTGTATTTTTCCAGCACAAAAACACTTCACAAGGTTACAAAAGTGCAACAAATACAATAATAAATACAGCAGTGGTTCCTCAACTTCACGTTTAGCAGCGGTGCTCCACACGTGTGGCTTTCAATCCACCAATTTTGTCAACAAAAGTAGCGCGTTGCACTTCCTGTATTTTTTCCCAGGGTTCCCTGTGGATTAACTAAACAGTTAAACTCACTCACACCCCTGCTGTCTGACGTGAGCGCTCTCAGCTACCATAGCAACCATGAAAATGTTCTTCAGCATGGATTTATTTACATAAATATTATTATTTTACCACCTGGTTACACGTGTGAGGACTAAAACGTCCTCCAGAGGATGTAAATGGTGTTGGAGAAACGCAGCGTATCATTGGGAGAAGAAGAAGAAGAAGCACAACGACAATAAACAACAATGGCGGACGGCTTGTTCTCTTTCTCGTCTACTCTGGCAGCTTGTTTAGAGATAAACGTAGCTAATCTTCTTCTTCTTCTGCTCAAACTGTTGAACTGAATGTTAGGACACAGTATGCTGTTTCTTCTTCGCTGGTTTTCTGTAGCTGACCTGCTCGTCTGTCCTCCGCACATGCAGAGTAGGAGGAGAATTACCCGCTGTTTGCTGCGACTCTGCTAGGAGCCTGACAATAAAGACAAAGATGATATTCAGACTTTATGATCAGCTTCTTTTAAGACGTTTGCAACACCTTCATTGTGTGGCTTCTCCAACCATCTGATCCCCTCCAGCTTTGTTCCAGCCGTGAATGAAACCCTCTCATCGCTTCCCTCTCCATGAAAAGACACCGAGGCAAAAAAAAAAAAAAATCCAAATGCCAGCCGGCGCCGAGACCTTCTGAAGTTCTGATAATGGTGTGAAAACGCCTTTATGACATGAAACAATTGTCTTTTCTTGTGTGAAATTAAGGAAATGTCAGATAATCCCTCACGGCTTCGGTTCGCACCCCTGAAAAGCCTCATCTTACTCCGTGTCAAGCTTAATCCACTGTGAGCTCGACAGTAGGCTAGACTGCACACACACACACACACAGGAACACACACACAGGAACACACACACACACACACAGGAACACACACACACACACACAGGAACACACACACACATGCATGCACGCACACATACTTTTAGAAGTCAAAACAAAATAACGATAACATATTGTGTCTTCTCCCCTGAGGCTGATAGGGAAAGGCCACAGCACAAATATATAAATATGTGTGTGTGTGTGTGTGTGTGCAGGTGTGTGTGTGTGTGTGTGTGTGTGTGTGTGTGTGTGTGTGTGTGTACTCCAAACACAAAACAAGGTGTCTGTTCATATTACCACTGTCCAACTGATATTAGGTCCCTAAACAGCACCTACAGCCTCTTTCTGACAAACACACACACACACACACACACACATTTATCTTTCTACACACATGCACCGGCTTTCAAAGTCTGACCCCCCCCCTTCCCTCCAGACCCCCAGGGCCAGTTTCTGATAGTGATAACAACATTTTTGTTTTGAAACATTGTTAAAAAAGTTCATGCCTGGCTTTGATTTGGGAGGATAATCACGCTCTCAGTTTTTGAACTACAGTTCCCACAATGCTTTGAGGGGGTGTAAACAGGAAGCGCGACACTGCCACAGATTCAGTGAGTTATCTGTGAGCCATTAAGCCGTCGGACGTCTGCTGAATCAGCTGTTTGCAGCGACACGATGTTCATTGATTACCGTGATATCCGATCAGATTTATGGAGGTTTATTCATCATCAGAGACGATTTCCTCATGAGGCGTAACTCACACTAGAGTCTGAAAATATGCTTCACGTCTGTGTGTGTGTTCAGGTGTGTGAGTTAGTGAGGTACGATCCGGAGGTCTGGTTGAAAAATTAAAATGTTTTTGTTCAAGGTTGACAGCGAAGAACATGATTCAAAGATGAGCAGACTGAGGAATAACACGTTCATTTTTGCCCAAAGGAAGAAGAAGAAGAACCTGATTAGCAGCGAAAACAGCGTTAATGAAGAGCGGAGACACAAAAACAAGCCCTGTTTTAAACTTGATATTAAGAGTCCTGCAGAATAATTGTAAAATCAAAACGTTTTCCAACAATGAATACAGTGAAGAAGTCACTAATGAACGCCTGCAGCAGCGTCTCCACCTGCTCATCAAACCTTTTTAATGCTCAGGTTTAATGATTCAGTTACACAATGAAGCATTAATACAGAATCACAAAGTTCTGCAGCCTCACTGAACCTTTGACACTGATTGTATTAACCTAAAAAAAACAACTTTTAACCCTCACACACACACAGAGGTTATCTTTTCCTGTACTTCCTGCCTTTTCCTGTCCGTGTCTTTCTATCATCCGTCCGTCCGTCTGTCCGTCTCTGTATCTCTCTGCAGCAGACAGCTCTGTGTCAACAGCTGGCTCTCCAACTGTACACACCGACCGCCCAGACAGAGAGGTCTCGTCAACAAAATGAACTACCCATCTGTGCACAGTATATATATATATGTATATATATAGAAAGAGAGACTTATATACAGCGGTGTGCATGTGTGAAACATTGATAGAGGAAGAGAAACATGGAGGTGAGTAAGACTGAAAAGTGCATGCATGTGTTCATTCAAGCTATTCAGTGAAGAAATGCATGTGTGGGTTGTTGTTTGCTGCGGAGGTGTTGAAAGCAAAAGATGCAGCTAAAGGAAGAAGATGTAACTCTGAATAATAAAAACTGTTGAATGTCTTCTTATTAATTGATCAAATAGTTTCTGATTTAAACGTTTCGACAAACAACAGACGCTTTACATAAAACAGCGGCATTACAGAGAGAAACGCGAAGCAATACAAGAGGACACGTTTAGAAAGAGTAAAATAAAGTTCTATAAAACGGATGAAACAGGAGAAAGGAAACGACAGCAGCAGCTACGGCGCAGTGCGGGATGTGAATAAATAGTTCCAAATTCAATTTCATAATACAGAAAATACTTTCAGCCTTCATTTAAAACTTTAGCCGTGACTTAAACTGAGAGCTGCAGCAGAGCATTCTGGGAGTTTATTCAGACATGTGGAGCATTTAAAAAACTGAACCCTGACTCTGACGGGTTTAGTTTGGATCCTGGAGACAGATGATGATAGTAGATGATAATCCATCTCATAGTTGTTGAGACATTTCACTTCATAACAAAGCCAATCTGACATGTAAGCATTCATATTTCTGTAAAGTAGATGCTCTTCTTCTGAATAGAAAAATGAAAAAAGGTTTGTTTGATTCAGAATTACTGTAGCTGACTCACTTTTGGGAGCACAGACTGTTTAAAAACATGGATGTAATTACTGTGACGTCACCTGTTTGGTTTCTGAAGAGCAAAGAGAGTATTCCTAACTCCCAGCCAATCAAAAATGGGCAAAACGGCTGAAACAAGCCACCAAGTGGCTGGCGGACCCGTCACTCAAAGCAGCAACCATCAATCCATCATTATGCAGAACTTTACAGCTTAATAAAATTTAAATGGGCTCCCTTACAGTCGTCATGAAAGGAGAAATTAGCTTAAGAGACCAAAACCATTTTTTGTAGCAGGCGAGTAACCAAGCAGCAACCTCTGGGGCTGTACAATGAAACCAATGCAGAAGCACCAAAAACTGCAGTTCCTCTAATGGCCACTTGAGGCCCATAAACCTCCATGTTAAAATGCCTAACTTCTAAATAAACATGTTTACAGCCTGGTACAAAAAACAGTTTTGGTCTCTGAAGCTAATTTAACCTTTCATGACGATTGTTTAAACCGTTTAAATTTTATTACGCCGTAAAGTTCTGCATAAGGCAGCTTTGAGTGACAGGTCCGCCAGCCGCTAGGTGGCTTGTTTCAGCCATTCGGCCCCGCCTCTTTGCCTGTTTTTTGATTGGCTGGGAGTGTGGCTAATTTTGAGCTTCAAAGCCGCTCTTCAGAAACGAACAGGTGACGTCACGGTAACTACGTCCATATTTTTATACAGTCTATGGGGAGTAAGTCGCTTTTAGAGCCTCCGGTGGTCGTTTGAGGAACTGCAGTTTTTGGCGCTTTCACATTGGCTTAATTTTTTGTTTGGGAACCCATTAAAAATTTGAATTTATCCTAAACATGATAATCCTTTATTATGACAAACAGATGCTACATATCCACCAGGACCTGCTGACATCTGTGTGTTTAGATACGAGCATGCAGGGCGAACGTCACGTTAAACGCTGAAAAATGTGGCTTCGCTTTATTAAAGAAAACAACAAAGCAAAGAGAAACACATGAGGGAAGCTGAGCAGCAGATCAATATCAGATCTGACCAAACTGTAATTTCTCTGACTGTCGCTTGAGGCTTTTAACGGCTGCAGACCGACTCTCCTCTGAGCGATCATCACACACTCCTGACTCAACTCTTAAAAGTCAACACACGGTAATGACGATCATGTGACGACCTTTTGTTCCAAAATGAGACATCCACTCCCGGAAAATGTCACACACGCTCCGAGTGACAATACAACGAAGAAGAATAGATCCGTGCAGGTCATTTACTGCTCGTCCTTGGCGGTGGACGCAGTCACTGTCAGAGGCTGGAGACTCCTGTTATAACACAGGGAGGGGGAGAGATATCGAACGACGACCTTGGATCGCACATAAAAGCCTTTTGAAATGGGATCATTTGTTTTCACTGAGAAGAAGAAGAAGAAGAAAAAAAGACAGTTTCATTTACAAATCTACAGTTTTCAGAGTGTGTGGTAGTAAAGAATATTAACAACACTGCTGCATATCTTTAGTGAAACCTTGCCAAGGGTCATATTAAAAAATGTATTTCCTTAACTGTCTCACTTGACTTAATTTTAATTTAATTTCTTCATCGTTTCGAATGGATAGCATATTAAATAGGCGAGTCGTGCATATTTAACGGTGTGTTTATAGTAACTTATGGATGAAAGGGAGGCGACGTTCTGGGTTTTAATTATTTAGGCAAGAAGAAGAAGAGACACGTGCACAGGTGGGGAGAGGAGATGATGCAACTTCCTGTCAAATGAACATGGGCTTTCATTTACACATGTATGTTAATTCTGTCCAATCAAAGACCTGACAGACCACACAGGAAGACTGTTGCATTGATTTTTTTTTTGTTTTTGACAGTGTGACAGTCTTTCTTATATCACAGTTATCTTAAAATATGTCATAAACCCTAACATGAACGATATCTTGTTATAACAAGAAAAGTTTCTCATTATAAAAAGAGAAAAAGCTAAAAAAAAAGTTCTGGCAGCAAGTGAAACCAGATCCTCTAGATTACCTCATTAAAAACCTCATTAACATGTGTAACTCTGCTAATAAAGTATAAATCCTTCTGTCTGATAACTCGTTACACTCTGATCTGTCATCAGCTTGACGTTGCCGCCGCTCTAACTCGTTTCTGTTGGGGGGGGTTTGAGTCGATCCGGCTGGCGGCGGACCTGGTGGGTGATGTACTGTTTCAACATGGCGGCCGGGTCACAAACTTCCTCATATTTACAGCTAAACAGTTCACTAAAATATGCTTCAGAGGGGAAAAACAGAATCTCGATTCATATTTGATCAATGCTGCCTGGTTTTACTCCTCCTTGGTTGCTCGGAGGATTCAGAGGTTTGGATCCAGGTGATAAAAACCCAGCCTTTCTGGAAAACCATCTAATATTGTTTTTTTTATTCAATATTTATGTATTTTAGCTGCTTTTAATGAATAGTTTCCCATCAGTCCTGGAGGTCACACAGCTCAGATTACAGCCGCAAACAGCAACAATGAGTTTAGAAGGAAGCAGAGGAGAGTTTATGGATGTTGGACGAAACCACGTTATGGTGACGTAAGAAATCACGCTGCTGCAGTTTTTTGTAGTTCTTTTAATGGGAGTTGTAGTTTTCTCAGTTGTTTAGCTTTGTTAAAATCACAAAGGTTTTTAGATGTCTGACAGCAGCAGCTGCTCCTCTGAGAAAGTAAACTGAAAGGAAAGCTGAATGAGCCAGACAGGAAGTGACGTCATGACTTCGGCTCTCCATGAACCTGACAACTGAGTGATTGAGTAATCAAAGTCAAGATAAAAGCATGTTTGGATCACTGAGCGTCTCTTTCACACCTTTACAACTGTCCTAACGTCTTTTTAACAACATCACAATCACCATCTTAGATTTGGGGATGTACAATCTTCTTATTACCGACAGCAACGGTGGCAAAAACTGTGAAAATGAGACTCAAGCGGTATAAAAAGCTGGTATTTCCCCTGCAGGTTCTTCAGCCTCTGAGATTTAACAGCTAAACGAATGAAGGAAGAAAAATGTCCAGAAGGAAAAGCCAGCGATGTTGCTCTTATTGTGCAGACGAATCTTGTTTTCTGCTGCCGCTCCTCCTCAGTCGACCCACTAACCAGCTTTCCAACATGAAAAATTGGGCACAGATGAGCATCTATTCCACATAAATGTTTCACCGCATCCAAGGAAAACCTCCCTCGACCGCGTATCGAGACCTTTAGTCACTGATGGGATTTAGTTAGGTGTTGCTCCGCTGAAGCCGGCGTCGACCGTTAAAAACTGAATTGTGGAGCCCCGGGAGCAGCTGTTTCCACAGAGATCACATTTCCTCCACATCCGCGGACGCCCGCTCACGTCACGGAGGAGACTGTTGCGTTTCTCCCTCGCATGAGTCGAGGTTAAAGCCCCTTCCTCCTCCTCCTCCTCCTGTCCATACATATACACGTCATCTGAACTGCAGCACTGCTGGACGGCAGCTGTCACTCAAACGTTACTGCAGGTTGTTTTCTGGGACTGTCTGGATAAAAAAGGACACTTCAGCTCTCAGATAAAACGCTCCACTTCCTCGTGTGTGCAGAACTTTTAATCAGAAAGTGATGCGATGAGCTTGCAACACACAGTAACCTTCCTTCTGTCATCCAAACTATAAAACAAGCTTCATGGCTGCCAGTTTACTGAGAGGTTTTGTTTCTTTTTTACCTGTCATGATGTTTATTTGGCATATTTTGGTGCAGCAATTCCAACATTACTGTAGTTGCTAGGAAACATCTCTCCCTCTGTCTGCAGGTCACTGTCCAGTATGATGCAGCTGACAGTGTAGCATCACCTACTGTAGGGCTGTAATATTCTCTCCTCTAATCTCTTCTCTCTCTGTGTGTGACTGTCACATGACCGCCTCTCATATTAGTCACGGATCGCTTTGCTTTAGAAAGACACATTTTTCTAGCATCTTACTTCATGTCAAAGTCCCACCCCTCCCCTCCCTCCCCCCTCTCTTTATTTCAGTCACAGTGCAGCTGCCGCTCTGATAGATTCATATTTTCTAATTGTTTCAGCTCCTCTAATAGGACGACTGACGCTGATAAATGTGTCCTCTGCTTTCTGACAGCGGCGACCAACTCTAATTCTTCTCTTCAGGTCGTCTTATACTCTGCTCCTCATGGACAGGTGACAGGTTTTCTACAAGTTTAAGAGAGTTTGATGGAACAAACAGAAAAAATGTGAGAGAGATTTAGAAGAAAATGCTCTGAGATTAAATCACAACAGGTGTCTTCATGATGTATATAAGTATATTTTATTCATCTGTTGCTTTGCACCTCGAAGAATATGTTTCACCCCTCCCTTTTTTTTGACTCTTGTTTATACAGTCACTTTCTCTCGCTTCACTGCTTCTCTTTCCTCCTCGTTTCCCTGAGTGCCTCTCTCTCTCTCTGTGTGTGTGTGTGTTTGTGTGTGTGTGTGCACCTCATCACATAGCTGGTGTTAAACAGCAGCAAATGAACCTTGAATTTGCATTAACATACCGGGGACATTTAGTACATGGTCTGACTCTTCGATGTCCAATTAGGAACGCATTGTTCTCTTCCGATCCGTCCGCGGCTGCACATTTAAAAAGCGCCAGCTCGCCTGATTAGAAAGTCACACTTATTGTTTGTCAGTCAAACCGCTCGGCGAGTTCCCCGAGCTCAGGTGGGCCTCGGCGAAACGGCGCCTTTCGGATTGGAAAGGAAATCAATGTCAAACAAATTGATTACACTTACTTCATTAAATTCTGATTTAATGAGTTTATAATCAAACCATTTTCCTTCAGGTTAATTCAATTTTTAGGCCGAGCCACGCAGGCTTTATTGTCTGCACCCGCGGGAACCGCCGGCTCGTGTGATTATCGAAGGCCTTGTTGTGGCCCACATTTTCATGCAGTCGATAATTTGCGGTGGTGCGGGATATTGTTTTGTGCTGTTCACTGCAACAATTTGTCAGAAGATAATCCTTTGCCGTTTTAACATTTAATGTGAAAGGAGGAAAAAAAGCTAGAAAACTTTTATATCCAGACTGCAGGCAAGAGTGTTGTTTCTGAAATCCGTCTCGTATTATTATATTATTATAAAGATAATGTCAGGAGCGAGAGAAACTGTTTATCCTGCTGATTGGTTCGATCTAGCAGCCAGTGTGCCATCACCTGCTCGTCTCTTACTGCGGACGTTTAAGGAAATTATTAAACAGTATTTTGGATGTTTTCTCTCTAAGATTCTTCTCTCTGACCCTCCTGTTTTCTCTCACTGCAGAGCTAGAAATGTAAAATCATGTTACATGCAGCTCTTTCTGTTTCCACACCGGAGAAGTCGGGATGAAACAAGCAACTTCTTCCCTCGCAGCGAGAATGTTCTCAAGTCACACACAGACACAAAAAACCCTCCGGTATCAGACTCTGCATCTCTGCTGCGCATCTGCTGCTGCGACTGACCTTCTCTCTCAGACCCATGCGAGGCTACCATGCATCATTAAAACAAACAGACCGGTCGGTATCTCAGAACACAAAAGTGCAAAACGTAGAAATGATGCAGCGCGAAGTCATCTGTTATCAGACATTTTAAAGGAAGCTGCGAAAAGATAGTGTGTGCACATCAGGTGAAAATGAAACGAAGGCATCTGTACACTGAATTATAGCTTCTAAAGTCTATTTATTACTGTTATTTATAAAAAAAATATAATGTTTCAACCCTCTTCATGAGGAAAATAGCCGACATGATAGAGCGAGACACCAAATTACACCATGCAGACGTCATCACAGATACAGTTTCTGGCAGCAATGCACACCTTAATAAGATCCACTCATGATCAACAGCCACAGTCGCAGTTTCCACAACGACATCTATGCAAAGAATGTGTGAATATTTACTGTAAAATCTACACTATGAGAAAGAGACATGCAACATAAAAACGACATCTAAAGGTCCAAATAGATCAAGGTTAAAAAGGACAAAGGAGTCAACTTTAATTACTCTGTAGCATCATAGTATTCAAGTTTTGTGTAAATATAAGTATATATAAGACTTGTATGTGAGGACACAGGTGAGGATGGGTGCACATACTGTAGGTGCATTGTCTCTGTGTAAATCCTGGTTTCCATGGAGGTCTATGCAGGCAGCTGATTGGCTCCTGGTCAGATTGTTGTTCGTCTTCACGTCTTTGTTTCTCTAGAATCTTCTCTAGAATCTTCTTCACATTAAATAAACCAATTATTTTTGCCTCTTCTCTTTTTTTTTTGTAAGCGCACAGACGATCTTGATCTATGAAATGGATCTCAGGCATCAGTAACGGTTGGTTTTGATTGGCAGGGTAAGTGCTGGTGCTGTACCACATGAGGCGGGATGAGGATGCAGAGAACATACAAAGTCAGGAAGTGTTCATTTACCGACCAAAACATTGTATTTAAGAGAGTAAAACTGACATTGTGTGGGACATTTTGGTCAAAATCAGATGATATACTGATATAACTGATCATGTTTTATGTATACAAAGTAGTAGAAAAGAAGTAAAGTATAAATTAGAAAGAGCTCAGTAACATCCCACCACTGAAACAAAGTCGAGAAAAGGAAAAACTTTGCAGCCAACTGCTGACTTAAAACACTGGTATTATCCTTTAATGCTGTTCTCCACCACATTAGCTGCTGCCTGAGTCTCCGCAGCAGATTACTGACAGGATGAATCCTTAAAGCATGTTACAATAGAATTCATTCACTTCGCTCTAAATCCCCCTTTTAGTTTGAAACACTGTCTATAAAATATGTAAAATAGCGATCATGTCGTTTACCACACGAGGAAGAAGAGGAAAAGAGATCAGCTGAGAGTTAGTCAAAGGTCAGAGTGGATGGTGGACGTCGACAGCAGACGCTTATCAGTGATCATCGGACATATTTATAGCCTCAAAAAAGTGGACGTTAGTCAGACGGAGCGGCACAGCGGAGCAGAGGAGAGTCCTGACCTCACACCTGCACGCTGTCATTGGCTGGCAGCTACACACCTACTGCCCAAAGGTTGATGTGCAGAAACATCCCAAACAAACAGCAAAACACAGGCCACACACTTCTAGTCAGTCATAAGTGATGATTGAGGGATTAGTTTTGAGTCTAAACATTGTTGTTTTTTTTAGGAAAATCCTGCATAGTATGCCTTTAAGCTGGGATCTGTGTGTCTAAGCCACTTATCACAGCCAGAAGAAATATATTTTTTTATATACTTTGAGTGGAAATCTACATCCAAAGCTTTCGACACAATGGAGAACAGGATGATGGGAGTGATAATCTTCCCCCTGAAGTGAGCCGATAGTCGGCCGTGACACATGGCACTCGCGCCGCCGGACGCATCGCTCAGCCCTGTGATTTTCTCTCATTCTGAATTAATGCCGAGACAAATTAATGGTTTCGACTGGAGCTTGATGAATGTCAGAGAGAGAGAAAGAGCGTGGAGTCAGTCCGCGGGGACGCTGCGGTCGCTATCGATCGACGTGTGCATATGTTTGAGATACAGAGAGAGAGAGAGGTTTGAGAGACGCCTCATTCATTACCGTTATTATATGTCATGAGCTAATACTCGGAGAACTGAGCAGAGTGATCAGAAGGCCGTAACGATTTCTGGCAGCTTCCCTCTGCGGAGGGATCCTTGTTACGGCACCAACGAGGAAGACAAAAGGCGATGACAGGCTGACGAGCGGTCCCAGCGCCCCCAGTTTGAGGCTTTAATGAGTGGAGAAAGGGAAGAGACGAGACAAAGTGAGGTCATGCGAAGTGTGTTGAGAGACAGAGAGAGAGAGAGAGCAGACAAAGGCTCATGATGTGTGAGTTTGTGTGGGAGATCAAGAGGAAAAACAACAAAGAAGAGAAAAAGAAAGAGAAATGACAGTTTTGTGATGTTGCTGCACACTTTTACTTTGCATTTTATACAACTTTATACTTCCACTCTCCCACATTTCAGTGGGAAGTTTTGCACTTTTTACTGCACAACATTTATCAGAATCAGGTTTATTGAAGTAGCAGATAAAAAAAGTACAAGTTAAAACTGAAATATAATATAAACATACTAAAAATATTAAAGCTTGAGTGTAGGACTTTGGTTTCCCGCCTCTGACAGTGAGAGTAAAGGGTCCCTCATCTGATTAAAAGTAAAGTTAGACTGTTGTGTCAGCTTCCTGGCTCATTTTAATAATAATAATTTAAAAAAAAAAAGACGAGAGCTGAGAGAGCGTATCTGTGGTCGAGCAAGCTAGAGAGTGAATGAAGAGAGGGAGCACCGGTAGCGGGAAAAGCCGGCGAATCAGATCAATAAAACGCCTGCACACCTCCTCCGCTAAACCCTGTAAGCAGACACGCAGGATGTGTCCCAGTATAACTGACGGCCAGTACATGATGGCTGTGTAGTTGTAAAAAGGTGGATAAATATGTTTTGAGCATCAATCCATGATTTTAAAGGTTTCCAAAGTGCTGCACAGCAACATAAAAGACACAATAAATAAGATAACAGAGCAAAAATAAAACAAAGGTGGATAAAAGTAATAAAACAAGATGAAATAAACAAGAATAAAATAAACAAATAAAATAAATAAAGTGCACTGCTCACACCGGAAGCAACACGCTACATGGTGTCAAAGGTCAGAGAGAAGAGGAGGGTTTTAAGATTTAGATTTAAAATGAGACACTGACGAGGTCTGTCTAATGTCCAGCGGCGGTCCGATCCACAGTTTTACTCGTTCACCTCTGAGCTTCAGCCGAGCTTTAGTCACTGTCAGGAACCGCCGGTCAGCTGACCTGAGGGAACGGCTAGGCGTGTAAGGGTGCAGCAGCTCAGAGAGGTGAGGTGGGGCTCGGCCATTCAAGGCTGAAGCTAAAACAGCTGAAATGTTGTTCATACTTGCCAGTTAAAAGACGTGCAGCAGCATTTTGCACCAGTCACAACAACCTCAGGTCACACTGAAGAAGGCTCTTTGTCTAAAAGCTAAATAAATAAGCCAAATGTTAGTATTTTGTCCTCCTTGACTAGCAAATTTAGCATATTTGACTTTGATCCATTCAGTCAGATAACATTTGGACGGTCAGTCCGACCACGACTGACACGTTCCACACTGAAAGATCAGACTCTGGAGTTATAAAAATGTTGATTAAAGCTGCTTTAATAAATGATTTGAACTCTTCCAGCGCTGTTTCCCCTGCGTAAGGGTAACAAATGAGAAAATACATCACGGTAATAAAGTTATATAACGACGGAGGATCTCGAAATGATCGTTTCGTTCTTTCATCATGTTAACGTGGAAAAGATCCTGAAAGGGCCTTGAGCCATTTTCATACTCCCCCTCTGGAAACATTGGTTACATAAATAGCCATAAAAGCATCACAATGAACACTGGAGGAGAATAATTAAGGGGTGAAATTATAATGACATCACTGCATAATGAGAGAACAAGACAAAAAAGCTTCAAACAGCGTTGTGCTGCCTCATATAAATAATGAAATCATTAATTAGACCACGTAGCCAGGGTTCTCTCCCAGATGATTATTCTGCATATCTGTTGGGAATATAAAAACAATGGCTTGTGTGGTGGCCTTTTATGCTTTGTTCTCTGTCTCATACATGCAGATTCAGAAGCTGTAGAGGTCTCAGCAGTCCCCCGTGTGCACACTGAATCACTGCTGCACTGCTGGAGAGGAACTGTTTGCAAAAAAAAAAAAAACCCAGTAAAAAATTATTCATTCCTCGCAGCTGTCAGAAAGCAGAGGAGACCGTACGGTCCGCTTCTCGATAGAGATTCAGTGACAGTAGCTCTACCTTATCTGCCTGATATGATAACGCGGAGCTAATGAAGGCTGATGGGATCCTGCACTCATTAACAGACAGAAACAAAAGACAACAGTGCAGCCATCTATGGTTGTGAGGAGAGTTTAGAGGGTTTCTTTGGGTGCATCAGTTGAGGAAATCAACACACCATAAAGAAGTCAAAAGTAGAGCATCTATGTACCTTGGGCAAAAGAGCTTCAGTGAATCAGTCGAGCAGTCTGAGCAGCTCTGACAGTCAGAGGACTCGACTGTTTGCTGCTGTGCTTCTCCGGCTCTGTGGATAGTAACAAGCACTTTTAATAGTGTAGTGTGTTTTTATTGTGTTTATTGTTTTCATGGTTCTGTGTTTTTATGATTCAGATGTGAACTGAACATGCTCCACAGTGAAAAATCTCAACAACTGTCGGATCGATTGTTATGAAACGTATGAATTGTAATAATGTTGATTAGTCAAACTGGCGCTTTAGGCCACCTGCAGCAAGAAAGTTGAAAAGTTGAACCAGAATCAACTTCTTCTCTTTTTTTTTAACACTGTACAAGCCTGAGGGAAGACAAAAACATTACCAGGAGGAAGGGAGGACATTTCTCTTCGTTAGGCTTTGCTGACGAGAAACAGAGAGAGAGAGAGAGAAAAGCAGTGGTCGAGCAAGCTAGGGAGTAGATGAAGAGAGCGAGTGAGCAGCGGTAGCGAGAAAGCTGCTGATTGTTTCACAGAGGTTATAAATAAACACTCCCACCTGCACACAACCCTGCAGAGGTGTGCCGAGGTAAAAAAAAAAAAAAAAAAAAGAGAGAAAATTGATATTTCCAAAACTTGTGGTTAACATTTGTAGAAATACTCCCTGTAAGTCAAAAGTCAGGGCTTCAACATGCTGTGAATACTTCATTTTATCTCCTCATGACGACATCAGATTGTTTGCAACATGCCCATAAATGGTCATCCTTTTCATAGCCTGTTTCCTGAAAGCTGACCAATCAGAACAGAGTGGGGCTCATCAGGAGGCGGGGCCTTAAAGAGACAGGAGCTAAAACTTCCTGTTTCAGACAGAGGCTGAACTGAGGGGCTGCATAAAGGACCAGTAGAAGATAAATAAGGAGTTTTTAACTGCAGTAGAGCAGTTGTATGATGCAGTTGATCATGTGATCAATATAAGCAGTTTATACTGTATATTGTAAATTTGAACTTCAATATAAAATCCAGAGGTTTTGCACAACAAGCTAGCAAAGCTGTAAACAGAAGCAAGTTCCTGCACATGCTCAGTAGCGTCTTCCTTACACAGAACTACTCTCCAGAGACTGAAAACGTGACGCTGTTATTCGTCTTTGGAGCCGTTTCTAAACAAACAAACTCTTTTTTTTAAACTGTTATATAAAAAAAATCTTTAATATCTCCAGTAACAATAAACAAGTGACATCTAATTGATTCATAACACATAAATATACAAATAAATATCATTTAAAGGGCCAGTTTGTAGCATTTAGTGGCATCTCACCAATATGACTCATTTTACCTGTTTACGTCACCACCTGTTACTGCGCACACAGTCCTGTTCACAGCTTCAACGCCTCATATCAAATGATTTTATCTTTTTTAACTTTATGTTTTTTTAGGGAGGAGGAGGCACAAAGTGGAGTGTAAACAGGTAGAGTCTATGCAGTCTGCAGTCTGTGTGCAGTGTTTGGAGGTGGTGACAGCAGTGACAGCTAAGGCAAAGTAACAGACAGATTGCGAGTGGGAGGAGGATGGAAGCACTGCAGCAGGATAACACACAACCAAAGAAAAGAGTGTGATGGTTCATACATGTGGGAAAATCACCACCGTCTCTATAAAAACAGATGCAATTTCTCAAAGAGGCTGAACAGGAATCCTCTAAATCATACTGTGTGGTGATGGTAATATCACACACACACACACATATACAGATATTTTATATTTGTGCGTGCAGATGCTCGCTGACAAACAGGTCAAACACTGTTACTCAGGAAGAAAAATGTTTCATATATTCATTATTCTCATGTCTCACGGATCTATGAACACAAACACACAAACCATCTGTATCTGTTTAAGTCACAAAAATATCTGTGTTCAGAATAACCAGAAGAAGAGAAACAGTCTGCTCTGCTTCATTTCTGCAATTTTCTACTGCTATTTATACTCCTCATATAAAGTATATACTATATATGTTTTGACCCCGCCTTCAAAAACAGAAAAAAACTGAGTGTAAGTAAAAGCAGTGTAGCTGTTAAAGGTTCAGGTGGTAATAAATAATGGCAATATAAGGGGGTAACAACAACTTAGAAATGCATCGGGACATGAAACTAGAGGTTGCATTCATGATGGAGGCTAAAAAGTTAAAGCATCCAAAGTGTCTCCAGTCAGTTGATTTCTTAAAGCACAAATATTCTTTACATTTCCAGCCTCTATATTTATATTCTGGAGCTCTACTGGAGTTAAAACCTCCTTATTTATCTTCTACTGGTCCTTTATGCAGCCCCTCAGTTCAGCCTCTGTCTGAAACAGGCCGTTTTAGCTCCTGTCTCTTTAAGGCCCCGCCTCCTGATGAGCCCGCTCTGTTCTGATTGGTCAGCTTTCAGGAAACAGGCTATGAAAAGGACGACCATTTATGGGCATGTGCAAACAATCTGAAGTCGTCATGAGGAGGTAAAATGAAGCATTCACAGCATGTTGAAGCCCTGACTTTTGACTTACAGGGAGCATTTCTACAAACGTTTTGGAAGTATCAGTTTTCTCTTTTTTTACCTCAACTACAGAGGGTAGCAGGCCTTTATTTAGAGATGCCTTTATTTCTAATTCTCTCTGTCTGATAAGTATATTTGCTCATATTTTAGTAGGAAGCCTCCTTGTCTTCTGATCTGCTTTTGTTGCAGCATTTCTGGTAATTACGGTAATCTGCACCAGTTTGGCCTCTGCTAACATGAAAGGAGATAAAATAATTTAACTGTGTGGCTCTTCTAGACTTTCCAAAATGTTATTGGACTGAATGGATCAAATTCTGTCATATAATCTTATAAGATGACTGTGTGTGACTGATATAAGAGACAGATATATTGCAGATAAATATATTTTTCATGTTTAGAGTGCATAATGATCTGTTCCACACACTTTATTATGACAACAAGAGTCACATTCAGTGATAAAACCCACAGAACCAGCAGTAAACCAGATGTTTTCACTGCTGAAATCCAAATAAAGTGGATTTTTCCAGCAGTGGACAGAAGGTCAGACTGTGCTGTGACAGGCTGGACCAGCAGCACCAGCGTCTCTCTCTCTCTCTCTCTCTCTCTCTCTTTCTCTCTCTCTCTCTCTCTTGCTGTGTGAACAGAACTTGACATGTTGACGGACTGAGCTGGCACAACATCAATCCTGCCTCCTTCACCCGAGAGGTCGGACTGAGCCTGATCCGTGTCCCTGAAATCCCTGACACAAGGAGGACACTCCGATGTGCAGTTTCTTGGCAGAAGAACTAGACTGTCAAAACAAGAGGCTGCAGCAGGTACTGCGGTAACACACACACACACACACACACACACACACACACACTCACAGGTGAGCGACACAGAGAGACTTTTTGACCCTTAGATCAGGTTTTCAGGTGCATATTGGTACTTTTTCGGGAGGATTTTCTGGAACTACATTGATATTGAAGTCATCATAACTTAATCTTTAATAATCATCTTAATTTATTGGTGTAACTTTATATATAATTCATAGGTAGCATATACATTTAGCACTTTTAAATGCTTATTAATATACATTATTTATTATTATATAACTTCTCCTATATTGTTACAGCTGTGTTTTACTGTTTTGTTGTTTATTATGTGTTTAGACAGCAGGATCATAACTCATAACAGTCTGAAGCTGAAGTAACTTTAACTACAGCTGTCAAGTAAACGTCGTGGATTAAGAACGAAGGTTAAACGTCGATGCCTCAGAGGAGAAGCTCCTGAGTCGACTCTCATTCTGTCAGTTGATTCGCTGCCTTTTTTCTTTAAAGTTGCATCGTTATAGGCAGAGTAACGCCGGCTGACAGCACGACAAGCTGTAAACTTTTACAGAGTTTAGTCTCTGAATGACCTGAATACAGAACTGTGATGGAAACGGAGGACAGCGTGATGCAGAGCGACTGTGTTTCCAGCTCTGACTCCACTGTTGGGACCAGACACTGGTTCAACCTCCTCTACCATCCAGTGTGATCGACTCTTCGGCTGATGGCGCTTCAGCAGCCAATCAGGAGAGACGCTCAGTGCTGCGCTTGGGTTTTTCTGAACTGAACTAAAACCAGGACGGGCTCTTTATTTCTCTGACTGCAGATATCTGATGTTTTCACATCACAGATGATGAACAACGACTTTAAAACAACATGATGAGACTTGTGTAGCTGTTACAGGAGTTTAGTGTGGGGCGGCTGGATTTTAACTAGCTGCAGACATTAATAACCTTCTCATGATTATTGCTGGGAGGCTGAAGAATACAAGAATATGGATAGATGTATATATGTATATATATTATCCTGAGTCGGGGACAGCCCTACGGTAGTAAAAACTACAATATTTAGAGGTATAAAGTAGAATAAAACAGAAATACTGAAATAAAGTGCAGATGTATAAATGTAGTAAAATTAATTTCATGTTTTCCATCATTGTGTGTGAGTTGTTGGGTAGTTTTCCTTCTAAACTTTGAAAACAGATTTGTGTATCAGAACTTTGTTTTTTCTTCTTTCCTCTCCCATTAATCACCTCACGACCCCTCAGATTCATCTGCTGACCCTTTGGAGGGGCCCCGAACCCTAGGTTGGGAACCAGTGGACTAAACTAGCTAACTGTTCATAAGCAATAATTTTCATTATCAACTAACCTGCTGATTAATTGATTTTAATAACAGTGTCTTGGAGCATAAAGCAACTTCATCAAATTTCTTTCTATGTCTGACAAACAGAAAAAAAAAACCCAAAATATTTCATAACGATCACATAAAACAAATGTATCAAATGTTTGGTGTTTAATCTATAAAAAAAAATATGAATCAATTATCAAAATAATTTAATTTGCTTAAGTAAACTGCAGTTTTACTTAAGAAGGAATTTTGAATGCAGGATTATTTTTATATCGTCATATTTGTACTTTTTTTTACTTCCGTACATGTTTAACATGAACTAAAACAACAGTACACAGTGTGTGTGTGTGTGTGTGTGCGTGCACCAAGGAGATGCGACCTCATCAAGCAAACATATTGCATTGTAATTAACTGGCAGTCGTGGTATCCATGGCAACAAGCATCACTCTCTGGTCCCCCCAGTAAAGACTGAGAACACAGAATTAGGCCACTTGTAAACTGTCTGTACTATTTTATATCTTTGACTGCGAGTCATTTGAAAACATTATGTACCATAAATACCACAGTTACTTTTTACTGCGGCGAATTGGCAGAAGGCTTCGCTGCTGTATTTTCTCTCACTCCTGAAGAAGAAGAAGAAGAAGAAGAAGACTCAGCTGGTCAAAAGACTTCCACAAATCACCTGCAGCAGCCCCCACGCTGGTCATCGCTCAAATTAATGTGTGACTATTTGTACCTTCTGCTGCTGAGAGATGTTGATTGGGTTTCTCCAGGTCGGTATAGAGTTAATCACTTCAGTAAATAATATTTTTTAGTGTTACCTGGTCGGTGGACGCTGTAAAACCTTCACAGCCAGAAGAGGCTCCATCACTTCTGCTTTACTGCACTTTGCAGAAAAGTTACTGTAGCTATAATAAGAAAAGCAATGTGATCATGCATGAAAGAGAATTTTATATGTTTTATGAGTATTTCCAAAACTTTAAACAGCATTTTTTTTGTTGCAAAAACACACACTTTAACTATAGCGGAGCATTTTAACGTGCTTTCTCACCACATAAATGGAAAGAACTGCTGGATCAGAGCAGAGAGAGGAGCAGTTTGAACCTTCCTCAACCCTCATTTCAGGCTCAAAACTATGTACCACCAGTTCTGCGGCTGCTGAAGGGGCTTCGGCATCGTTGGTAGAGCAGGTTTGGTTGTTCTGAACATGCACGATGTCACAGTACGAGAAGGAAAACAGCGGATGGCGGCTTCTATCGTAACACCTGCTGACCAATGAAGCATCTGTTCAAATCCCAACTAGTCCAAAACGTTCCAGTTGCAAAGCTTTACTGCCAAAAAAAGGTGGTTTGACAGTAACAGACAGACTAACGCAAGGAGGCAGGCTCCATTTCATTGGTCAAATCAAAACCGGGCCTTCTATTCATTGGATGATTCTGACAGGCTGGTTGCTATGCTTGTTGCTACACAAAAACATCCGAGCGCAGTGGAGAAATCCGTGAGCAGAAACTTAGCGAGCGCACAGAAGGAACTTGAGTGCGAGGAGAAGAGTTGAAGTTTGAGCGCGAGCAACATTGTATCCGAGTGCGAGCACACAGTTTGAGCACAAGCGGAGCAAATCTGAGCGCAAGCAGAGGCTGTTTGAGTGCGAGGGGAGGGTTTTGAGGGACAAATTACAAAATGTGAACATGAAATCAATAAAGTTTGCTCTCGAATTTATATACTATGCTCTTGAATAAAGATAGGGAATAATCTCCATAATATTGTGCGTATTTGTCTTCACAGCAGAAACACAACGTTCCATTTTACATTTTTAATCCACCAGGAATTTGCACGTTTGTGTTTGTTGTTGTCGCATATTGTTGCAGCAAAACTTGAGCCCCTACTGCTTCTGCTCAAATGGATTTTAGAGGTCTAGTCAGAGCTAAATGCTAACATCTGCATGCTAACAATAACAACACTAACATGCTGACATTTAGCTGCCATAAGTACAGCTGAGGCTGATCAGATCCTCATTCATTTTGCAGGTTTTTGTTGGCTGACTGACTGATTTTGACCAGACGGTGGCGCTAGACGGAAAGTCAGAGGATCACCAGAGTTAAAAGAGTTCATCCTGACGGGAACATGAACGTGTGTATAAAGTTTCATAACAATCCATCCAATAATAGGACTCTGTTATTTACGTGAGTCTGCACAAACATCCCCTCTGCTCCCTCCTGTTCATTTATCCCACCGTTTGATAGAAGTGATTCTCTGAAAGCTTCAACCAAAGCGCAGGTCACATCTGCTTGTACAGAGCCTGATCCTCACATCTATCTGAGGGTTTTCTCTTTTTTTTTTTTATCCCAACACCGTCTCCGACCTCCAGTGAGATGTTAGATGAATAGCGCTGACATAAACAGGCTTTCCTGCCTGTTACGGATGAACCTGCGAGACTCCGCGAGCCTCGAGGGGGCTGCTGTCGAACCTGAAGTAGTTTTCTTTTTTTTTTTTTTTTAATACTTTCACAACACTGGAGGTGGTCATCCAAAGCCAAACACAGGCCTGTACCTGAGTGCTTTATGCTGCAATAAAGACCTGTTTCCATATGGGAAGAAATATAATAGCTTGAATTTAGAGTGAGTCAGACACCAGACTGACGGGCGAGTGTTTGAAGCTTTGGACAAATGTCAGACTCTAACATCTAGCCTGTCAAAATGCAAATAAAATGTTCGTTTAAATGCATTTATTTTAAATATAAAATGAAAAAAAAATGAGTTTACAAGTGATGGAGGAAACTTTTAATAACATTTTTACATTATCTTAAATCTGTGTGAGGTTTTCTCGTACGAGTGTTTCTAAACTTCATGTGAGACGCGATCGTTTGCATAATCAATGTCTATAAATTGCTCCGTATAAGTCTTCCTGTTCCACTCTGTGAGTGTCTTGGGGAAACATTCAGTTGACGTATAGTAACCGTAACTCACACAGGGGCGACTTGGTGACCTGCTGCAGATCTGGAGCCGACAGGTCCTGACGTTTTACTCAAACCTCAGAGGAAATAAATCTGACGGATCACGTGTTCAAACTCCTTGTTTCTCACCAGGTTTCCATTTAAATGTTGCACAAATTTTAACCAGATTTCCATCAAACCGACATGAGACAATGCTGAATATTATGAGTTTCCTTCCACGACTGTTTTTGGACTTGGTTCACTGATATTTAGATTTTTTTTATTCAGATCTTTTTAGGCTCAAAATGGAAATTGTATTAAAAACATTTGGAAGGAAACTGGTTCCAATTTATCTCACTAGAATTAGTTAAATGTTAAAACACTAATATATAGCAGCTGTAGCAGCTCCCAGTCATGATATTTGTATATTTATACGACAAAGTTGATCGTTACTTTGCCAGAAATTGTTTTAATTTTGCTGATTTTTCAGAGTTTCTGCAGCCCTGCTAGAAGCTGCGCAGGTATATAAACATACTGTATGTGTGCAGCCTTGATAAGATTTATTTCAACTGTATAAACACAAAGGTCTTAAAGGTTTTAAATCCACAGGCAGTGATTGTATGTGTGTTTGCAAAAGAAAAGAATTGTGTTTAAAGACAATGATGATAGTTAACTTGCTAAATGTAACCAAAAATCACCATCAACAAGCTGAAACAAGTTCGTTTTTTTGTTTTTTTTAAATCTAAATCAGTACGGACCAGCACAGGAAGCAGAGTCTGACTAAGTGTCCGGACCCACAGGAGCTTTTCTGCCGGTTAATAGATGTGCCTGTGTGGCTTTGTGCATCTCAGAGGGCTGACTAAGTCTACCACAGCAATTCTTTTATACTTTAGCAAAGACAGCGAGGAGAAAGAGGCTTTTCAAGCAGCTGTGACAGGAGCCCCGCGAAGCAACACAAAGACGCCACCACCCCCAAAAAAAAACACGGAGAGAAGCTGGAGGTGGAAACCGGCCTCTCCTGGGGGTCCTGGATTATTAAGAACGCCAAGGTTGCGGCTTTGCGACGAGAGAATTGAAGACCGAAATGAGGAAAGAGGAGGAAGAGAATGAGGAGAGATGGTCGGCTTTTCTCAATTTGTTCCTTCAATCTGACGGCAGAAAAACACTTTACAAGCTTGTTCTGTGTTATTAGATGATGTATGATTTGTTCCACAGTCCTTCATAAACAAAAACACTGTGAGTTTTGTACTTTTCTTTTTTTTTTTTTAGAGAGAGAGCAGCAGGGTCATTCATATTCATTAATGTTGGTATTTTGTCAGTAATGCGGAGAGACAATTCTCCCAGCGAGCAGCCGAGAGAGAGAAGAAGCAACATCAAACATCCTTTCTAACAGTCTCTGGAAACAAACAGGAGCCTCCTGTGTGATGAAAGCAGCCGCGCTGAGGAACTTCCCTTTTATTTGTTTATTTATTTATTTGGTTTCCAATCACAGCTGCCCAACTTGTCACGACTTCAAATATGTCATTTATCACGTCGCTTATTTTCTGCAGCAGTGATGATCTATAGGGATGAATATACTGGACAGGTTGGAAATAATGATGTAAGAACACAACTGGACAAAGTATATAACATATATAACATAGATCTAGTTGTTTTTAAAGCATATAATGTGAGGAAGTTACATTTTAAACCTTTCATTAAACCTTTTCAACACTAAATAAGTCACAATAACAACAAGTCGTGTGTCTGTTTGGCATTAATGTGTGTCGTCAGTGATCAAGTGATCCCATTTAATCATAAACACATTGGTTTTATTGATATTAACCCTTCTAAGTTTAGATGTTTGAAACATACTTTTAATTTTTTCTGATCAAAACAAGGCTTCATTACATCATCTACCATGGTTTACAGAATATGATAAAAAAAAACACACATTTTGACCTTTTTTCATTTTTTTATTGCTTCTAAAAAAAAGTTACATCTGTTGTGTTGCGGGTCAAATTTGACCCGGTTGTAATTATAAGTTGTTTATGCAGAGAAATACATATTAAATGATGCCAAACAATCTTTAACAAAAAATACAACAAAACAAAAATAATAGTAATAAAATCATATTATAATAAATTATATAATAATATAATATATATTATTTAAAGAGCATGGTCTAGACCTGCTCCATGTAAAAGTGCCCTTAGATGACTAAGTGTTGTGATTTGGCGCTATATAAATAAAACTGAATTGAACTGAAATTGAATCATTATGTAATAATATTAAAATTATGTTTCATGCCAAGAAAGTGTATTGACTTTAATTCAGTTGTAGAGTAACACGCAGCAAACATGATCCCAGTTAAATGTGGTCTAAGGCACATAAAATATCAAAGTAAGTATTTATATATATATATATATATATATATATATATATATATATATATATATGATGGTTATGGTTGAATAAAAAGTCACTGAGCAGATGAAATGTGTCTCTGGGTGATAATTAGTTTTTTTTCAGCTCTTGTTAATGAATTCAAACTCGGGTCAAATTTGACCCGCTAACACTAAAGGTGTAAACCCTTTGCTAACACATTAGAGGGGTTAATGGTGATGACACAGTAAATATAACCAACTATTATAACTATTTCTGACACTGTTTATGTTCACTACTTGTTTCCACTGAAAATGTGACATAAAAAATGAGTGCTCCAACAACACTATGTGGTTACCTGGCAACCGTGATGATTAGCTTAGCATACCTACAGGAAGTAGCAGCTATTTAACCTGCATGTGGGGCTCAGGTGGTCGGCAGGCGAGTGAAAACACCACCTGAGTCACTTCACATAAACAACTCTCCTTCGATAAGAGAATCACAAACACCACCGTGCCGGTACCGTTACCGGCCGACTGACAACAATATTCACAATACAATTTTGTCTTTTATGCTTGAAAGCTCATTATGTTTTATATTTTGTCTCTCATGTCTGCTTCACTGTTGTCTGTTTTATTTAAAGCGTTATGTGTTATTGGTTCTACTGGTTTCCGCCTTTTGATTTTAATCGTTTCTTTGTTTTTTATTGTTTATTATGTGCAAAGGACTTTGTAAGATTGGGTTTTGAAAAGCGCTCGACAAATAAACTTTATTATTATTGGATTTGAATTTGACAAAATGCTACCTGGAGGTGTTTGGAGGACGTCTACAACCGACACAAGTGTAGTTTTCATGAAGCAGCACTGTTGTTGTGGCACCTCGGTGAATATAGGTCAGAACTGCTTTTCTTTTACTTTCATGGATGGAAAAAAAAAAAAGTATATCCAAGAGTTATGACACAAAAATATAATATACAGTCCCAGAAAGTGGCAAAGCCTTCACTCACAGAAACAGAGTTAGCAGATTTGGAATAAAAGTCCACATCAAGGAGTTTCAGAGCGTCGGATAGATCCAGTTTAAATTCCAGCACCTATTAGCTGCTTATATGTATTTGTTCTACAGCCTGTCCCAGAATGCACCGGGTGTGACGACTCAGTCGGCTTCCCATCAAATGTCAAATATCAAACACAGATATACAGACAAACCCACTCACATTCACACCAGCTGACCTGCAGCAGAGAGTCAGGCTGAATAACTGAATAATGTGTGTTAATGCAGCAACCAGTCGGATATTTCACACAGAAATATGTGAAGGATGTTTAACCCTTTGAACCCTCTGCTTGTAGTTTTCAGTCCCTTTGTTTACAGGCTTTTAGCAGAGTCACAGCATGACATACATTTTTTATTTACAGACTAAGAAATGCCACCACTTTGTGTATAAGTTGTATTATACATGTCTTTATGAAACAAATTCTGCTCATTCCCAGCTTCTTTATATTTATATTCTGGGGCTCTACTGGAATATCTTTAATGATTTCCAGTTAAAACCTCCTTATTTATCTTCTACTGGTCCTTTATGCAGCCCCTCAGTTCAGCCTCTGTCTGAAACAGGAAGTTTTAGCTCCTGTCTCTTTAAGGAAGGCCCCGCCTCCTGATGAGCCCAGCTCTGTTCTGATTGGTCAGCTTTCAGGAAGCTTCCTCTGGCTCCGGAGGCTACGTAAACAAACTACAGTAGCAGGATTTCACTTCTTTTTTTCTCCTTCTTCACTCACAAATGTTCAACTTCTCTAATCCATCCGACCAACAACACATGGAAACACCTTAGCAACCACCTTAGCAACCACCTTAGCAACAAAGGCTACCAATGGACAAACAGAACCATTGTCTCCTTTAAACATTTGGTCTATAAAACATGTGAAACAAACACTAATGTCTAATGTCATCTCATGCCAACAGTCCTGTTAGTTTTCACCTTGTGTTTTTTACTCATTTAATGTTTAAATGTCTTTTAATGTGCAGAGAAGCAGCAAACCGAGTCACATTTCTTGTTGTTGGTGAACTGAGTGGGAAAATCGTGTGTTTTTTATTTCTGCAATAAACCCATTATCAACATTAATATTGTCACATTTAATACAGAGAATGTTCTATATGAGCTGTGGCCTTCATTCTGCCCATTAACTCCCATTACCACCGTGTAAAAAAAAAAAAAACTGAACAACCCGTGATTTATCTTCTGAAAGCACCCAAACCCACCTACCAGTCTAATTATCCGGCACATGTGGAAGGCGAGTAATGACACCCACCCTCTCAATTAAAAACCACAACACCACTAATCATAAAAAGCCTGCTATCAGCCTTCAGCCAAACTGTTTGTTTTTTTTTACAAGAGAGAGAAGGTAGAGGTTCAATTTTCATTTCGCTCGCAAAACTATACTGCTAACACGGGAGGAGTCTGTACTCCATCATGTGCGGGGGACAGGAGGAGTTTAATGACCCCCGTGTCTTCTCGTCAACCTGCACCTGTGCTGAGTCGACCGGTGGATCGGCTTAATGAAGCACACCTTGGAGAGGAGAGGAAGGGGGAAACAAAAGGGAACGACGAACATATAAAACACAGAAACAGAGAAAAATCAGAAGGTCAAAGACAAACTGAGGATGTGAGATAGTGAACAGAAACAAAACAAGCAGCTCCTCGTCTGTGTAGATTTAGATTTAGACCAGTTTTTGGATGCTTATTTGTCATTTTAAGTGAAACACAGCGTCTGCTGCAGAAGCACATCACTGGTACTCTCACAATTATGACTTCCATATCTCATAATTACATAAAATTACCACATAACTACAAAAAATCCTCATAATTACAAGAATCTTATTTTATTTATGTGGTTATCAAACAATCAGATTATATTATAAGGTATTTCTTTTGTACTTTATGAGATCGTAGGTTCTATTTATAATATTTTGTTCATAATTATGAGATCATTTTTTTGTAATTATGTGATATTTTGTAATTTTTATTTATGAGTTTTCTTGTAATTAAGAGATTGTATGGTTCAGGGTATCCGGACACTTCTCAACTTCATTTTTAATACCTACACAAGTTAAAAAGGAATATCATCATCACAGCATAAACAAGTTAAACTATAATATCATATACACTGTTGTTGCATTTTGCAAGTTAATTAGCGACGCACAGCTGCTGATATGAGGATTGTTTAGGTTACACGCTTCTATATATTCTATATTTAAAAAAAGAAAACCTATATCTGCCAGTGATAATTGGTTGTTAAGCGATTCCTCCTTCACACTTTTAATCAGGCTGCACACACCGATACCGACAACCGACGGCACTATAAGTGCTGCATTTAGGCTTCGTGGTTCGCGTCGTTTACACCTCCACAGTCAGACTCGTGATTCCAACAATAAACAGGAGCGACAGTGAATCTGAAATGATTTCTAAAAGATGCTCAGCTCATTTGGGAAACGATGATGACGACGACGTAGGTCTCGCCCCTTGAAACTATAACCAGCTTTACCACAGCCTGCCGTAATAAAACTGTTCTCACTGCAGGTCTGACATCACATTAAATGTTATGATGAATATGAAACGTCTCTCTTTATATGGGCAGACTTGTGTTTTTCCCCCTTTTAAAAATATAGACAACACAATCGTTTATGGTTTGAACGGCTGTTTCGTCAATGTCGTGTCTATCAAGTTATGGAGCGCTACAGCAGAATGAAGCCTTTCCAGTCAGATTAATCATGACAGCAGTCTTTTCTAGATAAACAGACTTCACAGCGTGCTCCATTGAACTTGTATTAGGTGTGTTTTATTTTTACATGTCCAGATGTGCTCGTGTTGCCCGCAGGTCATAAGAGGAATAATGAATATATACATAATGAACCTCAGTCTATAGTTATGCTCTGACATGTAAGCTCTGCTCTGCAAGACGGTGAATCTCTTTGCTTTTATTTTATTTTGGCGGTGCACTGCTGTTGTTGGATAACTGATAACTTATCCCCTGTCGCGTCCGCTCATTGGAAACGTTACAATATCGATACTCCACTGTTTTTTTTAAATCAGACCACAAATTTACTGCCTCTCCTCCTAAAAGTTGAGACATCTTTTAGACTTTGAGTTACAACTTGCAGCTTTGCAGTTCTGACGACATCCAGTAGAACGCAGACGACCTTGTGTGATCTAACATCTGCCGAGCCTGCACCCTGCTGGTCTGCTCTGTCCTGTTTGCTCTGCTTTGAGTTGTTTTTGCTATCAGCTGAGCATAAATTATAAGAAACTCCATCGTCTGCAACAACACAAACTGAGACTCCAGCAGTGCCGTTTACTAATGATGAGAACAATGTTTAAGCCTCGTTTGCACGCTGATGTTGACGCTATAGTCTTCTGTTATTTGGCTCAGGTGTGGAAGCAGAATATGATGAGTTCATTAAGGAATACTAAGGGTTACATCATATCACTGGATAGATGGAAACAACTCCTGTAAGGGAAAGGTTCTGGAAGTTTTGGGTAAACAAACATGTTTCGAGGTCAACGCGTGACCCATGTCGGCCATCGACACACCAGGAAAAACACACCAAGTACACCACACACACACACACACAACAGAAATTAAGAAATACCCAAGTGGTGTAGAGACATTTCATCCTATTGGTCAAAGTCCAAGTGATCAGTTAGACAGGAAGTCACGTCCGCCTTGGGTATAAATACAATTTTAAGGTGCATCGTTAGGGAGTTGCATTGCTGGCTTTCCTGTGAGGAAGATGCTCTTTGTAATGAATCCTGATTGGTTGTCTGCTCAACTGTCTGGTCTCTGCGTTTTGATTCGTCTTCGATTCAAACACCCCACGTAAATGGCGTTGTCCACCCTGCGCAGGGTGACAGCCGGCAATCTAAAAAGGCTTTTAAGTTCCTTACATCAATTTGACTAAGTGATCATGTGCTCCAGAGAGTCACTGAAGGCCGTAGACCCTCACAGACACACAAGTGGTTAGCTAGCTACAAGACCAGTGGTTCTCAACCAGCGTAACGTGAAGCAAGATGAAGTGTGCAGCGGAATTTCAGGGCGACCACTTGATATTTTTATAAACCCTAATGTGTCATCCGTCCACATTATAATGTCAATTTTGGTAACAAGAGGAGAAATAGTTATTTAGCTGCACACACAAATGTCAGGATGCGCATAATGAGCTGCTGGAAGAGTCTTATGAATAACTCCGTCTATTTAGGAAGGAAGGATAAAAAAAAAAAAAAAAGAGACAGCATGACAGTTCTCTGCAGTTATTTGGACTGTCGGGACTGTCTGCAGATGTGAATAGTCTTCATCCCCAGAGCATGATCTGCAGTGAAAAGTTCTGCTGGCTAACTTCACTAATGCCAGCTGCAGAGTAAGCTGAAGAATACAAAGCTTCTCTTCCCGCAGAGTTAGCGTTAGCCGCCCAGCAGGTTCATCCTCTGACGTTTAATGAGACAGATATGTTAATAACTTCACTTCCTCTCATCCACTAACTCCTGTCCTGATATAAACACACAATGCATCAGCTGGTGTTTTTGTAAACTGAAAGTTCAATTCTGCCCTGAAGCCGTGAAAGATTAGAGCTGCTCTGATTTATGCCCCATTTATTTTCATGTCCAAGTCGTCCACACCCTTCATCTCACAGTCTGTAGATTATGATTATTATTATTATTATGGTGATATGAAGACGGCACATGTTTACTCCAGATACCAGATAAATACAAATAAGGCACTTGTTCTGCACTTGTTAATCAGATGGATATTATTTCCACATAGAAGTGCTGCTTGTGCTACTGTTGTCTCATCTGTGAGCATCTATGTTTCCATCAGCTGGTTGGAAGCAAATAAACACAGGCGACGCAAAGTGAGTCTTTTATCAGAGGTTGGCGGGAAAGGCTTCGTTACACACGACTGTAATAAACAGAGTAGAAGAAGAAAAGTGGAGAGAGGTCTTCAGGAATGTGTAACTGCTCTTTCTGCTTTTAGAGTTAAACGTTCGCTACGTCAGAACTTCTTCAACAAAAGGTCTCAACTCTAAAAACCGTCAACCTTTCCTAACGCGAAACTTCAAAATGTCATTAAAATGTCGACATCATCCTCAAACCATAACATACAGAAGCTTATCACAGAATTTATTTTTGCTTTTCTTACTTAATCTGAACAATAATGTGCAGCTTGACTGTTCATATAAACAGACCTTCGTATTTCTCATGAGTGATGTCACTGTTTCCTGTCAGGTTGAGACAATCCTCATAATTGATTACCGTGAGCTGGTGCACCTTGTGATTTAGGTTTATAATAATAATAATAATAATAATAATAACACACAATAATTACAAAGTGCTTTGACAGACAAAGCAAAGGCATGAAACAGAGAACAATAACAGATCTGACCTTAAAAAGATGGCGGTCAGAGACAATAAAGAGATGATAAAAAAGATTCAAATAAAGATGAAAAGCTTTAAAAAAGTCGGTTTGTTTGGAGCATTTATAAATGAGCTCAGTTTATTTGTGGTTGTTAATGTTAGACTGGAGACTGACCATCAACAGTCATGTGTCATCTTCATTTATTAACGCATATATATAAAAAGAAATTCTGCTGCTTGTGCCGCGTATGAACGACCCGCCGTGGCCACCTCTACGCTCTTCCCTCTCTGCCCCCCCCCTCGGTTAAAAACCTTCCTAGGAGCGCCTCTGGTCCACAGAGTGAAGCCTTAATGTGTTTGTGGTGCGACTCCGGTGCCAACTAGGCCATTTAGGGAACATCAGGGGTGTAATGAACTGAAAACAGCTGTGGAACGGATGACTTTTCTATCACAGGGGAGAATAATTACCCTCCCATTTCATTCCACTGAGTGTTGCGTAGCAGGGATTCAGGAGCCAGCTTCAGTTTATACTGGCTTTTTGATGGACCCCTCCCCTCCCTCCTCTTTCCCATTAAATCCAATATCTGAAACTGTTTACTTTCAGCTAAACTTGCAGAAATGTGTCACAGACAATCCCACAATCCAGCTGAATTATTTGGATGATATTATATTTTCTCCAGACGATAAATTAAGATTTCATTTAATTCATGTTTCCAAAATGAAATTGTTCTTTATATTCTTGTCTACATAGCTTTTATATGTTTTTTCTAAGTTTCCCACACTACATATATAATATGCTGTTTGCAGCAGTGATTTAATTTTCATCTGTCAATTAACTGGAAGTCATAATTATAGGGTTTTTTCGTAAGTATGAGATGTTTTTCTTGTAATTATGAGATTGTTCACTGTGATGTTTTTGGGCACAGTTGCATAATGTCAATCATTATGAGGAAAAATAAATAAAAAAAACTGTTTGTGCGTGTAAGAAGCTTTTATATTATTTTCTTTCACATCACATAAAATATTTGGGTTTTCCAGCAGTGATTTTGTTTTTATGAGTTAAATATCAGGACGATCTCATCAGTCACTTCTTTGCAAATAAAATCCATTTTTGTTTTTATCTCGTGATGATTTCCACCTCGATGTCCGACTGCTCCATCGCTGCAGATAAAAACAAACATCTTCATCCTGTGTGGAAACATCTGGGAACACCAGTCACCAGAAGAAAACGTTTCTGCAGACCACAGAAATGTTGAATATAGATTATATCATATCAGCATCTCTACAAACGTAGCATATTAACATTTCAACTCATTGAATAATAATGATGTTTTATGGTGTGACAGCGCTGTGGTTCAGGTCTGGTTAGGTTTAGGCACAAAGACCACTTGGTTAGGGTTAGAGAAAGATCATAGTTTGGGTCCTGACGTCTCGCTAAAAACACTCACTTTTGGCGGTTGAAACAGGAAGTGGACATTGGTCTCAAACTGTCTTCTCTGCTGACTTCCATCAAACTTACTAACCATCCACCAACTCCTCCTCCTCCTGATAGGAAAGTCAGCTCATATAGATTGCATGTGAACTACATCACGTCAAATGTTGATATTCTACGTACTTCACATGTTGAAACGTGCATATTCAGCATTCCTGTGGTTTGCAGAAACGTACAATGCCGACGTTTTTATTCTGGCGACCCGGCTGACTGTTATTAATAAATGTGTCCTGAACTCTGTGGACATTAAAGTCTGAAGCTTTCTGGCTATTAACTTCTTTTTTAAAATCAGCTTTCAGCCGGTCAGAGTCAAACAGGCCCCGGAAGCCAAAAGCTCTGAAAAGCTTTTATTAATCTGTGAGTCTGAAATAAAGTTTAAAAGGTATCTACAGCAGATAAAAACATGGGAGGAGGTGTCTGAATGTCACTGAGCTGGATGACATATTAACCTGATGGACGCAATTAGTGTCATTAAGCTCGTTCCTAAGCCGCGCTCCTCATACCTGCAGATGCTTCCTTCTAATCAAGCTTCTCACTGATACCTTTTATTCTGAAAATAACAACATATAGTGACTCTAAATAACCGCCTGTGAATAAAGGGATTAAAACCAAAGCAGAAGGAGCCCGGTGTCTAAAGGGTTAAAGCCCAAAATAAACAGCGAACCAGGTCAAATACTACATTTGGAAAGAATTAAAATAAAATGAGGGCTTTAAGCTGCGTTTCATGTTATTGAAAAACCTTTAACATAATAAGAATAGATAAGAGACAAGAGTCGGCGCTACGAGGAGGAGAGATAGACAGACAACTTCAAGTAATACCCTCTAATTATGAGACATATTAAGACTTGGTGAAGAGCTGCTGAAAATCCTGCGAGGGGTTTTTTTTTTTTTTTAGCAGAGTGAAAAGGAGAAAAGGATGATTTTTGTTCCAACAAGCAGCAGCGAAAGCAAACCGGCATCACTCCTCCTCCCTCTCTGTGTGTCTCCATGCGTCACTCACATCAGTTTAAATCTCTCACCATCAAACTCAAACCTCAACCAATCCTGTCTTTTTTATTTTATATAGAGAAAAGTGCAGCCTTGGGAGGGTGTTTGGATTTATTTCCCTTCATTTGACCAGGTGGGAAGATTCAAATCTCTCCTTTTTTTTTGAAGAATAACAATAAAAAGCCATTGTTATGAGTTATACTTGTTTTTGGTATTTCATTTCATTCTGACAGTTCTTTCTCTTCCTCTTTGCTCCCGGTGCAGTCACACTGAAAATCACTTCTCATTCACGCCTCAGGCTGCGTCACGGTACAGCTGAAAACTACAGAGAAGAAGAAGAGATGCTGTTTTGCAGGACAGTTACAGAGGTTAATGTCAGCAAAGTGTTTTGATAAAACGCTGAATATGCTGAATGTTGCATGTTAGCACGCTAGCAATGCTAACTCCAAACACGTTTATAACCCTTCACATGCTAGTAGTAGTGCGCTGGTTGCAATCTGCAGCCTCACTGCTAGATGACACTAAATCCTACAGACTGCACCTTTAATGGCAGCATTTCCATCATCAAGCTTGTATAGTCCAAAATCACAAATTAGTCTCAGGGCTTTACAGCAATAAAACATCTCTGTCCTCAAATAAGGAAAAACTCCTAAAAAAAAAAAACCCTTTAATGTTGGGAAAAACAACGTTAGAAAGCTCAGGAAGAGCAACAGGAGGAAGGATCTCTCTCTCTCTCCCAGGACACACAAACAGGAAATAGATGTTGTGCATAAAGAACAGAGCGAGAAAGCAAAGTAAGAGAAACACAGTGTGGACAAACAGGATGACGACGAGACGAGTTCATGTCAGTTAAAATGCAAACTCGTTGACTGAGAGCTCTGTGTACCGCTCTGTACCGTAGAAACAGACTCAGCAAAGCCTGTTTATAATATTTGTGTGTTGAGAATGTTTTTTTGCATCATATTATGCATTATGCATGTGACGTTCCAGCATTGATACGTATATACATGTACACTTATTTGAGATTTTGCTTTCTCCTCCCTCGCTCATACAGTGTAGATGGAATTACATGTATTCAGGTTCAACTTAACTTTCGTCACAAAAAAAAAGGATAGCAAAACAATAACACACACATCCATATATATATCAGCTCATGGTCACTTCTGGGGACATTACATAGACTTACATTCATTTCCTGGAGACTAACCATAAACCACTGACCCAGAAATCAGCTTTTTCCCATTTGGGGACAGAGCTTCTGTCCCCAGTGTCCCCCGGGGAACAGGTCCTAAGTGTGAAATCTGTCCCCAAAAGTAGCCTATGACAGACCACACACACACACACACACACACACACACATTCCTTTAGCAGAAACGTGTGATGTGCAGTTATTGCCGCTGTATTGTACTAAGTGTAAAGGATCCATTTACAGTCATCGAGCCTGCTGAGCCAACTTGACCCGGCTTCACACCACACACACACTACACACACACACACACACACACACACACACACACACACACACACACACACACACACACACAGTCCTCCAGAACACCAGCTCACAGG
This sequence comes from Euthynnus affinis, assembly GCA_029490765.1. Taxonomy (NCBI): domain Eukaryota; kingdom Metazoa; phylum Chordata; class Actinopteri; order Scombriformes; family Scombridae; genus Euthynnus; species Euthynnus affinis. Next base: position 35,401,899 of record CM055840.1, read on the forward strand.
CTCATACCGCAGCCAATGGGAGAGGGGGGGAGATGGGGGGGGAGAAGAAGGGGGGGACCTCCAGCTTCTGGAGCCGGGGGGATGTTACATAAGAACATGTGAAGCATGTGGCTGACTTTAATGATGATGCTGGTAAATAAGTAATCAGAGTACAGTGGGTTCCGCTCTCTGTGGTGTTCAGTGAGAGAGAAACTGTCTCTCCCGCCGCAGCTCTTACCTGGAACAGGCGAAGGATGTTCGCCACCATGATGGACACGGAGCTGGCCGAAGCTCCGATGACCCCGACAACTTTCTCCGGCTTCACGAACACCGGCGGCTCCCCGTTGGTGCACCTGACGTCCGACGTGTCCTTCTGGATGAGCGCCTGGACGAAAGTGAGCGACTGCTCCAGCGCGTACGTGTCCCGGGAGCAGGTGTCCAGGACCCGCGCGCCCAGCGTGACGTTGGGCAGCAGCTCGTCGTCGCTGTTGATCTGATCCAGCGCGTACATCATCGCCTCCAGCCGGTGGATGCCGTTTTCCTTCTTGATGTCACCGCACGGCATCCCCGGGACCCCCCCTGGCGTGCACTGGGAAGAGCCCCCCCAGCGTCACGTCGCCCTCCACACGGATCGAGTGCGGCGCGTAAATCTCCTGGGAGCCGGCCAGGTCCAGGAAAGCATGAAGCATCCACAACACCCGGAACGTTACGCACGGTTTGAGTTGGGGGATGTTATGACAGTAGTGCCGAGCCATGATTGGATCTGTTTCCCTCCCGGGTTAAAAGAAAACGGCACCGCCACAGACTCCGACTGGGGGGGAAAAAATGTAGAACCACTGCAAGGTGGAGGCACTTTTTTTTTTTTAGGATAGTTTTCCGAATCCAACAACCGAGTTCATTCTTGTCCTCGATCCAGCAGAGAAAACCAGCCCGTTCAAAAATAAAGGCAGGTGCAGGTTAATGTGACAGCTGTAATTCCAGCAGGTGAAGCCTTTAATGCACACAAACATACAAACCTCAGCGACTGATTCACCAATGCGTTATTCCTCTCAAGTGTGCGCAGAGCTGCTGCTGCTGCTGCTGCACACAGCCGCGGTCGCTTGTTGCTTGATCACCCATTCCGGGATTTCAGAGGAAAAGAAACAAAGAAAGAAAGAAAACCACACAATCAGTCGCTCATAAAGGGCAGCGAGGAAGAGAGGAGAAGAAGAAGAAGAAGAAAAACGGGCACTCCGTTAACTCCTATAGGCTATCCCGGTATTCCGTCTTTGGAGATGTGAATAACCCAGCCCACGTTCGGCACTGATGGCATACTTGAAAGAAAATAATCAATCTGGTCACACCTGCGGATAAACACCAGGCAGGTTGAACACTTTTCTCGAGCCTGTGAGCAGGATGTGAAGGGAGAGAAAAAGACCAAAAAAAGGGGAGAAGGAAGGTGAAGCCGCGCAGCAGCACGCACCGCTGACTGACGGCACGAAATAACTGCGCTGCGCTCAGAGCCAAGCCGTCTGTGACAGACTCCTCATCCCTCCTCCTCCTCCTCCTCCTTCTCCCTCTCCCTCTCCCTGCCCGGGTCCAGTCACCTGTCTGCGATCAGATGTTGCATCCAGAGGAGCAGAACAAGTGCAGTTTTTGCAGTTTTCAGTATTTCAGCGCTTAAAGTATCCGAATAACCGAACAATAAAAGAGGAATCTTCTTTCTGCTCTCAAAGCTGTGAGAGCGAAAAACCCTCTCTCTCTCTCTCTCTCTCTCTCTCTCTCTCTCTCTCTTGCACTCACGCACATACAGTCACGCAACACACACGCGCACAGTCCACCCACGCGCGTTCGTGTAATTATCAGTGTGAGGTACAGGCTGCCAAAACAATATGCACAAACACACTGAAGGGAAAAAAAAAAAAAAATTCTTTTTTTTCTCTTTTGAATTATGAACAGCTCGTGTTGTCATGAATGGCTGCATTCATAAGAACAGAAGAGAATAAAACACAATAGAGTCTGTTGCTTCGTGGTTCCATGTTGTGTTTGGGATCAGGAAGCAGCTTCAATGTATTCATATTAACTTGATCTATAATTGTGATTGATGTTAATGGAACCTTCCAAAATCCTAAATCACATTTCTTTGTCAATGAATGACTTGATGACTGGGCAAAGGAAAGGAATATATTAATATATATTTATTTGTCAACAAATCCTCCAAATTAAACGATCAAATACCTGCTTTGATCACGTGACTCCAGAACGACACGTAGGAGCGTTTTCTAATCTGGAGTCTCCATCAGCAGTGTTTTCCAAAACCGTCACACATCACCAGCAGTGGAAAGTAACTTCATATATTTATACAAGTGATGTACAGTGATGATGGTATTTCCATCCTGGTCACCAGAATAAAATGTTGGCATTGTACATTTTTGCAAACCATGGATATGTTAAATATCCACATTTCAACACATGTAACACGTATCCTATCAACATTTCTACAGTGACTTAGTTCACATGAGATCTATATGAGCTGACTTTCAAGAGCACCTTGAAACCAGTGGCCACTTCCTGTTTTAACCAACAAAATCATTTGTTTTTAGCAAAACATCAGGACATTTGCAGTCATTTTTATTTTATTTTATTTGTTATTTTCACCCAAACCATGATCTTTCCTGAACCCTAACCAAGTGTTTTTGTGCCTGAACCTAACCAGACCTTAATCACATCATAAAACATCATTATTCAACTGATAATGGCCGAAACGAAGACATTCAACGTATTAACGTAATGTTTTATTCTAGTGATTGGGTTGGTATTTCCATGTGATGCTACTTTCTACATTTCAGAGGGAAATATTGTACTTTCTACTCCACTACATTTATTTGACAGCTTTAGTTACTTTTCAGATGAAGATTTGACACAATGGATAATATAACAAGCTTTTAAAATACAACACTTTGTTAAAGATGAAACCAGTGGTTTCCAACCTTTTTTTCTTCTGACGTCTTACAAAAAGCAGTGTGTAGTCGGGGTCACATTTCACATGTCTATGAGTTGTTAACAGCTCCACCAAATAGTGATTTTTCCCTCTAAACTTCTCACATGCTTTCATTTCAATAAATGTTCAAATGATCCAATATTTCAGCAAAAATCAAAGATTAGAGAAAAAGTCCAGAAACTGAAAACAGATTTGTGTATCAGAACTTTGTTTTTTCTTCTTTCCTCTCCCATTAATCATCTCACGACCCCTCAGATTTATCTGCTGACCCTTTGGAGGGGCCCCGACCCCTAGGTTGGGAACCAGTGGACTAAACTAGCTAACTGTATTTAAAATAGTGTAAACTAGCTCCACCTCCAGCAGCTACAACAGTAACATGCACACAGCAGCTTCACTCCTGAATCCTGCAGCTTGTTTCCACTCAGATCCAGCTCTCTCAGATGGGAGGGGTTGGACTTCAGAGCTGAGGCCAGAGAAGCACAGCTGATCTCTGACAAACTGCAGTCACCAAATGTGAATGAAGAGTAAATTATGCATATAAAATGTAAATTATAGTCCAACTATGTCCTCATCAATAAGCTTTTCCCTAAAATGAGCAGAGTGACTTTGTCATTGTGTTATTATGGGTTGTGAACCAGTGGACTAAACTAGCTAACTGTATATAAAGTAGTGTAAACTAGCTCCACCTCCAGCAGCTACAACAGTAACATGCTGCTCTAACACTGATGCTTCACTATTAATAATCTAATGATGTCATATATAATAATATATCATAATATATCAGTCAAATGGACCAAACCCTCAAACTCCAACAACACAACAGGTCTTAACGTCAGTCTCCAAGAACAACCTGTAGTCATAGCTATGTTTGAGTGACAGATGCCATCTAGAGGCTGTAGTAATTATGACCTGGAGAAGTGCTGCAGTTCAGGTCACGCCAACATGAGGTGGCGGGTTAGATAGATCCTAACCTGTAAAATGTGGATTTAGTCGACTTTCCTCCAGCGTTGTTCGCTTCCTGTTTCCAACCATGAGTTTTTATCCCGTGTCCTCGTGTTAACTGTTCATTTATCTCTTGTTATATACAAAATATATGTCAAAAAACACTATCAGGGGCAAACACTTTGTTTTCATTTCCAGAACAATGTGGCTGCTGAGGTCTGATTCATTCATCTCTCCCTCTTCCTCCTGATCTAACAGCAGGTGAAGGAGGTGTGTGTGGCGCCAACAGGCCACCGCCCACTTTACAGCTGTCCAATCAAATGCAAGGGATTTCATTAAAATCCCACTTGTAACTGTACACCGCTCAAATACCATAACCACGATTGTCATGGTGTTTACTGTCTATTAAAATGACTATTGTGATGAATATTGTTCACTGTTTTCTGGAATCATTCCCAGGTTTGTGAGTTTCCAAGTGACCTCCTTTCTGTCTCAGACCTTGCTGTCTCTGTTGTCTCTGTAGCTTTGATGCAGCGATGCTGCAAAGATGTAAAAACGACCTTCAAAGAAGTGAAAAATGTGTCTCCGTGACATTACGAAAACAAGACGGGTCATTCATTCATTTATGTCTTTTTAGCCGTTTGGCTGACGCTCTCACCTGCAGTGACTCAGAGTGTGAGCAAGTTCAGCACTCAAGGACACCTGCTGAGCCAAAACGACATTTGATAAATGACACATACTCTCAGCTGTTTGTGTCAAAGCTCAGACTGAATGTTGCTTGTTTGTATCCATGTAGAGAGAAAAAAAATGCTGCAAGTGCAAATTTGTTAACTTATTACCGTGTAATTGAATTGTGGTATTGGATTGTGCTCGGACGTTGCACTCAGCCATCAGAGGGGATATAATGAAGCTCTCACTTGAGCAATCACCGCTGCCAGATGCTGCAGCAGCTTCAGCCACGCAGAAGGAGGGCCGGGAAGCTGCTCTGGTAATTACAGGAGCAGTTAGAGAAATGACAGGTCACATGTTTGATACCAACAACAGCCGTGTCCATCACATTTCACACTTCCTGTCAGCGAGTGTCCTTGAGGGATTTCTACCTGCACACACGTCAACCCCGATAGAAGCTGAATGCCTTTTCTGTAAAATCCCTTAAAAGATTCTTTTATAGGAAAGATTTTCTGCATGTTTAATATGCAACTTTTATTTTCTCACCTGCTTTTAACATTTTAATTTCCTGTGTTTGATGATCTTGGTTGTTTTTGTTTGCAATTTCATGTGCTGCTTTCATTTTTCTTTTCTCTATGAAGCATGTAAGAAGTTTGTTAAGACAGAATACAGATATGATTTATTTATTATCAACAAATCTCATGTTTGGATCCAAACAAAGAACTGATCTACTAACAAGCAGATCACACACATGTCTTCCACAGAACTACTCTCTGGAGACTGAAAAAATGAGGCTGTTATTAGTTTTTGGAGCCATTTTTAAACGAACTAACGTGACCAAACTTATGTTTTAATAGTTTCTGGACAACAACTGAGGAATAAGACATATCAGGCTTTTGATACACACACAATACTTGTTAGCAGATCAGTGCCAGACTTATTCTTTTAAAGATGTTAAAGTAACAATCTCAAGGATCTCTGTTTTGTTCTCTTTGGCGACACCTGTGGTGATGTAGCGTAACTGCAGGTGTGTTTTCTGACTTCATGTCTATAAATCTCCCAGAGACCCAAGAAGATAAATATAGAAAATCACCAGAATGATCCTTTTAAATTTCTTCTTTTGAGTGTTTTTTTTTTTACCATATAATTATATGTAAAGTTATAACATAAACAGTATGTTCTCATTACTTATCGAGAATTACTTGAAATTTCATTTAAACTTTAAATGTGCAGCTTTAAGGGTTATTTTTATTCTAATTGTCTTGTTGCTCTTTCTTTGAAGCACATTGTAACTTGTGTTCTGTAAATACTTATAATAATACTAAATAACATTACAGAAGAGACAATTATTTTTCATTCATTAAACCGGCTGTCTGTAGTTCATCTTTAATCTCTAACAGCAGCTGACTGTAAACATAATAAATGATTGTTAAACATCTCTGTATGTTTTTTTCTTTTCTCTCTGTCTCATTCTTCAAAACAAAGATAATTATGTGTAACTTCTGTCAGGAACAATTCAGCTTTCCAACACTCCTGCATTCAATTACAGCTCGATTTTTTTTATCAATGAAAGGTCAGCGGAGCTCAGGGAACCGATGGCTTCTCACTGAGTTCACTAATTTAATGCATAACTTAAGTCTGAATAAAGAGCTCTCAAAAAATGGGACTATGTAGCTGTTACTTGATCAGTTGGCTGACATTTCCAAGTGTAAAATGAAAAAAATACCCATAATTAATCACCGAAACACGTCTCAAGGTAGACAGGGCACGGCGGCTCCTCCTGGCAGACCTCGGCTGTAATCAGATGCAGTTCAGTGTTGGAGCCGAGCCACCAGCTCTGAGCCGGTAGAGGTCTTATCTTATGTTCCCGTAATACATGATCTGATGAGTTATCAAACAGGATTTACTGTCTATCATCTCGATGTGTCCTGGACTGGTTTTTGTTCAGGAACAGATCGCTGCCTGTGGTGGAAAAAGTGTAAAGAAAAGTGAAGAAAATCTGGCGTAATTACATCAGATTGAGTGTCTGTTTGTGCTTTTGGCCACATGTTCTAACAGATGAGACACATGTGAAGGCAAATTATGATCTGAAAATGTTTGACAGCCTTTCCTCTGCAGAATGGAGTAAATCTGCTGATCTAAACAGGCTCAATACCATATCAATCAATCAGTCAATCAATCAATCAAACTTTCAAACAGTTTAGTGCTTCATAGATGTCTGACAAGCTGATAATAAGTGAAAATTTGAGACTACTGCACATGAGAAATAAAAATGATGTAAATATAATAAAATAGATTTAAAAGCTTTAATAATATTAATAAACTAGAGTGAAATTAAAACTTTATTCATCGTATAAAACATAAAAAAATACAAATAAAATCATTTAACCAGTAAATTAGTAAATAATAATATTAATAATGATAAAATAAAAGATGACATATAAAACTTGACAACATGAATACAATAAAATAAGTGATTAAAACAAAGTAAATGATGTATAAAAATCATTCTTAGAACTGACATTTTTGTCTCTCAGCATATATGTGGGAGTTTTTCTGTATCAGTTTGAAGTAGGCAGGAAAAAACCTGATGTAACATGTCACAGCATATGAATCTGAAGCATAGGTGGCGCTATTAAGAGGCCCAAATTATCACTGAAAGATGTAACCTTGAAAAGATGCTGGGATGTTTATTCAATTCAGTTTTATTTATACAGCTCCAAATCACAACAAAAGTCATCTCAGGGCACTTTTACATGGAGCAGGTCTCTCTTGATATTTGGGATAGGAGACAATCAAGAAAAGAATAATCAAGTTCATCTTTAGTTGCAGACTTGAATAAACAAGAAAATAACAAAATAAATATACAATAAAGAAAATAACAAGAAGAAATTCAGCTTATTATGGAGACTGAAACGACTTCTCAAATCTGAACAGACTAGAATATATTTGAGATTTTTGCCTTTCTTGTGTGCAAAGAACTCAAAATACACTCATGTTTTAAAACTCTGGATTCCTTTTTTTGTCTGATAAAAAGTAAAAAAAAAAAAAGAGAGAGATAGACAGAGAGAGACTGACTTCTTAGCCGCTTTCATTAAAGATTCAATACGTGGTCCGCTAAGAAGGGAGAACCCCGTTCTGCATGTCCCTCTCGAATATAGAGACACACAGTGTTGAGAAATGTCAGGCAGCAGGGTAACCAGCAGTCCAGCATCACTGAAGTAATCAGACAGTAAAGTGCCGACATCATGAGCATCGTCACGGTTGGTTAACGCTGCAGATTACATAAATATACAGATGTAGCTGATGTAGAAGTTCATTTTCACTGAAGCTCTTGTTTTCATGCCTGAAGGGAAACGTCCAGGAAATAAATAAATAAAAACTTGGAAGTTATGTTTTTGTCAGCAGTCGTCTGGTGAGTCACATTTCACATGTCTGAGTTGTTAACAGCTCCATCAAATAGTGATTTTTCCCTCTTAACTTAAATAAATGTTCAAATGATCCAATATTTGGGCAAAAAAAAGTCCAAAAACTGAAAACTGAAAAGTTGTTGACAGTGTTTTTGTAATTACTTTCACTGCCAGAAGGGGGAGACAAAAGTCATTTTTCATGCAGGACTTTTACTTTACTTGTAATGGAGTTTTTTACATGTCTAGACTGGTAATTTAATTACTACTACCTAAAAGATCTGATCTTCTTCCACCACTGTTGTGCAGTTATTCAGCCTCAAAACACAAGTTGTGAAAGAATAACAAGAACGCAGCTCTTCTTCCACAGACGCTCATTAAACCAGCAGCAATTACCTTCAATCAACAAACCTGATTTCTGTCATTGTAATCAGCAGAAATGCATCATTTCATACAAAATCTGAACCACATGATGCTGTAAAAGAAGCGTAATGTGAGCACCAAGCTAACAGCAGCTTGCCAGGTTCATGTAGGAAGGATTAAACTGTGTCGGTGTGTTAAGTTATTTTTTAAATTCCCTGACATTCATTTTTGATTGTTTGATTGACATTTCTGTTAATAAATGTCACCGTTTTGTGCACATACTCCGGCCTGCTTTGACTAACATCCTTGTAAAAAGTAGTTTCCTGTACCAAATAACCACCCTCTGCCTTTTTTCTATGTGGTGGCAGCACTACAGCTGCTAAGAATAAAACATGAGGATTTAATGGAGATTTCTGGAAGTCAAACAGATTTCATGGAGCAGAGGCTCGCCATGTCTGTTTGTCTGATAAAAAGTTCAAACTGGAACACATTTAGTTTGTAGATTAGAAACTTTATTTTAACGATTTAACTACATTTTGCTGCTAATACTGATGTACTTCAGCAGGGTTTTTCATGCAGGACTTTTGCTTGTTATGGAGTACTAATGTAGTCTTGATATAGAAGTTAATCACTTTTTTCTGTTTTCAGAAATACAATAAAACTTTCATTAATCTGATTCTGTGCTTTTAACAATCTCTGGAGTCTACTTGTTAATCTAGTCCAGGTTTGACAAATCTTAAATCCAGTGGTTTTCATCTGGACCTGGTCTAATGTGGTCTGTATTTGCGGAGGGAGAAAGCAGTGAAAGCTTTCACAAATCTGAAACTGTGTTTTAGAAAGTCTTTACAGTCTCCCTGTTAATCCAGATTAGATTTGTCATCAGTGTGGGACTCCTCTTCAGTTCTCTCCTCCAGGAACAGCCTCCTCCTGTCACTGTCATGCAGGTCCAACATACCCGGAGCAGACAATTTGTTAAGTTTAGTAATGATTATAACTACATTTGCTGATTCTAAAATATTTATTTGAGACAGTGGTGTGTGGTTTCCTGTAGCATTTTAGCCTTTATTGGCATGAAAGCTTCAAGTACAATCTGTCCAAATATTCAGACAGAACACAATTACAGTAATATGAACATTAACACAACATTAATATTGATACATATATAAGTATATTGTGTGCTGATGACAGTCCTGTTATTGATCGTATGGAGGAACACAGTAATTCACTCAGTAACCATCTTCATTACATTTCAAAAGATCACATTACTGTGTGTGTGTATGTTTGTTTATTTATATTTTTATATCAATAATTATTGGGGGGTTCTTCTGAGCACATTTGAATTTATTGGCTATTCTGTATAGGAATCAGAATAAATGTTTATATTTATAATAAATGTATATTTTTAACGCTACCTTTATAACTTTCAAGGCCAAAGAATTACATCCTGAACATAAAGTTTCACCAAAATAAACAATATAATAAAAACAGCTACTGGAGGTAAAACACGTTCAATACATTACTGAATGAGAACACTTTCACATTTTACCAAAGAATTTGAACATGAACATTTTTGACGTATTTCTTTAACTACCAAGCATCAGCGCCGACCCTCAGTCAGCTCACACTGAGCCTCAGAGACTCTTTGGCAATGAGATGAAAGAAATCTATATTTCTGATATAAAACATTTGAACACGGGTCAACAGGAAGGTTAAAAGATGACGATATATCAGTGTTGAGTTCGCTATTTGTTTCTGCTGCCCCTCATTAAAGGTTTAAGTTTTCACCTGGCAACTTCTACGTCGTAGCCTACCTAGAAAATAAACACGGGAGGAGGAGGGGAGCGACAAAAAACAGTAATGAAAGATGAAGGTAAATACAGTTAAAAACAAGAAAAAGAACATTTGAGCAGAGAAGTTTTGAAATGAAGTGACAGATCTGAGTGATATAGTGCTTTAAATTTAAAAAGTATGTTTCCTAATATCTTTAGAAGAAGAGCAGGTGTTGTTTGTTTCTGAGTGAGCATGATAAATCTGCTGGTCAGATCTTTTGCTTGTGGGGGAAGAAAAAGCGAGGTGGAGAGAAACCACAGTAAACAGGTGAAATCGGTGACTTGTGAAGCTGAACAGTCGGTCAGACAGCTCTCAGGGATTTCCCTCCAGCAATGATTTAACTCGCTCAGCCGGCCGACGACGTCCGACTGTGCCGAACACACGGCTGCTGCAAAAACTCCACTGAGCTGCTTGCTGTGTCAGGACTCTCGGAGGGGGAAAGAGATCAGAGGTGCAGCATCTTCCCATGCAGAAACAGCTTCACACTAACTTTAACAAATGTGACATGATGGGCTGCTTCAGGGTTAAAAAGTTGTCCACGTCAGAAACATTTTCCAGCCCACCTGACAAACCTCAACACTCACATACATACTGAACACGTTTCATGATACGATGTCTAAAGAAGAAATATTACATAAGAGAAGGAAATCAATTTCTTGTCACGGTTGAACTGTAAACTGTATTGATCCATAGAGACGGAGCTTCTACTGTCTGGTCAGAAAGACACAAAGGTTAAGCACCTTGTGGAGGAGTGTGTGGGTACACGAGCATGAAGACACATACACACACACCCTGACTCTCTCTTAACACACTTGTGAGCCAACCAACCAGTGCTAAATCACTTGCTAAATCTAAATCTTCTAAAATGGAAACAACCTTAAACTTTAATTAAAAACAAACGAAGTTCATTCACAGCCCTCCACACTTCTCATACATGCTGAACTACAGCCTGTATGAAGAATACTGAAGATTCCCAGATTCCCTCCAACAAGTCGTCCAAATGAGATCCGTGGTTTGATCATGTGACTCCAGAACAACACATGGAGGAGCGTTTTCTAATCTGGCGCCTCTATCAACAGTAATCTGTATATCATCTGTCTGTGTTTTCCAAAACTGTTAAACATCGCTGTCAAACAATAATGATGTTTTATGATATGACAAAGCTGTGGTTATGGTCAGGTTTGGTTTAGGGAAAGATGATGGTTTGACTTAAACTTACCTCTTTGTTAAGGTTAGAGAAACATGTGGTGGGTTAAAGTTACTGACTCCTTAAAGTTAGGCCACCTCCGTCATCATGGCCACATAATAACCACAGGGTTAAGGTTAGGGGACGATGGTATTTAAGTCTCGGGAATTAAGCTGCAACAACTCACTTATTTAACATGACATATGAGGTAAATGCTGGGGTAATTTTGGGGTAATTTCAACAAAATTTAAAATAACTTACTTATATCTACTTGCCATGAAAGTTGAAACAAATTTTGAGGTAATTTGCGGAAAATAATTTTGGGGTAATCTCAAAGGAATTTCAAAGAAGTTTCTTGCTAATTATCTTCTAATTACATGACATTTGCAGTAAATTTTGGGGTAATTTCAAAGAAGTAATTTGCTTATTATCACCTTATTACATGACATTTGCAGTAAATTAAATTTAATCTGAATTAAATTTCAAAGAAGTTATGTGTAAATTATTACCTAATTACATGAAATTTGCAGGTTAATTTTGGGGTAATTCAAAAGAAATTACTTGCTAAATATAAACTAATTATATGAAATTTGAGGTAAATTTGGGGGTCATTTCAAAGAAGTTACTTGCTAATTATGACCTAATTACAATTATATATATATATATATATATATATATATATATGTGTGTGTGTGTGTGTGTGTGTGTGTGTGTGTGTGTGTCATCTGAACAGCTCACAGTTACTATAACCATTAGATGATATGTCACTCAAACTTTACTGTAGTTACTGACTGTTTCTGGGCAACTGACTTTATGACCCTTTATGAACTAACAACATTCTCAGTACAGTCATAAAATAATTAGGAAATACTTTTCAAACATATAAAATAAACCGGAGAGCTGCAACACTTGAGTTTTGTTTTCTGACACAAATTAGTTTTCATTTTACATAATATTCTCCTTCATGTAGAGTATTGTAGAGATCTACCTTCTCTTACAAGAAGCAGAAATCATCAAACGTAGATAAATATATAAAACAAGCTGCAACAGGTGAACTTGTGTCACGGCTGTCAGAAGTTTCTTCTGCGATCCAGGTATTCAGGCTGAGAGCTGCTGCTGGGAATGATGAGACCAAAGCTGTTTACTCTTCACTTCACTTCTTTGATCCTGTTTGTTTTAAAGTGTCACATATTCATTGTGTTGTTGAAATGTTCATGTAAGGAATGCTAACAGAAAAACCTTAAAAACCGGCATATACAAATAGATCTTTGATCATAGAAATGGATCTCTTTCATCCATCCACCCATCAGTGGAATAACAGAAGATTCAAGAGATTAACTGATCAAATCTGTCCTCAATCAATCTGTCATCTATTAATTAACCAATCAAATATAATCGAGAAGTGTTGCCTTTAATATCCAGTGCACTACAAGGACTTTGTGTTGATCTTTTAGTTGATATGAACTCAAAGGCAAATTAACCAAACTGAATCTGTAAAATGAGGAGAACAAATGTGAATGTTTAGATTCATTAGATATGATGATTAATTGTCAAAAGCTCTGTGTAAATCCAAGAATACATCTCCTACAACGCCACTCCTATCAAACTGTGATGTCATTTTCTTTATGAAATAACAATTTGCAGTCTCAGTCGAGTAATGCTTTATAAAACCAAATGGCATTGGGTGAAATGGGACATATCCTGTGTTCAAAAACTCCACAAGCTCCTCTGTTACCACTTTTATGTACTTGGAGATCTGGTTTATAACTGTTGACGTCTTTTGCTGAGGTATTTATTTGATTTAGCTCTAAATTTCTGGACCTTGGACACATTGGGACATCAGGGGAGGGATCAACGAATACGCCCAACTTTCCAGAGATGCTATTGGTTCCTGGTGTCATCCTCTCAGCTATATCTGAAGCCGATGACTCTGGGTTTTACACATTCAGAAGAATCTGGTTCAGTCTGTTGGTTGTACTGAGATTTGGACTTCATTTGCCCTTCGTGAATCTCTCTCTCTCTCTTGTTCTCTAAGCCTCACAGATTGACTGTTGGAACATGGGATCTGGACACTCACAAGAAGATTATGAGAGGTTTGCCCTTCATTGGTATGAACTTGCTTTACAGGGCTCATGTGTCCTACCTGATGTCGGCATAGATGAGTCCCTGGTGAAATACTCTGGCTTTAACTCTAACACTGAACTGCAGTCCTACTCTAATGGGCTGGTCAACCGTGTGCCAGGCTTTGTCGACAGGCTGGGATCTTCTTTTGGAGCACTGACTGCAGTCCCGAATGCTGTTGGAATTGGAGCATTGGTGATTTCCATGATTATGGAGATCGTGATGAAGAGCCAACAAACAAGTGAGAGTTCATACAGCATGTTGCGACGTGTATTTGGTGAAGAGAAAGCCTCAAGTGTTCGGGACACGATGACAGAGTATCTGAAGCGTCATCGCCTGAACATCAATGATAACCAGCGATTACTGGAGGAAATACGGAGACTAGAACAGCAGCTGAGCAACCAACTCACCATCCTCAGAAACTCCATGCTGCATGACGGACAGATGAGCACCAGAGGGTTCAAAATTTGGGTCAATGGAGCCTCTTTCCACCTCCAGATGTTGATCCACCAGGCACGGCTGGAAATTCAGGCTGGAAAACCTGCATCGGACTTTGATTACAGAATCAGAGCCGCCATTGATGAGTCTTTGCAGGACCTTGATACATTGCTGGAGAAATACAAGACTTACAAGACCAGTACTAGTTCATTATATCTGGGTGGGTCATGTTATGGTTTTAGCTGCAACCAGATATGCAATCTTGAAAATACTGAAAATAAATGTAAAATAACTCAAAGTCCACAAAACATGCAAGGCCCCTGTGAACTGACGACTACTTATACGACTGAGGCATATATCAATCATGTTTTCTCAAGATATGAACCAATCATAAGCTTGAGGAATCATTTTTCAAATATCAAGAACAACATCAACTCCCTGATCAACCAACATGACAACTTCATTCTGCCATCACAGTGAATGTGTCAGAATCAGTGTGAGTGAAAAATTTGTTTAATTTTTTTTCTTCTAGTTGATTCACCTTAAATATCACTGATCCTACAAACATAACACACTAATTGGCAGAAAATATTTTGAAGAAAAACACGTTGTCTTCTTTATCAGTTTGTTCTTACTGATTTGTGAACTGACATGATCAGATGAGAAATTGTCTCATGAAATGATTTTTATCAGAATGATAAATGATAAATGGTGTTGTTGTGGTTCATAACAGTCAAAATATACAAAAAAAATTAAGTCATCTTAAATAATATTAAAAAAAAAACAAGAAAGAGCTGCTTCAGGTTTAAATTAGAAATTGAAGGGAATAAAACTCCATCTATGGTCTTCTCATTAGCTCACGTACTCTTGCTTTTAATTTGTTACATTTACATTATTAATTTCTATTTGACAATGTGAATGTATTTGAGTTATTTGTGTTTTTTGCCTTGTACTGTTTGTTGGTGTGCTGTTGTATGTTTTGATTGTGGGGACTGCTGATGAAAATTAGCTTTGAGCTAACTCCAGTACAGTGCATCGTTAATGTTTAAAAACTGCACACTGTCCCAATCAGTTAAACAAATTTAAAAAAAAATGTTTTGACCAGTAAATGAAGTGTGCAATTAATAATATAATAACAGTAATAAAGTTGTGTAAATGTGAAGCATCATGTCAGATCAAAGATCACAGATGTGCAAATATAAGATAAGATTTTAGGTTGATACGCTGCAGTCTGCTCTCGTCCTCGGCAGTTGTGGGTGACGTCAGCTTCACTGTTAGCAGCAACAAGATCAATAATGTCACTAAATATTCTACATAATACATACAATCTGACATCTTCAGGTCTGCTCTGCTGTGCTTTATCCCTTTGTATTGTTGTCCTTCTCCTGCCAGCCTGTTTCTGTGACACTGATTTTATTTTCAATAAAGTTGAACTCTTTGATTCCAGCATTTGTCTCTGAGTCATGTGTTTGAGTCCTACCTGTTTCATGAACTGTGACAGCAATAATTTACAGTATCAGTGACACTAAATCAACAGGAAGACACAATATTACTAATATTATATTGCTAACTGCATACTGGGGAAAAAATTTGCAACAATTTTCACTTTGACAGCAGATATTTATTGAAAACTTTAAGGCTTAACTGAATAAAATAAATGAATTAGACATGCTCAATGTGTTTATGGGTTAAGGTTGATGTTTTTAACTTGATAATTGTATGTTTCTGCATCATTACCCAAATAAAGTCCTGTACATCTCCATGCATACAATCTCTCTCTCTTCTTTTTTGCTCATTATTTAAATTTTTTTTTCAACAGTAACAAGATGATACATTTCAAAGACTTACAATTAAGGCAAGATGAACAAACAAAAAAAGAGCAGTAATCACAACCTGGTGAGTTTATAAAAAAGCAGTTTGCTTTGGGTGAAATGAGACATAAACTGTGTTCAAAAACTCCACAATGGTGTGGAAGCTTCTTTGTCTTTTGCTGAGGACATTATTTGTCTTTAGCTCTAAACATCTGGACCTTGGACACATTGGGACATCAGGGGAGGGATCAACGGATACACCCAACTTTCCAGAGATCCTGTTGGTTCCTGGTTTCATCCTCCCAGCTATATCTGAGGCCGATGACTCTGGGTTTTATACACTCTGAAGAACCTGGTTCAGTCTGAACTTTATTTGCTCTCTTGTTCCCCGAGCCTCACACATTGAGTATTGAAACATGGGAACTGCACCTTCACAAGAAGAATTTGACAGGTCTCTCAGTGCGACGCTTGAACTACTTCTTAGTAGCCCATGCCTTCTGCCTGATGTCGGCATAGATGAGTCCCTCTGGAAATACTCTGGCATTAACTCCAACACTGAACTGCAGTCCTACTCTAATGACCTGATCAACAGCGTGCCAGAATTTGTTGAAAAACTGGGACCTGCTTTGGGAGCACTGACTTCAGTCCCGAATGCTGTTGGAATTGGAGCATTGGTGCTTTCCATGATTATGGAGCTTTGCATCAAAAGCTCACAAGCAACTGAGGATACATACAGCATGTTGCGACGTGTATTCGGTGAGGAGAAAGCCTCAAGTGTTCGGGACACGATGCAAGAGTATCTGAAGCGCCATCGCATGTTCATCAATGATGACAGGGATTTACTGAAGGAAATACAGAGACTAGAACAGAAGCTGAGCGGCCATCTCACCATCCTCAGAAACTCCATGCTGGATGACGGACAGATGAGCACCAGAGGGTTCAAAATTTGGGTCAACGGAGCCTCTTTCCACCTTCAGATGTTGATCCACCAGGCACGGCTGGAAATTCAGGCTGGACAAACTGAATCACACTCTGTTTTCAAAGTCAAAGCTGCCCTTGATGTGTACATGCAGGACCTTGATACATTGCTGGAGAATTACAAAACTTACAAGGTCAGTGTTACTGGCACATCTACAGAAGAACACTGTCTTCCTCATTCATCATGCTTCTGGACTTGTGAGTTTTCAAATACTGAGGCACAGTGTGAAGTATCTCGAGTATCACAACGTGTTCCCTGTCTTTATGACTCGACTCAGGGATATACAAATTATATTTTCTCAAAACATGAACCAGTGCTCAGCTTGAAGACTCATTTTTCAAACATCAAGAACAACGTCGACACTCTGGTCTTGCAACATGACAACTTCACTGTGCCACAGTGAATGTGTCAGTTTTAGTTGATTCGCCTTAAATATCATTTTTTTTTTACCAGTAAATGAAGTGTGCAATTAATAAAATAATAACAGTAATACAAGTTGTGTAAATGTGATACACCATGTCAGATCAAAAATCACACATGTTCATATATAAGATAAGATTTAAAGATGATGTGCTTTGTCCCTTTGTATTGTTTTCCTCCTCCTGCCAGCCTGTTTCTTTGCCACTGATTTTATTTTCAGTAAAGTTGAACTCTTTAATTCAAGCATTTGTCTCTGAGTCATGTGTTTGCGACCTACCTTTTTCATGAACTGTTACAGCAATAATTTACAGTATCAGTGACACAAAATTAACAGGAAAACATGACATTATCTGTTACCTGCATACTTAGCAGAGTTCTCTGAATTTCTATCCTCCATTGCTCTCAACCATGACAGAATTATTCTTGTAGGGGATTTCAATACCCATGTTGATGATTCATCCAACCATTCCTGAACATTACTGATTCTTTCAATCTGGTGCAGCCTGTTTCTGGTTCAACACACAACCGAGGCGACACCCTTGACCTCGTTTTTACTCTTGGCCTGACTGTTAATCCTCTCTCATTGATTGATCTTGTCTTTGACCATAAATGTATCGTATTTGACTCCTACATCCAGGCAACTGCTCCAGGTCAGAAACATACAATATTTTCCTGCATTATTAATAATAATTCTGTCTAAAATTTCTCATCTACTTTCTCTGATTTATATAATAGCCATATTCAACCGTCTAACATTAATGATTTGGTCAGTAATTTCAATAATCTTTGTTCCTTTCCACTGGATGCCATCGCACCTTTCACAACCAGGTCAGTAGCAGCTACCAAATCATTGCTATGGATAAATGATGCAATCCGTAGCTGTAAGTGGGAATGCAGGAGGGCTGAGGGCAGATGGAAAAAGACGAAACTCAATGTTCATCTCCAATACATGAAAGATCTTTTACACTTACTTAATCAAAAAAACAAGGATGTGAGATCAGCTTATTTCTCAGACTTAATTATAGCTAATAAACACAATCCCAGAGCTCTGTTCAGCACAATTAATCAGCTGGTACAACCTGCTCCTGCTACTATCTCTGCCACTTCAACTGAATACTGTCAATTGTAATTGTCATTTTTTGCAAACAAGATCAATAGCATTAGATCCAACATTTTGCCACCATCCACCATTTTTGATCCACCTAGTATTGTTTAAAATTTACTAACTCATTTTGCCCCAATTACCATGCAAAACCTAGAAACTGTTTTTCATCTGCGCCTGTCCTCCTGCAATCTTGATATATTACCCCCCAAATTCTATTTAGAGGTCCCTCCTGTCCTTGGCCCTGACGTACTCAATATTGTTAACATGTCCATCACCTCTGGTTGTGTCCCTGATCAGTTTAAGACAACCAGTGTCCAGCCACTTCTAAAAAAAAACTTGACCTTGACCAAGCTGTTTTAAACAATTCCAGCCCCTTCTCAAAATTACCTTTCATTTCAAAAACATTGGAAAAACTTGTTGCTCAGCAGCTTCTCAAAGTTGTGGGAAGTAATACTATCTTTGATAAATTTCAATCTGGTTTTCGTCAAAACCATAGTGCCGAAACTGCTCTGTTACGAGTCATGAATGACGTCCTCATGCAGGCTGATAAGGGTGAACTCTCCATCTTGGTCTTACTTGACTTGAGCGCTGCCTTTGACACCATTGATCACTCCATCCTCATTAATTGTCTAAATACATGTGTCGGTATCTCAGGGAAAGCCCTAGAATGGTTTATGTCTTCTCTGTCAAATAGAGGTTTTTCTGTGTCTATGGGTAACTATGTGTCCTCATCCACTCTGCTGCTATATGGGATCCCCCAGGGGTCGATACTAGGTCCTATTCTTTTCTCTTTGTACATGCTGCCTTTGGGCCAGATAATCAGTCGCTTTGGTTGTATTTCATATCAATGCTATGCGGATGACACTCTGCTATATTTTTCTGTAAGGCCAGATGATTTTAGCCTAAACACCCTCCACAGCTGTTAACCTGCGACAAAGGACTGGATGTCTGTCAACTTTCTTCAGTTAAATTCCGACAAAACTGAGGTTCTTATTTTTGGCCCTGAAAATACTGCTAAAGGCATCATTCAGCAAATTGGCCCACTTGCCCCCTTTGTCAAAACGAATGCCAGGAATCTAGGCATAATACTTACTCCTAAATTGTCAATATGTCAATAAAATGGTTCAAACATGCTTCTTTCAACTTAGGAACATTGCAAAAATCAGACCATTACTGTCAGCCTCTGACCTTGAGCATATCATTCATGCCTTCATCTTTTCCCATCTTGATTACTGCAACTGTTGCTTTTCACTTGCATTGCTTTGGCTACCAGTGAAGTTCAGGATTGATTTCAAGATTTTCTTAATCACCTTTAAGGCCTTACACAGGTTAGCTCCTGCATATATATCTGAACCACTAAGCCCATATTCCATCATACAGTCACTTAGATCTTCCAACCAAAACCTGTTGGCTGTCCCACGTGCCAAACTGAAAACCAAAGGCAACATTGCTTTTGCTGCTCTGGCACCCAAACTCTGGAACAATCTCCCCACTTCCATCAGATCAGCTTAATCTGTTCACTGTTTCAAAAACACCTTTAAAACCTACTTTTTTAGGAACAGCCTTCTCAGAACATTTCATGACTACTATTGTGTGCTCTGGGTGATGTCTGTATGCTTGCGGTGTATGTATGTCGGAGATGTCTGTATGTGTTCTTGAATGTGTCTTTCATGGTTTTTTGTGTCCCATTTCTTTATGTCCCAATGTCACTGTGAAGCACTTTGTAACCTGTGTTAAAAAGGTGCTATATAAATAAAGTTTTACTTACTTACTGGGGAGAAAAAAAAATTGTATGAGTTTGATAGCAGATATTTGTATTAAAACCAAAAGGATTAGTTATAGCAGTAACTTGAAGGCTTAACTTAATGGAATAAATAAATTAGACGCCAAGAATGTGTTTATGGGTTAAGGTGATGTTTTTGCTGTAATAATTGTATGTTTCTGTATCATTACTATACATTTCCATGCATACAAGCTCTCTCTCTTTCTCTTGTTTTTTGCTCAATATATTCAAGATAAGACAAACAAACACAAAAACAACAACAACAAAAAAAACACAGCAGTAATCACAACCTGGTGAGTTTATAAAAAGCAGTTTGCATTGGTTGAAATGAGACATAAACTGTGTTCAAAAAATCCACAATGTAAATCTGGTTTATTTACATTGTGGATTCTGGTGTTGAAGCCTCTCTGTCTTTTGCTGAGGACATTATTTGATTTAGCTCTAAACATCTGGACTTTGGACACATTGGGACATCAGAGGAGGGATCAACAAATACGCCCCAACTTTCCAGAGATCCTGTTGGTTCCTGGTGTCATCCTCCCAGCTTTATTTGGGGCTGATGACTCTGGGTTTTATACACTCTGAAGAACCTGGTTCAGTCTGAACTTTATTTGCTCTCTTGTTCCCCGAGCCTCACACATCGAGTGTTGAAACATGGGATCTGGACCCTCACAAGCAGAATATGACAATTCTGCCCGTCTGACGCGTGAGCTACTTCTTAGTAGCCCATGCCTCCTGCCTGATGTCGGCATAGATGAGTCCCTCTGGAAATACTCTGGCAATAACTCCAACACTGAACTGCAGTCCTACTCTAATGACATGATCAACAGCGTGCCAAGCTTTGTTGAAAAACTGGGACCTGCTTTGGGAGCACTGACTACAGTCCCGAATGCTGTTGGAATTGGAGCATTGGTGCTTTCCATGATTATGGAGCTTTGCATCAAAAGCTCACAAGCAACTGAGGATACATACAGCATGTTGCGACGTGTATTCGGTGAGGAGAAAGCCTCAAGTGTTCGGGACACGATGCAAGAGTATCTGAAGCGCCATCGCATGTTCATCAATGATGACGGGGAATTATTGAAGGAAATAAAGAGACTAGAACAGCAGCTGAGCAACCAACTCACCATCCTCAGAAACTCCATGCTGGATGACGGACAGATGAGCACCAGAAGGTTCAAGATTTGGGTCAATGGAGCCTCTTTCCACCTTCAGATGTTGATCCACCAGGCACGGCTGGAAATTCAGGCTGGACAATCTGAATCACACTCTGTTTTCAAAGTCAAAGCTGCCCTTGATGTGTACATGCAGGACCTTGATACATTGCTGGAGAATTACAAAACTTATAAGGTCAGTGTTACTGACATAATTACAGAACAAGTTCCTTATTCATCATACTTCTGGACTTGTGAGTTTTCAAATACTGAGGCACAGTGTGAAGTATCTCGAGTATCACAACGTGTTCCCTGTCTTTATGACTCGACTCAGGAATATACAAATTATATTTTCTCAAAACATGAACCAGTCCTCAGCTTGAAGACTCATTTTTCAAATATCAAGAACAACATCGACACTCTGGTCTTGCAACATGACAACTTCACTGTGCCATCACAGTGAATGTGTCAGTTTTAACTGATTCGCCTTAAATATCATTTTTTTGACCAGTAAATGAAGTGTGCAATAAATAAAATAATAACAGTAGTTCAAGTTGTGTAAATGTGATACGCCATGTCAGATCAAAAATCACAGATGTTCATATATAAGATAAGATTTAACGATGATGTGCTTTGTCCCTTTGTATTGTTTTCCTTCTCCTGCCAGCCTGTTTCTTTGCCACTGATTTTATTTTCAGTAAAGTTGAACTCTTTAATTCCAGCATTTGTCTCTGAGTCATGTGTTTGCGTCCTACCTGTTTCATGAACTGTTTACAGCAATAATTTACAGTATCAGTGACACAAAATTAACAGGAAGACACGACATTACCTGTTACCTGCATACTTAGCAGAGTTCTCTGAATTTCTATCCTCCATTGTTCTCAACCATGACAGAATTATTCTTGTAGGGGATTTCAATACCCATATTGATGATTCATCCAACCATTCCTGAACATTACTGATTCTTTCAAGAATGGTTTATGTCTTATCTGTCAAATAGCGGTTTTTCTGTGTCTATGGGTAACTATGTGTCCTCATCCACTCTGCTGCTATATGGGATCCCCCAGGGGTCGATACTAGGTCCTATTCTTTTCTCTTTGTACATGCTGCCTTTGGGCCAGATAATCAGTCGCTTTGGTTGTATTTCATATCAATGCTATGCGGACGACACTCTGCTATATTTTTCTGTAAGGCCAGATGATTTTAGCCTAAACACCCTCCACAGCTGTTAACCTGCGACAAAGGACTGGATGTCTGTCAACTTTCTTCAGTTAAATTCCGACAAAACTGAGGTTCTTATTTTTGGCCCTGAAAATGCTGCTAAAGGCATCATTCAGCAAATTGGCCCACTTGCCCCCTTTGTCAAAACGAATGCCAGGAATCTAGGCATAATACTTACTCCTAAATTGTCAATATGTCAATAAAATGGTTCAAACATGCTTCTTTCAACTTAGGAAAGAACCAGTGAATTTGGCTACCAGTGAATTTCAGGATTGATTTCAAGATTTTCTTAATCACCTTTTAGGCCTTACACAGGTTAGGGTTAGGGTTATATATATTCAAGATAAGACAAACAAACACAAAAACAACAACAACAAAAAAAACCCAGCAGTAATCACAACCTGGTGAGTTTATAAAAAGCAGTTTGCATTGGTTGAAATGAGACATAAACTGTGTTCAAAAAATCCACAATGTAAATCTGGTTTATTTACATTGTGGATTCTGGTGTTGAAGCCTCTCTGTCTTTTGCTGAGGACATTATTTGATTTAGCTCTAAACATCTGGACTTTGGACACATTGGGACATCAGAGGAGGGATCAACAAATACGCCCCAACTTTCCAGAGATCCTGTTGGTTCCTGGTGTCATCCTCCCAGCTTTATTTGAGGCTGATGACTCTGGGTTTTATACACTCTGAAGAACCTGGTTCAGTCTGAACTTTATTTGCTCTCTTGTTCCCCGAGCCTCACACATCGAGTGTTGAAACATGGGATCTGGACCCTCACAAGCAGAATATGACAATTCTGCCCGTCTGACGCGTGAACTACTTCTTAGTAGCTCATGCCTCCTGCCTGATGTCGGCATAGATGAGTCCCTCTGGAAATACTCTGGCATTAACTCCAACACTGAACTGCAGTCCTACTCTAATGACATGATCAACAGCGTGCCAGACTTTGTTGAAAAACTGGGATCTGCTTTGGGAGCACTGACTACAGTCCCGAATGCTGTTGGAATTGGAGCATTGGTGCTTTCCATGATTATCGAGCTTTGCATCAAAAGCTCACAAGCAACTGAGGATACATACAGCATGTTGCGACGTGTATTCGGTGAGGAGAAAGCCTCAAGTGTTAGGGACACGATGCAAGAGTATCTGAAGCGCCATCGCATGTTCATCAATGATGACGGGGAATTATTGAAGGAAATAAAGAGACTAGAACAGCAGCTGAGCAACCAACTCACCATCCTCAGAAACTCCATGCTGGATGACGGACAGATGAGCACCAGAGGGTTCAAGATTTGGGTCAATGGAGCTTCTTTCCACCTTCAGATGTTGATCCACGAGGTACGGTTGGAAATTCAGGCTGGACAAACTGAATCACACTCTGTTTTCAAAGTCAAAACTGCCCTTGATGTGTACATGCAGGACCTTGATACATTGCTGGAGAATTACAAAACTTACAAAGCCAGTGTTACTGACATAACTATGGCTGAACACTGTGTTCCTTATTCACCATGCTTCTGGACTTGTGATTTTGTAAATACTGAGGCAAAGTGTGGAGTATCTCGAGTATCACCAAATGTTCCCTGTGTTTATGACTCGGCTCAGGGATATACAAATTATATTTTCTCTAAACATGAACCAGTCCTCAGCTTGAAGACTCATTTTTCAAATATCAAGAACAACGTTGACACTCTGGTCTTGCAACATGACTCTTTCACTGTGCCACAGTGAATGTGTCAGAGTCAGTTTTAGCTCATTCACCTTAAATATCACTGATGCTGCAAACGTAACAGACTAATTGTATTTTAAGGAAAAACACGTTTATCAGTTTCTTAATTACTGATTTGTGGACTGACATGATGAGGTGAGACTAATTCTCATGATTCTCTTGATTTTATCAAAATCAGGTTTATTTACAAGTACATTTGCACAAACAAGGAATGTGTCTTGGTGATAACAGTCAAAATATGCACAAAATTAAGTTTTAAATAACATAAAAAAGAAAGGATGAAAGAAATTTACTGTAAAGAAATATCAAATGTCAGATGTTCCCAATGTGAAAAGCTGAAATTGAAGAGAATTAAATGAAATGTACAAAGTTTTGACCAGTAAATGAAGTGTGCAATTCATAAAATACTAACAGTAACACAAGTTGTGAAAATGTGATGCACCATGTCAGATCAAAGATCACAGCTGTGCAAATATAAGATAATAATATTGATAACGTCACTAAATATGCTACATAATACATACAATCTGAGATCTTCAGGTCTACACCAATTTTATCACATTGACAGCAGGCAATTGTTTAAAACCAGTAGGATTAGTTATAGCAGTAACTTGAAGGCTGAATTCAATTAAATAAATGATTTTGATATGATGAATGTGTTTAAGGGTGATGTTTTTAGCATGATAATTGAATGTTTCTTTATCATTACCCAAACAAAGTTCTGTACACCACCATGCATACAATCTCTCTTCTCTATGTCTCTTCTATATTCTTTTTTTCAACAGTAACAAGATGATATAGTTAAAAGACTTACAATTAAAACAAACAAACAATCCCTCACAGCTTCTATGTATGAATCCACGTATGTACAGTAAAAATAACGCTGGGTTGCTTTGATGGTTGCAGTTTGACCCTCTGTTGGTCAGAAGATAAAGAATATTAATGTGATACTTTATTGATCTCTGTTGGGTAAATTTGTCCAGCAGCAAAAAGCAGAGGAGCTTCAGTAAAATAAATACTAACAGCGCTATTTTTCTAGATCAAAGTTCACCAAAGTTGAACTCAAATCAAGTCAAGGCCGTTTCTATTTAGATAGCTCAATATGGCAAATCTCAAATTTACCTCAGGGGACTTAACTATCTGTACAGCATTACAACATCCTCTGTCCTTAGACCGTCGATTCAAATGAGAAAAAAAAACTCCCCAAAAGAAGACTTTAACAGGAAAAAATGTTAGAAAGTTCAAGAAGAGCAACAGAGGAGGGATCCCTTTGCAGAACGCACAGACAGGAAACAGATGTTATGTGTACAGAATGGAGCTCAATGCAAAAACATTCACACAGAACTAAAATGACAGGAAAGCATTAAAACAAGAATAACATCAAAACAATAGCATTTGTCCTGTAGAACAATGTAAACCTTTTTTTGACTCGAGTATTAATTTGTTAACAGATATATCTGTTATTCTCAGATTGTTTAATTTGAATATTTTACAGCTTCTGTGAGGATTTCACAATAATAATATTAATAATAATAAATTAGATTTGTATAGCGCCTTTCATAACACCCAAGGACGCTTTACAGGAACAAAAATCAAACAACAGAGAAAAGAGTTCATTTTGGTAACTGTGGACCAAAAGCCTGAGTAAACAGGTGCGTTTTTAGGGTGGATTTGATGGAGTCCAGGGTGGGAGCATTTCGTATTGCTGAAGGGAGAGAGTTCCAGAGGGTGGGGGCTGCCACGCTGAAAGCTCTGTCCCCAAAAGTGCGTCGGAAAGTGCGGGGCTGGCCAGAATCAGTTGAACGCAGGGTCCGGGAAGGTGTGGGTCGGTGGAGGAGGTCGGAGAGGTATTGAGGTGCCAGGGAGTGGAGGGATTTGTAGGTGTGGAGTAGGAGTTTGTAGGAGATCCGGTGTTTTACAGGCAGCCAGTGTAAGTGAATTAGAGTTGGGGTGATTGCTGCTGATTGTTCTCACCCACACCAAACCCTGGCAGCACGAGTTCTGTACATATTGGAGCCTGTCCAGGGTTTTGCTGGGAACCCCTGGGACACCATTACAATAGTCCAAGGAGAATATGACAATAGTCTAAAAAAAACATTTGTTATAGCAGAATATGTTTCCTAATATTATTCTTACTTTCTTCTCTCCCATTAATCATCTCATGACCCGTCAGATTTATCTTATGACCCCTTTGCAGGGCCTCACCCCCCGGGTTTGGAACCACTGCTGTAAAACACAGACGTCCAGATGCTCCGAGGCTTTTGTGCCTGTTATAGATATATAAAAGGTTATAGATTTTTTTGGAATAATGTCAAAAGCAATGTTTGTTTATTAGGTTTAGATGATACAGCAAAACATTTTTTATAAAGTTTACTTTGAAAACGATGTGGTTCAAAAAAATTCCTCAATGTTATTTCATACAAAAGACCATTGAATATATCTCAAAGCAAATTGTATTGTTGGAATATTGGATCCAATATTCCCCAAAGAAGTTAAAGTTAAGTACCTCTACTACCACTGAACCTCAGATTTTTGTCGTCCATCTCAGGAAATCCAATAAACATGTTGTTTTTAAAGATGTAGTATTTAAAGTTACAGTCCACTTCTACGGGGAAACACTGCTCCACTTGTGTATTCTTGTGGATTTTCCTGTATTGATTGTTTTTTTTTTTACAGCGGCGATGAATATTTCAGACCAGCACAGCCTATCGGTGTTTGAAGCAAAGTAGCATATAAACAACATCCTAAATAATGCAGACGTGCTGTTTGAAAAGCTATGAAACTTGTATGGTCAAAGTGCAGCGGTGTCCACGTTGTGTGTGTGTGTGTGTGTTGTCAGTCAGGACAGAGTCGACAACAATGTCCCCCTTTCATCTTCCAGATGCCCCGACAGCTTCCCTCTATTAAAACATCTCTTATTCATGTGATGAAAGCAGAGAGCAGACGCCACACCGACACACCGTAGGATAGCGCGCAACATTGTGATGATTGATCAGTTTAACAATCAATCATTTCGGCCTCATGCAAGAACATTTTCTTCTCCTAAACCTCTCTGACTCTTCTCCGTGAGGTTCGTTAAACTCTGGTTTCAGCCTGATGAACGTCACCTGTTGACTCATTTGGTTACTGAAGCTTCAGATCAACTTTTAAATACATTTATTTTGGCACAGAAGGAGGACTGTGGATTTTGTCCTCCATCACTTCCATTGTAAGGTCATCATGAAGGGATCTTCTGATGGTCGGTGTGAACAGGAGGAATGATTACAGCAAAAAAAACAGGTTTCAATGTTCATTAGAGTTCCTGATTGTTGTTTTAAAACACACTTAAAGAATTGAGAACCTGTCCTTTGAGACACTACGATTTCAGGTCAACAGAGACTCAAACTGGCCCTGAACTTAAGAGAAAATTGGTGAATCTTCTAAATCGTATGTGCCTCCTAAGGACGACTTGATTTGTCTTCTTGTGGCGCTCTGTTGGAGACTAATTTTGATGATGAGAGCAAGAACGTCATTAAGTCTGAGTGGAAGATCAATGCTGGTCTCCTTCGCAGCAACAACAGTGATTTCTAGTTGGAAAATATCAACATTTTAGTAAAGTGAAGAGCACAGAAACAAACAGAACAACATGCATAGAAAAGCAGAATAACAGAAGATAAAATATTTTGGTCCAAATCATGGACGGACTCCCTTAACGATGGCGGACGGCTTCATTCAAGTGTTGTTCTCTTTATCGTCTACTTTGACAGCTTTTTTAGAGTTAAACATAGTCATCCACCACCTTTCTCTGCTCAAACTGTTGGAATCTGTCGCAATAAACATAAATGTCGAGAAACAGTGAACCGTTTCTTCTTCGCTGGTTTTCTGTGGTTGACTTGTTCGTCTGTCCGGCTTAACGTAGACTTGTAGTCTTGGATGGGTTGCCATGAAGTTTGGGTCAAACGTTCATGGTTTCCAGACTGAATGAATAAAACTTATTTTAGTGATTCTCTGACTTCTCCTCTAGCGCCACCATGAGGTTGATAGTTTTGGTTTTGAGTTAAATATCTTGACAGCTAGTGGATGTGACTGCTGTGAAATTAACTACATGTCACACCGTGGTGAGGTTTAGTCGGGTTTTTGTCCTGTCTCCGTGTTTTTTCTTGTCATTTCCTGTTTTATTTTGAAAAGTTAATCCTCTCGTTTCAGGTCACTTGCCCTTGGTCATGTATCTGTTTGATTACCCTGAGTGTATCCACCTGTTCCCTCACCTGCTCCCCATTCCCTCGTCAGTTCTGTCAGTGTGTTTAAGTCCTGGTTTTCTGTTTTGTCCTTGTCGGTTCATTTTGTTCCGTGTCCGTGTTCACGCTCTGGATCTGGTTTTGTTTCTTGTCCTTGTGTCTTGTTCATGCTCTGGATCCTGTTGAAAAAGGCAAACAAATTAGACAAGAATCACAGTTTCCACTAGTTAACAAGACCGGTCCATAAATGAAAAGACAAAGAGATGCAGCACTCACACTGATGCATACAAATGCTATCAAAGTCAATATCATGAGGCGCACACACAATTTAGACCTCTGTAGTGTCCTATCCCAGGTGTGTGTCCAATTAGTTCATTTCTAAATTACATTTAACTCCAAGTCGATCCAGAGGACTCCCATTGATGTAATGTCCCAGTTCTTATAGAGTCACAACCTCAGATATCAGAGATTTCCACGGAAGAATAGAGGTTGGCTGGGGGGGGGGGTCATCTCCTACCCATCACACCATGATTGCTTTCCTTGCCAACATTAATTTGGCTCCAGTTTTTGTTTTGCTATGCCTGGAAATAAAGGTTTTTTTTTTCTTTTTCTCTTCATCAGCGTCCTCCTGCCACCTCGAACCCCTTCCTGAAACTACAGATATTCATGTTCCCAACAGAAATAATTTAAATAAACTGTGGTGATACCTGAACTTTTCATTTGGCGCCATCAGCGGGTCAAAATTTTAACTCTTCCAATACTTTGGTTTATGACCAAATACCTGCAAAACTAATGACGCGACACTTTATCTGTGATCATTTGTGGACATTTTCATTCATATTTTAGACTTCTTTATATTTCTTATGTGACTCAGCATCCAGAGAAAGCTTCAGTTCCTAGACTATCAATAACCAACAAGCAGTCGCTAACTATTTCTTTTTTTTCTGTATTCATACAAGCAATAAACATAAAAAGCTGCACAAACAGAAGAAGGGGTTTCATGTTTGTCAGAGCCTGAATGTGTGTATGACAGTGAATGTATGTCTCATATCTGCAGACCTCCGGTTCTTTTCCTCGTGAAGCCACTTATCTGTCGTGTGTGTGTGTGTGTGTGTGTGTGTGTGTGCCCTACTGTCAAGATTATTCAAATTCAGTTCTGTTATAGGAGAGGAAGAGGGGAGTATCAGGTGCCAATTACTGCGGTTCCCCTGTCTTTTTTTTGCACATAATTATACACAGATTATTCAACCTCCGAAGTCTGAATGAAAACCCTCCATAAGCCTCTAACTCGTGTCCCCACGGGAGCGAGCAGAGGAGTTGTTTGTGTGGGTTGTTGGAGCTGCAGCGGTATTATTACATTTATTTCAGCTTAAAGGGAAACTAGACTCCCTGTTAGAGTCTTTTATTGTGGGAAGAAACCTGCTTTGGTACTGAAAAGCTTCTTTTTTTTTGTTAAGTGATGTAACATAACAGGGCGTTAATGAGACCACAGGAGTGAGTTTTTTTTAAGTTTGGACCGACTCTGAGAGCCAAAGTCATGACATCACTTCCTGTCTCATCTCTTCTGAAAAAACGAAGCGTGTTCCTGGAGTTAACTTTCCATACTCTGAGACCGTTCATGTCCACTAAAGACATTTAAACCTTTTGTGTTCATTGTTGCTGTTTGTAACTGTAATCTGAGCTGTGTAATCTCCACAAACCTCAAGGACTTATGGGAAATAATGCTCGTTAAAGGCCACTGAGAGACATAAATATTGAATAAACACCACTATTAGATGTTTTTCTTCAGTAAACTCCCATCTTTACCCAAACATATGCAGCAAGCCACATGATTTAATGTTGAGAAAGCTTCTGGATTTTCACTTACTGGTGGAGTTACACGTTAATGAGCTTTTTTAACGAGGTTTTCTTACATGTGGAGCGAACTCTGGAGGTTCAGGTTTGACGTCGGCTCTCTCTCTCTCTCTCTCTTTCTTTCTGCCACCGTGACTTGTTTTCAGTTTCTTGTTATAATGAGAAGCCTTTCTTGGGATCACATTATAAGATGTTTTTTTTTTTTTTTTTAATGTTAATATGACACATTTCCTTATTATAAGAAAATAATTGTGACGTGTGTAAGGAGATTAAGAGATTTGTTGTCATGACAAGAACATTTTATGTTGCAACATGGAAAAGATGTGTTAAAATAAGGCAATTTTTATGGTATAACAAGAAACGGAAAATATATTTAGCCTGAATTAAAAGGTAAAAACATTGCTCCAGCATGCAGACTCATTATTAGGAATGGCTGCTGGGTACAGTGTCATGTTGTCCTGAGGAGAACATGAAGAAACTTCCACAGATGGAACAACTGCACACAAAATGAAAGGAAAAAGACATAAAGGTCCTTTTTTTTTATACGGTGAAATATTTGGTCGTCCGTCTAAAACACTGCTTCTAAAGTAGATCTCACCGTGAGACTCGTCCACCGATGACTGACTGGAGATGGAAATTATTAAGATGTTATTGATACAGTGCCATTATTGGTTCTGCGTATCACTCCAATTATTTGATTCCCTTATGAATTCTGTATGGTTGAAGTAGGCCTACACACTGTTTATCAATGACCTTGCATGCTGATGAATATGTTATAAATGCTGATAAATATATGTTATGATGAAACATAACAGGACGATAAGATAAATGGTCTGCACATAAAGTGAACTGCATTAATGAATTTGAAAGCATCAGAGTCTTCTGTCTGTATATGAACACACTGTTGTTTAATGCTGCTGTGTGTGTGTGTGTGTGTGTGTTGGTCAGCTGGTGTTTGTTACGGCTGATTGCTGCTTCGCAAACGTTTGTCTCTGACTGACGGCGTAGAACGTTTCCCAGTATACAGTCACGTCCGTCCTGCAAAGGTAATTATTTACTTATTTCACTAGCAAGAACCACGCCACAACAGGATAATGTTGATTTTGATGGTTTAATGAATTCATTTTATTGAACATGAGAAGAATAGATGGATGATATGGATGACGTAGTTGGAGATGCGATGAGGCTTTTTTTTTAGCTGTGTCGTCAGGTGGCTGGTCTGGGAGGGTGTGATGATGGCCGGGAGGAAGGAGACTCAGTAGCGGGGGTTCAGTCTCAGGTGAGGTATCCACTCAGCTGATTATAGTCCCCTAGACGGCGCCTAGAATAAGATGATGGAGAGGTATGCTATGTTTTGAATAAAATTGAAGGGATGAGGGATGAAGGGAGGGTCGAATCTGAGTCAGACAAGGTAGGAAGGGTTGACCCGGTATGAGAAGGCTTGTCAGCTGATTAGAGGTGTGGTTAAGGCGTAGTTGAGGTGTTGAAGTTAACTACATTAAATGTTTGCAACTGCTGCTTTTTATGAAGATAAACTATAACATAGCTGGAGATAACTAGCGTGTGCGCTGTAGACGGTCAACAACACATGTCTGGGTATCAATATGAGAAATTGATCAGCTCGGATTTCAAAGGATGAGACAGTATGGAACCAGATTCCCATCTCTACCAATGACCGATGTGGAGCTTTGAAATGTAAGCCCAAATTCTCACAGTGTGACTTCTGCTACGAGCCACGACTACAAACCAACCAATCAGAATACAACCTGTGTGTGTGGCGGTGTGACATTTCATAAATGCAGTTTATGGGAGAAAATGTGTCTTTGCTGCCGTTTCCATCGTAACGCTACGATTCATCAACATTTGTTCAGAGTCTGACAGAATGTGACTGATGATGATGATGATGATGATGAGCACCAATCTTTCCAGATAAAAATGATTTGCAGAATTTTAAAAAAAAAGGAAATAAGAATGTAAGTCAACCATGTATGAAATACAAGAAACAGGAACATTAATGCAGATATATCCAACATAAAAAAAAGATGAAAATGAAAGTTCGAATTAAAAGAAATACACTCATAAAGCAGATAAAATGTAAATAAAATAAATAAGCTCATGTGAAGCAGATAGAAAGCTGGTAAAATTTTAAATATAAAACAGATAAAAGTGCAAAATATAAAGAAGTGCACATAAAAAAAATCCTAAAAATGATTCCTGCTAAAGATTTTTCTCCTGAAAATAAAAAAAAGTCTAGATCTTCAGGATCTTTATGATACTTCCTGTATCACATGTCTCATCCTACCGCTGTCATTCTCCGCTGGTTTCGTCCCATTAAACGAAGACGCTCATAAAAACAAAATAACAGAGACGTGTTCATCTTCCGACGCCTCCTCCTCCTCCTCCTGCACACACAATACTTTCCAGTCAAGGTAATTCTGCTGCCAGTTTGAGTTTTTCTCCTCCTACTGTGTCATTTTAAAATGCAAAAAAAAGAGAGAAATGTGTGAACATCAGCAGAGCAGATGAATTGAGTGTAGTGTTTGCTTCATTACTAAATACCACTTTATAGAGTATATCAGTGGAATAACTTGAAAAATACCAGTGTTATTGTGCAGCAGACAAAAGCTGCCTCAATCTTTTTTTTTTTTTTTTTTTTTTTTTTTCTCTGATGGCTCTTGAATATTTATACTTTATTTCAATGGAACAACTGTTCCACAATCTGCTCTCTGCAGTTTAAAGGGCTGTTTTTGTAATCATTTAATAAAGAGATGTGTCATTTTTGGAAGAATAATGGGGAGCTGCTGAAGTGCCACAGTGTTTGGTTTATATTTCCTACTTTTATATTTTGCAACTCATACATATGCCAATATATATATTCATCAGTTTTTATACAACAATAATGCAAAACAACTACATTTAATATTCTATCACATCTAAAAATATAAATCTAGCACCTTTTTAATGACTGTATACTAAAATTCACCAATTCATCAACATTTCTTGGATCATCTCTGTTGTGGAAATACATTCAAAGACCCAAGTTATTCTGTGCAGAGCAACACATTTCATTGGTCCTTTTTTTTTTTTTATTGTCACATTAACTACATAAACTATCAGAGGCTACAGTCAAATTAAAGGAAGCTTCACATGTTTATTTACTTGGTGTCTTTGCTTTAACAGACTATCGATCTGTGTCTGGCAGCAGCATCATCACCCCCAGAGAGGATCAAATTCCACTTCTGTTTGTCGTATCAGATGAACATCATTCAAAACAAGAGAGGCTATGTGAGCCTTAAAAGACACATGTGTATGTATTAAAGAGTGTGTGTGTATATATAGGCTTTACATTATGATTTTCCAACACACTATTCATGACACTTCTGGTGTATGTCGTACATCCACCTGTACTCAAAGCTTTCCATTATACTACTACAATCAACGCTTTCTTCCTGGAAATGACAATGACAATTAACTCGTGGCCACGACACACACACGATGCGTGGGCTCGAGATATTAAAGCATTATTATTTTTTTTCCCAACATGTCACCAAAGGGGCTCTGTACACTTCAGTTCCACTTGCTGTCTTTACAACAAGCGGCATAAAAGTCCTAATATTAAAAGGCAGATTTAGATGCAAATAGCAACTAATGCTTAAAAACAATAACTAATGATTTAAAAAAAGGCAGTTAAGTCGGGTTCATCACTTCAGCCTTTAGCTACTTTCCACTGCAAACAGCTGGCTGCAAACACTGGTGACGAAACGGCTTCATGAACACCTCAGGAAAAAAACATTTTGTTGTTCTTTATGTTCACTTTTTTACTGGCGGCGTCACTCAGAAGTCGCAGGTTTAATTGTCTTTTGCACAGCAGATGTGGTGCATCATCTCCTGCTAGTAGAAAACAACACAGTACGCTGAGTCTTGCACAAAACAACCTACTATGAAGATCAGTGTAAAGTGTATGCAGTTAGTCACATTTTCTCTCTCTTATTAACATCCTCTAGTCCTTTATTCTCCTCCGGAGTTTGTGCTCAGTGTAGCTGGATCACACACACACACACACACACACAGGAAGTGGAGGTGATACCGCAGCCTCACGGAGCCCAAAGCGCTGAACCTGAACACACTTAAACTGATGTCACCTGCCAGCTCGGAGGAAATGTTTGAGAGTGTAAAAGGTTTTTTTTTTTTTTTTAAAAAAAAAAAAAAAAAGTACTTTGTGACATCAGTAACGTCACCGGAGGCTTTTAATGTGAGGCTCATATCTCATAGTTCACTTTAACTTGAGTGTCGGCTGCTCTGCTCCCAGTTTTTACAAGAAGAGAAGAAGTAACCCTGTCGTGTACCGTGGACGTGATCCCGGCACACGTATCGCATGCTACGAGTTCACGCAGTATGCACACGGAAACACGATCTCACTGGCTGCTCCCATGTTTTATTTATCTATCTTTTTACTCATTTATTTGAAGGATGCCTCTGGGCTGCATGTCAGCCTTGTTTTTTAACATCCCTGCGCTGTGACTCGTGGGATATTCCCTCAGGCAGACTGACAGAAGAGAGATCCTCTCATGCTCGTTTTGCACCGGGACAGCCTGAGGACACTGGAGGAAGACCTGGGACTAGACCCGATTTTACCCAAGTAGAGCTGCAATTAACAAATATTGTCATCATCGATTCATCTGCAGACCATTTTCTCGATTAATCAACTCATTGACGACAACAACAACAACTGAAACAATGAAATACATCTTGAAAGTTGAATGTAGTTCCACCTTTATCGGTCCAGTTGCAGGTTGAAGTGGGTTATTTCTAATATTTATTGGGGTTTTCCTTGTGTGTCTTGTTTGCTATTGTGTGTGCAGGTTATGTAATTAATATAAGATGTATATTATGTTGTTTCTATCAATAAAAACATCATGCGATATAAGAAACTACAGCAGTGGTAGAAGTCTGAGAGCTTATCTCAACATACATGACTAAAACATTAGTATCTATATAACTGAAACAGATTGAAATGGTTTTTAATAACTGAAATTCAATATAAGTGAGTTATTCGCTCATGATTCACTCCCATTGGAGAAACTTTTAATATCATTTGTCAGTAGATTTAAAAATGAATCTGTTTCTCTCTCTGTGTCGTCTGCCAGCAGCTGCGGCTGCAAGATGATGAAGAGCCTCGAGAAGCAAGAAAAAAAAAGGTTTTTATTCTGTTTACTTTTGTCACTGAGTCTGCAGACTGAGATTGCACCGCTGACAGAGCTGCAGCTAAATGCAGCATCATCTTCTTCTTCTTCTTCTTCGTGTTTGTCTGCTGAACAGACTGATTCTTCCTATGAAATGCCAGACGGTCAAACTTTGGCCGTCATGAAGATAAATGTTAGTAATGTCAACGCGGGAAAGTTATTACAGTCCAAGCTCAGTGTTAACTCTGGTATCTGGAGTGTAAGAGTCAGTCAACATCTATTTAAGTGAGTGGTTTATGTGTCTTTACATGTTTTACAAAAATGAAAGTTTTAGTCAAGAAACACGTTTTCTTCAGCAACATTTTAGTCTAATTTTTGTCGCATTTTCACATATATGAGACAAAAAAAAACACACTTTTTGTTATAGTTCTTGTTTTCAAAGGTTGCTTTTTATTCAGTCTCACCTTGTTTAGTGTCAGCTGCTGGTTTCTAACGTGTTTTTTTTTCATTCTGTATTCAAATATCAAACATTTCTTTAAATCTCCTCAAATGTTACTGAACACAGAAACTCTGAACTCTGCTGGACGATCTAAACCGTCAACTTCATTCTGAAAAATCAGGATTTACTACAATACCCATGAGCCTCAGCTGCTGTTGCTATGGAGAAGAAGCCAGTCAGACTGTAATATTGCTTCAAAAAAAATGCTCCGTCGCCATAGTTACTGAATTAACTCAAAAGTGACCAAGAAATTCAAAGTGAACAGATTCATGCAGCAGATGATAAAATCTGTTCTGCTCGCCGTTATAATTTAAAACTCTAATTGGATGTTTCTTACTGAAATGCACCTTGGGAGTTGTAGTTAACTTCAGTCTTATAGCTTTTTTTTTTTTTTTTTAATCAAAGAACCAGATATTTTCTCTTTCGCCCTGATGATTCAAGTTTATCCAAACTGTAGAAGAGCTCATAAACAAAGTTAAAATAAAGACTAGTGGTCAAAACAGAAACCTATATGACTGTTACATAATCTGAGTTTATATTAAGTGATTTTAAACTTAAATGTGAGTGCAGAATATGGTAAAAAGACTTCTTCGGTGTGATCTTCATCTACTGAAGCTTCATTCTGTGAACATGTGACACTAACAACGGCCTGTAGGAGCTCAACAGGACTGTTTAAAGTTTTAAAAAGCGTTCTGTATGTTTATGATAATACTGCAGTCTGATCTTCACATTACTTTCACCCAGACAGTTGTCAAACGAAGCTTTTTGCAAATGTTTTTTTAAGATTCATGATGCAACCGTTCAGAAACAGTTCAGGAAAAGAATCCTGATATTGACGAGCGTCTGCAGGAGAGGAGGGTCGGAGGAAATGATTGTTTTTATTCCCTTTTTAGAGACTCTGTTTGAGGTTAAAGTTGGTTCAAATGTCAAAGTGTGACATCACAAAAGTTTACCTTTTTGTTACCAGAGAATCAAAATCAGTATCACCTGGGACAAGAGTGTTTGAACTCTTCCATGTTTTGGTTCTTTTTGGGTTTTCTGTGATACATTTACGTTGCCATTTTGGTTAAGATCATTTGTTATTTGAGTTTTGTATTCTGGGACTTTCTGACTTGGTGTTACTTTGGTTGCTCTGTTCTGTCTTCTTGGTGTTTCTTCTGCTTCCCTTTCCGTTTCCATCACTTGCGTCTTTTCCTCGCGTCTTAGTCCCGCCCACCGTGGACGCATCAAGAGACGCAAGGAAACCAAGCGAGGAGTTATGTTATCTGTCTCCACCTCGATATGAAACTGCAGCAGCGTCCAATCAATAACTGATATCCAATAAGGGGGCGTGTCGGCCAGTAAAAGACTTCCAGGAAGTCTGCTCTCATGTTTCCTTGCTTCTCGGAGCAGAATAAGAGACTTGGGACGCCTTTCAAAATGGCGCGTCTTGGTTCTAGTCATCAGTGTTTATGTTCAGTGTTCCTGTTTCTTTTTGACTATAAATAATTTCTGCATCTGATCGTTTCTGTCTGCTGTCATCTGTGTTTAGGTCCATCTGTTCCACTCACTTCATGACAGTACCAGTGTAATATTTATATATAAGCAACATAAACGCTTCATGGCTGCTGGATAAATGGATTAATGTTGATGAATAAACGGATATTTCCATTATTAGTTTTAGTCGTTAAAGAATGAAACTGAAGTTCACCTCCATTCTCCAGCTGCTCTTTGAAGCTTAAAATGCAATTTGGAAAAAAAAAAATAATCACATCATTATGAGGCTTTGCTGTGATCGAGATCTGGCAGCAGCGCTGTCGATTGTGAAGGCTCTCAGAAAGTCAACAATAAGGGAGTCGGGGGGGCATCCGGCCTTTCAGACCAAGAAAAGAGGATTCTCAGAGGAGAGAGAGCAGCTTTTGTTGTGTTTGCTGATTGAAAAGACCTCTATGGAGGAAGCTGTCCACATTTGAAATCCTTTTTTTTTGTACATTTAGCCTCTGAATCAGCAGGAAGATTGATGAAAATGTGTCCTGTTGGTATCAATTATTAAAAGCATTGCAATGTGTGTTTGCCTGCTCTGTGTGCTGCTTTGTGGACAATATGTCTTGTAAAAAGCCTGAAATTCATTTGTAAATGTGTAGAAGTGCTTAAAGTATAAAAAGTCATTTTTAAATGTTGTAAAAAAAATGTTCACTATGATGATCAAGTTCAAATTGTCGTCTTCTAATCTGCTCCTTTTTTTTTTACCTGCAACTCTGTCTGTCAGTCAGTAAATCCAACAGAATACATAATTAACTGTTAACATGTCTCCTGTTAGTCATGTGATTTTTCTCTTGAACGCTGCTGCTGAACACAGACGACACAGTCGTCTCTGGCAGGGTTGTTACCATTATTCTCTCTTGCAACAGAATTTTGCATTTAAATATGAGTTTCTGTGCAAAATAATAACATTTTAATCTTGACAAAAAATGTAATTTAATTTCAGTTGGACAGTCAGTAAAAGTTATTTTCCTATTTTAACACAACTTATTACAACAAAAGTTCAATAATTAAGCTCTTATTTTGGCTGTTCTCATTTTATTTGTCTTATTCTGCTTTTTAGCTTTTTTATTTCCAAATTTAACATTTTTTAATTGTTTTTATATGTCTATGTAAAACACTTTGAATTGCCTTGTTGTTGAAACTCTCCTTGCCTTATGAGTCTTCTCACTGACTGAGTATTCTTGTCATTAAAAACAGATCCGTAACATTTTGGGTTATTTATGTCTGACCTGTTAAATGTTGTTATTCTTAACATTGGACCCATTTTTTAAATGGGCTAATAGGTGAAGCATGAAGTCTGTTGGGATTTAAACCAGTTCTTGCTTGGTTGTGTGTATTTTTTTTTTTTTTCTTCTGCGGTGGCTCGGTTATATTTTCAGTTTACGTCATCGACCGGCTGCGGTCTGAACGTCCACAAATGTAATCAGTGTAAAACACAGAAGCGACGCTGCACTCTGCAACCCTGACAAGGTGTGAATCTGTGTACATGAGATGATTGGACTGCATATAATCCCTCGTAATCCACACACAGTTTTTGGACGAGGGGATGATATGAGATGTTGAGTCATCAGCACAACACTAAGGAGTTTATGTTACATGTCCATGTGAAATCCCTAAACCCCTGCTGTAATTAGCAATACTACATGCTCATCAGGGATTTTAATTCCACGGATCTCCACCGCAGCCAGCTTAGTGCAAACCGTGTTTATTTTTCACCTCTCTCTTATTAATCCACACACTTTGAGAGTAGCTGTCTTCTGTGGCGTGTTACATTTAATATGCTCACGCTTCAAGACTACAAGTCCAAAAGAAGAGGAGAGGAGTTCAGTGTAAAGCAGCTATAATAAATATTTTTTATAACACTGTATGAAATGACTCTGCAGCTCCTCTCGGCTTCTTTACGGAGCTTTATAGTGAGTTTCAGCTCATTGTTTATCTGTCCGGCTGCAACTTTTACTGCTCTGGTTCACTCTCTGTGGCTCTCATAGCGTCGTTTTCAGAGAGAAGAAGCTGTAAAAAAGCCGCTGTACACTACCTGCTCAGTTAGCTGTAGACTAGCTGGTGAACATAGTGGAGCATTTAGCAGCTAAAGAGCCAGATATTTCCCTCAGGAGTTGGTAGAGCGCAGAAACAGAAGCTAAAAGAGAGAGAAGATTGGACTTACATTCACCAGGTGGACAGAAACACGACTCCAAATACATGATGATGGATTTTTTTCATTTTAAAATCCATAAAGTCCATTATGATTTAATTTACTCAGAAACATATACATATATATAAACATTTAGAATTAGCATGCTAATGTATTTAATTACAAATGACATAACAGGATCAACAGAATTCAAATTGTTTCCATAAGTGCAATTTGTGCAACTTTGGATTCACTTTACAGGAAAATGAACGTCAAGTTGCTGCAAATATTATGATGCAGCTGAGCTCACTTCACTTGTAACTCATTTCTACTTTAAAGGTCAGTTCAGCTTTAAGAGCGTTTTACTTACATTTTCTATGACAGGTTTTTCATACATCTTTATGTCCTTGTATAATGACAATAAAATTAACCTTGAGCCTTGAACCCATATATCTGAGCTTGCATCACAAAATGGAATTATGAATTACATTACATTTTCTCACTTTACATCTTTTTCAAGGTGCCTTTGAGTAAGATACGTGACTTTATTTCTACTATAGATGCTCACTTTCAAGCAGTAGAAAGGCTGTGAGTTCTCTGCAACACATTTCTGAGATAAAACACTAAATTCACTTGATAGGGTTGCTTCACATATGAGATTAAAAGGAGATTAAAAGCGGGTAAAAGAATCTCTTCAGCATTATCTTTGCAGCGTGTAGCGTTAACCTGCGGTTATTTGGGTCATCCCATGGATCAGATATTGATTCTTAGCAGCTAAACAAATGTCAAGCATTGATTTCTTCTCAGAAATACTTAATTTTACAACCATAGAAAGATCAACTCTACGATAATAGCCTGAACCAGGAAGGAAGGTTAGAGAGTGATGCATCTTGAAGTATCGACTGGATGGAGTCCAATGTTATCATATCACTCTAATGCTGAGATTCTGTGGGAAAATATAAACACCTGGAGCTGATGTGTGTTTCATGTGAGGTGTGATTTTTTTTCCCTCTAAACTTCTCACATGCTTTCATTTCA
Organism: Euthynnus affinis; assembly: GCA_029490765.1. Lineage (NCBI taxonomy): Eukaryota > Metazoa > Chordata > Actinopteri > Scombriformes > Scombridae > Euthynnus > Euthynnus affinis. Next base: position 35,442,462 of record CM055840.1, read on the forward strand.
ATAAATGTTCAAATGATCCAATATTTCAGCAAAAATCAAAGATTAGAGAAAAAGTCCAAAATCTGAAAACGGATTTATCTGCTGACCCTTTGGAGGGGCCCCGACCCCTAGGTTGGGAACCAGTGGACTAAACTAGTTAACTGTATATAAAGTAGTGTAAACTAGCTCCACCTCCAGCAGCTACAACAGTAACATGCACACAGCAGCTTCACTCCTGAATCCTGCAGCTTGTTTCCACTCAGATCCAGCTCTCTCAGATGGGAGGGGTTGGACTTCAGAGCTGAGGCCAGAGAAGCACAGCTGATCTCTGACAAACTGCAGTCACCAAATGTGAATAAAGAATAAATTATGCAGATAAAATGTAATTTATAGTCCAACTATGTCCTCATCAATGAGCTTTTCCCTAAAATGAGCAGAGTGACTTTGTTACTGTGGATCAAAACTAGAAGTTGGCTGAAACTAGCTCCACCTCCAGCAGCTACAACAGTAACATGCTGCTCTAACACTGATGCTTCAGTATTAATAATCTAATGATATCATATGTATATAATAATGTAAATGATATTGTCTAAATTCTCCTGCTGTGATCTTGCGTCTGGGAGGCGATATCGATTGTTTTTATGCCCTTTCCGTATTCTAACCAGGCTGAATTGATTCCCCCTTTCGACTTTGATCTCTGTGTTAACTCGGTCCATCAATACTCCTTCCTGCATTATCACGGCCTCCATCGCCACTCTCTCCTTCTCTTTCTCTCTCTCTCACCTCAATGGGTGGCAAATTAATCCTGTTTCTCTTGTTCCTTTTTAATCAAAGGACTCCTCACACCTCATGCCAGGTCGTCATTAAAGGTCAACGCAGTCGGCAGATGAGAGGGAGCAGAAACAGCTGATTTACAGCTAAATGAGGCAGTTTGTGATCACAATTTCCTCATTACGACTCGTTTGACAGATATAGAAAGTCAATGATGTGTCTTGCTGTGGGAATGTCTCATGCTGGAGCATAAAATAATGCAAGTTGTTTAGTATACTGTCTTTGAAATGCGTCAATTTCAAGAACTCTGTAAAGTCTGAAAAAATTAATAATATGGACACTTTACCTACAGGAAACATGCAAACTATTGATATGGGATATCAAGCTAAAAACAAACTGGGTTAAAAACTACTTAAAAAAGTAGGAGGGATTGATGATGAAATGATTGTTTGGAGGGAAAAGTCGACTCACAGGTCTGATGGTGGAGTTTTATAATTTCCTGGGAGCATTGAAGCAGGAGCGGTAGTCCGGAGGTGCATCCCAATTCCCTTATTTGATCACATCATTCCTCGATCCGCGCTTGATGAAGTGGATCCAGTCCGCCATCGTGAAGGCCGTCCCTAAACACTTATTTCTGCTCTGAGGAATGAGGAGCGAGGACACACGAACCCAAATTTTATACTTGATTTGTTTTCTGATTCGCCATCTAGTTAAAATGGAGAATGTGTTAATTATGATTGATGATTTAATATGATCTGTTATTTCCCCCATTAACCTTTTTTTATTATAAATACAGTTATATTCAGACAGAGGAGGAGAGTCTGTCAGTAAGGAACATTTTATATTTTACATCATTTATGGTCATTTCCACTTTCCCTGAAACATTCAGCCTAATAAACTTCCAATGTTCGTCTCATTTCTCTGAAAACATATTTCCTTGTTTCCTCTCCCTTTGCATTTTCTTCTTATGCGTCTCATTGCATCTTCAGAGGGGGGGCGACTAGGATGCCGCAAAAAGATGCAAGTGAGGGGAAACATGGATGAAATGAAGGGAAACCCGCCTGGCACGGCGCCGGTTTGGTTTCCTTTCCATTTAAAGACAGAACATGACGACATTTTGCCGCTTGTGCCGACCTGAATCAATGAAGTCTCAGAGAATAATAATCTTTTCCTTTCCATTTAACACCGATTCTAAACATAAGATTTAATGTATTGACATAAATGTACATTTGATATTAGAACAGAAAGTGATTTCATGTAAGCATGCATAGAATATGTCTTGGCGTTTGCTCCCACAAGTGCAACATAGAAGAATAAAAATAGAGCAAAAGGTCATAATAAATAATGAAAATAGTCTATTTACAGAATAGAATAACAATAGTTGTGTATAAAACTTGAAGAGAAATATGAACTGTGCTGTGGAGGACGAAATGAAGTGTATGAAACATAAATTATAAAACAGTATGGTGTCTCGGTATCTCGGCTCTTTGGGACAATATTCAATAATAAAATTCAGCCGATGATATCTAATGTGTTCTCTTCGTGTGACTCAAAAGCAGGAAGATCGTGTGGTTTCATATGAAAGGATACGAGTGTGGCCAACCTACTGAGCTGCTAGAATGTCATTGTTCAGACTGATTTCTGGTTCGTTCTGTGATATCTCGCTGCCACCGCTTTTTTCTCTCAAATTGTAATCTATTTTTCATGAGCCGCCTTCCACTCCGTCCCCGAGGGATTCCCCCCCGGGCAGCTTATGCAACCAGTTAGGTTGTGTAGATCTGTGATTTGTTGACTGTTGCACTACTTTTCTTGTTGTCTCAAATCAACACGCTGTGCCCAACCACCTCATTTTTAACTAAATACTTAAAGACACACAGCACAGTGCACAGTTATTATCACACTTAACACAAAAAGAGTCCAGTAAAGTGAACAAAACTTTGAATTCAATGAAAGATAGGCAATGCCTGACTGTTCCAAACATTCAAGGTTTCAGCCGAAGTCATGACGTCACTTCCTGTTTCGCTTCTGTAACTCAACACAATCTCTCATTCAGCTTTTCTCTCATCGGTCAGAAGAGACATGTCTGAACTCTTCTATATCCATATAACTTCTAGACGCCTTCTCCTGCGGTCATTGTTGCTGTTCCATCTGTGCTGCTGTTATTATAGACATGTCTGAACTCTAGCCCACACTTAAAGGCCGCTAAAGAACATAAATATCGAACAAACAATGATATTAAATGTTATCTAAACATATGAAGTGAGACACAGTTGAGAAAAGTTCTATTTCCAAGGCTGGATTCTTACTTATTAGCAGAGTTGCACATGTTAACGAGGTTTTCTTACATCTGGAACTCCAAAGTTTCGGTTTCACTTTCTCTCTCTGTGGACATGAAACATATTTTCTTTCTGCCCTTCTTCATTCGTGTACAGATGAAGCACAGATACCACCAGGGAGGAGAAAGGAGGAGGAAAAAAAAAAAAAAAAAGCAACCGTATCCTCTGCAGCACATTAAAAGGATGGAGAGAGAGAGAGAGAGAGAGGCTTGAATCCACATGGGTATGAGTGTACAGCACCAACAGATACATAATTAAAAATCTGAAAAGGTTTGGCTGCTGTCTTCCATTTCCTCACAGTGACACAGAATGCATTAGCGAGCGCTCTGCTGCTAAACTATGTTCAGGCTTTAAACGCTCGTCTGGGAAGGATCTAACAAGAGCTGGATCGGCACGCACGACTCTGTAAAGCAAAGCACAGCACCCCCTATATCTTTGTGTGTGTGTGTGTGTGTTTTTCGGCAGTTTGCTGCAGGAACCGAATGACGCAGGTGCAGAAAAACAGCAGGAAAAATCAAAAATTAATTGGCGTATTTTGTATGCAACACGGTTCTCTTTTTATCCCAGCGTGTTATATGTACCTTCTCAGTGTAATCAAACTCTTTTACTGCACTTGCTTAAGGGCAGCCTGCAGTCATGGTGGAAACTACAGGTATGATATCAAGCAGCTGCTTCCTCTTTCCTGTGTGACTCCACGTTTTTGTGTACTGCAGGGAGACGGCAGCGTATTTAAAAATGTGGGAAAATTTTTTGGTTTCCCAGCTTCGCCTCACTGCACACTCTCATTTCCACTTCTGGTGCGAAGGGAACGACGTGGTCTGCACATGTGTAAACCCCCCCCACCCCTCCCCAACTGTAACTGACTGCGAGGATGCCGTCCTGGATCAGGCAGCAGCGTTCCTTCATCCATCGTGCGGCAGTGACACTGAGCCAGATGGTGCTGGTCTCTAAAGCTCTGTGCTGGGCTGCTGCTGCTGCTGCTGCTTCTTACTGACTGATGGGACACGGTGCTACACCTGAACACACTTCCTGTCCTCCTTGCTCTTTTCCATCCATGAGGTGAAGAGCTGCAGAGCGAAGAGTTAGCGAAAAAGTACAGAGACATTATCGCCATGTCACACCTTTTTTAAAAAGCACCTTTTGACACAAATCTCCTTTTTGGGGGCTTTAACACTAAATAAATATCACTTTTAGTATGATAATTATGATACTGCAGTATTACAATAACCCTCACTTTTAGTTTCAGGCTGATTTTCCCTCTTAATTCAGCATCCTCTGACTGTCCAGCTGCTAAAGTCCCCCTAAATTATTACCTTCTGCTCACCTCAAAGGACGGGTTCACAATTTTTCCAAGTCTGTCTTACAATACTAAACAGATTATATCATACCTCGTCACAGCTATACAAAATGGGAATAAGGGATGATAGTAAATGTATAAAACCTGCTGCTGCTGAAGGAACTCTGCTCCATCTGTTGTGGGATTGCAATAAAATAAAATATTTGGTTTGGTAGAACAAAGTAAAGCATGATCCACATTAATACAGTCACTCCACTGACACCACAATCATAATATATCAGGAGATTTGCATGATTCAGCGTCAGAGTATCTTCACAGAACAAAAAGATCTTTTTTTTTTTTTTTTTTCCCGCCGCTATGTACGGTCACAGAGAAGCTAATCTTGAATAACTGGATTGTTTTAAATACACTAACTCAGACAGAACAGATCGTGGATGATTAAAGCCGGAGAAGGTAGCTTTCAAACTGCAAAATAATGAGACAGAATACACTGACACATGGGCACCAGTGGAAAGGAACTTCATGTCACTATAAAAATCAATTGATTTATTTTTCTCTTATCATCTTTTTTCTCATGATGCTGCTCTACAGTATTTACGTTGCATGGTACCTGTGCTGTAAGATGTAAGTACAGAGAGAGGTGAAGGATAGTAATAAAGTTTATGACTGATATTGTTTGAGGGGCAGGTGAAAGTTGGTTTGGGAGGGTTACAAGTTACAAGTTTGTTGATTAACAGTCAGAAAAACAGCAAATGCAGATTTCTGTTTGTATCCTTGTAATAAAACAAAGGGTGTCTTAAACCAACAGTCAGGAGCCCAAACGAACAGTGAAACAGTGTTTTCTTGCTGTAATCATTCCTCCTGTTCATACTGACCATTAGTCATAATGACCTTACAATGGAAGTGATGGAGGACTAAAGTTTATGTGAAGCTAATGTGAAGCTTCAGCATCCAAATGAGTCAAATCCAGTAGATATCTTTCAACGTTACAGTCTTTTTAGTGGCAAAGTCCCTCTTTTTGTTTCTATACTTCCACCTGCAGCTCAACAGCGAAACACAAAGAGGAGAATTTGATGCTAAAAAGACTGTAAATGTGTCAGATATCCACTTGATATGAAATGAATGACTGTGTGGACACACTGTGGGTTTTTGGCCTCCATCACTTCCATTGAAAGCACATTTGGAGATCTTTTAATATCCAGTATGAGCAGGAGGAATGATTACAGCCAGCCTTCATTCATATGGACACCTGACTGCTGGTTTAACACACACTAAAGCGTTAACTTTTCTTAAATGATTACTATTAGTCTTTCTGAAATTCACTTATAGTTTGTTAAAAAATCAAACAACCACCTTTCACTGATGGCAAACAAAGTGTGTTTAATTATCAGCACTGAGAAGAACTTGGGAGGGGAGGGGGGAAGGTAGGAGGGGGTATTTTCAATTTAAGAAACCACAGAGATAACACCGCTGTGAAAAAAAGACTTATCACACAGAAAATGTCCTGCTTTGTCCTTTCATTTTGGTAATTTAGTGATTCTCTCCTGCTTCAAATCTGTGATAAATATGAAAAACACCCACCCGCGGCACGCTGGGAAGTTACACATTGAAAGTCGTGGTTAGGGGGAAATGAAATCAGCCTTCAGAGAGAAGCACACAGAGGCGGCAGCACGTCACCGCTATTCACACAATTCACTCGACTTACTGGGAATAATCCTACACGGGTTGGCTTTAATTGCAGGGCGCTCGTTCCAACGTTTTTTAAAATACAATATTAGAATGACAGAGTGATAATCATCTGGTTAGAATAGCACGGCTGCCGCTGCTGATTATAGCTTCTGTTGCACATGTGGCTGGCACTGTTCTTTACACAGGAGAAGAAAAGCATGAGAGAGAGAGAGAGAGAGAAAAGTGAGCGGGTCACTGTGATTTCCCTGAATGTCTCCTAAACGCATTACGCCAAGAAATTACTGTTTGGCTCGAAGGTGTATTGTTGGGAATTGAGGTCATTATGATTCTCTGAGACTTCTGACACCGAAGACAAAATAACTTATAACAAATCTGCTGAATGGTGTTCAGTAAGGAAGATATTGTAAATGCCAGGGGGTTGTGCTGATGTGACTAATTATAACTCTGCAAAATATGAAACTTCATGTAGTCCATATAGTCCAGTGGTGTATAATGTGTGCAATACTGTGCTAGGGATTCATATTTTTCCCAGAAATTAGACATTTTCTATCCAGGATACCCAGGAAGTGGACTTGTTTTTCAGGTATACATTGCTCATATTTCAAGCAATACAACAAGGAGAAATATGCATAAAGGTATTGGTCCCCAACCGTGTAGTGTATTATTTGGTGGAACTATTAAGAGAAAGCCATTTAAGTTAATCAACATTAGAATGAGCACAACATAATCTTCGCATGCAGCTTGAACTTCACTATAGCTGTGAGGGAATATAAAATGTTAATAAAAAAAAGTTCATTGCCTTGATCTGTCAGTCCAGAACAGCCTCATGAAAGTAATATTTGATTATTATTCGTCGTATAAACAATAAGCAAATATATAAATACATAAATCAAGCAAGTAAGTAATCTGTAAATGTTGTGACCTCTTTAATAGAATGAAAATGTCAGAGTTGACTACAGACCTTTGAGGCAAAGACTAGAAGAAGTGTTTTAATCACTTGTAATGAGATACAACTGAATAAAATCAGAACCATAAGGCGTAATTATACCACAGGAGCCACAGAACTAATGAAGGAATGAGAAATGTTTCCCTAACTTTATTTTTAAGCAAATGTAAAAAGAAAAGAAGTATAAATATACCTACATACATATGTCAATACACAGCAAATACAGTATTTAACTGCAACGGTAATACTGTCCAAGCCTCTACTGTCAGCTGGTGATGGGGATATATGAGGACGGAGTGTCAGGGTTGTCATCCTGTCACTTGTTGTACTCTGGATACAGCAGGAGTTTCCTGATCCAGCTGGTTATGTTGGCTTTCGATCGTGGAAGGCGAACACTTCCACCTTCCAGTGGTTCTCGGAGAATAAATGTTGGTAGGTTCTCAAATACCTCATCAAAGACGAGCCTCATCGGGTCATTCACCTAATCTGTAAAATACTGCAGTCCAGTGAATCCACCTTCTTTGTGCATATGTAAAGTCCATGGAAAGCAATAACAAATGTGTTCTGAGTTTGTCATGCCACAGAAAAATGTGTTATTAGCCACCCAGCCAAATTTGAATGATGATGTCATGAAGTATATAAAGTTAGGTTACTCCTCTCTGCTCTGAAACGCTGGGGGCTCGTCCAGTGAAGGCGCTGAAAGCATGGCCCAACTGAACAGCCTCGGCGTTAACATTGCATTAAAACAGGCCTTGTTTGTAGGTGTAAGGAAAGCAACATAGATGATATTTTAAAGATACAGTAGGAGCCGCTGTTTGTTTCAGCACATATTTTGTAGGTAAATGTGGACTTGTTCCTGTAAAAATGTAACTTAAATTACTCGTCAACAAGCAGTTTGGTGCACTTAATGTTACTCACTCATTGTGGCCGGTACCCTTGGAGCAATGGCGTCTCATGCCACACTTCCTGGTGACGTGCTGCTTAGCTAATGTTCTACCAATGGCCGGGGACATCCAAGCTGAACAGCCAGAGCTGAAGCCGTTAAGGGACCCTTCAGTTGGGTTCAAATTAGCTCCTTGAGCACTAACCAAAAATGGCCCATTCACTAATAATTGTGGTTTATCCAAAGTGAATCCCAGTTATCTCCAATGAAATACAACAGACGAATACCCAGTAAATATGAGCATGCATGCTCCAGCTTTTCGTTTATATAGTGGGGGAGGGGTCAGGCTAGTAACCCCTCTACGTCATGGATCCACCATTTCAGGCTGCCCCAAAAAATCCTGAACACAGAAATGATGAAAATTACTCCACAATTCACTATTACATAGTTTCACATGTTTTCAGCAATTATTTTCTAACATGAACAATGTGTTTAAAAAGAAATCTGCCATTTTCCTTTACACGGATTTGAAGGTTTGGCCATAATTATATACATTTGATATTATTTTATTTTGTTTGTCATGAAAATAAAAGTTTTACAACTTACTGTAAGTTGGGTCTGTTTCTTTGTGGACTTGGGGAACACGACCTTGAAGATGTTGTTGCTTGCTTGCACGCTGCATTTTCATTGTGATGCATTAATGCCAGGTACAACCTACAATAACAGAATGACTCAACTCAATGACCCAGAACTTAATTTTGTTTTTAAACTTATTAACCACTAATCAGTGATTTTTTTTTTTAAAGAGAATCTATTATAAAGTGAATGACCTGCACAATATTCCAATGAAAGGAAAACCACATTCTTGGTTGTGAAATGCAGGATGAAGCTGTGAAAGGCCTCTAGGGATGATGTCTGGTCGTGATGGATCAGTTGTGATTGACCCTCGAGTTACATTACAAAAAGATTTTGTAAAATAGCAGCCCATTAAAATGGTCAGTACAACAATGCATTGATATTACAAAAGAGATATTTGGATTCTCATAACCTGGTGTGTGGTGAGATTCAAAAAGTTAGTATTGGAGGCTTGTGTCCTCTTCGGTGTGTATGGCACAGTCCAAAAAGGCCAAGCTGTTGTTGCTAACATCCTCTCATATGAACTTGACCCATGTGGCTGGGTGCTGTTCCTCTGAAGAAGTTCAGGGCTCTGCTTTCTACTTCCTTCCATGTAGAAGCTGATGACACAGGGAGATACCAAAGCCCCTTGGAAGAGAGGCAAAATATCTTCCAGTATCAACAACTAATTCCAGTTTCCCTCAATTCAACCCTCTTTGGATAACCTTGACCTGGATGACTGAGAATCTGTCTTCCATTTGTGGACAATAGCAGCCTACAGGTACATCTTAGCAAAACTCCTGAAGGTGCTTGAGTAGAGCTTCATGGCTTTGAATACATGAAAAAATTAAAAGTCATAGAAAAGGTCAACTGATTGCAATTTTAATATGCTGTGAATGGTAATAGGAATACCTTTTCCAGCTGGAAGAAGGATACACCAGTGAAATATGTGGCTGCTGATATCTGAAGGGTGCCAATGGGGGTGCTTCCAACCAAAGGCTGGCTCTGCCACTGTCTGGAGTAATGACAGTTTTGGCAAAGCTGAGTGAACGCCACATAAGCACCCGTTCATTGTCGCTGGACATCACGCTCTCTCACGCACACTGGACAGGTGTCAAACAGCTCTCTGAGTCAAAAACAATGCATTTCACATCACCATACATGGACCTTAGCTCAAACATAAAACAAAAAGAACAATATGTTTTTGATTTTAACTTTCCAATTTCCAAAAATGAAATTTGCAATATTTTAGATTCCTGTGTAACAACAGCTTCACTATTGTTGGTTATATGTTGAGTCCTGTGGCTCAACTTCCTCTTTAAACTCAAGACAAGGTATCTTGCTTGAGAAAAAAACACTGTAGTTTGGGCACCTATATGAATAAAAGAATAAACATGTTGTGATATTGTGATGCAAGCCAGTATATCTTTGTGTTTCTAGTTTATAAACTGATCTTACTCACCTTTTGGTTCTTTCATGTTGTCCCAGTGTCTCAATGGAAAGTTGTTGTCTTACTGGTGTGGTCAGTTTGGGTGGTTACATGTTTGAAGGTGACGTCCTGCTGTGACGTCCATGGACCATGTACAAATGATTTTAACTTATAAAATGTACAGTAATTAAGAAGATACAAGAGCATATGCTAACAAAATTATCCCAGCAGCACACAATCTGTGTTTCTTTGTCTTCTATCATTATGCCTTTTTGGATGGGGTTATGGATCCGCCATAACTGGGACAAGAGTGTCTACCAGAGAAGAACAAGAGGAGAAAAATACCCCAAATAATATTGGAGCAAAATGTATTTATAGATATAAATTATATCCTTTGTTCTTTCTTTGCAATTGCTACCATTACCAGGCCATTCTGAATATGGGCTGTGTGCTTTTCTCTGTGGTCTGATTGTTTTGATACTTTCACAGTATTTATAGAGCACCTAGATCTGCTTTATAATAAAAAAAGAAATGGAAATCTCCTTTTCTATAATATGTCTCCTTTTTAAAGCTGAGATGGATTCTATATTCTGTTAGCGTTCACATGCTGCTGCTGCTGCTGCTGCTGCTGCTGCTGCGAAGCCTTTTATGGCCAAGCAACATTAGATATACTGCAGTAATAAAGTCAATGATCACAAAGTTAACAGAACATTTCTTTATTTTTATTTCAGAGTTTTCAGATATTGTGTTATGTGCATCGCATATGCAACAGCTGTGTGTGCGTTCTGGTGGAACAGAAAGCTTATTGTAATTGATAAACAAAAAGCTCCATGAATCATCAAAGCCCACCACTGAATTCATCTGTCGTAGGCTCTACCATCTGAGCTTTGCATGGAATTATAAGTATTACTATACTTCTAAGATTGAACAATGAAGATGTGAAGTGTGTGTTCTGTTAAAAAGTGCCAGTGGCCAATGGTTAAGGTGGTTATGCCTGGGAATTCACTTCCCTGGTATTAAACCAGATAAACCCTGGTATTAAACCCTGGTATTAAACCAGATTTCAACGGAAAATATTGTACTTTTTTCTTAATTACATATCTGACAGCTTAAACACACTGAACATCAAGGACCTGAACATTTCTAATAATGGTTAAACTGTTAGATTTAAATGCACAATATGTCATTTCAGCTGCTAGGGGTCTCTCAGTCAAGGTGGGAAGTATTGAAGTACTGATATTGAATGCATCAATTAAATGTTCACTTACAATGTATTTTGTGCTTTTGTGAAATTTTCCTCTCTTGAAATATGCTATCCACTCATAGCAAATAAACCTTTTCATTTTTTCAAATAAAGAGACATATGTATACGTGGGTATCTCGTCTCTCTGACTCTCTGCATTACAGAACACTAGACTTTGGTTGTTATTCTCCAAGTGCAGCACAAGAGTCCAAAGACTAAAGCTAATGATGTCCCTCAAAGAATAAATGCTGCTTTCATGCTGACTAAACTCTTATGAGATTGAATTTATATTGACCATGTCTCTCTGACACAAACACGCAGCCAACAACTCTTTGCTTTGCACAACTTTGTTCTGTTTCTACAAAACAGCTGATTGAGCAGGAGTGTGACTTACACTGGGACTGATGATACAACTGACTGTAGGCAGCATTTCTGTAACCAGTGTGGGAAATGGGAATGTGCAGAGGGCCCAGTATCTGTATCTGTATCTGTATTTGTTGAGGCAGCAAATTTATTTGTATTCGAATAGAAATGGAGAGAGGCCTAAAAATCTGTTTTTTGGGGGGTTTTTTTGTGCTTTTAACTGGATTCTCCCAGATCATAGACGACTGTGCTGACTACTGGAGCTAAAACTTTACTCATCACCTCATTGCAGAGAGACCTCTACCTATTTATACACCTGTAACACAGAGACAGCACAGTCTGTAACATGTGGGGAAGAAAGGTGATTATTGCTTTGCACTTTTCATTTATAGTCTATTTTTTTTTTACAACCTAACTTTGTGGAAAGCAAAAGGGGAACAACAATTTATGGAGAGTCAGTATCTCAGCTTTATCTCTGGGGAACAACCCCGACTCCACGAGTGATGTCGAAATAAGGAAATGTGCGTCACGTAGCAGGTGGATGTGACTCCCCTTTTTGAGATCAAATATTTGTATGAAACAAATATTCATTAAAAAAACACTATTTGTGAAATATGAAATATAAAAGTATGAATATCATTAAAACAGAATTGTGATGTTGACATTTACTCTTAATTGTTATAACTATTTTAAAAAGTGAGTCTCTATTCTGTATCGTTTTAAAGGCATAAAACAACACAAAACAGCTCAACTTTACTACTTTTACTTCATATTAAACACATCTTTTTGGTTCTGAAAACCACATCTCTAGTCTAGTATATTGTGACAACCTGCTGGAAAATTGACTGATTGATTTGACAATTCAGTGAGTTATGATGCTGTAAGAGCAGATCAAACATCCCACAATATACTTTTCAGCATTCAGAAGGGCCACTACACAAAGTCAATATAGAGGTCACATCGATTCAGTGACCAGCAGCACCCGATGTGGCATTTATGTCTATAAATATTGAGCTTCAATATTCAGCTTTAAGTAAAATTTACATTATTTTGAGGTGCTTCTACTCGGGTAAATGATGTGAGTACTCCTTCCACCGCTGGCAGACACACAGGTAATAAATGTCTGATGAGGAATAAAACAATCATAGTCATCAGGGAAACCTCTGACGTGTTTATCACTTTGGAGATAACACCCCCCCTAGTTATGAATAAAAGACGTGTTTCTTCTCAACATTACACCTCCCGGTGATGCTGCTCCTCCTCCGGGCTGTGAATGGGAGAGTGGGAGACGGACTGGTCTGAATCTGCAGACTGACTGGAAGAATCTGGGAGAGGAAATAAAGGAAGTAATTCTCGCTGACCTCGAGGAAGTCACTTAACCTTCAGTCAGTCACGGCGGGTTCAGGAGGTGGACGAAGTTAAATTACAACGCAGTAAAATACTTTAGTTTTCACTGAGTAAAACACTGATTCAGGCTCCTCCAGTAAATGCTTCCTGTGAGGTGACTGAGTGATATAAGACTCTTGTGTCTTATATCACTGCTTTTTTTATTAAAAGCGATGTTTCTCCTTTTGATTAAAAAGCACCAAGAAGACTAAATTGAAGATATAAACACAGACCAAAGAAACAGGACGTATGAAGGACACAAAATGTCAGAATTCGTCCCCCTTAATCTCAAAATCATAACTGTGTCAAACCAGATGTTCCTCTTGAGATCTTGGTTCATAATCATCAATTTTCTGATTTTTTTTTTTCTTCAGTTAAAGTTTTTACAGCTCCATCGATGCCTGTGTGGAAACCGGAGGTGTTGAAACATGGATACCACAACTTCATACACATAATCAGAATGATCACTAAATGTATTTATCCTTGTTCGCTGATGCAGAAGAAGACAGGCCTCCCCAAAAACAACCCAACAGATAAATAACTTTTGAGTGACAGCTGCCATTTAGCGGATCAATTCGCACCACTAGTGGTCAATATGCATCTACTTGCATTTTTCCATTGACTTATTATGTAATCATGCTGCCTCTAAAATTCACCTGATCTGTCAAAACACACAGTAACACTGTTTCTACACTGAAAGCATCACAGCTATATTTTCAGTCGTCTGTCTCCTGCAAATCCGATGGAACAGATACACTTCTATGTATGTTAATCAATACAGCTGCGTAACGGCTTGCATGTCACATGCACTATATGTGTGCAACCATGGCCTGAAGTGCATTTTCAGGCTTCAAGTCTATTTTCCTCTATTCAATGCATGCATCTACAGTATTGGGCTCTGAGCAGAGCGCTTCCAAAACGTGTGTGTGACCGATGCTCAACACTGTACCTGAACGCCTCCTATGTAGACACTCACTGCTCACTGCTCACTGCTGTGCTGAACATGCTGCTCACGCTGCACTTTCTGTATAGACACGGTGTAAGAGATTGAGTTTTAAAGGCCATGTCCCCCCCAGCTCCTGCAGGACCTCTCCTTCCTCTCTCCACTTCCAACCAACCAGCCAAACCGTAAAATGTTGTGAATAGTATCATAGAAGCATGTGAAGCAGCCCGGGGATCCGTAAGTACACACAGCGTTTCTGTTCATTCTTTTTTTTCCTGCTTTATTAAGTTATTAAGTTTGTGTCTGTAATTTCTGGTTGATTAATTTAGTCAAATTTTGTTTGTTAATTGGCTGTTAGGCCACCCTGAAGCCAAAATGGTCCTAAATAGTTGTGTGAAATAAAACCTTTGAGGGTTGTAATCTGTCTTTCTGTTTGGGTGCATGCCATATTTCCTGACTGATCAATCAATCAGACAGGTTGTTCAATCACTGGTTTGACTGTTGCTTGGTAGTTTGGTCAAGCATGAAAAAAAAAAAAGATTTAACAAAACTGCACGTTTAGCTTCACTGGTGTCGAGGACATGAAGCTTTCTCCTGGTTAAAGGTTGATCACAGACTTTTAAGCAGTCTCCTAGTTTTCCTTCCTTATATTCATATTATAGATTTCATATATCTATAACAGACACGGTCACTCCACCAGCCAGGTGACACAAGTTCATGTAGTTGTACCTGCAGCTGTGCAGAAAAATGCCTTCTGCAGCACTGCGTCTGATTGGAATATGCAACATATGAAAAACCTACAAACAAAAGTTGTTTTACTGGATTCTTTTAAGATAAATGACCAATCAGCTGTTGTCTGGTGTTTTAACTGTATGTCTTTTGGTCTTGCTGTTTTCCAGTATGTATGTTTTCCAGTATGGACCAGTATTGTTTTGCTGTGTTGAGTCTGTTCTGCTCTGTTTGTTTCAATTTTGTGCCTGAATGCTTTCCTTCCTGGTTGGAAACGGTGTTTTGCTTTTGTTCTATTTTATTTTGTTTTCTCTGGTCATTTTTTTTTTAGTATTATTATCATTGTCGTTGTTGATGTTATTGGAGTGATTTTCTTTTACAGTTGAGAGTTGTGTGAGGTGATCTGGTGCTGGTTGCTGGGTAGGTTGAGGGTAATCAGGGTTTTGGGTATGATGGTACCACCATAGAATAATTATGTATCACAGGAACTAAAATAAACCATTTAAGCACATCAGTATTATGCTGACGTTCCTAAACAATCAGTTTGAGTCTAAATGTTTTCCAGCTTACGTCATGCTGGCGGAGCTTCGATTAAAACCGCCGTACCTCCAACAAGCTGCTGAAATCTTCACATTTTCAGCGACGAACTCGGTGCTTCGAGTCCCGCTGTTCATTTGAATCTGTGCACTTGAAATCTCACATTAACTCTTCCATCTTTTGAAGAGGGGGGAGAGGAAAAGAAAAAAAAAGTGAGAATATAAAGAAGCACGGCGGTGACACATTTATTAATATGATGAATTGCTTTTGGACGAGACATCTTGTACCACCTCGTACGAGAAAAGTATGATTTATGATTGCCTCCGAGTTCACTGTCAAAAAACAATACTGGGGGAATTATCCACATTTGAGGATCACTGTAATACAAATTAATGATCACATCAAGCCGCCCAGTCAGACCCCCACTGAATTACATTCCTTAACGGCCTATTTTGAAATGTTAATCAATTTATGACAAAGCCATAACTCAGTGAGGTGAAGGGGAAAGAAAAAAAAAACCTGTGAGTACCATCCTGCTGTTTTTATTTGCAGCTTTTTAAATAATGAACAAGACAAGCTTTGTGCTTCCTTTCTGTGGAGGTGAAGAGGTGAGACACTTTGTGTGTGATCATGTTTTGAGTGACGCTTGAACTGAGGAGGCTTTTAGTTATTTTGAACATAATTTATACTCATGAGACACTTTCTGACATTTTATTTTAGCAGCTGATAGCTTTGTTTACAGTCTATGGAGGCTAAACATTGTGTATTTATCTCTATAAGTCCTCCTTAAAGTCACAAGGCTTCATGAATGAGCCTTAAATCCAACTCTGAGGTGTATTTTTAGTCTGAAGTTCACTTTCAGAGCGGTTCATCTGAGTGATTCTGACGTCTTTAATTTGAGAAATCTGTTTTGTTAGTGACAATATGCCTGAAACAATTAAATTTATAACATTTATGGTGATTTTTTTTTCTTCTAAAGTACAGTGTAGTGGTAATAAAGCAGGACTTCTTAAAGGGGAAGGTCTCGCGTTTGGCATAAGGAAGATGCCACGAGAGCCGACCGACATTGCACCCGCACTGTTTGCCGCAGCTCCCAGTCGCACCTTGTGGAGCTCTGAGTCCGTCGCCATAGCAACCCAGGCGATATACGTGTTGTTATTTGCAGGCTTTGACTTCACAGTCCCACCACTGCCATTATGTATCAATTCTCACCAAGACACAGAGAAGCTGGGGGAGGGAGGGAGGAAGTGGAAAAATAAGGAGAAAATATGTGAATGTAGTTTTTTTCCTTTCTTATCACAGCGTATCATGTTCCCTGAAGTATTGAAAACACTCATCTGTAGATGGATAGATAGATGGATAGAGGGGGGGCAACAAACAGCTCAGACCATGTGACTGATGGCTGTGGGGACAAATGATCTCCTGAACTGTTGAGTCCTGCAGCACAGCTGAGATGAGCTGTTTACTGGAGCTGCTTCTCTGGCCTGCCGGGGTTGTTGTGCAGGAGACGACTGACATTTCCCAGGACGGCCTGCACCTTACTCCACGTGCATCCTTCCACGCCGATCCCCAGCGAGTCCAGCCTCGCCGCCGAGCATTAAGCCAGCCCTTTTTCACCAGCTTATCCAGAGTCCTCATCTTTCATACTGCCTTCCCAGCAGACCGCAGTGTAAAAGAGGTCACTCGCTACCGCCGACTGCTAAAACAAGTGCAGCGTTTTACTGCAGATGTCAAGCCTCCAAAGGAAAAAGAGCTGGCTCTGCCAGGCACAGATTATCCGTCAGGCCAATTGGGCCAGTGCCCGGGGGCCTCTGACCTCTAGGGGGCCTCCAAACCTCCACCAACTGTGGCCTCATCCTGTTTGATTCATATCAAATCAACTAAATTAATTGAAAGTGTGTGTGGAAATACGAAGCCACACAATTTTTTTATTTTTACCTATAACTTAGTGTTTAAACCATTCAGGCCAGGCGTCAGGATGAAGTAACTAAGGAGGCTGTTTGAAAAATGCAAAAATAAATAAAAATAAAACTCATTGATTAACTGCATGGGTAAATAACAACATAATGGCTTCTTGTGTCTATATAGTGGACGTTCAGGACGCTGAGCAGCGAATGGATGAAGCGCTTCAAGTTCTGACATCTACTCGTGTGTGTGTATATATGATATGCTGTAAATGTCCACCACAACTCTCAAGTGAACGAAGCCCGACTCTGCTCTTTTTTATTTTGTGGCATCTTATCCACAACAGCAACCGCCGTTGCCTCTGTTAACTCTGTTCAAATGAGTCAAAACTGAATTACAGATATCTGCAGTTGTCATTTAGGACGTATGACGACATCACTGCTGATATCTGTCATTCACTTCTGACTAATTGATTTCAGTGATTCAGTTTTACACCGGTCAAATTCACAGTCGGTGTCATTTTAACCAGTCAGAATGACGTTATAGATATCTTGAATACTAACCATAAAGTAATTATGACTAGTCAGAATTACATCGTTAACACTTGTAATGTTAATTCTGTAAATTTAGCTAATAAATGTTAAAACGGCTGCTACACACAGGCGTCAGGGATGTTGTTGTTTAACCAGTAAAACCTGCACTCACTGTTTGCTTTCTGGTTCACTTCTGTTGGGCAAAGAAGTGACAATCCCCACGAGGATCGGTGCTAGAAAAGGCTTATATCTCCCATCTCCTAGCCTTTAGCTTAGCCTCGGCCCTACATCCATGTTACGTCTCCTTCAATTCAGCCGGGATTGAGTGTTTTTAACTCCTGATCTGTTCGACTGCAACACGAGGAGGTCCTCCCATGTGTACACACTCTTTTTTTTTTTTTTTTTCCCCTGCAACTGTATTCACCGACTGTCGGATCACTGTAGGTCACAAAAATATAACCTTGAAACACAGAATAACGCTAAAAACACTTAATACGGTACAAACACAAACACAAAGTTACAAGGACATACTGCCGCTCAGCACGGCACAGGTGAGAAGTCAAGAAATGTGTGTATGTGTGTGTGTGTGTGTGTGTGGCTGTCTAAACCGGTACGTGAGTGAGGTGGATACGAGGCACCGAGGTGCTAAAAGGCTGAAACAGAGTGAGATATAAACCTGTTACTGGTGAAAAACAGACACTAGTGAGAGTGGATTCGCTTGTTAGGTGTCAGACAAACAAGACCGGAGAGAACATTTAATTTAGCAAGTAGATTCCTTCAAAAAAAACATGAGCAGTTAAAGTTGTGCTATATCATATTTTATAATATTTATTTTAAATTTTTAAATATTTTTTATTTAAAAAAATATAAATTTATTTGTACATATCAAGACAAGATGCACAGATTACACTTATTTGATCTAATTTTTATAAGATATATAATATATTTTTTCCTGCTTGTCTATACATAATAGCTGTATGTATGTTTATGTCTGATTATCTGAGAAATGCTGGAAACCAAATTAAAATTCTTTGTGTGTTTAAACATAATTGGTCAATAAAGGTGATTCTGATTCACATGTGCACACAGACAAGATTCACATATTATAAAACCCTTTACCCTGAGTTTAAAGTAAACAACACACATGCAGGAGAGGCAGGAAGTTATAAAAGCTGATACAAAGTGCTCTTCTAAAAATTCAAGACAAGACAAACTTGTTACATGAAATAAAAATAATGAAAAATCATTGAATACCGTGTATTTACACTCAATGGTCTCTTCATACGGCACATCTGTACAAAGCTCCAAATGGTCAGTTTCTGTTTTGATGTTGTCAGAAAGGTGATAACTCTACTTAATGTTTATTATTGAGGTTGTAGTGGATGGTGTTGGTGTACTGGAGTGCATTATGTTGAACAGTGTTCCTTAAATGTAAAAGCTTCATAAAAGTAGAATTTATGGCAGATCTGTTGTAGTGGATTGCATTAGATGCACAGGTGTTCCTAATAAAGTGCTTGCTGATTGTACTTTATGTTAATTATTCAGGTGGTGGAGTTGCACTGGACTGTGTTATATTAGTATTAAAAGGTGTTTCCTCATATTTAAAGATTTTCTTCAGACATGTTTAAAGACATATATAAATACACTGCTTTGAATAATAATTAATGTTTCTTTTCCATCAACAACAACAAAAAAAACCCTCCTTTAATATCCTTAAAGGATACGTAGTCTTCTTTCTCTGGTTTTCTGTTATTTATATCCTGCTCTGATGTTGGATGTTAAACGTGGTCAAAGGTCAAAAACTCAAGGTAAACACATGTAGAAATTCTGCCTGTAAGACAAAGCCCAGGTTTCAGCTGCTGTGAAAGCTTCGTTGCAAGCTTGGTTGCTAAGGTGGTTGCTAAGGTGTTTCCATGTGTTGTTGTGCGGATGGATTTGAGAAGTTGAACAATTGGAGTAAAGAGGGAGGAAAAAGAAGTGAAATCCTGCTACTATAGTTTGTTTACGTAGCCTCTGGAGGCAGCTTCCTGAAAGCTGACCAATCAGAACAGAGCGGGCTCATCAGGAGGCGGGGCCTTAAAGAGACAGGAGCTAAAACTTCCTGTTTCAGACAGAAGCTGAACTGAAGGGCTGCATAAAGGACCAGTAGAAGATAAATAAGGAGTTTTTAACTGGAAATCCAGTTAAGATATTCCAGTAGAGAGCCACCTATGTCTTTAAAACATAACCTCTTCCTTCATGTAAAATGTAAAGATTGGCTCCAAACTAGGTGTGATGTCATAAATCCTGCAGGTTACATCCAGGTGTTAAACTGAGCTCATTGAAACGTTGAAAACAAACTCTCTGCTCCTCAGTGGCATCTTTACAAGCCTCCAAACATCCCTGATGTTTAATTGCAAAAAGCACATTGTGAATAATGTCCAGGGTTAGTAAACACCGTGTTCAAGGAAAAAAAGTGCAGGCGTTCAGAAATGCCGAGATCAAACCTGCAATTAACCCGTCTGAGTCACATCATCTGTTGTCCCACTGTAATCCAAACCAGGGATTCTGTCTCACTCTCAGTCATTATCTGTGCTTGACTCATTCTCATAGAAAAATTTAAAAAATAAAAACCTTGGCAAAATACACCCAGAAAAGAACAACACGTCATTCTGTTCTGGATTTTAATAAAAACATCACTTTATATTAAATATTTCAAATAGACTGCTTTTCAGTCGGTTTTAGGTTGGGATTTTCTGCTACTAGCAGGGTCATTATGCAGCTTGAGAGAGCAAACATTAATTTAATTTTTTGTGATTTCCTGCTTTTGAAACCAGGAAATTCACCTCCAAGCTGCAATTATCTGTAATAAACAACCTGCCTGGACAAATATTGAAGTCCAGAAACTGAAGTCATGAGGAGCACAGGCGGACGGTTAGAATGGAAAACGTGTAGCGGGCCTGTGTATAGATTTTTACTCGTGTCCGCAGATTACTTTTTGTAATGAGTTTTTAGGATTGTAATGATCACACTAAACTTGAAAAGCTCTTGTAGAGGTGCTGTAATTAACTCAGTGATTTGTGATTTCATTTCTAGGAATGACAGTTCAATCTAAGCCGCCGCTCTGCAGCAGATAAAAAGGTATAAAGTGCAAACATTATCTGGTGTGCATGGACCGCTGAGCTTACAATGCAATGGTATTTAGCCAGTGACAACATCTGTGCTCTTTCAGGTAAACCCAAGAAGATGTTCAGCTGAAGGTTGTCACATCTCCCTGTTACAGATACTGAGTTAAAAATAAACTGCTTACAATTCAAACAGGAAGATAATAAATGACGGTGTCCCAGTCGGGATCGGGCCCGGACTCACCGATCAAACACATCCTTCAAACTAAACAACTGAATTTGTCATCGCCGTCAAAATGACAAATATGCACGTTTTTTGATCCGATGCTGTCGTTGGTGAAACAACATTGTTTGTCTCCAGAAACTTCCAAAACACAAACGATTCGTTTCACTGTTTTCTGATTTGACATCTCTGTGTAGTTAAGGTTTGCAGGTTACCTTTGAAAACCAATTTAATTTCATCTAAAAAGGTATTTGAAGGTATTAAAATGTCTACATATTGTCTTTGTGGTCCTTTTTTTTTCTATTATATCACATTTTTTCAGTTCTTCTCCACAGTATATAACAATTATTTCTATTTATATAATTAAGTAAATTAACACAGCAGCAGAAAATTGACAACAAAAGAAAAAAAAAACAAATGAAAAACATTGTGAACATTTTACTAATACATTGTTGTGACTTGCCAGATATGTTAATTGCCAATATGTGTTTTTATCATGTAGCCGCTTTAATAAAGGCTTTTTAGTTGAAGCAATGACATTTATTTCCTCCTGTTTTGTCTTTTTTCGTCTGCTACAGCAACATATTTGCTCTTAAAACCACTGAGTCCTTCTGTGTTCTCATTTAGGTTTATGTTTTAATGATGGCGCATCCTAGTTTTACATTATTTTTGATTCCATCCTTTTAAATAGCTGGAGTCCTTATTTCCATGCAGCAAATCAAATCTTTGCATAAAGTCAGAGCAGATGGTCACACCGAGCTGCTACGAAACAAGAGAACCACAATCTCAACCCCACATTAGCTTTTGTCCTGAAGTCTTCCTCCAAATTGTATGTATTGCTGAAAATAAGCCGTATATAAATGTAATTTCTAAAGGTGCTGATCAGATGTAATATACAGTAAACTGACTGCAGTATACATGCAGCTTAAGATGGATCTAGTATATTTAAAATACACTCCTGCAAGTCCATTTTAAAGCCTGAGGTTTGTTAGTTTTGTCGGTTCCTGGAGGCTGAAAATCCAAAACTTGATTTATCTGCTTTGACGTGGAGCAAACTGCTCCTCTTGCATTCCTGGACTTCCTTCTGTTCAAGATGCGTGCAGCAGAGACAGTTTCCCTCCTGTGGTGTTGTGTGTGTGTGTGTGTGAATAACATCAGTGACACAAGGGATACCGGTGACTCTCCCAAAACCGCTGCATCTCTTTCACTCCAACGAGGTGAAAACTGTCAGTGGAGAGCTGTCACGGAGTTTCCCGCCTCACGGTCTCTTCGAGTCTCCCAGGAGAAGAAGCCTCCAGGCCGCCGCCAACATGGACGACTTGTAGACTTCAACTTTGACTCTGAGAATCTATTTAAAGTCTGATGTTTGTTTAGAATCTTACCTGAAGGCAGGAAACACACAAAAAAAAACACAAATAGAAAACATGAATAATTGTAAACAAACACGTTTGCCCTCATATAGATGGTTGCATATAAGCACACATTAAACCAGTGTACTCCCCAGAGACGGCACTAATTAACAAGCATTACGCAAGTGTTGTGTTATATGGCAGAGTGAGGAACTTTTTTTTGACAGGAAAATAGAAACATACACATACTTAACATTCTTAAATGTGGCGTCCCCAGTCGTCCCAAACAAGCAGAATATGCAAATGGATCCCTTTGGGTGAGTTTCATTAAGGTTTCTTGAGGGAGTTTCTTAAAGACGGAGTTCAATTTTTGTATCTCATTATTTCAAGATCTCATTCTGGCATTGAATTAGATTAGTTTTGAAAATTGTTGGCAGCCACTTAATCAGCTCACTTGTTTTTTATAACCTGAGGACATCGGTGGAAGAAATCTTAAAGGACCAGTGTGAAGGATTCAGTGGCATCTAGTGGTGAAGGTGCAGATTGCAACCGACTGCAGTCCACTGCTAATAGTGCAGGAGAGTCTAAGAGGGCCGTGAAACTCATAACAGGCCTTCTCTAGGGCCAGTGTTTGGTTTGGCCATTCTGGGCTACTGTAGTAATATGGCGGTGCACCATGATGGGCGCCATGGAAGAGGACTCACTCCATCTCCAACCAAAACACAACAGTTCCTATTGTCAGGTTATTATACATCGGTTAAAACAAACTAATGAATATTGAATATCTTTTTCTTTACTCCGAATGTCAACTTCTCAAATCCATCCACCAACATGTTAGAGCTGAATCTGAAATGTGAGAGTAGACGACGTGGATGACACCTTAGCAACCACCTTAGCAACCAAGGCTACAGAACAGACAGCCATTAATGAGAATGTATGATGAGCTGACATCAGCTCATCAGCAAAGGTAGAAAGAAACATTGCAAATGGAGCGTTCAGTGCAGGTTGAAGCCCTGAGTTTTGACTTGCAGGCAGAAATTCTACATATAGTACCAGTCAAATGTTAAAACACTCCTCCCCGTTCTCTTGAATGAGAAAGTGTGTCCAAACTTTTCACTGGTATTGTACGTTTCCTCCAGGTGCTTGCCTGACCGCCATACAAAAGAAACAATAAATAAATAATGACCAAGATTGAAAGTAATGACTAAGAAATAATAATAACGCTAATAATAACAGTTTAAAAGCCTCAGGGAAGAGTCAGTACCCAAAAAAAGCATAGAAGTCATAGATAGATAGATAGATAGATAGATAGATAGATAGATAGATAGATAGATAGATAGATAGATAGATAGATACCATTACAAATATTTAGTTATAGCAAACAGTCAGAGTAGTGATTATTCTGAAGAGTGTGGACAGGTGCTGGAAAAGGTTACCACCTCTTGTAGAAAGAGTCCGTCGAGCCCTCTAAGAGTAAATTTAATTTTCTCCAGCTGGGGGAAGAACGTGGCGTTGCAGAGCCGTGTGGAGTAAAGTGGAGGAGCAGGAGATTTCTTATTCTGGCCAAGAGCATCACAAAAAATCATCCAAAATCAGAACAGAATATGAATAACAGAAAAGCACAAAAAAGTAGAATATATCCCCTTTAATGTGAAAAAACATACCCACTTATGGTACTGAATGTACTTAGTTAATTTCCAGCGCTGCGTTTCTGGACAGTGGATGGTCGAGTGTGTCATGATCAGCATCAAGAGAGTGTTTGAGAGACAGAATGTGATATTTTCTCTTATTGATTTCCTTTTCACTGGATCCAGTGGACGTAGTGAAAATAAAATGCCATCAAATCCAATAGAGAAGAAGAAGAAGAACAATGGACTGATAACCCGTTTACAGGGATGCAGTGCAGCAGCCCAGCATTGCACTCTGGGTAATAAATCAATGTTACTGACAACTGTCGGCACTGGGTCTCAGTCACCGAGTCAAAACCAGCCAGATCAGCTGCTGGTGCTCTGACCCGAAGCCAAATATATCTGATGCAGGACTCTGATGCACTCACACACACACACACACACATTCAATTATCATGACACCAGCAGAACACATGAACAGCTGAAGGCCGTTCAAATGAGGGTTGCACACACACACACACACATACACACAAATACACAAGTGGCCCCTGCGAAAAAGGCCAGTCACACCGATTAGGACACTCCCAAGGGTGTTATGCATCTTATCTCCACTTCCCGGTGCACCGCCTGTTAGCAGGGCTGCAGATACGGGACGGCTCGCAGCTCGCAGGTGTCTCGAGGTGCTCTGCAGACCAGATAAGCTGTAAATTAGAGCCGAGCGGAGGAACAGCCCGTGTCAACGCAGCCCCACGGATCAGTCTGTATCTGCGGTTAACTCTTTATGGACTCGCTGGGGGAAGTCTGACCACCTTTACATGGAGATTTCACTGTGAGCGCTGTGAGATTTAATGCATGCAGAAGCAGCATTTAATTACACATTTGCACATCGTTTGTGAAGCCTGCGCTCTTTTTTTGGTGCTTGCATGTCGGCGAGGGGATCTTTCTTTTTTCCAGTTCGAATGATTAAAAGGTAAACAAAAGTTCAGTCCAGTTTCTGTAGTTGTGCTGCTGGTGGTGGAGGAGATGCAAGCTTCTGTAAACAAACTGAGAAGTGTGGATTATCAAGCGATCCAGGGAATGAAGGATAGGATAGGAGGACAGCTGTCAGCGGAGGATGGATGAAGGACTTTCGAGGAGGATTAAACAACCTCACTGTTTTTAACACGTTAGCGTTGAGCGTTTTTGAGAACTAGAACTAGAAGAACTAGAACTAGAAGAACTAGAACTAGAAGAAGAAGAACTAGAACTAGAAGAAGAAGAAGAACTAGAAGAAGAACTAGAAGAAGAAGAAGAAGAACTAGAACTAGAACTAGAAGAAGAAGAAGAAGAACTAGAACTAGAACTAGAAGAAGAAGATGAAGAACTAGAACTAGAAGAAGAAGAACTAGAACTAGAAGAAGAACTAGAACTAGAAGAAGAACTAGAACTCGAAGAAGAAGAACTAGAAGAAGAAGAAGAAGAAGAAGAACTAGAAGAAGAAGAAGAAGAAGAAGAACTAGAACTAGAAGAAGAAGAAGAAGAACTAGAACTAGAAGAAGAAGAATAAGAACTAGAAGAAGAAGAAGAAGAACTAGAACTAGAAGAAAAAGAAGAAGAACTAGAACTAGAAGAAGAAGAAGAAGAAGAACTAGAACTAGAGCTAGAAGAAGAAGAAGAACTAGAACTAGAAGAAGAACTAGAACTAGAAGAAGAAGAAGAACTAGAACTAGAAGAAGAAGAAGAACTAGAACTAGAAGAAGAACTAGAAGAAGAAGAAGACCTAGAACTAGAACTAGAACTAGAAGAAGAAGAACTGGAACTAGAAGAAGAACTAGAACTAGAACTAGAAGAAGAAGAACTGGAACTAGAAGAAGAAGAAGAAGAACTAGAACTAGAAGAAGAAGAAGAAGAAGAACTAGAACTAGAGCTAGAAGAGGAAGAAGAACTAGAACTAGAAGAAGAAGAAGAAGAACTAGAAGAAGAAGAAGAAGAAGAACTAGAACTAGAAGAAGAAGAAGAAAAACTAGAACTAGAAGAAGAAGAAGAAGAACTAGAAGAAGAACTAGAACTAGAACTAGAAGAAGAAGAACTGGAACTAGAAGAAGAACTAGAAGAAGAAGAAGAAGAACTAGAACTAGAAGAAGAAGAAGAAGAACTAGAACTAGAAGAAGAAGAACTGGAACTAGAAGAAGAAGAAGAAGAACTAGAACTAGAAGAAGAAGAAGAAGAAGAAGAAGAACTAGAACTAGAAGAAGAAGAAGAAGAAGAAGAACTAGAACTAGAGCTAGAAGAGGAAGAAGAACTAGAACTAGAAGAAGAAGAAGAAGAACTAGAAGAAGAAGAAGAAGAAGAACTAGAACTAGAAGAAGAAGAAGAAAAACTAGAACTAGAAGAAGAAGAAGAAGAACTAGAAGAAGAACTAGAACTAGAACTAGAAGAAGAAGAACTGGAACTAGAAGAAGAACTAGAAGAAGAAGAAGAAGAACTAGAACTAGAAGAAGAAGAAGAAGAACTAGAACTAGAAGAAGAACTAGAAGAAGGAGAAGAAGAACTAGAACTAGAAGAAGAACTAGAACTAGAACTAGAAGAAGAACTAGAACTAGAAGAAGAACTAGAACTAGAAGAAGAACTAGAATTAGAACGAGAACTAGAATTAGAACGAGAACTAGAAGAAGAAGAACTAGAAGAAGAACTAGAACTAGAACTAGAACTAGAAGAAGAAGAACTAGAACTAGAAGAAGAAGAACTAGAACTAGAAGAAGAACTAGAACTAGAAGAAGAACTAGAATTAGAACGAGAACTAGAACTAGAAGAAGAACTAGAATTAGAACGAGAACTAGAATTAGAACTAGAACTAGAAGAAGAAGAACTAGAAGAAGAACTAGAACTAGAACTAGAAGAAGAAGAACTAGAACTAGAAGAAGAAGAACTAGAAGAAGAAGAAGAACTAGAACTAGAAGAAGAACTAGAACTAGAACTAGAAGAAGAAGAAGAACTAGAACTAGAAGAAGAACTAGAACTAGAAGAAGAAGAACTAGAAGAAGAAGAAGAAGAACTAGAACTAGAAGAAGAACTAGAACTAGAAGAAGAAGAAGAACTAGAACTAGAAGAAGAACTAGAACTAGAACTAGAAGAACTAGAACTAGAAGAAGAAGAAGAAGAACTAGAACTAGAAGAACTAGAACTAGAACTAGAAGAAGAAGAACTAGAACTAGAACTAGAGGAAGAACTAATTGCAATCACATAATGACAAAAGCACACATTACCTACTTCACTACAAAGACAATCAACAAATAAGAATATTAATATATATTAAGACACGACAGTCAAACTGAAGCGCTGACTACATTGTTAATTGAATAAATGCATTCTTGGCGGTGATGTCATCCTGTAACCTGTAGCTAAAGTCCTTCAAGCTCCTAACAAAACGTTGCGTTTCCAGAGAATCTGCAGTCTCTCTCTCTCTCTGGAGGTCAGTCGGGGTTAATTGTTTCTCTACAGAGAATACAAAATATGTCCTGAGTATTATACTGCAGGGCTTTATGGGGGAAGACGAAGCTACTTAGAGCCGCGCGGTGACGAGACAATGAGCACAACGGAATAAATGCCGTTATTGTCTTCTTGTTGTTGTTGTGAGGGTCAGATTATGAGCGCAGGTGAGGAAGTCCAGGGCTGATGTTGAAGAGGATGAAGGTGGCAACAATGAGGAGAGAGAGAGAGGGAGAGAGAGAGAGAGAGGGAGAGAGCACAACAATGAACGCACTGAATGGATGCATCTAAACAACCGCTGCTTCCTTCTTTATCAGAGAAAATAGATTTCAATAAAAATCAATAAAGCTCATGATTTTTTTTTTCTAAATTGCCACTTAAGGGACAGAAGACACCAGCAATGACCACTTCACACCTGACCTCTGACCCTGACCATGACCCCTCCGTATTGATTTTCTGTTAGTTGTATGAAATCTGTCACATTTATGTCAATAAAGTTCTACAGAAATGTATGTGTGACACATTTTGTTAGCAATCCAGTCTCCTTGAAATTGTGTTTATATACAATTAATTTACAACAATAATTTAATAATAATTTAACATAATGAAGAAATGTTAATTAATCTGACAAGTTGCAGAATTCTGATATTGAACGTATCAGTAAAACATTCACTGACAACATATTTAATCTGTTTTCCTCCAAAATATCTGATCCTGCAACACAATATCTGCTCGTATGTCTTCATTTGATGCAGACTGCTTAACTAACATTTCCCAAACCTTAAAGTGGCTAAAAAGGATATTTTTTAATAACAATGTATAAGCTGTCATATTCTGTTGTCGGTTGTGACTCGTAGTGATGAACCTACAGAGAATTATCAGTGACTCTGCAGCTTTATGGTTGAGTTTCAGCTCATTGTTTATCTGTCTGGCTGCAACTTTTACTGCTCTCGTAGTGTCGTTATCAGCCGCTGTACACTACCTGCTCAAACAGACACAGTATGTTCACCAGCTAAAGAGCCAGATATTTCCCTCAGGAGTTGGTAGAGAGCAGAAACAGAAGCTAAAAGACAGAGAAGATTGGACAGAAGTTATTTTTACAGACTATTCTGCTGATAACTAATAGATAAAATAGATAAAAACATCATGTCAAGTCGTTTTAACCAGATTGAAACTATAAAGGACCAAGAATAGAACCCTGAGGAACCCCACAAGTAATTATAACTGCTGGATGTGGAAATAAAAGCAACTCCTTTGTTGACATGTTCAACATACCAACTCTAGTTGTGTTCACTTCTTCTTTCTGCTGATAACTAGTGGACTGAAATTCACTTTTTGTAGGTTTGACCATCATGTTTTTGTTGCCTAAACCTCACTGACTGCCTCCTTACAACGTCTGTGCAGCAATTTAATCAATCGAATAAACGTTTGCTGCAAATATAATTCATTCAGAGATTGCTGCACAAACAGTGCGGTGTCATTTTGAACCAAAATTAAAGTGATTACTAATAGAAAGGACACATAATTCTGCTGCTATAACAGATGCATTTCAAAAATATGTTGATGCTGTTGAGTTTAGTTTGTCTGTTTGTGATGGATTATCATGTTTTATAGCAGCAGTCAAATGTTATGTTCTTTTATTTGAGGTAAAGTAAATGGTTTCTTACTCAAAGCTGCTCACACTTTCTGTAAACACTCACTCGATGCATCACTGGAGCCTTCAATGATTAACATTTCACTGCACGTCAAGAAGAAAAAGCAAATATTCCCTCATAATCCCCCGGTGGCTCCGTGGAGGTGCTGAAGTGTTTGAGGTGATGACCTTTTAAATCCTTAATGGCGCCCTGTCAGGTATCCAGACACCTGCATGCTGGTTCAGCGTCGACTACTTTTTGGTGTGAACATGTAAGTCCTGACATTTAGCTGACACTCTTCAGCGGGGGTGACCAGCAGAACGATAAGTGAGCAGGTAGGAGGTTTAACGTCTGAGTCAAGGACAGAGCAATTTATCAAACAGCTGATTGAAACTTTAACCTTTCAGTAAAAGTGTCCAATCTCTCTCTAACCAGCAGGAAACTCCCCTGTAAATATTTTATAGTTAGAATAGAAAAATAAGGCCATATTTCTCAGACCAAACAGAAGCAGACATCAGAGTGTGTTTGATGTGTTCTGTTCATGATCAGCATCAGTAAATCCGCTTTGAAAATCAGAGAAACAGGAAGTTATAATCATCAAATTTATGACTTTTACAGCTGCATCCAGGCCTGTGTTGAGATGCAAACATTTATTTCACATGAAATCTCCCAAGAATAAAAAAAAAATAAAAATCAAATGTCGGGTCACAGGAAGGCCGGTTATATCTTTGGCAGAACAAAGACATGACATATCCACATAGATGTATGAAACCTTTAGTGATATTTACAAAAGCGTCTCCACTCTGTTTTTAATGCACAAATTTAAACATGCAAACAAAAAACAGGTTCCAGTGTTATTTTTTATTGTACTGTTGGGTTATTTACTCAAACTAAAGCTTGTTATTTTGTACTTTACTCTTTTTAAACCGACATGTCAGCGTTTGTTAATGATTGTTGATAAGTCTGCTAAATAAATAAGACACACACACAAAGTGCAATCTAACCTCTGTGCAGTATTCTGACCAATGACTGTACATGCAACCGTTTTATGCCTCCATTCTGTATTATATTTTTATTGCTTTTTTATATTCTGTTATTATATATATATTACAGTTTCTCTATAATGGAGCCTCTCAGCTATTCACATGATTGTATTTGTATAATCAGAGTGACAATAAACATCTTGAATCTTCTGAATGTTGCATCATTTTGTAGCAGAAACAAAACATCTGTGACAGTTTTTAGCTAAAGCTGGTCGTGTGTAACACTGGTTTAAAATAATGCAATAACATACTTTTCATTTTGAATTAATTGTAATACTGTAGCATTTCTAATTTACTTAAATAAAAGATGTTAATACTTCACTGTTGGTAAGTAGCATGTGGTAATAGTGAGATAAATAACAGCAGATTTGTCTCTCAAACCTGCATCTTTATTGCTCAGTAGGTCAAACTGTAGCCCAGAATAACAGAAAACTACCTGCTGGTTAAAGCTTCTTACAGTAAGTTCTCCTAAACACTAGATTGTTGTTCAGTGGATCATAATGCACTCTCTAATATCAGAATATGTAGCTGTTAAGAAGATCATCTACACTGGAAGTTCACAGATCCCCTTATTGCTTAAATTTACATCTTGTTCTCTTGTTGGTACAAAAGGTGCACAATAATTAGTCTGTATGCTGCGGGCTGTAATCTGAAGTGTCACCCTGAGTTTATTTTTACTACTATTTTTTTCCCACAAGTTTTTTTTACAATAAAAATATTTTACAGTAAAAATGTTATTAAATTGTGCAGGAGAGGAAGGAAGCCCAGAGGGCTCATACCAAGTCCTCCCCTTCATTTCAACAAGTCATATAAAAACATACTGAGTCATAAAACAATATGACATTAAATAAACAAAGAAACGAGTTTATAGCACAAAACAAGAAAAACATAAGCAAACAGAAAGAGGTGTAATACGCAGTCACACAAATGTTCTATTTAAATAAAAGATATATTTTTTAAAATGTGTTTTAAATGTTTGTAAAGATGATGAAAACTTCACAGTTGTGTTTAGTGAATTCCAGAGATGAAGACCTCTGAATTTGATTTTAAAAAGAAACCGATGATTGTAAGTGTGACAATAAGGTAAAAATGTGAAATGTATCTGGAAAGTTTTCTCTGTGATGTATGAATTGAACTTAAACACACAAGTGAAGAGTTTTTACAGAATAAATTAACAAAATTTTTAAATCCCTAAACAAAGATTTTAAGAAATCATTCTTAAAAACCTTTTTTTTTTTGGGATTAAAAATAACTGGTTGAGGTGTGAAGAACATAAATCAGCCCAAACAATATTACAATAACTGATATGTGGATAGATTAGACTGTAATACAGAGTTAGAAAAGAAGAAGGACGAATCAGAAAACAAACTTTCCTCATTTTCATTGATCTTGTTTTTTCCAAGTTAGTGTTTTTTCAAAATAAAATAAAATAAAATGTCGGGTCAGAGGAAGGCCGGTCATGCAAAGACATGACAGATCCACTAAAATGTATAAAACCTTTTGTGATATTTACAAAACTTTTATCAACAATTATCAGCATTTCCACTCTGTTTTTAATGTGCAAATTTAAAAATGTAAAACAGGTTCCAGTGTTATTTTTTATTTAACTGTTGGGTTATTTACTCAAACTAAAGCTTGTTATTTTGTACTTTACTCTTTTTAAACCGACATGTCAGCGTTTGTTAATGATTGTTGATAAGTCTACTAAATAAATAAGACACACACACAAAGTGCAATCTAACCTCTGTGCAGTACTCTGACCAACAACTGTATATGCAACCGTTTTATTCCTCCATTCTGTTTTATATTTGTGTGATTGCTGAAAGCGATTTTATATCATTATTTAATGCATTCAAATTTATAATGTCAGTCTGTGGAACCTTTGTAACTTTGACACTCTACTGCTCGGACGTCCCTTATCCTACAGACGTCATTCAAACTTTAAAATGTTCACAAACCTTTCAGTTTTCAAAGTTATCAGATTGTTTAGTGATATTTTTTGAAGTTTTTCAGCAATATAAAGCCAAAGTCAGGGTTTTTTTTCAGACGTCGTCAGGTCTAATCAGTGTGTGATGTCATCAGGTAGAGTGGACAGCAGAGGTATTTTCAGAGCAGGAAAGGTCTGGACAGGGACTGTAGGAACATAGAATGGTGCCGAGGAGCTTGGGGACCGCTGGGACCACCTTAGAGCGGAAGCACCCGCTCCACAGCCTCCCAGCAGCCCGCCATCAGCTTCACCGCCTGAGCCGGATCCTCATTATGTAGTGACCGCAAGAAGTGTTCCAGTATTCAATCATTAACAAACGGGGACATGTCAGTTTAAAAAGAATAAAAGTACAAATTAACAAGCTTTAGTTTGAGTAAATAACCCAACAGTACAATAAAAAATAACACTGGAACCTGTTTTACATTTTTAAATTTGCACAATAAAGCCAGCGCCACAGCCTCAGTCCAAGCCTAACCCCATGCCCATGCCACAGATCAAGCCGGACCCCATGCCTGTCCCCAGGCCACGCCTCCAGCCTCCGGAGGGGTTCCGCCTGCACCACTGGCCTCCTGTCCGGTCTTGTCTTGTCTCCCCCCGAAATTTAGTTGGGTTTTTGTCCTGTCTCCATGTTTTGTCTTGTCACTTCCTGTTTTATTTTGAAAATTATTCCTCCTTGTTTCTGGTCACTTGCCCTTCCTCATGTGTCTGTCTGATTACCCCAAGTGTTTCCACCTGTTCCTCATTCCCTCGTCAGTTCTGTCTGTGTATTTAAGCCCTGGTTTTCAGTTCTGTCCTTGTTGGTTCATTTCATTCATAGCCTTGTCAACGTCAACGTCAACGTCTTAGTCTTGTTTTGATCAAAAATAAAGGATTTTTTGTCACAACGCCTCTGCGCCTGGGTCCTGCTTCCGCCCCCTAAACCTGACAATACTTTCCTCATTTTCATTGATCTTTTGTAAACATGTTCAATACGCCTTTTCCAGGTTTTTAGGATCAAATTTCTTTTTAAATGGTTTTTGAAAAGCATTTTTAAGCCCTCAGTTCATCAAACATACATATAAAGGACTGTATGTACAAATGTTGTGTATCGTCGCCTGTATCGCGATACAACAGCTTTCATCTGGTTTACAAATCAAGAGAAGAATAAGCTGAACTGACAAGAGCCTCTCCTGAATGAAAACAGTTATTTCTCTCCAGGCAGCCTTACAGGAATGAAAATTTCATGACTTTATTAGAAAAAGTCTGCGTGTGTGTGTGTGTGTGTGTGTGGGAAGGCAACATGTTGAGATAACAGCACATGCTGCTCAACAGAGGGAGAGGGAGAGAGATGGGGTTACAATGAAGAAACGAGAATATGAAACATGATAAAAAGAAGGAGAGAGAGAGAGAGAGAGAGAGAGAGAGAGAGCGTGAAGGAAGGAGAAGAAAAGAAGCACAAAGGAAAGAGAAAGAGGGCTTTTTTTTCCCATGATGCCTTTCTTATTCCCCTTGTATCCGCGTCTCCGTTCCTGCAGCTTGTTCCTTTGCTCTTGGCTGCGTGACAGTCCCTTCCTCCCCTCAGCGGGGTGTTAACCGTGATGAGAGGAGAGGCCGGAGGCGGCAGCTAGCTCAGATAGCAAAAGCGAGAGATGATGGAGGGATGGAAGCGGGGAATGGCATGAACGGAGATAGAGAGACAGCGGTGAGGCAGAGGAGGAGAGGCAAACACAACATGAACGGGAGTGATGCGTGAGCTGT
This sequence comes from Euthynnus affinis, assembly GCA_029490765.1. Classification (NCBI taxonomy): domain Eukaryota; kingdom Metazoa; phylum Chordata; class Actinopteri; order Scombriformes; family Scombridae; genus Euthynnus; species Euthynnus affinis. Next base: position 35,476,219 of record CM055840.1, read on the forward strand.
GAGGGGAAGAAGAAAAAAGTGTATTTGGAAGGAGATGAGTGACAGGATGGAGAGCAGGGAAAGCCTGAGGGAGAGAGAGAGAGAGGCGTGTGCTGAAAGGGAATGGCTGATTCAGTGCTAACTAGCAAAGTCTGAGCTGTCCAGGTGTGAATAAGAGAAGAAGAAGAAGAAGAAGAAGCAAGTCCAGCCCAGTCTGTGTTTACATGTGTTTGGGGCAGAACGTGTCACATCTTCACTGTGAAAAAACAGGAAAAAGTCTCGGAGCGTCTGGATCTGTGTGTGTTTTTAAAAGCTGGTGTTTTGTTATTTTTCATACAGGAAGAAAGAATAAGCCTGTTGGATGTTGTTGAATATGCCTTTTTAAACTGCAGTCACTGATCTCCTGACCCGGTGTCAGCAAACATCTGCTCTACTGAAAACGACCTTGGACTCGACAGTAAAAAACCCCCGCCAGCTACCGACCCGCCGCTCTGATCTGTGCGCTGCTGGTCGAGAGATTTGTAAAGTTATCACATTAATATTCTTTATGGTCAAACTTGATGGTCAAACTGCAGCCATCAAACCAACCCAACTTACTGTACATACATCCAAAAATAATCTTCTTATTGTATGTATATTAACAATAATTGTGCTTCATTTACATGTGTTTACAATGACTGCATTACTGTGGGAGTTATTATCTTACACTTCCTATAAGAATCAATAAGAGAGATTGTATGCATGGAGATATAAAGGACTTTGTTTGGGTAATGATGCAGAAACATACAATTATCAATATACAATCATACTTTTAGAAGCTGTGAGGATAAAACTACCAATATTTCAATAGAACATATGACTGTAGAAAAGTCTCAAAGAAACCTATTTTGTGTAGGAGAATGTTTCTTAATATTATTTCTATCTTCTCTCCCATTAATCATCTCATGACCCCTCAGATTTATCTTATGACCCCTTTGCAGGGCCTCACCCCACAGGTTTGGAACCACTGCTGTAAAACACAGATGTCCAGATGCTCCGAGGCTTTTGTTCCTGTTTATAGATATATAAAGGTTATAGATTTTTAGATGATACAGCAAAACAGTTCTTATAAAGTTTACTTTGAGAACGATGTGGTTTGAAAACATTCCTCAACGTTATTTCATACGAAAGGCCGTCAAATATATCTCATAACAAACTGGATCAATTCTTGTACATCTATAAAATGTGTTAATTAGTATTGGGAAGGATTTAAAGACCTTTAAAATATATATAAATATATCAGTGACAAACTAAACTTGTGGATATATATATATACTGTACATAAATATGTATTTCATCTTTGAATAATAATAAAATAGAATGAGTAGAAGGACTGCTTCCAGCTACAAGGTGGAGAATTTAAAGTTGATTTAAAGCTTTGTTTTGTGCATTTAAATGTGGAGGTTTAATGTTAAACATGAAAAACCAAACTGCATTGGGTGGAATGAGACATATCCTGTGTTTAAAAACATCCACAAGCTGCTCTGTTACCACTTTTATGTACTTGCAGATCTGGTTTATACCTGTTGGAGCTTCTCTGTCTTTTGCTGAGGTAATTATTTGATTTAGCTCTAAACTTCTGGACCTTGGACACACTGGGACATCAGGGGAGGGATCAACGAATACAAACAACTTTCCAGAGACCCAGTTGGCTCCTGGTTTCATCCTCCCAGTTTTATCTGAGGCAGATGACTCTGGGTTTTACACATTCTGAAGAATCAGTCCGTTGGTCGTACTGAGATTTGAACTTTATTTGCTCTTTGGGAATCTCTTGTGTTGAAACATGGGATCTGGATACTCACAAGAAGATTATCAGAGATTTGCCCTTCAGTGGTATGATCTTGTTTTACAGAACCCATGTGTCATACCTGATGTCAGCATAGACGAGTCCCTGGTGAAATTCTCTGGTAGTAACTCCAACACTGAACTGCAGTCCTACTCTAATGACATGATCAACCATGTGCCGGACTTCATCGAAAAACTGGGACCTGCTTTGGGAGCACTGACTTCAGTCCCGAATGCTGTTGGAATTGGAGCATTGGTGATTTCCATGATTATGGAGCTTTGCATCAAAAGCTCACAAACCAGTGTGGATTCATACAGCATGTTGCGACGTGTATTCGGTGAAGAGAAAGCCTCAAGTGTTCGGGACACCATGTCAGAGTATCTGAAGCGCCATCGCATGTTTTTCATTAATGACCAGCAATTACTGCAGGAAATACAGAGACTAGAACAGCAGCTGAGCAACCAACTCACCATCCTCAGAAACTCCCTGCTGGACGACGGACAGATGAGCACCAGAGGGTTCAAGATTTGGGTCAACGGAGCCTCTTTCCACGTCCAGATGTTGATCCATCAGGCACGGCTGGAAATTCAGGCTGGAAAACCTGCATCGGACTTTGATTATGAAATCAAAGTTGCCATTGATGGGTATTTGAAGGACCTTGATACATCGCTGGAAAAATTCAAGACTTACATGACCAGCATTACTACATTATCACGGCGCCCGTGTTTGCTTCGGTTTTGCCCCCTTATTTGTGATTTAATAAATACTGAGACAACGTGTTACGTACATCAAGAAAGAGACCACTGTAGCTCTTTTGATATAGCCAAGTATTATATAAATCATGTTTTTTCAACATATGAACCAATCATAAGCTTGAAGACACATTTTTCAAATATCAAGAACAACGTTGACTCTCTGATCAAACAACATGACAGCTTCACTCTGCCATCACAGTGAATGAGTCAGTGTGAGTGAAAAATGTGTTCTTCTAGTCGGTTCACCTTAAATATCACTAATCCTGCAAATATAACACAGTAATTATCAGAAAATCATGTTTTCTTCTTCATCAGTTTGTTCTTACTGATTTGTGAACTGACATGATTAAATGAGAGGATTTCTCATGAATTGATTTGATCAGAATCAGTTTAACTGACAAAGAAGGAATTTGTCTTGGTGTTGTTGTGATTCATAACAGTCAAAATATACGAAAAATTAAGTAATCTTAAATAATATAATAAAGAAAGGGAGTAATTTACTATAAAGAATGTGTCAGATATTCCCAGTGAGAAAAGCTGCTACAGGTTTAAATTTTAAATTGAAGAGAATGAAAAGAAATGTACAAAGTTTTGATCAGTAAATGAAATGTGCAATTAATGAAATAATAACAGTAATACAAGTTGTGTAAATGTGAAGCGTCATGTCAGATCAAAGATTACAGATGTGCAAATGTAAGATAATAAGATTGTAGGATGATACGCTGCAGTCTGCTCTCGTCCTCGGCAGTTGTGGGTGACATCAGCTTCACTGTTAGCAGCAAAAAGATCAATAATGTCACTAAATATGCTACATAATACATACAATCTGACATCTTCAGGTCTGCTCTGCTGTGATTTTATTTTCAAATAAAGTTGAACTCTTTAATTCCAGCATTTGTCTCTGAGTCATGTGTTTGAGTCCTACCTGTTTCATGAACTGTGACAGCAATAATTTACAGTATCAGTGACACTAAATGAACAGGAAGACACAACATTACCTGCTACCTGCATACTGGGGAAATAAGATTTACAACAATTTTATTAGTTAGGATTAGTTATAGCAGTAACTTTAAGGCTTAAATGAATAAAATAAATAAATTAGACATCAATGTGTTTCTGAGTTAAGGGAGATGTTTTTACTATAATGTAGTCAGTAATGCTGAATCTACCAAGAGTGTAAGCAAATGTAAATGAGGCACAATTATTGTTAATATACATACAATAAAAAGATTTTTGGATGTATGTACATTAGGAAGATAGATATTTGCAATTCTCAGATTGTTTATTTTGAATATTTTATAGTTGCTGTGATGATAAAACTATCAGTATTACACAAGAGAGAATATGACAGTAGTCTAAAAACATTTGGTATAGCAGAATATGTTTCTTAATATTATTTCTATCTTCTCTCCCATTAATCATCTCATGACCCCTCAGATTTATCTTATGACCCCTTTGCAGGGCCTCACCCCACAGGTTTGGAACCACTGCTGTAAAACACAGACGTCCAGATGCTCCGAGGCTTTTATTCCTGTTTATAGATATATAAAGGTTATAGATTTTTAGATGATACAGCAAAACAGTTTTTATAAAGTTTACTTTGAGAACGATGTGGTTTGAAAACATTCCTGAATGTTATTTCATACGAAAGGCTGTCAAATATATCTCATAACAAACTGGATCAATTCTTGTACATCTCAAAAACGTGTTAATTAGTATTGGGAAGAATTTAAAGACCTAAATATATATAAATATATCAGTGACAAACTAAACTTATGGATATATATATATACTGTACATAAATATATATTTCATCTTTTAATAATAATAATATAGAATGAGTAGAAAGACTGCTTCCAGTTACAAGGTGGAGAATTTAGAGTTGATTTAAAGCTTTGTTTTGTGCATTTAAATGTGGTTTAACAAAAAAACAAACTGCTTTGGGTGAAATGAGACATATCCTGTGTTCAAAAACATCCACAAGCTGCTCTGTTACCACTTTTATGTACTTGCAGATCTGGTTGATACCTGTTGAAGCTTCTCTGACTTTTCATGAGGTAATTATTTTATTTTAGCTCTAAATTTCTGGACCTTGGACACATTGGGACATCAGGGGAGGGATCAACAAACACGCCCCAACTTTCCAGAGACCCTGTTGGCTCCTGGTTTCATCCTCCCAGCTTTATCTGACGCCGATGACTCTGGGTTTTATACATTCTGAAGAATCAGTCTGTTGGTCGTACTGAGATTTGAACTTTATTTGCTCTTTGGGAATCTCTCTCTCGTTCGCTGGGATCTGGACCCTCACAAGAAGAAGTTGAGAAGTTTTCCCTTGAGTTGTATGAAATTGCTTTAAAGAGCACATGTGTCCTACCTGATGTCGGCATAGACGAGTCTCTGGTGAAATACTCTGGCATTAACTCCAACACTGAACTGCAGTCCTACACTTAAGAGCTGGTCAACGCGTACTAGGCTTCGTCGACAAGCTGGGATCGGCTTTTGGAGCACTGACTGCAATCCCGAACGCTGTTGGACCAGTGTGGATTCATACAGCATGTTGCGACGTGTATTTGGTGAAGAGAAAGCCTCAAGTGTTCGGGACACCATGTCGGTGTATCTGAAGCGCCATCGCATGAACATCAATGACAACCAGCAATTACTGGAGGAAATATGGAGACTAGAACAACAGCTGAGCAACCAACTCACCACCCTCAGAAACTCCCTGCTGCATGACGGACAGATGAGCACCAGAGGGTTCAAGATTTGGGTCAACGGAGCCTCTTTCCACGTCCAGATGTTGATCCACTAGGCACGGCTGGACATTCAGGCTGGAAAACCTGCGTCACAATGTATTTACAAAATCAATGCCGCCATTGATATTTATCTGGAGAACCTTGATAAATTGCTGGTGAAATACAAGACCTACAAGGCCAGTGCTACTTCAATAAGTCTGAGTGGAACATGTTTCTTTCGGGGATGCATGAGTAGCTGTCATATTGAAAATACTGAGGCAAAGTGTGAGGCAATTCATCATCGGAAATATATAAATGTACATGACCCATGTAAGGGTGCTGCAATGACCAAGGCTTATATAAATCATATTTTCTCAAAATATGAACCAATCATAAGCTTGAAGACTCATTTTTCAAATATCAAGAACAACGTTGACTCTCTGATCTACCAACACGACACATTCACTCTGCCATCACAGTGAAGGTGTCGGTTTTAGTTGAGTCCCTTTAAATATCACTGATTCTGCGAACATAACGCAGTAAAAAAGTATTTTAAGGAAAAACATGTTTTCTTCTTCACCAGTTTGTTATTATTGATTTGTGAACTGACATGATGAGATTTTATCCGAATCAGGTTTATTGACAAGTATGTTTGCACAAACAAGGGCTTTGTCTTGGTGTTGTTGTGATTCATAACAGTCAAAATATACGAAAAATTAAGTAATCTTAAATAATATAAAAAAGAAAGGAAGAATCTTAATCTTTTAATAATAATAATATAGAATGAGTAGAAGGACTGCTTCCAGTTACAAGGTGGAGAATTTAAAGTTGATTTAAAGCTTTGTTTTGTGCATTTAAATGTGGAGGTTTAACGTTAAACATGAAAAACCAAACTGCATTGGGTGGAATGAGACATATCCTGTGTTAAAAAAACTCTACAAGCTGCTTTGTTACCACTTTTATGTACTTGGAGATCTGGTTTATACCTGTTGACGTCTTTTGCTGAGGTATTTATTTGATTTAGCTCTAAATTTCTGGACCTTGGACACATTGGGACATCAGGGGAGGGATCAACGAATACGCCTCAACTTTCCAGAGACCCAGTTGGCTCCTGGTTTCATCCTCCCAGCTTTATCTGAGGCCGATGACTCTGGGTTGTATACATTCTGAAGAATCAGTCTGTTGGTCGTACTGAGACTTGAACTTCATTTGCCCTTCGTGAATCTCTCTGTCTCTCGTTCTCTGAGCCTCACAGATCGAGTGTTGAAACATGGGATCTGGATACTCACAAGAAGAATATCAGTGGTTTGGCCTATATTGGTATAATCTTGCTTTACCGGACACATGTGTCCTGCCTGATGTCGGCATAGACGAGTCCCTGCTGAAATTCTCTGGTAGTAACTCCAACACTGAACTGCAGATCTACTCGAGTGACCTGATCAACAGTGTGCCAGACTTCATCGAAAAACTGGGATCTGCTATGGTACCAGTGACTTCAGTCCCGAATGCTGTTGGGATTGGAGCATTGGTGATTTCCATGATTATGGAGCTCTGCATCAAGAGCTCACAAATAAATGTGGATTCATACAGGTTGTTGCAACGTGTATTCGGTGAAGAGAAAGCCTCAAGTGTTCGGGACACCATGTCAGAGTATCTGAAGAGTCATCGCCTGAACATCAATGATAACCAGCGATTACTGGAAGAAATACGGAGACTAGAACAGCAGCTGAGCAACCAACTCACCATCCTCAGAAACTCACTGCTGGACGACGGACAGATGAGCACCAGAGGGTTCAAGATTTGGGTCAACGGAGCCTCTTTCCACGTCCAGATGTTGATCCACCAGGCACGGCTGGACATTCAGGCTGGAAAACCTGCATCGGACCATGATAACGTAATCCAAGCTGCCATTGATGGGTATTTGAAGGACCTTGATACATCGCTGGAAAAATTCAAGACTTATATGACCAGCATTACTGAATTAAAATTGGAATCGGAATGTAATCCTCTGGTTTGCCCTACTTTGTGTTATCTTAGAAATACTGAGACAAAGTGTTACGTACATCAAGAAAAAGGCCCCTGTAGCACTTTTGATATAGTCAAGCATTATATAAATTGTCTTTTTTCAAGATATGAACCAATCACAAGCTTGAAGGATCATTTTTCAAACATCAAGAACAACGTTGACACTGATCAAACAACATGACAACTTCACTCTGCCATCAGAGTGAATGAGTCAGAGTCAGTGTGAGTGAAAAATGTGTTTTACTTTTTGTTCTTTTGGTTGATTCACCTTAAATATCACTGATCCTGCAAATGTAATGCAGTAATTGTCAGAAAATATTTTAAAGAAAAACACGTTTTCTTCTTCTAGTTTCTTAATAAATGATTTGTGAACCGACATGATGAGATTTTATCAGAATCAGGTTTATTGACAAGCAGGTTTACACAAACAAGGAATTTGTCTTGGTGTTGTTGTGATTCATAACAGTCAGAATATATACAAAAAATTAAGTAGTCTTAAATAATATAATAAAGAAAGAGAGAAATTTACTATAAAGAATGTGTCAAATATTCCCAATGAGAAAAGCTGCTACAGGTTTAAATTGGGTTGAAGAGAATGAAATGAAATGTACAATGTTTTGACCAGTAAATGAAGTGTGCAATTAATAATAATATAATAATTATAATACAAGTTGTGTAAATGTGAAGCATCATGTCAGGTCAAAGATTACAGATGTGCAAATATAAGATAATGAGATTATCTCGTCCTCGGCAGTTGTGGGTGACGTCAGCTTCACTGTTAGCAGCAACAAGATCAATAATGTCCCTAAATATTCTACATAATACATACAATCTTCATCTTTTGCTGAGGTAATTATTTGTTTTTAGCTCTAAACCTCTGGACCTTGGACACATTGGGACATCAGGGGAGGGATCAACGAATACGCCCAACTTTCCAGAGACCCTGTTGGTTCCTGGTTTCATCCTCTCAGCTATATATGAGGCAGATGACATTCTGAAGAACCCGGTTCAGTCTGTTGGTCGTACTGAGATTTGAACTTTATTTGCTCTTTCACTTGTGTTGAAACATGGGATCTGGACACTCACAAGATGATTTTGAGAGCTATGCCCTTGAGTGGTATGAACGTGCTTTAAAGAGCACATGCTTCCTACCTGATGTCGGCATAGACGAGTCCCTGGTGAAATACTCTGGCATTAACTCCAACACTGAACTGAGTGACTTCTCTAAAGAGCTGGTCAACAGCGTGCCAGGCTACATCCAAAATCTTGGATCTGCTTTAGGAGCACTGAGTTCAGTCCCGAATGCTGTTGGACTTGGAGCATTGGTGCTTTCCATGATTATGGAGATCGCAATCAAGAGCTCCCACGAAGAAACTCCTGATTCATACAGCTTGTTACGACGTGTATTCGGTGAAGAGAAAGCCTCAAGTGTTCGGGACACCATGTCAGAGTATCTGAAGCGCCATCGGCTGTACATCAGTGATGACCAGCATTTACTGGAGGAAATACGGAGACTAGAACGGGAGTTGAGTGGTGGACTCACCACCCTCAGAAACTCCCTGCTGCATGACGGACAGATGAGCACCAGAGGGTTCAAAATTTGGGTCAACGGAGCCTCTTTCCACCTCCAGATGTTGATCCACGAGGCACGGCTGGAAATTCAGGCTGGAAAACCTGCATCAGACTTTGATTACAAAGTCAAAGCTGCGATTGATGTGTATTTGCAGCATCTTGATACATTGCTGGTGAAATTCAAGACCTACAAGGCTAGTACTACTACATTATATACAGAAGGATCATGTTATAATTATGCTACATGCTACGTTTTTTGTAACATGAAGAATACTGAGGCAAAGTGTGTACTAACTCAAGATACAGTAGATATGGAAGGCCCCTGTAAAAGTTCTGATGTGATCAAGGCTTATATAAATCATGTTTTCTCAACATATGAACCAATCATAAGCTTGAAGAAACATTTTTTAAATATCAAGAACAACGTTGACACTCTGATCTACCAACACGACTCATTCACTCTGCCATCACAGTGAATGTGTCAGATTTAGTTGATTCCCTTTAAATATCACTGACCCTGCAAACATAACGCAGTAATTGGCAAGGTTTACACAAACAAGGAATTTGTCTTTGTGTTGTTGTGAATCATAACAGTCAAAATATACGAAAAATTACGTAATCTTAAATAATATAATAAAAGGGAGAAATTTACTATAAAGAATGTGTCAAATATTCCCAATGAGAAAAGCTGCTACAGGTTTAAATTGAATTGAAGAGAATGAAATGAAATGTACAAAGTTTTGACCAGTAAATGAAGTGTGCAATTAATAATATAATAATAATAATAATAATAATAATAATAATAATAATAATAATAATAACAATAACAATAATAATAATAATGATACATGATACGCTGCAGTCTGCTCTCGTCCTCGGCAGTTGTGGGTGACGTCAGCTTCACTGTTAGCAGCAACAAGATCAATAATGTCACTAAATATTCTACATAATACATACAATCTGACATCTTCAGGTCTGCTCTGCTGTGATTTTATTTTCAATAAAGTTGAACTCTTTAATTCCAGCATTTGTCTCTGAGTCATGTGTTTGAGTCCTACCTGTTTCATGAACTGTGACAGCAATAATTTACAGTATCAGTGACACTAAATCAACAGGAAGACGCAACATTACCTGCTACCTGCATACTGGGGAAATAAGATTTACAACAATTTTATTAGTTAGGATTAGTTATAGCAGTAACTTTAAGGCTTAAATGAATAAAATAAATAAATTAGACATGTTGAATGTGTTTCTGAGTTAAGGGAGATGTTTTTACTGTAATGTAGTCAGTAATGCTGAATCTACCAAGAGTGTAAACAAATGTAAATGAGGCACAATTATTGTTAATATACATACAATAAAAAAGATTATTTTTGGATGTATGTACATTAGGAAGATAGATATTTGCAATTCTCAGATTGTTTATTTTGAATATTTTATAGTTGCTGTGATGATAAAACTATCAGTATTACACAAGAGAGAATATGACAGTAGTTTAAAAACATTTGGTACAGCAGAATATGTTTCTTAATATTCTTTCTTTTTTCTCTCCAATTAATCATCTCATGACCCCGTCAGATTTATCTTATGACCCCTTTGCAGGGCCTCACCCCACAGGTTTGGAACCACTGCTGTAAAACACAGATGTCCAGATGCTCCGAGGCTTTTGTTCCTGTTTATAGATATATAAAGGTTATAGATTTTTGGAATATTGTCAAAAGCAATGTTTATGACTTGCTTGGTCTTTAGTTGGTTTATTATGTTTAGATGATAAAGCAAAACATTTTTTATAAAGAATATTTTGAGAACGATGTGGTTTGAAAACATTCTCCAACGTTATTTCATACGAAAGGCCGTCGAGTATATCTCATAACAAACTTGATCAATTCTTGTACATCTCAGAAATGTGTTATTTAGTATTGGGAAGAATTTAAAGACCTTTAAAATAAAAATAAATATATCAGTGACAAACTAAACTTGTGGATATATATACACTGTACATAAACATTTATTTCATCTATTAATAATAATAATAATAATATAGAATGAGTAGAAGGACTGCTTCCAGTTACAAGGTGGAGAATTTAAAGTTGATTTAAAGCTTTGTTTTGTGCATTTAAATGTGGTTTAACAAAAAAACAAACTGCTTTGGGTGAAATGAGACATATCCTGTGTTCAAAAACATCCACAAGCTGCTGTTACCACTTTTATGTACTTGTAGATCTGGTTCATATGTGTTGGAGCTTCTCTGTCTTTTGTTGAGGTATTTATTTGATTTAGCTCTAAACTTCTGGACCTTGGACACATTGGGACATCAGGGGAGGGATCAACAAACACGCCCCAACTTTCCAGAGACCCTGTTGGTTCCTGGTTTCATCCTCTCAGCTATATCTGAGGCAGATGACTCTGGGTTTTACACATTCTGAAGAACCTGGTTCAGTCTGTTGGTTGCACTGAGATTTGAACTTTATTTGCTCTTTGTGAATCTCTCTCTCTCGTTCTCTGAGCCTCACAGATCTAGTGTTGAAAAATGGGATCTGGACCCTCACAAGAAGATTATGAAAGGTTTGCCCCTTATTTGTATGAAATTGCTTTACAAGGCACATGTGTCCTACCTGATGTTGGCATAGACGAGTCTCTGGTGAAATACTCTGGCATGAACTCCAACACTGCACTTCAGTCCTACTCTAATGAGCTGATCAACAGCGTGCCGGACTTCATCAAAAAACTGGGATCTGCTTTTGGATCGCTGACTTCAGTCCCTAATGCTGTTGGGATTGGAGCATTGGTGATTTCCATGATTATGGAGATCGTGATCAAGAGCTCCCAAGAAGAAACTCCTGATACATTCAGCATGTTGCGACGTGTATTCGGTGAAGAGAAAGCCTCAAGTGTTCGGGACACCATGTCAGAGTATCTGAAGCGTCATCGCATGTTCATCACTGATGACCAGCATTTACTGGAAGAAATACAGAGACTAGAACAACAGCTAAGCAACCAACTCACCATCCTCAGAAACTCCCTGCTGGACGACGGACAGATGAGCACCAGAGGGTTCAAGATTTGGGTCAACGGAGCCTCTTTCCACCTCCAGATGTTGATCCACCAGGCACGGCTGGAAATTCAGGCTGGAAAACCTGCATCAGACTGTATTTACAAAATCGATGCCGCCATTGATATAGATCTGGAGAACCTTGATAAATTGCTGGTGAAATACAAGACCTACAAGACCAGTGCTACTTCAATAAGGCAGCATACAGTATGTGGGTTTGGGGAATGCACGAGTGACTGTAATATTGAAAATACTGAGGCAAAGTGTGTCGCAACTTATCATCGGGGACATTACATTGACCATGACCCATGTGGCGGTTCTGGAATGACTGCGGTATTTATAAATTATGTTTTCTCAAATTATGAACCAATCATAAGCTTGAAGAATCATTTTTCAAATATCAAGAACAACATCAACTCTCTGATCCACAAACGTGACTCATTCACTCTGCCATCACAGTGAATGTGTCCGTTTTAGTTGATTCACCTTAAATATCACTGATCCTGCAAACGTAACGCAGTAATTGGCAAAAAGCATTTTAAGGAAAAACATTTTCTTCATCAGTTTGTTATTACTGATTTGTGAACTGACATGAGGTTTTTATCAGAATCAGGTTTATTTACAAGTATGTTTGCATATACAAGGGATTTGTCTTGGTGTTGTTATGATTCACAACAGTCAAACAAAAATTAAGTAATACTAATATAATGAAGAAAGGAAGAAATTTACTATAAAGTAAAATATGTCAGATATTCCCAGACAGAAAAGCTGATACAGGTTTAAATTTTAAATTGAAGAGAATGAAATGAAATGTGCAAAGGTTTGACCAGTAAATGAAATGTGCAATTAATAATAATATAATAAATATAATGCAAGTTGTGTAAATGTGAAGCATCATGTCAGATCAAAGATCACAGATGTGCAAATATAAAATAATGAGATTTTAGGATGATACGCTGCAGTCTGCTCTCGTCCTTGGCAGTTGTGGGTGACGTCAGCTTCACTGTTAGCAGCAACAAGACCAATAACGTCACTAAATATTCTACATAATACATACAATCTGACATCTTCAGGTCTGCTCTGCTGTGCTTTATCCCTTTGTATTGTTGTCCTTCTCCTGCCAGCCTGTTTCTTTGACACTGATTTTATTTTCAATAAAGTTGAACTCTTTAATTCCAGCATTTGTCTCTGAGTCATGTGTTTGAGTCCTACCTGTTTCATGAACTGTGACAGCAATAATTTACAGTATCAGTGACACTAAATGAACAGGAAGACACAACATTACCTGCTAACAATTTTGTCACTTTGACAGCAGATACTTATTTAAAACCAATCGGATTAATTATAGCAGTGATGTTTGGTATATCGCCACCTGAACAGACACTCATATCCAATACATATACACATATATACAGCATGTTTCATGTTGTTTTATCCTGATTTGGTTTATTCAACTCATTTGTTTGATTGTTTTAATGTAGTTTTAAAAACAGTTAAATTCAAAAGAAGAAGAAGAAGTGAGGAGGAGGAGAAGGGGAGTCACAGCTTGCCGAGGGTGACGCATGAGAGAATCCTGAGGAGCCTCCAGGCAGACTTCCACCACTGGTGGGTGAATTCCTTCATCCTGCAGCCCGCTGCCATGGCAACGCCACGCAAAGACTGGCTGTAAGTCAAGTGTAAAGACTGCATGCTAGCCTCGGGAGCCAATATGACGTGGAGTAAAGGCTAATTATTCGTTCCCCTGCTTCAGTTTCAGACCAACTGGATTCATACGACGACGCCCCCGACTTTCCATATATGCAAACATCCACACCTCCCACCTCCCACCACACATGGGCTGTGCTGCTTTCACACCACACGCAATCACAGGCATTCACTCAGCATTCACAGGACATTTTTACGCCTCTTTAGCGTGGTAGTAAGTGTGTTTTTGGGTCGAGTCTTCTTTAAAAACATTCTCAACAAAGATATTTTGCAATTTTCTGTCATTTCCTTGAATGTAACACTGCAAGGCAGGTTTATTTGTATCTCACATTTCAACAACAAGGCAATTCAAAGTGCTTTACATAGAGCATAAAAGGCGTTAAAACGGAATATAAAGGCAAGACAAGTGAAAAGACATTTACATGGAAATAAAGAGAATCTAAAATAAAATAAGACAGATAAAATAAGAGAACAGAAAAGTCTTCAGCTGTGATTTAAAAGAACTGAGAGTTGCAGCAGACCTGCAGTTTTCTGGGAGTTTGTTCAGATATGTGGAGAATAAAAACTGAGCACTGCTTCTCCAGGTTTAGTTTTTACTCTGGGGACAGAAAGCAGACCTGATCCCAGACCAGCTGGTTCATAATGCTGCATGAACCACTCAGTGCTTTATAAACCAACAGCAGATTCCATGTTTACAGGACATTTGTTGCTTTTCTGTACATAACAATGTTTATATTTATGCTTCCTGTGAAAATAAAAAAATAAATAAATAAAAGCTAATTCTAGAAATCAAAACAAAAGAAATAAAACAATCATCAGATTTGCAGCTTTAAAAGATATAACTAGAAACTGCTTAAAAAACCCTGAAGCATATCAAAATGTGTAGTTAACAAATGTATACACTGATTGATTGATTGATATTACTTTATTGATCCCCCTTGGTATATATATATATATGATGCAAATAAAATTGATGCAAATCTTCTATAACCTATATATAATCTCCTGTGTCTTCCTGTTCATTTAGTGTCACTGATACTGTAAATTATTGCTGTCACAGTTCATGAAACAGGTAGGACTCAAACACATGACTCAGAGACAAATGCTGGAATTAAAGAGTTCAACTTTATTGAAAATAAAATCAGTGTCAAAGAAACAGGCTGGCAGGAGAAGGAAAACAATACAAAGGGACAAAGCACAGCAGAGCAGACCTGAAGATGTCAGATTGTATGTATTATGTAGCATATTTAGTGACGTTATTGATCTTGTTGCTGCTAACAGTGAAGCTGACGTCACCCACAACTGCCGAGGACGAGATAATCTCATTATCTTATATTTGCACATCTGTAATCTTTGATCTGACATGATGCTTCACATTTACACAACTTGTATTATAATTATTATATTATTATTAATTGCACACTTCATTTACTGGTCAAAACATTGTACATTTCAATTTCATTCTCTTCAATTTAAAATTTAAACCTGTAGCAGCTTTTCTCTCTGGGAATATCTGACATATTTTACTTTTTTGACTGTTGTGAATCATAACAACACCAAGACAAATCCCTTGTACATGCAAACATACCTGTAAATAAACCTGATTCTGATTTGGAAAAAAAAAAAAAAAAATCAATTCATGAGAAATCCTCTCATCTCATCTGAGAACTGTTCATCATGTCAGTTCACAAATCAGTAAGAACAAGCTGGTGAAGAAGAATACATGTTTTTCTTTAAAATGCTTTTTGCCAGTTACTGCGTTATGTTCGCAGAATCAGTGATATTTAAAGGGACTCAACTAAAACCGACACATTCACTGTGATGGCAGAGTGAATGTGTCGTGTTGGTAGATCAGAGAGTTAATGTTGTTCTTGATATTTGAAAAATGAGTCTTCAAGCTTATGATTGGTTCATATTTTGAGAAAACATGATTTATATAAGCCTCGGTCATTGCAGAACCCTCACATGGGTCATGTACATTTATATATTGCCGATGACGAATTGCTTCACACTTTGCCTCAGTATTTTCAATATGACAGCCACTGATGCATCCCCCATAAAAACATGTTCCACTCAGACTTAATGAAGTAGTACTGGTCTTGTAGGTCTTGTATTTCACCAACAATTTATCAAGGTTCTCCAGATAAATATCAATGGCGGCTTTGATTTTGTAAATACATTGTGACGCAGGTTTTCCAGCCTGAATGTCCAGCCGTGCCTGGTGGATCAACATCTGGACGTGGAAAGAGGCTCCATTGACCCAAATTTTGAACCCTCTGGTGCTCATCTGTTCGTCATGCAGCAGGGAGTTTCTGAGGATGGTGAGTTTGTCGCTCAGCTGTTGTTCTAGTCTCCGTATTTCCTCCAGTAATTGCTGATTATCATTGATGTTCATGCGATGGCGCTTCAGATACACCGACATGGTGTCCCGAACACTTGAGGCTTTCTCTTCACCAAATACACGTTGCAACAAGCTGTATGTATCCACACTTGTTTGTTGGCTCTTCATTACGATCTCCATAATCAAGGAAATCACCAATGCTCCAATTCCAACAGCGTTCGGGATTGCAGTCAGTGCTCCAAAAGCAGATCCCAGCCTGTCGACGAAGCCTGGCACGCTGTTGACCAGCTCATTAGAGTAGGACTGCAGTTCAGTGTTGGAGTTAATGCCAGAGTATTTCAGCAGGGACTCATCTATGCCAACATCAGGTAGGACACATGTGCCCTGTAAAGCAATTTCATACAACTCAAGGGAAAACTTCTCAACTTCTTCCTGTGAGGGTCCAGATCCCATGTTTCAGCGAACGAGAGAGAGATTCCCAAAGAGAAAATAAAGTTCAAATCTCAGTACAACCAACAGACTGAACCGGCTTCTTCAGAATGTGTAAAACCCAGAGTCATCTGCCTCCGATAAAGCTGGGAGGATGACACCAGGAACCAGGAACCAATAGCATCTCTGGAAAGTTGGGGCGTGTTTGTTGATCCCTCCCCTGATGTCCCAATGTGTCCAAGGTCCAGAAGTTTAGAGCTAAATCAAATAATACTGCAGCAGAAGACAGAGAAGCTTCAACATCTATAAACCAGATCTGCAAGTACATAAAAGTGGTAACAGAGCAGCTTGTGGATTTTTTTTTAACACGGGACATGTCCCATTTCACCCAATGCAGTTTGGTTTTACATAGCTAGCTAACATGAGTAGGATTGTAAGCATCAGTTATAATTCATAGAGGCCAGCTTTCCTTGTTAATTAGCAACCAGTGTTTTCTTGCAACATCAAAATATTTTTATTTATTATTTTAAAATATAATATATGAAGTGTCCATATTATCCTAACCATTAGCTTTGTTATATTGTATCTTTGTAGATCATATTTGGACATACTTGTAATTATTGGATAAATTGCATATTTAGATAAAATTGTGTTTATTGTGTGGTTAATAAATGAGCCTGAAAGATACATGTAGGGATAGGGATGAAATGTCTTACAGCCTATATTTAAAAAATCTTAATCTAAAATATAATCTTTTCAGGGGCATTATTAAAATATTTTGGAGGAACTTCCACTGCACCAGGACCATCTACTGCATCAGCTGACATGACTGCTGCTGAGGGGACATCGTCAGAGACTTCAGGACCATCTACTCCCTCTTCTGATGTGACTGCAGCTACAGAGGTCATAACTGAGGAACTACATCCTTCTACATCCACCCCCAACATGACTGTGTCTGCAGTGTTTGAAACACTTGGACATGTTAAAAGCAAGTTTTGGGTACCCCTAAAGTTTCCCAATGTTGGATGATGAAGCACTGGAGAAACAATGTGAGGAGCTTGAGAACACATTGTGGAGTGGAGAGAAAGCAGACATTTATGGGAGAGAGCTGGCCATGGAAATCAGGAACCTTCCTCAGTTACGAGCAGCAGATTTGAACTGCTGAACTTTGTCCAGAAGAAGGAACTGGCAGCATCGTGTCCAAATCTTTGGGTATCTCTGAGGATTGCCAGTACCCTGCCAGTGACTTTTGTAGTGTTTGTTGCATTTTATAGTTTAAATATATTATTAATTATTATTTTGAATACTTTGTAATTGTTTATTGTATCTTAACTCAAACTTCAATATATTTTTAATAGACATCATGTTCATTCAGTTATGAGCAGTGTGTGTAATTTGGTGGTTGCGCTTAGAGTGTTTTGGGGCCACAAACTAAATCTTGTTAAGGGCCACCAAAATCCTAGGGCCGGCCCTGGTTTGGACACACTGTTGATTTTGGCCTCCATCACTTTACATTGAAAGAGATCTTATCCAGTATGAACAGTGAAGAAAACCTCTTTCACTGCTCATACTGCTGAAAAATGTTGAACGTTACTTAAAGTCAGACTGTTGAAGAAGCTGTAGTGACATTTTTTATTCTGCTATTTACTAAAAACTATTGGACTGTGTCTGTTTTATCATTTCATTTATTTGATTGTTTGAACGTAGTTTTAAAAATCTAACCAGAGATGAGGCTGCAAATAAGCTTCAGCTAGATTCTCTGTTTACATGACATCTGTTGCGCTGTTTAGGGTGAAACATATTTATAAAGAACCATCAGAATTGCAGCTTTGACAGAAATAACTAGAAACTCGTTAAAACACATTCAGTCATCTCAAAATGTTTGGCAGATTGGTAGATTTTTGTAGATTTCAATGACTGCATTACTCTGGGAGTTATTATCTTACACTTCCTAAAAGAATTACTCAGAGAAGTTGTATGCATGGAAATGTACAGGACTTTGTTTGGGTAATGAAGCAAAAACATACAATTATCATGTTAAAAATGAGCATATTCAACATGTCTAATTTTATTCAGTTAAGCCTTGAAGTTACGGCTATAACTAATCCTATTGGTTTTTTAAAAAAAACAACTATCAACTCATACAATTGTTGATTTTTTTCCCCCAGTGTGCAGGTAGCAGGTAATGTTGTGTCTTCCTGTTGATTTAGTATCACTGATACTGTAAATTATTGCTGTCACAGTTCATGAAACAGGTAGGACTCAAACACATGACTCAGAGACAAATGCTGGAATTAAAGAGTTCAACTTTATTGAAAATAAAATCAGTGTCACAGAAACAGGCTGGCAGGAGAAGGAAAACAATACAAATGGATAAAGCACAGCAGAGCAGACCTGAAGATGTCAGATTGTATGTATTATGTAGCATATTTAGTGACATTATTGATCTTTTTGCTGCTAACAGTGAAGCTGACGTCACCCACAACTGCCGAGGACGAGAGCAGACTGCAGCGTATCATCCTAAAATCTGATTATCTTATATTTGCACATCTGATGCTTCACATTTACACAACTTGCATTATAATTATTATTAATTGCACATTTCATTTACTGATCAAAACTTTGTACATTTCATTTCATTCTCTTCAATTTAAATTTTAAACCTGTAGCAGCTTTTCTCACTGGGAATATCTGACATATTCGTTTTAGTAAATTTCTTCCTTTTTTATTATATTATTTAAGATTACTTAAATTTGTGTAACTTTTGATTGTTATGAATCACAACAACACCAAGACAAATTCCTTGTTTGTGCAAACATACTTGTCAATAAACCTGATTCTGATAAAACCTCATCATGTCAGTTCACAAATCAGTAATAACAAACTGATGAAGAAGAAAACGTGTTTTTCCTTAAAATACTTTTTGCCAATTACTGCGTTACGTTTGCAGGATCACTCACTCTGACGGCAGAGTGAATGTGTCGTGTTGGTTGATCAGAGAGTCAACGTTGTTCCTCATGTTTGAAAAATGATTCTTCAAGCTTATGATTGGTTCATATCTTGAGAAAACAAGATTTATATAGGCCTTGGTCAATTCAGGATTTTCGCAGGGGCCTCTCAGATGTTGAGTTACTTCACAATTTGCCTCAGTATTTTTAAGTTTACAATTAAAGGAGCATGGCGAAAAACCTTTAGCAGAACTACATCCTGATTTCAGCGTTAATGAAGTAGTACTGGTCTTGTAAGTTTCGTATTTCTCCAGAAATTTATCAAGGTCCTTCAAATACTCAGTAATGGCAGCTCTGATTGTGTAATCAAAGTCCGATGCAAGTTTTCCAGCCTGAATTTCCAGCCGTGCCTGGTGGATCAACATCTGGATGTGGAAAGAGGCTCCGTTGACCCAAATCTTGAACCCTCTGGTGCTCATCTGTCCGTCATCCAGCAGGGAGTTTCTGAGGGTGGTGAGTTGGCTGCTCAGCTCCCGTTCTAATATCTGTATTTCCTCCAGTATTCGCTGGTTATTATTGATGAACATGCGATGCCGCTTCAGATACTCTGACATTGTGTCCCGAACACTTGAGGCTTTCTCTTCACCGAATACACGTCGCAACATGCTGTATGAATCAGGAGTTTCTTCTTGGGAGCTCTTGATCACGATCTCCATAATCATGGAAATCACCAATGCTCCAATCCCAACAGCATTCGGGACTGAATTCAGTGCTCCTAAAGCAGATCCAAACTTTTGGATGTAGTCTGGCACACTCTCGACCAGCTCTTTAGAGAAGGCATTCAGTTCAGTGTTGGAGTTAACACCAGAAAATCTCACCAGGGATTCATCTATGCCGACATCAGGTAGGAAGCATGTGCTCTTTAAAGCAATATCATACAACCCAAGGGCATAGCTCTCATATTCTTCTTGTGAGGTTCCAGATCCCATGTTTCAACGAAAGAGATTCACAAATAGCAAATAAAGTTCAATCTCAGTACGACCAACAGACTGATTCTTCAGAATGTATAAAACCCAGAGTCATCTGCCTCAGATAAAGCTGGGAGGATGAAACCAGGAACCAACTGGGTCTCTGGAAAGTTGGGGCGTATTCGTTGATCCCTCCCCTGATGTCCCAATGTGTCCAAGGTCCAGAAGTTTAGAGCCAAATCAAATAATTACCTCAGCAAAAGACAGAGAAGCTTCAACATCTATAAACCAGATCTACATGTACATAAAAGTGGTAACAGAGCAGCTTGTGGAGTTTTTGAACACAGGATATGTCTCATTTCACCCAATGCAATTTGGTTTTACAAAACATCATTTGATTGAGACTGCAGATTATTACATACAGCAAATTAAGTCACAGTTCGATAGAGGTGGCGTTGTAGGAGCAGTATACTACTATTTGACACTGTGAATCATCACATCTAAACTATCTGAACTTTCATAATTCAATTTTTCCTATTGTATGCCTTGATTGACTCAAATATATGTGGATGACACCTTCACTTATATTTATGCCAAAACAAAACAGCAGCAATATCTAGTGTCTGACCTGCTCACTCAGTCCTGTCTCACTTTAAATATTGGAAAGACTGCATGTTTGTATTTTTCAATCAGGAAGAAGGATGTTCATCAGACTGAAATCTTTGTTAAGGGTGAAAGCTCCACTCATTGTCCACAGAATTTCCACAGTTTGATGAGCTACCTGGAGACCTTTCTCAACTGGCAGTTCAATTTGGAGTGACCCAAATTGATGACCTTATCACCATTCTCAGAAAAAATTATCTCCAACTTTCCAAAATGTGCCAAAACTTTGCTCAAAACATGCAAATCTGTGTATGAGATAAAATAAATAAATAAATTGGTGCACCAGACAATAAGTGCATTTTTTCCTATCGTATCCACCCATACATAGTTAGCCCCATCTGGCAAGGGTCCCGAAAGAGAGCTAACAAATGTGGCCACAAACAACTTCCAAGATGCTTAACTTAAGCTCAATATTTTACTGTGATATTTCAATTGTCAACTGACATGATTGATTATAATAATTTATCCCACAATACTCTGTGCAACAACCATGCATCCTGATGACTCTGTAGCAGTTAGGCAGCTTGTGCAACGTCCTGATATCCCGAATACTGTATAGGCAGCAACACAGAGGGTGCGACTGGGTTATGGCACATGCACAGTATGGATTCATGTTAACCTTGAGAGTGTACTGAAGGTTAACAGTGGTTTAAGTGTTGTTTTTAAAATTCAGGGGAGAGTCAGACAGGGCTGTTCCCTGTCTGGCATGCTCTATTCCCTGGCTATAGAGGCTCTCCTGTATAAACTGAGACTGTATCTTTAAGATATAAACCCTCCTTGTTGTGAAAAAGTTTTTAAAGTCTCTACATACGCTGATGATGTTGTTATCTTTGTTATAAAACAAGGTAATGTTAATGCCCTTGTTGAAATTGTTAATGATTTTGATGTACTATCCTCTGCTAAGGTAAACTAGAGAACAAGTGAATCCTTAGTCTGTGATGAGCTGAGCAGGTTTTACCATGGACTGTTTACTGTGTGTGCTTTTGAAAAGCGCTAGTAGTGCATGCGACCCATTTGAACTTGCACAGCGGGACCATTTGTGCTGCAGTGGCTCTGCTCAGCAGGGATCATCATGGTGGGTCATGTGGACCTCATCAGGGCAGTTGTGGCTTAGAAGGTAGAGCAGGTCATGCACTGACTGGAAGATCGGCGGTTCGATTCGCGGCTCCATGTCAAAGTGTTCTTGGGCAAGTACTGAACCCCAAATTGCTCCTGATGGTTGTGCTATCAGTATATGAATGTTTGTGAATGGTTAGTTCTCTCTGATGGGCAGGTTGGGACCTTATATGGTACCTGTACCCATTCAGCATATGAATGTGGGTGAATGTGACACGCAGTAACACTTGTTTCTGATTTTAAAGACTGCACTGGTCAACTGTTGGAGTCCAGCGAGGCTCCAACAAACAGGTTAAATGTCATGAGAGGCAAACTATGTACAAACTGCAGGTTAAAGTTTTAAACGAGGACAAACTAAGTAGTTGGACTGTCGCCCCTTGGAGAGCTCATCTATGACTTAAAATTGAGGTCAAGCCTGTGTGGAGAGCACTAAACAAACCACTGTTAACCAAAAGGGTTGGAGGTTTGCAGTGGAGAATTCTGCACAGTGTTGTAGCTGTCAGAGCTTTTTGTTCCTGTTATTAACCCCAATGTAAGTGATGATTGTCCTTTCTGCTCACAGAGAGAAAGTTTATCACTGCTTTTTGGACTGTGGCAGAGTGTGTTCCCTGTTTCAGCTGCTACAGCAAATGTTCAGGATTTTTGGATAAATACAGTCATACAGTCAGAAGTAGGGAGTGAAATGGCGGTTGTTTGGGTTTGGGTCGAGCAAAAATCTACCTCAGCAGAAGAGATAAGATAGAAGACTCTTTGGACTACTTCTGTCAGCACAATGAAGGCCAGATTGAAAGTTTATTACAGTTTTTATAGCACAAAAAACAATGGGGAAGAGTTCACAAGCATAAATGTTTTATGTTCTGTTCTAGAGAATGGCCTGATTTTTGTACTTATTTTGAGCTAAATTATGTTTTCCTATTCATTTATTGAAAATAGAGCATCATTGTATTCACAAATCTCTCTGTAAATTAATGGATATTGTCTAGAGCTGCTCCATGAAAAAGTGCTGTAAGATGACTTTTGTTGTGATTTAGTGCTATATAAATAAAATTGAATTGAATTGAATTGAATTATGGACAGCAAGTGCTATGTTTTCAGTGATTAATAAACACCTGGAACTATCCAGGACTCAAATTAATCTCAAGTTCCTCCAGTCAAAATACAGGTTTAGTTCCTCCAAAGATTCTCGTTGCTGCATGAAACTTCCTGAGGTGGAAATACCCTGGCAGTAGTGAAAGCACACATGGATAGTTTGCACTTGGGCAATCCTTCTTTTGTTTTTCACATTTACATTTCAGTGGTGGTTTTCTTCTCTCATTTGGAGAACTGCTGTGACAAAAAACAGCCGGGCCATGGAAGTGGAAGTTTCAATTAAAAGGTGGCTCCACAATGCAAGAGATCAGGATGGGGGGAAGGAACAAAAGGACCAGAAGATAAATGGCAGAGATCCACTGGTGCCCCTGAGGAGATTAATTTATTATATACTTATTGTGTTCTAATGCAGTTCTATGTTCTCATTGTTCTGTTATATAAAAAGAATATTCAGTATTTCTTTTATTCAGTATTATATACTCAATTTTAAATATATATTTTATTCATTTTTATCTTCTAAACTGGCTGTAAATAAATATAAGTATTGTATTTATTACTGCGCAATTATTCTGGATATGGTAAAATGGTGGGTCTATATTTATATGCAGGTACAAAGTAAGACTAATTTTGTTGACTAGGGATCACAGAGCATGGCCACAAAGACACTGGAGCACTATGCCCATGTGGGCCTGCAGTATTCCCCCAGCATGCAGTTTGCCCACAGTGTGGGCTGTCCCACTGGGGCCCACACATGCCCCACATTTTATGCTGGCAATGGGGCCTATAGTGGGCTGCTCCTGCAGGCTCAATTTTCTGCCTGCATTGGCCCCATACGGGCCCCGAGGGGTGCAGAAAGAAGCTGAGGAGAACGATACATGGCAAAGAAGAAGGAGGGGGAAAAAAAGACAAAACAGGCACCTCCTCTGGCTGAAGTAGATGGAAACACTACACTATCTGCAACAGAGTGGTTCCACTTGGCTCAGGAGATGATGCCATAGATGAAAGGGTCCAGCGTGACCTCTGCAATTTATGATTTCATGTGGAGTGTGCAGGGGCGGAGGAAGTACCAGACAATGACTGGCCACGCCATAAGTGCTGTCTGTCTGCATAAAAGACACACACACACACACACACACACACACACACACACAAACAAACATGGCCAACTGCTCATGAATCAACTTCTATTTTTTATTATTTTAATCAGTTTAGTGTTAAATGTAAATAGCTGTATATAGTGAACACACACATTAGCAGTATCCTGTTAATTAACGTTTTTTAAATTTTGGTTGGTTTTAAATTGTGTTTAATTTCAATCATTAACTTTTCTTAGTCAATTCTGGTTGTCCATTAATTCCTAATAATGGCTTTTATCACCTCACACACCAAAGAGAAAGAAAGACATCAGCTCTGTACTGGCCTCCCTCCACTGGTAACCACTCAAACATAGGATTGATTTTAAGATTCTTTTAATATTTTTAAAGCTCTGAATGATTTGGCACCAGCCTTTTTTTTACTGGACAGAGCAGCAGTGTTATGGAATCGTCCATCTCTTTAGGGGTTACAAATTGGGTTACATTGGTTCAAGAGTGGCCCTTGAGGTCATAGAGTAAGCAACATCAAGTCTTACAGAGAGAACCACTCATATCTCCCTGGATATGCAGCTGTCTGTGGTGTTTTTGGGGAAGGCAGAGACCTCTCTGATAAAAGGATAAATCAGCATTGCCATGGTTACCAAGGTCGGAGAGGGCCTTTCTAGACAACACAGATAGGTGAATGCTATCTATTGACACAATCAGACATTCAAACCAGAATGTGCTGACAGTGACCTGAAGTTTCATGCAACATGACCTAAACTAACATGGGTAAAATGCAGTTCCTTGTCTAGAAACTACTGAACCAGTTACTAACTTTTCATATTGTAGGCTGATCTGCTCAGGTTAAAGACCAAGAGTCAGACCTTCAGGGGGTAGAACGGAAAGAGAGCGTATCCCGGCCAGAACACCTTGATGTGTACTGTTTCAGTTCTTCGCTTGATCAATTGCTTCAAATAAACATTTTCAGCTTTAAGACATCAAAGGCTGGTGTCCGCTTTTCTCCACTGAGGTGCTGACCATCGCTCAAAATATCCACATCAAACAGCACCACCTCTGTGGACTTCAGGTTCCTTATATGACCAGATATCAACACATCTCAATAAAGTCTATAAGTGCAAATATATTAAAATGAGCAGATCAGTCTTTATTAAATCTAGATTTATTTTATGTTTTACATATTAGAGATTGGATTTTCATTATATCTGCATTACAGATTGGATGACGTAACGTCAAGAATGACGCTGTTCCAGTTGCAGATGATTGGAGTTTGGGCTCTCAATTTGAACTTGCCGAGTTCAAACTCCCAAGTACAGAACTACCAAACTTGGTGTACTCTGTTTTAAGAAATGCAACCTCCAGGGCTGAAAAAAAGGAAGCCAATGCAAAAGCGCCAAAATCTGTAGTTGCTCGAATGACCACTTGACTTGACTCCAAAAGTGAGTCAATCCCCATCAACCGCCATGTTAAAATGCCCAACTTTACAGCAGAAATAAACATGTTTACAGCCCGGTGCAAAGAATGGTTTTGGCCAACTATACAGGGGTTTATATCACCCATTTAAATTTTATTAAGGCTTAAAGTTATGCATAATTAAGGGTGTTGCTTCTTTTAGTGACAGGTGGGTGCCGTACTACAAGACAATCAGTTTTTTCTGGTGAGTACGTTGTCTTTTCATGCTTTGAAGCCTGTATTTTGCTAGTGAAAATTAATATTAGCATTATCATAGTTAACCAAAGACTGTAAACGCACTTTGCTAACCAAGCTAGCAGCTAAAGTTAGGGTCAGTTCCACCCTTTAGTCCAAATATGGTCACTTCCGGCTCCAAATATCCAGGATGGCGACAGTCAGAACGCAAACTTGAAGCTTCAATACAGGAGTCTGCTGCTTATCTACCACAGCTATCAGGGTTTCCTGGTGGTTTGGCTGAATTGTTCTTGTCCACGTCTGATTGTAAGTTTTGTTCTCAATCACCATTTCTTTGAATTGAAGACCAATAAGCATTGATAACATGGTAAATTCAGTAAGAGTTGTTTCTTTATTTCTTCTTTTCCATCTTTTTGGAGTATTCAGTCTTTTGTCGTAATTACAGGCTGCTGCAATGACTTTGGACAACAGAACAACAAACACATAGTTCATACGTGGTGAGAAATCAAGGTAGTGACAATGTTTTTCTTGAAGTCTATGTTTCTCTCTCTTGTGGAAACCTTGTTGCTTTCATCGCAGGTAGATGGTTCGTGTTCCCTTGTTTTCTCTTTTTAGCAATAGCAATCATTCCTCCTCTCCCCTTAATACCACAATAATGAGCTCTACTGGTCTAGCAAAACAATCACTCCCCTTATTGTCAGAGGTAAACAATTCTTTCAGGATTATGGACCAGACTACATGTCACATCCCAGTGCTTCACTTGTAAAGGCTTATTTGAATTCTGTTTTTTTTTTTTTTAAAGAATTAAATCCCTGACATTGTTGGCAAATATACAGAGGTAATTAGGAGTCACTAAGCAGTTTACTGAGGCTGCAGACACAAAAAGGTTAAATTACATATATATTATATATATTATTATATATGACATCATTAGATTATTAATACTGAAGCATCAGTGTTAGAGCAGCATGTTACTGTTGTAGCTGCTGGAGGTGGAGCTAGTTTACACTACTTTATATACACTTAGCTAGTTTAGTCCACTGGTTCCCAACCTAGGGGGCGGGGCCCCTCCAAAGGGTCAGCTGATTAATCTGAAGGGTCGTGAGATGATTAATGGGAGAGGAAAGAAGAAAAAACAGTTTTTGGACTTTTTCTCTAATCTTTGATTTTTGCTGAAATATTGGATCATTTGAACATTTATTGAAATGAAAGCATGTGAGAAGTTTAGAGGGAAAAATCACTATTTGGTGGAGCTGTTAACAACTCATAGACATGTGAAATGTGACCCCGACTACACACTGCTTTTTGTAAGACGTCAAAAGACAAAAAGGTTGGAAACCACTGGTTTCATCTTATAACAAGCTTTTAAAATACAACACATTGTTAATTATCCATTGTGTCAAATCTTCATGTGAAAAGTAACTAAAGCTGTCAAATAAATGTAGTGGAGTAGAAAGTACAATATTTCCCTCTGAAATGTAGAAAGTAGCATCACATGGAAATACTCAACACTGCTGCAGCTGTTCATGGAAAATGAAACTTAATGTTTCCAACCTGTGACCTCTGATCTTTCTTCCTATATTGCTATCATCTTTAATTTCCATTTGTACATTAGAAACATCCATACTTAATTATTTTAGTAGGAAAGTACAAGTGCCTACTTTCCACCACTATATCAGACACAAAGTGTCAGTGCCAGTGTCTCCTGCTCTCTGGCTCTGATTAGCTGTGTCTGTTAATGGTTGCAGTCTTGCTCTCAGCTCAGGGGGGAACTAAAGGTTCTGAAAGACCGATCAATTAAACTAGAAGCTATTTTTTCAATTTGGAAGTAAGACTTGTGATATTTTGCCTGAGGCTTTGGGAGTGTTTTAACCCTTTCAGTCTACACAAGGAGACAAATCAAATCAATTCACTTGTTAAGAACTCATCAGAAAAAAATAGAAATAAAATTTATGCTGAACTAAAAAAGAGTTACGCTTAACTGCAGGAACACAGAAAACCAACTGTGAACCAACTGACATTTGTAGTAATGCAGATTTCTCCAGATCCAGCTCTGGAACGCAACCAAATGTCGTTTGGTTCACTCCTTATGTTTCGATAAGAACGGTCATTTTAAAAGAAAACAATCCAACAACATCAACACTTCTGCTTTTTAAGTGTTCAGACAGAACAGAATAGATCAGCGAGTGAAGGGGAGAGCATTGAGATATCTGGGTAGATGCTCAACATTCATTAATGACAATAAGGACACATTTGTTTGAACCCCTTTAATTTGAGTATTTGAGTTATTTGGGTAACCTTACTTTGTCACGGTTACATAAGCGCTAATTCTTTTGCTCAAGTTGAAATATCTTTAACTCATGCAGATATGTCTTTACATCTATTTACATCTTTCCATTGACATTGTCTGCAATCATGTCGCCTCTAAAAGTTGTGTTCTGTCTGAACACACAGACCATCGCAGGTTAAACTTGTGATGGCTGTGAAGGCCCTTTGGTCCCCCTACTTTACCTTCCGTCCATATTCCAGCACCGATGCCTCTGGCTCCAGCAGCCTCTCACCCCTCGCAACCGATGCATTGGCCTCGAGTGCAACAGCGATCAGACCCATGGCCCCTTTTTTCATTTGAGTGTGGCTGGCCTGCGTTTGGACTCTCGAGCCTGAGAGGTTTTGGTTCAGGCCTGCCGGAGCACCAACCAGCTGACATGAGCTACTGGCTATTGACCCCTCAATATGCCTCTCAGCTTAATATTTAATCCCTTTAGGGTCGAGTTAAGAGTCCAGCATAGAGGAGTTGGTCATTCTCCTCATAACTGGCAGGCACTGAGGAGTTCCTCCAGTAGTCTATAGTCTATATACACCTTCAAATACCTGTGAAAGACACTTGCATGTGTCAGTTTCCTCCAGGCCAAGAACTTGTTCAGTCTTGAGATGCACGATTTTGTTGGTTAGTTTACTAACTTCAGGTGGTTAGTTTAGTCTTCAGGTGGTCCTCAGCTGGTTGCAAATGCTTGTGATCATCAGAGCAACTCTTTTGTGATAAGGTCCATAAAAGGTGGCTGCACGGCACTATAAGTGGCATGAATGCTAACATGCTCACAGTCACAATGCTAACATGCTTATGTTTGGTAACATTTGGTAATTAGCACTAAACATAAAGTGCAGCTGAGGCTGAATGTCACTGGTCTGCAGGTATTTGGTCATAAACCAAAGTATTGGACAAAGTAAAAGCAGATGATGGCGACTGATGTTATTAAAAGTTGTCCTGAGGGGAAAATGAATGTGTTAAACTAATTTCATGACAATTCTTCCAATAGTTGTCGAGCCATTTCACTCAAAAGCATGAATGTCAACCTCATTCATGGTGGCACTAGAAGAGAAATCAGAGGATCACTGAAGTCGGTATTTTATCCTGCAGGGAACGTGAATGTCTGCACAAAATTTCATAATAATGCATCAATAGTTGCTGCTCTAAAAATCAGTACATATGTAGTTTAACTGAATGTGTGTGTGTGTGTGTGTGTGTGTGGTCTCAATCATGAAGACGCCCTTGAGAGAGCAGACAACACATTTATTCAGTTTCCGCAGCTTTAATCCCGGAAGATGTTGTAGGGATTGATGAACAGACCCCAGATCAGCGTTCAAATGACACCTGAGCTTTCACACTAATACCTGTAATACCCTGAACCTGAAGTCTAATCTTGTCTTCACGACAGCCTGATCATGCCGCCACAGTGACACCGGCGCTGCGGGTGAACCTCAGAGGTCACAGGTTAATTACTTTTTAATGCAAAAATTTAACTGAATGTGAAATGCATTTGAAAAATCATTAAGTATTCATTCCAAGCTCTTCAACATGTCATTCCTGGAAAACCTCTGCTCCCTTTAAACCCCATAATTAGTGTGTGGCGTTCATTAATACAACCATCACATCATTGTTTAGTGAATGTCACGGCAACCTGTCCATTTGATTTGGATGTTTGTTGTGTATATAAATGGAAATTCAAGCTGATAGCTGTACAGGAAGAAAGATCAGGAGGTCAGAGGTTGAAAATATTAAGTTTCATCTTCCATTGGGGACATGAACAGCTGCAGCAGTGTTGAGTATTTCCATGTGATGCTACTTTATACTTCAGAAGGAAAAATTTGTACGTTTTGTGTGTTTTTACCTTCAAAATGTTAAGATACAGAACACTGTTAAAGATTAAACCGGTGGTTCGCTGCCTTTTTGGATGCAACTCTTGATTAAATCAATTAATCTTTGTGGCACATTTCCTTCACAGTTTCCTAAAGCTCAGTGTTACAACCCAAAAATTTCAATTTTGATCTATACAATGGAAAACAAATGCAGAAAATTCATACATTTGAGAACCTGGAACCATCAAATATTTGGCATTTTTGCTTAAAAATGACCGATACTTATCGACTAATCCTTGCAGCTCAAGATATTTCCCTCTCATTGTAAAACTGGATGAATACTACTAATTCTAAAAACATTTTTCTGCAGGTATGCACATAGAAATACAAAAAAAAGTCAACCACATTAACAAAAGATTCACAGTTAACGTTATTTTTATCTTTTGGCCCCTAAAAGTGTTATTTTACAGCTTTTGATGCTACAGTGACTTACTATTGTTTACAAGGTTTAATGGTAAAACCTGATTTAGTAAATCACTACTTTGAAAGTCAGAGGCCTACAGAACGTGCCGTACAAATGCTGCACTGGGTTCAGATCAATAGTTGGTCATTTACGAGTAAAAAAAATCATCAGGTGCTCTTCGAGAATAGAATAAAAGAATAAAAGACATAATCAGTGACTTTGGGCGAAGTCTGGCGAGTTCCTCTTTTCTGCTTTTCCAGAACATATGTTTGGCTTTTTTTTTTTTTTTTTTTACACTGAAGATGTCACAGACACCGAGTAATACGTTTCTCTCCACCATCGAACAAGGAGATGATATCATTGTCAAAGACTCTTTGTTCAGCATTGATTCATCACAAAGCACTGAGGCACAGGCCTCTTATCAAGATCTGAAGAAAGGAAGAAAAAAAAAAACTCCTGGAAATTGGAACTACGTGCCATCACACCTTCCAACTACTGGAAAGAGGAAACGATCCTCAGAGGTCTAAAAGTCACCAAGTTTCCCTCCTTTGGCAAAGACTATCCAGACTTAAAAAACAAATAGGAGGCAATTTGTAGCAAAGTTCCCTGGACTTGATGTTGCTTTTAATTGAGGAAGGTAAAAATCAAAGGGTGTAGCTACGTAATCACATGGAGGAGGTAAAACAAAAGCTCTCATCCATAGCAACGGACCGCTATGAGTCAGCAGAGAAGAAACTCTGATAGAC
Source organism: Euthynnus affinis (assembly GCA_029490765.1). Lineage (NCBI taxonomy): Eukaryota > Metazoa > Chordata > Actinopteri > Scombriformes > Scombridae > Euthynnus > Euthynnus affinis. The sequence goes on from CM055840.1 coordinate 35,507,504, forward strand.
AAACTTTCTAAAGACAAACAGGACTGAAAGGAGGGGGGCGGTTTATTCTCGGTCACGCACATCTATTTGTTCATTTTATAGAAACAGAACAGCTCGCTCTGTATCATTTAGCCTGCCATGCAGTGCCACAGCTAGCGAGGATGAGGAGGCACTACCATCCTCCTCGACTTTGTCCTTTTATTTTAGGACAACAATTCAAAAAAGGAAAACAAAACAGAACGTGAAGGAAGATGATACCGCCGACAGCCACTGAACGTTCATCGGACCCAAATCTAGAGACGGTGATCAATATCTCACATACGTCCCAGACTGATTGTCTAAAAAGGTCTTTCCTACAATCCAAACATTTTTAGACTAAAGAACATTCATACAGATTTTTATCATAGTTTACATTTGAAGGTGTGGTGCAACAACAGTAGTCACACCATCTATGAGCCACAGAGTCCTTTCAGCCCCAAATCCAGTTTCCTCCCGATCAACAACATCACCTGTTTTAACACTTTTACAAAAAAGTTGAACCATGATGTGGACAAACAGGAGAGGGAACCTACTCCAACCTTTTAATTGATAATCAGAGTGCCTCAGATAATCCTTCGACTATCAACCAAGACCATGGACTTCCATTAAAATAAGCTGGACAGTCATTGGTTTTTTTTTATACGATATGATAAACTTTATAATCCCACTCAGGGAAATTTGTGTTGGACTCCATGAATGTCTTGAATGACACAAACAATACAACCTCAGCCATACCAACACCAACAGTTACATAAAATGACAATGTTGCACAGAACCCGTAGAAAACACATACTTACTGCCATATTGCACACATCCCATAACATAATACAGAAATACACCTCTTTAAAAAAAAAAAAAAAGTCATGCTAAAATGTCACCATAGTGAAAGCATTGTAAAAATTATTAAATGATTGCACAACCTTTGGCCTTAAGTAGCTTTGTTAAGAAATGTAATGGAGGTTGGAACAAAAGAAATCTTAAAACAGTCTTAAAACAGTTCTTTAAAACAGGCTTGTATTTTTATTTTTCCTCTTTTTTTTTTATTAATAAATATTCATTTAAGAATATAATTAACAGATAAAACTGTTTCTTTTAGGATTACATCCAACAGCAAATGTCATTTTCCCCTCATTAGTAAGTGAAGAACAACACAGTTAGAGCAACTTAATACTAATTTGGCAAATATTACTCATATATGAAAATGTTTCCTCTACAGATACAGTTGTGCTCGAATCTGTAAGATGTGAACCGTTCATAGCGTCTCTAGGTGTTTCGAGGCTTGTGTCGTTGCTGTTTGGCAGATCGTAAGCGAGCTGTTTTCTGGCAACTTGACCGCTCAGCCCGTTTTTGTTCAAGTACCTCCTTAATGTTCATCTTGAAACAGCCGCATGTAACTTTCAGCTGAAGTTCTATGTGGGGTTTTTTCTTTGCAACCTGAACAATTTTTCTGGCAATTGTGGCTGAAATCTTTGTTGGTCTACCTGAATGTGGTTTGGCATCAACAGAACCCTTCATTTTCTACTTTATCAGAGTTTGAACAGTTCTTTTACTTTCCTCACGGCTCAGTATCCAGTAAAGTCAGAGCAGCAAATCATGGCTATTTATACACAGACACTAATTACAATCAAACAAGTCACAGGTGTGGAAACGTACCCTTCACAGCCATTTAAACCTGTGTGTGCCAACTTGTGTGTATATTATCAGGTCAAACATTCAAGGGTGTGTAAACTCTTGATCAGGGTCATTTTGGTGATTGCAGTTATAATTATGATTTTAAAAATGGGCGCACACAATTATGTGAAAATAAATGGCTTCACCTGACCACTATCCCTAAATAAAAAGGAAAGTTTTCAGCATGATTAGTCATATTTTCCAAAAAAAAAAGGCCAATATTTCATAAACTATACCAGGGTATGTAAAGTTATGAGCACAACTGTGCTAGGTTTGCTTTATATTGATAATTGATTTGTGAAAGTTATGAAGTTCAGCTTTCTTCTGGGGCCAAATCTACTTCCTGGAGGGCCACTTTTTAGACAGATAGACAGACTCTGGTTCAAATGTGGATCAAATAACAGGTGAATCCAGACCAGGAACAAAATTTAACCTCAACCTGACCGGGACTTGATTTTGAATGACTCAGCTAGTGAGGTTGTTGTCAGATATAAAACCTCTGGCTACAAAAAAAAAAGGATGCGTTTAAAGATGACTGGACTGAGAAAGATTTGGTTTGGTTCCATAATAAAGAGCGGATACTCAGAACGCCATTACAACACAAACACGCCAAAGATATTCCCAAAAAACATGAAGGTAATAACCACAAAACTGAACCAGCAGCAGAGCTGAAGTTGTAAAATCTCAGTTGTGCTTGGTTACGTTACTAACAGCTACAGAAACAGGCAGGTTGTTTAATATCCCCCTGTTTGCTGTGTGATTTAGACTGAAGATGAAGTCCATATCATGTTTTATTGCTCACTGTGTGATGATTTATTCAGTCAAATGTCCTTAATTGCTGAATAAGTTTTCTGGATGAATGATTATGAAAACACTTGAGCTGTGTTTGAGGACGGGATTTTATTTGTAGATGCAGGAAACAAAAGTTCTTGTCTGTTTGACAAATGTTTCACCACAGCAGCTGTGTGTTTGGTGTCTTATGAGTCCATGTGGGCTGGACGCTTAATGTGCATGACACAATAAATAAAGAACAACACAGACACACACACACGCACACAGTCGTGTTTCTGTCACTTCAGAGGACATTACATTATGAGGACGTGCTGTTGTTCCCCCCAAAAGGCAAATCCCCACAATGCCTGTTTATGTCCTCACAACATGAGGAATACCTGTCACTCTCTCACACACACACACACACACACACACACACACATACCGTTAGTCCTAATGAGTAATGTTCATGTACATATATGGACATTCACTCTCTCATGTCATGTCATATGTAGACCTACACACGTATAGGATTTCTCTCTCTCTCTCTCACACACACACACACACACACACACACACTCCTGCATGTTTGATGCAATCAGGTTAATGATATTAATCCCATGTTTCAGGCGATTACTCAAACAGCCATATGACCTGGGGCATGGTTTCAACCAAGACTGTATATACTGTGTTTGTATGCCGTGAGGTCACAAAGCTTTATTATTATTTTTATTATTACTACTATTATGATTATGATTATTATTATATGCAGTGAGATCTCCTTGTTAGATTAAATTGTAATTAAAATGCATTCACCTACATCTGATATCCGGATTATAACAGCGCAGCAGCAAAAAACGGGGACAAGCTGTTCTAAAAACATCAGGCCTGCTGGGGATGGAAAGTAAATACGTGTCCAACTGAGACACAACTTTGCAAACTACAGCCTTTTTTTTATTAAAGTTATAATCCTTCAGATTTTTATGATATCAAACCTAGTTTTTGACACAATTTACAGTCAGTATTTTGTCATTTACAGACATAAATGTATTTACATTTACAGTGTATTTACAGGAAACAATCCAGTGTTAGTGTTTGTAATTTGATCTCACTTGGTGTGTTTTTGAGTTTATTTATTTTTTACAGGTTAAAATCAGACAAATGCAAACAAACAAGAAACTGTTGTACAGTATCAACATTTTGGTAGTAATCAATTGTAAAAAAAAAAATAGTTGAATAACCTCTTAAATTACTTCTGAAAATGTATTCTGATTGTAAACTGTTTTATAACCAACTTGGATAGATTTGTCTGTGTGTGTATTTAAAAGGTGCATTTTCTCATTTTGTCCCTTCAAAACACTTTGTAATCTCTGGTTTTGATATGTTTTATATATAAATAAACATTAATATTATCAAAATAGTTGCTGATTAATACAGTGATTGATACAACTCTTCAACCATGATTGTAATGCCCTTATCGTCCTGTGTATTTAAGTTTTATTAGGGAATGTGACTCAGTAGTTATTAGTTTCCACAGACTGTGACACAGATTAAATTGTAATATCTATGGCCAAATCATTTTTTTACAACAATTTTCAAGCAATAATGTTGTAGCTAAAATGTCAAACTACAGTGATAATGAACGGAATCTGTAGTTTTCCTTCATAATAACCTCTTCTCTCACTGTGTTTCAATCTCCTCTGTGCTGTTTCTGTGTGAGTTCCTGTCCTCCCCAGTCAAAAGGCTTGGCATGTTGCTCTGACTCAATCATTTCGTCTGCTCTATTCAGCAACTGCCAAAGAACGAGAGCATCTCAGACAGAAAATTTGGTCTCGCAAGTTTTGAAAAGCAACAAAAAAAAGGACATGACAGCTACGAGGAGGAAAAATACAAAGAAGCCAAGTCAGTCAGGTTTGATGGTTTAAGAGTTTTCTTCACGGCACAAGGTGGAGAAACTCAAGATGTTACACTGAGAACCAGAGTTTCTCCTTTTCTATAAATAACACAAAAGTAGTAGAAACACAGCAGAATAAGATTAAAAGGACCTGCGAGTGGGAAAGATAAAAAGCGAACCAACTAAAATAAAAGAAAAATTGATTAAAACTAATCAAGTGGTAGCTCTACTGATTTCTACAAGACACACAAAGCACGAAGCAAAAACAGCTCCAGGAATAAAACTCATATTGGGTTCATGCAATGTCAACTTCCTATCATTTATTTACCACATTAAAAGTCTACATTGCACTTATCATGCTCTTGTCTTTCCTCATTATCCACAATTTTTTTTATCATGATACTTTCATATTGTCTCATAATGCATTGTCTCACACATTTACACAATTGATTAGCGCTGGAAGGGAAGTCAGAACTAAAATCTGATACCGTTACGTTCAGGGATTCATCAACCCTGCAGCTCTGCAGCTGTGTTTCCATTAAAAACCATTTCAGACGTGTGTTTACCAGCTGGAGGCCTGCAGCACGTCGACAGAATCTGAATGTTTTTTATACTGTTAATGATTGAATGTCTTGTGCAGCGTTGTAGGAATTCAGTCATCCTGTCCAAAAAAGTTGAGTAATGTTGGTAATATGAGACTGACTCTGGCCAACAATGGTATTTTTAACCTCTGGACACCTCATGAGCATGTGTGCACCTGCAGGTTTCTTTCATATCTTAACATCCAAGGCGCAATATAGGACGAAATGACCCACAGCTAAGTGGATCTTTATCCTTTTTTTCAGTAGAACAGGAACAGGAGCCTGATAGAAAGTTGGTGGGAGGTCGCCCTCAACAAAGTGTTCCTCAGAAACGGAGAGCAAAACGTGCAGCAACTTGTTCCCAAATCTCTTAAAAAATTCAACATTAAATCCATCAGGTCCTGGAGCTTTTGCATTTTGCGAAATTAATTATTGAATTATATAAAGGGCTGCTCTGGTTTCCTCCGTAGACAGAAGGTCTTCCAACTGCTCCATTAATGTTTCACTCATACTTCAGGTAAATTTGTGCTCTGAAAATAATCAATGGAGTGTAGATGGATCATGGACGACCTCCGAAGTATAGAGAGAGAGAGGAACTAAATATTTTAAACTCATTATTAATCTCCTGCTCATCATTATAGATCTGACCTTTGTGTTTACGGATGATCAGAGTAGAGGCTGTGAACTGTCTTATCTGTTAACTTAATGTTCATACAGGCTAGAGAACGATTGAAGTCGTAGCTGTTCTGTATGGCGGGCAGTCATCGTATCAAACTAGGTGGGAGCTGTTGAGTATTTATAATCAAATTGTTGAATTTGGTAAAAGAGATCTTTAAGAGGTTATTTCCTAGTCCTGCCCTCCCAAGAGGTGTATGAAATAATCACTCCTCTTAGAAAAGCTTTAAAGGATTCCCACATAATGGATATGCTTGTGTATCGATACAGTTAACGTTGCTTAAGATGCCAAGGCTGCAGAGTAGCTTACTTTGAGAAGGATATTAGCAATAAAAACAGGCCTATAGTGAGAAATGACAACGTCTTCATATCTGTTATCTCTAACCGAGGACAGCAACTGGCTATCAATTAGAAAATAATCAATGCGAGAATAGGAATGACGCACAGGGGAGGCGATTGAGTAATGTCTTAAATCAGGATATAGGAAACAGGGATCAGACATATTATACATCAGTAGAAAGGAATTAATAGTCTTCACCGATCTTATTACATTTTAATAAGTGTTAGAAGAGGAATACAATATTGGGTTTAACACACAGTTGATGTCTCTCCATAGAATAAGCCTGTGTGTGTTTAGGTTATATAGAGAATATATGATAATATGATTGACCCCTTTGGTGTTCTAGATAACACAGTTTAGTGTAATATTGTTATCATCACTCCTGGTCAGCAATGAATTAGCCATGATCATTAAAAAGGTTAATAAGGGAGTCTGTTTTCCTGTTTTTTTATATTTTTATGCCTTACATATGTTTATTGCACACTAGTGTACAACCCTAGAGACAATAAACATCTTGATTCTTGATGTCTAGCAATTTTAAAAAAAAAAAAAGCCTGGTCTTAAATGAAAAAGCTTCTCCAGTCAGGGTTAATTGGGCTTCTTTGGTGGGTCGGTGGAGCTTGGGGAGCTCTCCTCATCCTCCTGGGAACCAAGACTTTTATAGGCAGGACTGGGAGGGAGTGCTGGAGAAGGTAGACGCTGAGTTGTCTAAATGGAAATGGTTGTACCCCAACTGTCCTTCAGGGAAAGAGCTCTGATGCTCAATAACCTGGTTGCCTCATCTCTAAGGCTCAGACTCATCACTTTTGTGCCGCCGCTTGGCCTTGTGGAAGAGGTGCAGCGGGCAGCACTGGCTGATGATGTCAGCCCTGTATCTCCCTGTGACAGAGGAAGGACAAGGACTTCATAGACGTTCTGTCCAGAAACTTCAGAGGCTGCGGTCACTGCTGGTTGGCTCCTGCTCGGCTGCCTGTCAAGAAAGCTGGCTGGCTTGGGCTGGATAAAAAGCCCTTTTTTCTACTGAGATCATCTGAAGCAGACCTGGCTGGACTTATACCTTTTTATAGCTTTGTGGTTGATGCCTGGCAGATGCTGAAGGTGATGGCTTATTGAGGAGCCACTGACTTATGATGACTTTCTTACAAATAGGGCTTCAGACTGTATCCCTAAGGGGGACCCCTCGGGAAAGCATTCATTGGTCTTTTGTCCCCAGTTGGTGGGCTTATTTAGACTACTGCTGAAATGGGTGGAAGCTTGTTTGTTTTTGGGATTAAAAATGCAGTAAGAAAAAAAATACTGGCTCTGATTGTGGTCAGATGTGAGGCTGCATTCACACCAAATCTGGCGGTGCGGTGACTCGTCATGGGTCAGTGCGGATTTGTGGGTGTGTGACTACGTGGGCCATTTGTGTGATGTCACCTTGTCAACTGTTAATCCTCCCAGTCCAGAAGGAACAACGAAAGAGACAAAGAAAAAGAAGCAATCATTTAAGACTGTACAGATCTGTGAAATTCCTCAAAGCAGCGATGAGTCTCTATCATCTTAGGTCCAAAGCAAAATACCACATGGTAAAGAAACTCTTCCGGTCTTTCGTCCTCTGATCTACTTGCCGACCTACGTGATTGGCCACCGCGGTGTGACGTCAGGTTTTCCAAAAGTTGACTGCGGCTCAACTTTCTGATGCCAGTCAGTCATTCAAATGAATGGGAATAGCATTTTTGCTGCACCTCCAGATTGTGTGTGAATGCAGCCTAAGGTTGGGGCTGGACTGATGTGGTGCAGATTCTGAAAGGGTTTGGTTCTATTTTAACCAGTAATCTGGACTGTGACTAGTGATCCGGACTCTTTCAGGGCTCTGTGTGGGTTCAGAATAAACAGAAATAAACAATAACAATACAAAAGGGCATGAAGAACAGGAGGGCTATTGAAGGTAAGTGAGAGTAACAGAAGTCATAAACATAGAACAAATTAATTATTAATTGACAATGTGGGTCAGGGGGCTCACAGAGCTGCTACATATGTCGCTGCCGGTCTATAGCAGTCCCAAAGACCCAAAGTCTCTCTGAGTCACTTAGATGAAGAGGAACTCTGGGAATATTTTTATTAGTTTTGCAAAATATCTGTCTCTAAGACTTTGGTATTGTTGTGAGTTAGGAAGTGCAGCTCTCTGGTCACAATGAGAACACAACCTCTTCTCTCTGGGCAGCCAGGTCTGTCTGTGCCGGCCTTCTTCCACTGCCAGGCTCACTCAGTTTGTACTTGTTTTTCTCAGTTTTCTATCAGACACTGTTCTCAGGTAGGTTGCCACAGTGTACTGACTGCTTAAGGTTATGTATGTTTCCATTTTGTTATTTCTGTTCAGTAATCGCTGTTTTTTCAGAAATTTAGAGCCTCATTTTTGAATATTTAACAGTAGAGGATATTGACCTGATGCTGCTCTTTCAATGGGATGTTTGTCCCATTTTTTTCCGGTCTTGTTGACGTCAACACGTGTTCTTAATGCTGATTCTACCAGTAATTTCTGTAAAGCTTTCTCCAACACCTTAAACTCTTTTAATGCAGCAACAGTGCCTGGATGCTCTGGCTAATTCTTTCAACAACATCTGCCTTTCTACCCTTAATCATATTACCCCTCTCAAAATCAGAAATAAAAAAAAGCATAATCCTTCTCTACGGCTCAGTGAGCACACTCAGGCCCTCGAGAGACAATGCAGAAAATCTGGACGAATATACTTATTTAAGGTTATTGATTCTGTTGTGAGCAGTTCCTCCGTCTCTAATATTGAGCTTATCTCTGAATCAGAGGACTTTCTGAAATATTTTGTTAAAAAGGTGGAGAATATTAGGACTCTGATTGTTTCAGACATGTGATCCTATCTGCCCCCCCCCCTCAAACTGTGCAGCGCTGACTCAATTTCAGCCAATTTCCTTTTCAGTCCTAGAAAACCACCATCGCTCATATTAAATTCTCCTGACAGCTCGATATTATTCGCTCTAAATTTTTAACAGACGTATTGCCCACTGTCATTCTCTGCATTTTGTCAATTAATAACTGCTCATTGGCCAGTGGTGTTTTTCCTTTCTTATTTTAAACATGTAATTGTGCAACCAATGTTAAAGAAACCTAATCTTGACCCACTCATCTTCAGCAATCACCAACCTATTTCTATCTTTCTTATCTAAGATGTTGGAGAAAGTAATTGCCTCTCAACTGATTGCTTATATAAATGTTAACAGCATTTTCGATAACCATAACTGTGGTTTTAGAGCTCTACATAGTGCTGAGACGGCCTTAGTTAAGGTGATAAATGACTTACTCCTTACTGCAGATAAAGGCGAAAGCTACGTTCTGATCCTGCTAGACATGAGTGTGGCCTCTGATTTAGTAAAGCTCAACCTCTCAACTTATTAAACTCCCGTCTGTCTAATAACAACCTTTTCTGTTGTAGCTGGAAACTCCCCATCTGCTGATTCCTCTTTTCAATCATGGCGTCCATTAAGGGTCAATCTAAGGTCCATTACTGCTCTCCGTTTATATGCTGCCTCTGCTTCATAAACATTACCATCATTATGCTGACGACACCTTGTTATATGTTGTGAAGGAAATGATGTACATATACCACACGTACAATTAACTTTGAATGTCTTTATTGCAAATGTCTGTTTATAGAGCTAATATCCTCTGTGTTTGATTATTCTATTCTGCATATTAAAAGTGCCTTCCTGTCTGATATCAACTGCTGGACTTCTCAAAACTTCCTCAAACTTTACTCTATTGACTCCAGTTGGTTCAAAATCAGGACCAGGACCAGGACTATCATTGGTTCAAGAGAATGAGATTGTACAACTCCAACTCCGGCCTCCCTGCTGGCCTCATTCATCTTCACATTGATTTTAAAATTGTATTGTTGACTTTCTAGGCTTTACATGTCAAAGCCCTTAATTATATCAAAGATCTATAAACCCCTTATGAGCCTGCGTGACCTCTCAGATTGGCTGATAGCAGCTAACTGACTAACTATCAGGCTTTTCTAGTCCATGTCCCCAAAACTTTGCTGAGACCAGGTTTGCTGAATCTATCCCTGCTTTTAAATCTCCTCATGAAATATTATTTTTTAGAAAAGCTTTTATCGCTGGGTGAATCTTATTTTATTTATTTATATTTTATTGTATTTCATTTTTTTGTGAGACACTTTGTAACATTAAGAAAAAAGTGCTATATCAATAAAGTTGTTATGAGCTTATCAGCTGACTGATTGGGCTTTTTTCAGGGTTCAGCTTTTGAGTTTTGTTGCTTTGAATGGAAGTGTGTCTTTTGGACTTGAATTTAGATGTGACCAAAATGTTATTGCCCATTTTTGTATGTTTAACGGTAATGAGAACACCCCAGTTCTGTCTGGAAGGCATTATTTGGTGTTTTCCTTTGAACAGAGCAGGCCTCTATTCGTCCCAAGAGTCATGATCCAATCTACTGAGCCCCAGACCTCACTTCTATAAAACTCTATTAGTAAAATTAACAAATATTTTTGTCTAGATTATAATTACAATGTTAATGCTGAATAACTAACAAGAGGGATTGAAATCAAATCCTTCGCATTTGATTGGACGCCAAAAGAAGTAAGCAGGGCTAAGAGTTTAACGTCATATGAGAGGCCTGTTGGGTCCATACATCCGGAGGACGAGGGAGAGATGAATGAATTATACTTCAGACCAGTGTGGCTGCTACTCGCCTAAAGTCACATTTGATTGGATGAATTTTTGTAAATACCCCTCAGAGCAGGATGAGTCATCATACATTTGAAACCATTTTACATTTTTTTTGACATATAACAAGAGATAAATGAACAATTAACACAGGACTCAAGATTAAACCCAGGAGAATGTAATCTGGCTGTGATCTGAAAGAGGGTATGTGCTCTGACAGTGAAAGCACTGAATGAGGAGGGGTCCGTGTTTGAGATGGCATAGTCAACTACACTTGTCCCAAGAGCTGAACAGTAGATGAAACCTCCCACACTGTCCCCTCTCATCTTCCCGTTGAACATATACAGGCCTGAGGCTCTGCGGAGATGCACTGATTCTTTCCCATTTCTGTTCATTGTTTTGTCATGGTTGTTCCTCATAGCTGTGGGTGACTGTCTGAATGTATATTTATCTCCTGTGTGAATCTATACCGTCAGTTTCTGAACCTTTTCATGCATTGAAGTCCCCATACGATAGTATTTTTTGCCTTGGGCTCTTCATGACTCTGATGGACGGTTGTATATTGCACACAGACATAAATCTACCTCACAAATGTCTATGTGTTTGCTCATTTTTAGCCTAATGCGGTTTTGCTTTGTTTTACAGTTGTGATATGTTTAATGAGATCAGCTGTGAGTCAGATCACCATCTCTCATGAGTCTCTACCATGGTGCACTTTGTTCAGCATAACTGAGGGCTTTCACTGCTGACTAAAGGGACACTAACTGCATCAGATCGACACCACATTTCTAATACAATCAAAATATCAATATCCTTTATCTGTTAGGTTCAGGTTCAGTGGACACCAGGCAGAGACTGGAATAGGTACAGAGCAAAAAATGAATAAATTATTGAACAAAAAAAAGGAACAGGACGGGTCAGTGGAGGCAGGGAGCTGGCTGGCTCACAGACGGTAAGCTGGGTGATAAGTGAGGGTGCACACAAAGCAGCGAGGCACAGTGACCTGGGAGACTGGAGCAAAAAGTAAAAAAACAGGGGTAACAAAAAGAGAGTTGCACAAAAAAAACAGCAACTAGCAAAAACACTGGAAGATTCATTGGAATAACTCTGAGAGGCTTCTTTCTAATTATCTGGCAGAATAGTGGAGTGAAGACCAGGTGTTTAAAGTGGAGTAGATGAGCTTAATGGAAACAGGTGTGTCTCTGCTGCCCTGGAAGAAACCAGCCACACTTTCTGCCACACAACTGCCCAGCAGGAGAACAGATAGGAGAGGAGGAGAGAACGCAGAAAAAAACACAACCAAAACAGGATCATAACATTATGTTATTTAAGAAATCAGGGTCTGAGGTCTAAAGACAAAAAGTGCTGGAGTACAAACCCGGAAGATTCGAAAAGCATGAACAAAACAAAATAGATGAAAAACCAATCTGGGCGACTGATTTACGGAAAATTTTTTGTATGTGTGTGTCTCTGTCTCTCTCTCTGAGTGGAAGGAATCAGTGTGCTGAGTGGTCGGCATGCTAAACGCTAACAGTTTACCAAACTCACCAGAAAACATGGCTTTAAAATCTCCATCGTTCAGTGGAGGATTGTAGTTTGGCAGTCAGAGACGTTTTGGGTCACAGCAGCATTAAATCTGCTGATAGAATAAACGGTGCTGAGTTGATTTTTGTTGATAATGTTAACAAAGCAAACAAAATTGTTGAAGCGGGCGTTGTTTGTGTCGATATAACTGCTCACCACACCGACAAAAAGAGTCATGATGATGAGTTTTTGATAAGAGTTCTGTTGAGACATGGAAAAGTAGTTTCACCGATCAGGAAACTGCCGTCTGGCTGCAAGTAAATATATTAACTTGAATAAAAAGGCAAAGAGCTGAATCTGGTGGTTAATCTGAAGGTTGGTGGTTTAGATTTGTGATTTTTGTAAACTCTGGGAGAGTAGTTTGTTTTTGTGCATGTCCTGAGAAACTCTAACACAAAAAGAAACAGAGTCCAGACAAAACTGACAAAACTGAAACACCCAAACAGAGTGAAAAATCTGAAAAAGAAAAATAGTATAAATGATGAAAAACAGGCAGGAAGAGAACAGGCTGTGGCACCAAACACTACAGGTAAAGCTGCTGCAGGTGTAGTGTTGAGCAGCAATGAGGATTTGATGGAGGAAGAAAATATCTGTAAGGTTCCTGTACTGAAGAGACAGTAGACAGCTAATATGAGTGGCTCTCAAGCCAAAAAAAAAGAGAAATAACCAGGGGGAGATGCAGGCAGCAGGAGGTACAACTGTCAGAAGCTGAGTTAAGTATGGAGGAGGATGAGGATGAGGAGGAGGAGGAGGAGGAGGACGTGTAGAGAGCCAGATTCACTCTATCTCCCAGGTGTCTGTTGCTACACAGCAAAAGAAGAATTATGATACACAACAGATCAAGAAATTCTTGCAACAGACAAAAAATGAAAAATGTGAAAATTGCAGATAAAGAGATGTTTCTACATTCTGGTAAATCAGCAGGTTAAAGAAAATAGTTCTGAAAATCAAACAGGAACTACAGCATGAAGAGTGAGAAGCAGAATAAGACTGAGTATCTCTCATTCTGGTTAATGTATGTCTGTTTTCTTGTGTTTTTTCCCAGTCTCTACATTTAATGGAGTGAGAGATGTGAGAAAGAGAGCGTGTCTTTTTGAACTTGTAAAAGCTAAAGTTCATTAACGTCATGTTTGTCCAGGAAACAAAGAGCGACAGCATGAAGGAGGTCGAGTGGAAGGAGGATGGTGAAGTTATTTTAAATCTTTCTCCCACAATCTTATGTAGAAATAGGTCAATTGATGATAGCCAGAGCCAAATATGAGTCCTCTCCATTTTTGTAAATGTATATAACAAAAATGGACAGAGGACAGAGTTCAGTTCTTAACTGACCTCAGTGTGGTTTTAAGTCAGTGTGGGCCTGAAGAGGTTTTATTTCCAGGAGGAGATTTTAACTGCACAGAACACGATAAGGTAGACAGAAATCATATTGAACCCCATGCTGCCTCCAGGCATGCAATCAAGCAGCTGACAGAAACTCAGTTTATTTGATGTATGGAGGAAGATGCATGAGGAAGATAGAGAGTACACGTGGGTTCTTAGTAGAGAAAACTCTTTAACTATTTATTCTTTTAAGCATCATTTTAGTATTTTTAAAGAATATGATTCTGCCTGTAGGTTTCTCAGATCACTCCATGGTAACTGCAATGCTTTTTTTTTTTGCAATAGTCAAACAATTGTTTGTGGGAAAGTACAGATTAAGCAGCTTTGTCAACAGTACACTCTCAACGTCTCACTTGATATCACCAAATCTATGAGGGATCTAGAGACTGAAATATTGGAGCTGCAGAGTTCTGCAGAGTCCACAGGAAACTGTGGCTGCTTTGAAGACCTTAAATCCAAAAAAAGACATGTTGACTGAACCTGCTGGGCACTAAGGCACAGGGAGCTTCAGTCTGGTTTTGCTTTCAGAGTGCTGCTCTGATGGACTTCTCTTCAAAGTTTTTTCTTCAGTCTGGGAATGACAAACAGGCAGAGCAGGTTCATCCACACTCTGCGATCGATTACAGGACAGCTGCTGCCTGAAGCCACTGAGATCCTGCAGAGAGCTGTGGACTTTTCCTCTCCTCTGTACAGCAGTCAGTACACTGAAGATGATTCTTTCTGCAGTGGGTTTTCCAGAGTCTCAGAGGGGACCAGCGAGGAGTCAGTGGGTCCTCAGACTGACCAACTCCCACCAAGGTTCTACAAGACTTCTTGGACCAAACCTTTCCAACAGACTGAAGAAGGGGAAAGATCAGGTCATCCACCAGACCCAAACATACCGTGTGCTCAACAGGTCCATTATTGACCATGTGTCATGAATTTGTGATGTTTTGGAAGTCTCTGGTCAACTGGGCTTTGATGCTGGTCTGGTTTCTTTGGACCAGGAAAAAATTTACCAGGTTGAGCACCAGTATCTCTCTATCGTGTCTTGTGCAAACCCTTCAAAGCATCTAGAGCTATAAGACAAGAGTGTTTAGTGTCTGATGTGCTCTCTGTAATTTCAATTGAACCCATGTTGCACAATTTTTGCTCTTATATTGATGGGCTAACCTGACTTTAACATTTTATCTGTGTATGCAGATGATATTGTTGTCATTGTAAAAATCTCAAGATGTAAATTTATTCGGAAAGACTGTAAGAAGATTTGAAACAATCTAAACCACTAAAGTAACTTGGGCAAAAAGAGAAGCTTTGACAGTTGGAAGATGGTGTCATGTCTCGCCCGAAGGTCTAAATTGGAAGAAGAGGGGTTTCAAGTACCAAGGAGTGTTTTTAGGAGATGAAAAGACTGTTGGGAAAAACTGGAGGGGGAGTGGTGGAAAAGATGGAGGAGATAAACAAAGTGGAAATGGCTGCTGCTATAAATATCTTACAGAGGAAGAGTTTTAATTGTTAATAACTTGGCAGCGTCTACCCTCTGGCACAAGCCAGCATGTATGGAATCCCCCGATGGATTGCTAGAAAAAGTAGAGTCTATTCTGGTTAACCTTTTTTTGGGATAAACTGCACTGGTATGAGTAGCAGCTTTTCAACAACACTTCATACAGCGTTACCTTACAGGGATCGATGATGTGCTGTGAAGACTATCATGAGCACCATTTTAAAGAAGGTACAGGGTTGGGTTTAGACACCTCTTTGTTTTAAACAGACTGTGGTTTCAACAGTGTGCATTACCTGCAGCCTTTTTTATCAAGGACTGTTCAGAACATCACTGTTTTGGCTCTTGGGGGAGCCTCTAATCCACGAGGCCACGCTGGACATTCAGGATCGCAGCAAAACTTGTTTTTAATCGCAGGCTATGCTCAGCTGGGACTGTTAAACTTAAGCACAGGTCCAAGGCTTCATCACACAGAGGAGATGACTTTGTTGCTGGGCTTTGAGGTCATGCTGACATACCAGAGACATTCTGAATGCATGGATTAAAAGATCAAGGGTCTCAAAATAGACCAGGCTGGACTAACGGGACCTTTGCCGGTCTCTAATTTGGCTGCTAATATGGTACTTTACATATTAAATGGGAAAGTCTTGCACAAGTGTTGTGTTGTAGCCTTGAATAAAAGAATGCTGAATGAGAGAAAGGATACTGTACGGACAACAAAGTTAAAAGCGGCCGATGACTGTGGGCCAGTGGATCCTGCAGGGAGTGCTGCCAGTAAGCAGCTTCATTTAAAAAATAAATCCAACTTTATCGGTTAGAATAAAGTGTCCTTTCTGTCAGTCGCCTGAGACACTTTTTCATTCTTACATAGAATATGAAAGACTTCAGGTGCTTTTTTTAAGCTCTAAAAAAACCCATTTTCTCACATTGTGATGAGAAATGGACTGAAATCGCTTTTATCCTTGGTGCCGGGTACAAGAGGAAAAAGAACAGAGAAGCATCAACTTCTACATTTCATAGTGGGACAAACTAAACTATCGATTTATGAAAGTAGGATAAATAGAATTTGAAATGGTTCAGGGGTGGATTTCTTTGCTCTGTTCATTGCACCGGTGAAAGCCAGAGTCCGAGTGGATTTCAGATTCTTTTCCCTACTGGATAACTTAGATGAGTTTGTGCGTAACAAATGTGTCCTTTATGTGTAAATAAAGGTCATTTAAAAATAAAAAAATCTTTCTCTCTCTTTCTCTCTGCCCCACTGGATTCACTTGTAAAGACATATGAAATTAATTTCAAGCCTCAATGAATTGCAATGACTTCTCCAACTGGGAATCTGTGTCTCTGTATTGTAGATTTTTTTGAATCAGAGTAAGGGATATGTATCTAATGAGGCGCCTGCCAGATTGCTGCCTCTACCCCTCTAGCAGGGCGGGAAGAGAAGGAAGAGAGAGCAAAAAAAAACTTCTAGAGACACTAAATCACAGATGCATGATGTGTCAAAACCTTTGACATCATCTCTACCAAAACTAGAAAGATGAGTTTAATTCGGAAAAAAAACAAAAATACATTTGTCTGTCTCCTGTAATACTTACAGCTGTAATCACTGACTTGTTTTCTCCTGTCATTTAAATCCTGTCACGTCCTTTTGAGATTTTCTTTCATGGGAAAAACTGCTCGCTCTTCTTCTTCTTCAAATTGTCGTGTGAAAACGCCAATCTGTCAGCCTGTTGGGGGAACCGATATGATGCAGAAACAAATAAAAGCATCAGGAGAGCAAGAGCCCATAAAAGCTCATCAGATGGTCTGTTGTGATGTCAGCTGCAGGTAGGAGTTGTTGTTCTCTTTCAGACACATTTTTACACCAGATTTGTTCACATTTAATCAAATAGTCTCCATTAAAAGTCATGTGAATCAGCTGTTTGCAGTGTAACATGGATGCACAGACAACTATCACTGCCTACTTTGATACCAAAGAAGACTTAAAAATGTTCTGCAGCTTGTTCGCTTTGTCTGTCGTAGTCATATTTCTCTTTTCTCTGTATTTAAAATACAGATCTTGAGTTAAATTGCCAAAGAGCTCAGTGAAAATTTTATTCCCTACCTCCTCCTGTGATGTTAATCTTGTCCAAATGGGGGTTAAGATAAGAAAAAACAAATGACTGGAGCAGAATCGCATCAATAAAGAAGGAGGAGACAAAATGTTTTATGAGAACGAGAGGTGAAAAGATGGAGATGGAGAAAGCGGCGTAACTCCTGAGAGACACATTTCCAATCCTGCAATGGAGGCGCAGAGGGGCTGAGAGACATACAGTCGTCTAGGGGGGAGAGGTAAAGGTTGTAAAGGAGGAAGGAAAAGCGATGATACATGTAGGGATAATAGGACGCATAATAGAAGAGACTTGCTTGGCTTTTCATAAATGGGGCCTGGTCTTATCTGAGCAGGAGAGGTCTGAAGCTGGAGAGGAGTGGGTGGCAGAAAGAGAAATGAAAAATAGACAACACTGAGAGGAGAGTGAAACAGGATGCAGAGAAAAAAAGGGGTCATGTGGAAAACAACAGTTACTCTCCACATTCATACCCAACAGCTGCAGACCTGCAGGGTTCTCTGACAGTCCCATATCTGGTAAAACATTTGATGTTTAGACTGCAACCACATGAGGAAAGAGAAAAAACACAAGTGTTATCGTGAAATAGACGGGGAGATAGATAGAGAGAGAAAAAAGGGGGAATGATGGGAATCTCATAAATCCTCAAGACAGAAAGGGAGCCAGAGAGCAACATAAAGTATTAGTGAGTGAGTGAAAATAAGATCCAGAAGAAGAAAGAAAGAGATTGTGAAGGTGAGGGCTAACAGAAGTGATATGGATCTCATAGATCCTACAGACAGAAAGCAAACAGAGGTAGCGAGTAAGGTTTTATTGGTGATCCGCTGTGTGGAGGTTAATAACTACTATTTTGAGAGTAGCAGAGTTTTATGGATGTCAACGTCGGTCACATCAGGCTGAAACATCTCAACTACTGGATGGATCGCTGTACAAACATTCGTGTTCTCCTCAGGATGAATTGTAATAACTTTGATCCGTCACAAGCTTTAGCTGCAAACTGTCACTAACGTTTTGTGTCTTGTACACAATGATGTGCAGATGACGTTCAGAAGAATCACAAGTTATTAACAATCAACAACAAACCGTGAAATGTAAGTTTAAAAGGAGTAGAGAAGACTGTAACAAGCTTTAGTTTGGGTAAATAACCCAACCAGTAAAATAAAAAAGTAACACTCACACTGGGTCAAAACAATATTAATTCAATTAAATTAAATTTTTATTTATGTAGCACCAAATCACAACAGAAGTTATCTCAGGGCACTTTCAGCTTCCCCACAGTCCTCAGAAGCCCATCATCCATAACTATCAAGTCCATGACCCCGATCCACAGGAATCTGTGAGATGAGAAAGCACAAAATCTCTGAGGAAGGAGTCAAGTTTGTAACATGCATTAATGGTACATGATTGCATACAGATGGAGAGGAGGAGGAGGAGGAGAGAGGAGCTCAGTGCATCATGGGAAGTCCCCCAGCAGTCTAGGCCTATAGCAGCATAACTAAGGGCAGTCTAGGCCTATAGCAGCATAACTAGGGGCAGTCTAGGCCCATAGCAGCATAACTAAGGGCAGTCTAGGCCCATAGCAGCATAACTAGGGGCAGTCTAGGCCTATAGCAGCATAACTAGGGGCAGTCTAGGCCTATAGCAGCATAACTAGGGGCAGTCTAGGCCTATAGCAGCATCACTAATGGCAGTCTAGGCCTATAGCAGCATCACTAAGGGCAGTCTAGGCCTATAGCAGCATAACTAAGGGCTGATCCAAGGCGAGTCAGATCAGACCTAACTATAAACTTTATCAAAAAGGAAAGTTTTAAGCCTACTCTTAAACGTAGAGAGGGTGTCTGCCCCTCGGACCGAATCTGGGAGATGGTTCCACAAGAGAGGAGCCTGATAGATAGAAATACTGTAGGAACCACTAGTAAACCTGCATACTGGGTGCACACTGCTCCAGTGGGGTAATATGGTACTATGAGCTCTTTAAGATATGATGGTGTCTGACCATTAAGGGCTTTGTAGGTAAGAACAAGGATTTTATATCCAAAATGGGAGAAATATGTTTAATATTGTTTGTCTGAACACGTGCAGCTTAACTCAGTATTGTGTTGGTGCTGTATTAACTCAGCTACTGGGTAAAGATAACCCAGTGTTGTGTCATACATGCATATATACACAGATATAAATATTTACACACACATAGATGTGACTAAATGTAAATTAAAATGTCAAATGAAGCTTCACAAATATTTGTCGAAGCTCATGATTAAAAAGGCGAAATATGCAAACTGGGTGAAATAAAGTGACCGACTTTTCCTCGGCTCTCGATTCAGCGTTGTGTTTTTGTTTAATGAGAGACGGACATTTCTGTTCAGAGAGCCGTTGAATGACAAAACCAATGAGGTGTTTATGTGAGATGTGAACAGCAGACAGGCTGCTCGGGGATGTGGAGGGAACCTCTCTCTAATTACACAGAATGTAATTAAATTTCCTCTTGTCTTGTTCTGTGATTAGCAAAAACGAGGTTATTAATTCATCCCTTTAATTTAGTGACGAAAGTTATTTTCTTCATATTTGCTGAACACGAATAAATGTTATAATAGAGACAATAAACTGCCTTGTTTTTGTCAACAAGTGGTTTGAAGCCTGGAAAAAAAAGAGAAAATAGCAGCTTGCTCCATTTTTCATTAAGATATCGTAAAGTAAATGTTGTGATGCATAAGAGGGGGTGTAAAATAGACATGCAGATACATGGAGGCTGAGAGAAAGATGGAAAATAAAACAAAGTAGAGGAAAAAAAGGTACTTTGAGGAAAAAAGAAGGATGGTGGTCGGAGCGAGCAGGTCGGATTTTAAAACCAACAGCATGAAGAGATCAGCCTGCTGCTTTTTGTTGGTTGTTTTCATTGGATAGATGATCCAGTAAATCCTTCCTCTGTTGCAGGAAAAAAAAAAATCATTACGTCTGGGAGACATCTCTCTGACTCTGCTAACAAGCACACAATGACTGAGAGCCGCATGAAAAGAAAAAGGCTTTTCTGCGGCAGACAAACGCTTTAGCAGAGCTGTCTTTGGAAAAAAAAAAAGGAACACTTTGAAACCACAACAAGTCCTTCAGCTGGAATTGAACCTCACATTTGTTTGAAGTCACACAAAACATGAAATCATATACAACGTATAATAACCTCAAAGTTTGGCTGAAGTTATGAGCATTTTTATTTTTGGTGTAAAACAAGAATCAAGTCTGTCAGCGAATATATATATATATATATATATATATATAAAAAAAGGCAGAATGGACATTTATAAGTAAATCAATGAGATAAAGAGTTAAAAATGATTGAAACTGTTGATAACACAAAAGCCATCAGATGAATAAATCGCTGATGGTTCTTCAAAAATAACCCGTTTTTATCTGCTGAAGTAGCTCTTTGTGTGCATGAAAAGCTTCTATACAAAATGGATTTGAAAGCATCTGCTGTGACGGGACAAAATATCAAAAAGCACTCACATCAGTTTCAATCCACTTTAGGCTTAATGGAGTATGACTGACTTAATGATATGTGTTGGGAGTTGGATCTTCACATGAATCATACTGATCATCTTTTTTTTTTTACCTCTCAGGAACATTGAGTACAGGTGAGAGAGATAAAAAAAAAAAAAACACTCCACCGTCAACAGATATTTGTCAAATGCACAAGTGAGGCCTCTCAAAATCTGCAGAATTGTTTGGACTACTGATATTTTATGACACTTATTAAAAGTTTTGATATGAAAGGAACCGTTTAGATTTCCAGCATGTGGTCAGTTTATCCAAATAATGCCTGTTTGGGGATTTAGTCCCAGATTTAGTCGGATCTCTGCAGCTGTTAGACCGACTTACCACCGACTCTGATGTCTGAAAGATAAATTTTAGTCTCGCAGAGCTTCATGCTGCAAGCGTCATGTTTTTATTGACTCTGGGCTGCTTATACAGTGCTGTACAAACGTTTTAGACACTTTAGATGTTTAGATTCTTCTCCAACATATAATATATAATTGACAAGAAGCTCCGCTGGTTCCCTTCGACATGTAGAAGCTTTTCTCTGAGCTACATTACATCTACATTTTCGTTTAGCAGACACTTTTATCCAAAGCGACGTACGTCTGAAACCGATACAACACAAGCAGGGATCCGACAGGACCTAGATGCCCGCAGGCAGTGCACCAAGGCGATACCTAGAGTGCATAGAAGTGTTCGCAAAAGAGCTGAGTGTGTAGTCTTTTCTTAAAGATTGAGAGGGACTCTGCGGATCAAACGCAACTCCGAGGAACTCCGAGCTCGCTCCAGATGTCTGAGCTCGCCTAGGTTGCACCCAGACACCCTGCAGAGGAAACTCATTTCAGCTGCTTGTATCAGCGATCGCACTCTTCCCATCGGTCTCCAAACTCGTGACCACAGATGAGGATTGGAACAGACGACTCCCACAAACGCCTACAAAAACACCTTAAAGCTATTGTTACTGTCGACAGCTGGAAAGAGGGAATGTAGCAGCAAGTGATGTGATGATATTGGTGAAAGGACGACAATGCTGGAGTTCAAGGACCAACAGATTATTTTGTTGGTCATTTCTGGCCGCCATCTTTGCTTGGATCAGCAAATATATAGATGCAACTTAAGAGACAAGTTGAAAATCTGCGCAGTGGACAGAATAATTTTTCATCCACACGGTTAAAAGAGTCTTTGAGGATTCTTTAAATAGCTTCAGAAAAGCAGTGAGTGTTATTAACTCACCTTCTGGCTGTTTCAAACATCACACAGAATATATTTTTCTCTGTGATGTTTGATGCTCTGGCACAAACAAACCAAAACAATCCAGTCATGTTGTTTTGTCACCTGCATGAACCCTCGGGACAAACCCCAACCTCAACCTCAACCTGACTCTGAGTCAGAGCCTGAAAATCAAAAGTTTAACCACATGAAAACCTGCTGATGATGAGAGGCGAGTCGCCACAGAGTGAGTGTGTGAACATGTTTTTGTCCCCACACAACGTGATTAATGCAAATATAAACACGCACATAGAGACACAGTACATACACAGTAAAGCCTGAGCTGAACATTTGACAGATGGGAGGCTGCTGAATATCGCTTTGTAATGAGTTTCCTGCTTTATTGCAACACATGTCAGTGACTTTAACATCTCATTGGTCAGAAACTTTCAGTCTGTTACAGTATTTATAAAATCAGCCACAGTTATGACATTTAATTTATGGATTCCAGGAGCAAAATTGATGGTTACTGTTTTTAAATTTGTTCATTTTTAAAATCTCTTCGCACCATGTCTGCCTAATATCATAACTGTATATACAAATGTAGAACAAAGCCAAGAAAAAATAGTTAAAAAGTTGATTTTTGCTGCAGCACTGCACATTTTAAATTTCCTGCTGATGAATGTCATAATTATGGGACCACAAAACCTGGTAAATAATACTTCTGATTAATGGATATTATGGTTATCCAATAACAAATGCTCACTATTCATTCAAGTGTTTTTCTCAAGATATGTTGTTTTTAATCTTCTTAATTTATAGACGTATGGCGCAGTCATTATATGTCACCCAGCCTGCTGTTAATTTGAATGTACATAGTGCTATACGTGCTCTATAAAATACTTTTTATGGAGAGCAAAAAACTAAAAAAACATAAATGTTTGTTTGTTGAGTGTATAGAGCAGACTGTCGGGTTTCCATGGAGATAAGAACCACGTTGATGGGACATTCGGAGCCTTAGTGATGTTTAGACATGCGTTTGTGGAGCCAAACCGACATTTTCTATTGAGCTGATCACTGATTGATTTGCTGGTTGTAATTGTTCTGTATCAGCCAGCAAGGATCAATATGTTCAGTGACGTCACTCTGATTGATGATTGTGATGTTTCAACACCTCCGGGTTCAAACACAGACTCAGATGTAGCTGTAAAAAACTTTTACTGGAGAAAAAGTCCAGAAATTTGATCGTTATGAACCAAGATTTCAAGTTATAAAGAGTCACTTGTTTCCCTGATTGAAGAGGATTCACTGACGCTGATCCTGAACCGATCAATCAATCAATCGTTGGTGGAATTTGCTTTCAGTACAGCTTGTATGGAAGCTCATATCACTGTGTAGACATGACAGATAACAGTTTAACACAAGACTGGCACAACAGACAATATGCATGAAGTTACACAAACAATGTTTACAGACAGTTTATACACAGACATGACATTTAAAGAGCAGGTACATCAGGTAAGGATTATTATATTATTATAACATATATATATATACATATATATGTCAACATCTCTGTGAAAAGGGAAGTTCTGCTGATTTCTACTGTGTGTTTGATCTCAGTTTATTCATTTAGATGCAACAATAAATTGGTACAAATCACATAAATCGTTTCTCAGACTTATGAACCAGATATAAGTTAATACTGTCAGGCAAATATATTCACAAATATACATAAACACTGAAACATGCTTTGCTTTATTTGCTTTGTTTTTATATTTCGTTATTTTCTGCTGCAACAATGAACTGAATGAATGAAGCAAAAACAAGTTCAAGTTTTCCACTTCAACACTTTTTATATTGAAATGAAGCAAAACTAACTGTCATATTCCTCTTTGTTGTGCTGATAACTTTTAATATCTTTGCAAAATCAACACAAACGAGAGAACCGACTGAACATGTGACTGCATCACACTGACTGATACGCTTTTTTTTTCTCCACACGCTGACCCGTCCGGCTCCTCAGAACAAACCTCGGTCACAGATAGTTTATTGACTCCTTGCACATCATGGCAGCAGCTGCTCTCTCTCTCTCTGTGTGTGTGTGTGTGTTGCTCCAAATGGGACTCCCAAGGCTCATGTGAGTCAATGTATTGATATAAAGCGAGACCCCCGGGAGCGAGGGAGACTTTGAGAGCCAGATTGAAGACACAATCTGAAGGTCAACTTGACGCGATGACTCTCGGATCAGAGTCATCGCTCAGTGAAGTCCAGTAATTGGGCTCTCCAGTAGGAACAGATTTATGCTTTTTCCCTGCAAAGATCAGTCCTGGATTCATTAGAAAATGTGTTTTCCTCCAAAACTAAACCAAAGAAAACAGATTATAGAAACATTATGCTGAGTATGTGTAGGTTTTTGTGTAAGCTTTTATTTAAAAAAGAGAAAACCTTTTGTGTGTTCAGGAGTCTGAGGAGAAGCTGAAACCGAAATGAAATGCGTTAAATCTGTGTGTTCAGAAACAGATTAATATTAATCCCTGTGTATTATAATGCATAAAACACAGGGATTAATGCATATAATACATAACATTGCATGACATTCCTCATTGTTCGGGATAACACAGACCTGCATGCTGCATGTTTAAAAATGAAAATAATAATTATTGTAAAAAAAAAAAATCAACTAATTATTTCCCAACAACGTGCTCACAATATATCTGTAAATATTTGTTTTATTTCCTTCTTATTAAACCTGAATATGTAGAAAAATATGTCATGAATAACCTTCTCTAGGGCCGAGTGTTATACTGAATACTGAATCAGGAGATATATCACATGTTTTATAGATATATATATATATATATATATATATATTATATATATTTAACGTCTTTCACAGACAAAGACATGCACAGTGTTCTCCTGCAGAGTGATTTCGGAGCAGTAAAAACTACTTTTAACACAACCACGTATACAGCATTTAAAATTCTATTTAATTATGTTGCACAGTCGGAGTCTCTGAGACCTCAAACAAAAGTAATTGTCTATAAACAGACGTCTTGTTTTTTAAGAAATCCTCATAAAAATCCAGGAAAACGTCAAAAAAAAGAGAAAAAGATCAAGCTGATAAAATGTTGAGTATATTTTTAAAGAGAGTCCAGAGTCTTCAGGAACACAAACTAAATGTAAGGATTAAAGCTTCAGGGCTGATGTGTATTAATAAATAAAAAAAATATATATATATATATATATATATATATATATATATATACAAGCAGATGCTGACTGGTTGTGATGCAGCGCTGCAAAGTCGGCACTTTAAAACAGTCAAATATGCAAAAATGCAAGCTTCCAAATTAACACCAGAGTCAAAGTCAATGAAATTTGTGACAGACACCATATATTAACTTTTAATATATTAATATTAACGAAGATCAGAAGGGGGTCCTGCCTTCTTTCTTACAACATGACAGGCTGTAAACTCTCACAGAGTTTTGTCTCCTAATGACCTGAATACATATCTGTGATGGAAACGGAGAGCGACTGTGTTTCCCGCTCCGACTCCGGCGCTCTCGGCTCCGATGTTGAATGTTAGTCAGCTGAAGTACTTTTCTGAAGCAGACGCCGGTTCATCCTCCTCCACTCTCCATCCTGGCCGACAGCGCTGTCAGCAGCCAATCAGGAGAGACTGAGATGATGAACAACTGCATGCAGAGACTCATGAAGAAGGTCAGAACTAAATGGACCCATGAAGACCTTTTTAAATTGTTCTCCAGAAGAACCCGTATCATTGAAAACCATGAGTGGAATATACATCTCCACTTTTAGCATGATATCTGCTCTCTGATGGCTCCCGTCCAGTAATAATGAACAGGTTGTCCGGCAACGGTATCGACTTCTTCTCAGGCCTCAGCAGGGTTCAGGTTCATTGATAATCTGTCCAGAAAACATGCAGATGATCGATAACCAACAGCTATGCAAGGTTACAGCTCAACATTATTAAAAGGTGATCTATTGGCAGCAGCACATGTAACACTTGAGCTGTAGTTATTGATGATCATGTGGCCAAAGAATAATGAAATGATTTAAAAAGCAGGACCTCTGGCTGCTGCTGCTGCAGAAATGTTTGTCAGCATAAACATCTCTCTGTCAGCAGGAGGTCTCCTGATAATGATTTTATAAATTAGTGAAGAGTTTTTACATGCAAATGAGCTTCATCCTGCTGCCGTGGTTGACAGCGAAACACGATCCTCGTTTCCCAGAACATACAGCCGCGCTGCTGTCAGACAGACGGGTTCGTCTCTCGATGGCTGCCGAAGAAAGTTTAGTTCAGCTTTCAGCGGGACGAGCTGATGTTCATAAATCTGTCAGCCGTTATCAGAATACTGTGAAAATGGGTTGAATTGTCCTTTTATAATGATCAAAGAGATTTACTGTATAACTGATTTACTGTAACAGAGCTGCAGGTCTTCATGTTACAGTCTCTCATGTAATCTATAGTGTTTGCTGCTCGTAAATATTCTATATTTATATTCTGGGGCTCTACTGGAATATCTTTGTATGATTTCCAGTTAAAAACTCCTTATTTATCTTCTACTGGTCCTTTATGCAGCCCCTCAGTTCAGCCTCTGTCTGAAACAGGCCGTTTTAGCTTCCTGTCTCTTTAAGGCCCCGCCTCCTGATGAGCCCGCTCTGTTCTGATTGGTCAGCTTTCAGGAAGCTTCCTCCGGCTCCGGAGGCTATGTAAACAAACTATAGTAGCAGGATTTCACTTCTTTTTCTCCTTCTTTACTGCAAATGTTGAACTTCTCAAATCCATCCGTACAAAAACACATGGAAACACCTTAGCAACCACCTTAGCAACCAAGGCTACAGAACAGATGACTGTTTGTGGGCATGTGCAATGAGCAGACGTCAGCAAAAGTAGAAAAAAAATGTTGCAAATGAAGCTGGTTGAAGCCCTGACTTTTGACTTGCAGGCAGTGTTTCTACACACGTTCACCTAACCTCACATTTAACATTTGACAGGATCAGAAGAGGATATAAATACCAGAAACTACAAACAGAAGAACATGTCCCCTTTAAGGCAGTGCCTCCTGATCCCAAGCAACATCAGTACCTAAAGTGGCACCAAGTCTGGCAATTTTCTATAGTTTTCTTCTTGTCAACAAATGATCTGATCTACTGACAAGTATTGTGTTTGTATCAAAGCCTGATATATCTGATTCCTCTGTGTGGTAGACCTCTGCTGTCCAAACACTATTAAAAACACGTCAGTGAGCCACACTGCTATCCATTTAACCATCCATCATGTTATCAGTCCCTGGAGAGCAGTTCTGTGTAAAGCAGACGCCACTGAGCATGTGCAGGAACGCGCTTCTGTCTACAGCTTCACCAACTTGTTGCGCTACAGATCACAACCTCTGGACTTTGTGCTACATTGTTAACGTCTCAAAGAAGTAAACAGAAGCACGCTCCTGCACATGCTCAGTGGCGTCTCCTCACACCGACGGCGTGCGCTACATCACCAGCATGACGTGACAAAGACTGAGGAGTTCTCTAACTCGTCTCTCTATAAACACGAGGACAAAAACATCTGAATGTGTTTCACTGCCTTTCTGTCACAAGTGCAAACATCATTACACGCTGCGGCGGCGTGTTGGCAGGAGTCGCCGTGCAGGGGCAGCGGCGTGGGCATCAGATTAAACAACATGTCTGACAACAGACAGACTCTGACAGCTGGGACAGAATGAAAAAAAAATGGTGAAAAAGTAATATTATTAACATCAGAAGAGCAAAACAGTAACAGAACAGACGGCGTCGTGGAGAAACAACGATCCTCAGAGACGATCTCGCATCAGACTTTTCATCTGTCATCACTTCATTTCTTCCTGTTCATGACGTCACTGTTAATTCACATCCGACTGACACCAAACCAGGTTCAAATCTTTTGATATTATTTTACTGCGGCGGCTCGTTTCGGAGGCTCGATGGCGAGTAAAGACTCTGAAATGAACTGAACACTAATGGAAACCGACATTATGCTGCAGTTCAAATGATGTAATTAAACCAGCAGCAGTCTGATTAATAATATTATTTTGTTGCAGTTTCTGGAAAAACAAACATTAAATTGAATGATTTTTCTGTAAAAACAATGTGTATTTCCTTTAATTCGTCACAGTCTATGAGTCATAATTATTAAGACAGAGGAGGATGGATTTTAAAACTTACTCTACCAACAAGTCCTTCCTCTCCCTCTCCCTCAGCTTCCATATCTTCTCTTTTCATGCCTGATGTGTATGTTGTTTGTCTCACGCTTACACACAGCCGCTCTAATAACAGAACAGATGCATATTCATGAAACTTATGGGGAACATAAAACACTTGATTCATTCGGTTTGAATCTGATCTTCAGAGTAACGTCTGCCTCCAGCAGCAGCTGCTACATCAATCAAAGTTTACTTCCTTAAACCTAAATCCACCCAGGAACATGAATTATAAAGACTGTAAACAGTGGAAGGTGAATAACCCTGCAGCAAAAAAATATATCGACAGCTATGAAAGTTTTGACTTTTCTTAGTTTACATCAAAACTTGTAGATAAAAACACAAAGTATCCTGTAAATTTAGCCAGAAATTAAAGTTTAATGTGTGAATTACAACTTTAGCCTGTGCAATTATTACAGATTTGTTTGTTTTTTTACCAAGATAAATGATCAGAAGTCGATTATAAATGTGTGTTGATGCCATTTTTCTCCCCCAAACAATCCTTAACAGTGTTATAAATCTTTTTTTATTCTTAAATGAATTAAAAGAAATCACTGCGCTGGTTAACGGCCTGTGTTTGAACCCAGTTTCTGCTCCCTAAGCTTCATTTTCTGAATAATTTCAGGGAGAAAACATTAACTTGTTTAGTTTATAACATGGACACTTTGTGAAGTCAAGAAGTGAACGGGAACTCGCTCGCTATCGGGAAAGGAAACCTGGATGTTTTCATGTCTTCAGTGGAAACTTAAGTGATGTTTAAGTCATTTAACCTTCACGTCCGTCATCATTTATCCACTCACTCTGATTTCTATCTTCACCGTAGACATTTTTAAAACCACATTTCTGATGTTTCCACTCAGATTTTTAC
Organism: Euthynnus affinis; assembly: GCA_029490765.1. Classification (NCBI taxonomy): domain Eukaryota; kingdom Metazoa; phylum Chordata; class Actinopteri; order Scombriformes; family Scombridae; genus Euthynnus; species Euthynnus affinis. The sequence goes on from CM055840.1 coordinate 35,536,581, forward strand.
GCGCAAACTGTAAATGTGCAGAAAAACAGGTGGATGAAAACACACAGAGATGCATCCAGGAAGCATAGAATAAAGTTCCCCCCCCTGCACTGATGGACACACACACACACACACACACCAGCTCACAGTATATTCAGATTTTCTCCGGGGTTCCCAATTGGTGTTGTTAGTGTACATAACTACAGTTTTCATTACAGAGCCATAAAACTGCTTTTGGGGATGATTCACGGACTCTCTGCTCAGCCAGGACTCAGAAATGCATTCAGTCTGACTCCAGAGAGGCTGCACTGAATAAACCACACTGCTCTGCATGCTGATAGCTGTCGCATGTTTTTTTTTTTTGGCCACCTGCCTGCACACACACACACACACACACACACACACACACACACACACACACACACACACACACAACCATACCGTCTTTGTGATTTCAATGTTGAGAATAACAAGACTAAACTAATTCCTGTTGTGTTTCTTTTTCCCCTGAGTGTCTTGCTTACATGTGGTTGTGTATATGCTGTAGTTATGGCAGCGATCCAGTGTACCTACACACACACACACACACACACACACACACACACACACATTGCTATCTCCCCCTCTCAGAAGCAGGGGAGGAGCCCAGCTAGGGGCTGCAGTGATTGATTAACACTATCCTTTTCCTCCGGTTCTGGCCGCAGTGATACCAGGCAGGAGAGAGAACAGGTGTCTCGTTTGTGGCTTCCCTCAAACCTCGCCGTCTCACACACACACACACACACACACACACACACACACACCACAGGTTCATGGCCACCAACCAGCTTCAGAAATAAAAAAAGAATTGAAATAATATAAGATAAAGACGATGATGAAGTCAGTAAATCAAAACATAGCTGACCTGCAGGTAAAGAGGATTTATTTATATAAAGCTATAATATGTAATTATGTTAATGAGTCAAGAGAAATGTGATGTCATAGGTCAAACTGACCAGCGTTGATGAAAGAAACAGGAAAATAAGGAGTTCATAAAATGATTATGGCTTATAACAACATGTGATGTTTACACTGTTTTAAACAATATAATATACACAATATGCCCTTTTTCTCAAACTACTATTTTACCAATTCTGTCTGATATTTTCTTATATTTTAGAAAGATAAGTCTGCTTACACTTACTGTAGAGATAGAGAGAGAGAGATAGATAGATAGATGGTCAGGGACAGAGCAGTCAGACTAAAGAACAACAGGTGTTTAAAGCAAAAGAAAGTCATTTATTCACAAAATACTTTCAAATTAAAAGTTTTTCCCAAACCACCAAAAATAGGAAAATTAAAGAAAGTAATTTAAAAGAGACTAGGGCCCTGTTACTCAAATTGAGGTCAACTAAACAGCAGCTTGACCTGAACTGAATATAAATTATGGCCAATAACTTCATAACTTCAATAACGACAACTTTGCTTCGAACTGAAACGTGCCTTTTAGTGAATCAACGTGTAACTTTTCACAAACACAGGCTACATAGCTTGACTGCTAACAAAACATGCTTCAACTCTTCTTCGTTTCAGGATTGTAGAGTGCATCACTAAAATCTGTCCCCCCGGAAAACAGTGAAATTACTTTTAGCTTCTAAATTATTCCCATAATAAACACTATATAAATTGAAAAGTGTCTCATATTATGTCCACCGTACCTTTTTTTTTACACACATACATACATCAATTAACTAATATAAATTATTAACTTAAATTATTAACGTTTCATCAAAATAAAGTCACATAAATGACACATAAATAGACAGACGCTAGCGGGGCAACAAACAACTACCTCTAAATTAGCAATAAAACTTAAACTCAACCAAAGATCTAAATCAGAAACTATTTACAACAAAACTGACCATCAAAACCAAGAAAAATAAACTTAAATTCCTGAAGTAACTGAAGTTAAACTGATCCTGAAACACAGACTCCCCTCTGGCACGCCTCTTCCACTTCCTGTTCCACTCAAACCAGCAAACAAACCGTCAATAATAAAGCGAGCGTGCTGTATGAAAACAAAAAGACTGCGAATAGAAGATAGATAAAAGAATAACATCTTTACTGTCCAACATGATGAAGATGCACGACGAACGCTTCTTTTAAAAAAAAGACAGACACAAGGTCACATCGCACATTAAAAACAGTTCATGTCTGCGGCTCAAATCTCATCAGTGACTTTGCAGAGAGTGAAGCACACTGATGGGACTTCATGTGTCGTTACCAGAGGGACTCAACAGCAGCAGCTACAGAGAAAGTTTGAGCTCAAAGGCTCAGACCGGCTGAGTAGAGGATGGGAGGATTCTCCTCGCTTTCTTCCTCGTCCCTTCTGTAAAAAAAAAAAAGTTAAATCAAGGACTTTTTGCTGATTATTCTGCCGACCATTAGGACGAGAAAGTTTATTCTTAGATCTACAATTTAAATGACCTTAGCAGATGGGGAGAAGGAAAGTTAAAATCCTCTCAACAGGAGTTTTTTTTTTTTACATTAGTTATAAAGTTTGCTGCTGCTCAGTCGTCTAAGAATCTTCTTTCAAGATGGCGCCGAAGAACATCAGAGAAAAAACAACTTCTGTGGAACTTTTTTATTTTATCAACCCGACTGTGAAACTGTACTGGACATTTTGGTCAAAAGGTGCGTTCACCTGTGTTCACACAGTGCAACGAACTCAGCTGATTAAATGTGTGAACACAGAGAGGAGATCACCGTTACAGTACGAACCCCCCCGGCGCTGCTCTCTGACCGCGACACAGATCAGCTGATTCCTGCATCCAGGCAACAAATTAAAACTCTGGAAAACTCTCTGAACCTGTTGTGAGGACATTTAAGATCACATCTAACACAATATATTTACATTCCCAGTAAAAACTCTACAGCTTTCTTCACTTTCATAATATTTTTTTACTTATTCTTCATCATAAAGTTTCATTTATATATTTGTAGCAGTTGTAGATGTTTGTTTTTTTCCTCTAACCTTCTGTTTTTTCCTCGGATGTGCAAATTTACTTGGCATTAAATCCGATTCTGAGAAGATAATGTTCCCGAGATATTAAAAGCTTCCCACAGTTTCAACATGTTAGCTAACTAAACTCTATTTTTAAACCTTGTTTTTTGTCTTTGCCACATTGATTTTTTAACTGGCGCCATGTCTGGAGAGCCTCGCTGTGGGTGGGTTCATGGGTCAAAAGAAACGTGATACCTAGCTTTTATTTTGAAATTTGCAAGTTTCTCTTTCACTTTTAGCAGTTTGATAAATAGTTCGAGTGCATCCAGGTAAAAAAATAAATAAAACACAACCCTGAAACTCTACAACACTACAGTTAAGACCCATATCTCCAGTTTATTTACCATAATTGCTACCCGCTCCGCTCAGACGGTGAGTCATGCAAATCAACACGTCCTCTCACCCCCTCTGAGACGTTCCTTTTTTTTTACTCCGGGGTAAGTGGAATGAGTGGTGGCAGCCTTAACATTATGACATTAGAAATCAGTGTGAAGTAAATAAAAGCCGGGCTCAATAGCTAAGGGTGGGAAAGTGGCTGTTAAATACATTATTAAATGCACACAGACCATTTCAGTTAATTGAAGAGCTCTGGGCTACATCTTGCTTAGCGTGTGTGTGGATTGCTTTCGCCATTGTCACCAAGGACTGAAGCAATGGTTTATGATTTATTATTTCCATTTATGCAACAGATTTCTTTTATTTTTTTTTACTTAATCTACCATATCTGTAGCCCAAAGCTCCAGTGTGAGTTAATTTTACAGCAGACGATATTAGTGAGTCACAAGTCTTCTGGCTGGAAGAAGAAGAAGAAGAAGAAGAAGAAGAAGAGCAGTTGTGGGGATAACATTAAATCAAAAGATTGCTTTATGATTGCTGCTTTAAGCAATTTTACTTTAATGGATGTGGAATAATTTGAATTATTAGCCTGTTTCTACACCAGCAGCGGGTTGAAGACGACGGGTGAGAGGTTGATGGCTCGGCTGCAGGCGCTCCCGAGAAGGAGGGAGAATACAAATAATCACCGGGTGAGGAGAGAGCTGCTGGTATTAAATGTTTAAAAAAGTGTGCAGCCAAAAACTCTCAGAGAACATTTTCGCCTCGAGTATTCAGGTGAGGACTGCAACTAACGATTAACACAGGGCGGGGATGTGACGAAGGATGATCTCCGACCTGCACAAAAGCGTATTAAAGCAATAACAGTACATTAAATTCAACACACTCTCTTTGTTCAGAAGAGCAGATGAACATGGCGGCAGCTGAGATGCATCCAACAGCATCTACATGTGGATACGTATCTTGTCTTGCTCCTTCGGGCCATGTGTTTCATGAATGGCTGACAGTCTGCAGGTGGTGCCCTCTGATTGGCCTGATTGCCGGGACAGCTGACGGCTGATTGGCTGATTGAAAGATTTAAAAACCAGCTGATGCCTGCTCTCGCCCTCTCTCTCCTGCCTTAGTCAGCCATTGTTGTGTGCATGTATCTTTGTAAGCCCAGATATGTAGGTCTGTTAGATTATAGCACAGACTGTTTGTGGACATTGTAAATAGTTTTCAACCCTTTGCCTTTTGCCTTTTGTTTCAATTTTATTTCGGTAGGGAAGTTTAGGGACTTTATTTTGTTTGTTGTTTTGGGCACGGCTCATCTCCAAAGCTGTAAAAAATAAACTGCTTTAGTAACTTTCAAGGTTGTTGGACCGACCACTCTTGGGCTTGGGAGGAGTGGGGGCTCTTTAACATGTTACGCCCACGTTTACCGTAGACTGGGGCATAACAATCTACAATATGGAACCATCTTCCGTGGCTTCCTCACCTTTAAAAAGGACACATTTTTTCCAGTGTGTCTTAAACCAACAGTGAGGTGTCCATGATGTTGAGCAGTGAAAGAGGTTTCCCTGGCTGTAACCATTCCTCCTGTTCATACTGGATATTAAAAGATCTCCTTCAAATGTGCTTTCAATGGATCCCGGACGAGCCCCCAACATGTCATAACCCCGCTCCTAGGCCATCATGACATATATGGAAATGGACACAATGGATGGAAATAAAGTAAAAGATATTTATTATAAAAAAGTAAAGGACTGAAACAATAATTTGCACATATGGAGTGTGTCAGTCAGTAACATCAGTCATGTATATGTGGGTGACAGGTCAGTCAGGGGCCGTCACAAACTGATGGACACCAAAATCCACAGTCGTATTAAGTGGATATCTGACACATTTACAGTCTTTTTAGCATCAAAATCCCTCTGTAAGTGCTTTGCTCGTCGTTCCTTCAGTTGGCAATAAATAAATAAATAAATCTCTGGACTGATCTTCCATCACATGTTCAAGATCAGTTGAAATCTTTAAACCGAGACCAAAACCAACCTTTACTCACTTACATGACGGCCTCCCCTTAAAAGCTTCTATTTTAACATTGTTTTTGTTTTTAATATGGTTGTTTCACTTTTATTTTTTTTTATTATTGTAAATTGATTGCTGTTGTTTTGTTGTCCTATTTTAACTGTAATCAAAGCTAATTAGCAGAGTTTCGGGAGCAGGACCACACCTCAACCGCACCCCTCTCGGTCCATAAATACTAACCAAAACCTCCTCTTTCGCTCTTGCCTTCTTGTGACACCTCCACCCTTTTCTCTCTCTCATGTCCTTCTTCCCTCGTTGGATCGTGAGGGGGTTCGTCGCTGCCCGGGTGTCGCACCGCAGACAAAACAAATCCACATCCAACAAATCTTCAATAAAAATCATTCAAATGCACCTCTGATTGATTACATGTCAACATTCACACACACTGATGGAAGAGGCTGCCATGCCAAGATGCCAACCTGCTCACCCGGATCTAATCTAACGCACATTCACACATCATTGGTGCAGCCATTGGGAGCCATTTGGGGTTCGGTTTCTTGCCCGAGGACACTACAACATGCAGACTGGAGGAGCCGGGGATCGAACTGCCGGTTTTCTGCTCTACTTCCTGAACCTCGGCCGCCCACGCATGAACAGGAGGAACGACTACAGCGAGAAGAACATCAGAGTTTCATTGTTCATTCGGGCTCCTTGTTTTAAGACACATTTGGAAAAAACTGGTGAACCCGTCCTTTAAAAAAACAAACAACACAACTGATTTTTTCCTCTTCATTCAACGTTATAACTCACCTGTCTTCCAAACACACAGCCGTGTTCTTTACTGCCTGTTTTTAGGCACTGATTCTAGTTTATATACCTGCATCGCACCACTTTATTAGCTCCCATCAGCCGACACGCACAAAAATCAATTCTGATTTATTACGTCTGATGAAAGGAAATCTGGGAAAACAATGGAGTTTGAAGTCGAGTTCACCGCCTCGTATCTACTCAGACAGATATCCTTGGTTTGTTGTTTTATATGTTTATAATTAAAAAAGGTGCCATTTGATTCACTTTTATTCCAGCGGGGTTTATATCTTGGTTAAAGGAATATTCCCCCCTTTATATTCTCATTTAGGCTACACAGGGTGCAGTTAAAATAGAGCATGTTTGTGCATGAAAGACATAAACAATATTAATTATGCAATTATACATGATGGATAATAGAATATTATACTATTATTTATAATATAACCATCCCGCTATGTTTCCTTCCAGCATTAAACCATCTGAAAACATGTGATTGTTTCCATTTTCTTTCACTTTTTCTTTTATTTTTTAAATGATTGCTGCAAAATTTACCTGAAATCTTCAGCATCACCACAGTTACTGCATTTTGAGTCCAAT